>OZ020260.1:12660930-13879731 GCA_963971285.1 Astropecten irregularis | reverse complement strand
CGCCCCCTGGCCAACTCGCCCCCTAATTTATTCAGTCACAAAAACTCAAAAACATCGTCATAAGGACAAAAACACAAAATTCGGCCAGGGGGCGAGTCGGTCAGGGGGCGAGTCGGCTAGGGGGCGAGTCGGGGAGGGGGCGAGTCGGGGAGGAGGCGAGTTGGTAAGGGGCGAGTCGGTCAGGGGGCGAGTCGGTCAGGGGGCGAGTCGGTAAGGGGCGAGTCGGTAAGGGGCGAGTCGGCTAGGGGGCGAGTTGACCTGTTACCGTACAAATAGGCCTACAAGTACAAGTATTGAAGTAGGGGCCTAAAGTACAAACAAGAAAACACAAGAACATTCATCATGATTTGCCACCCCTAAAATTACTGTTAATCGGCGATTTGTGACATAATGACTCACCCTGGTGTTCCCTGGTGTCGTGAAGATGCATTCAGAAGACATGGAATTTAATTATCATTTCGGATGTCAACAAAAACGAGCAATTTTGAGCCGAAATTCCCGTACAAAATAATAAAGCAATACTGTACATTCATAACAATACTAAGTCAAGCCTACATATCAATCTACGTACGTAGACGTCTGGACACAATGGAGCGAATGGGGACCAGTCTACTTAGTACATTTTTACGACGACTGTTGCATTAAAAGAAGTGAATCGATGGCTTGCATTCACTTGAAAGCCGTTCACTTTTTTTAGGCAACAGTCGTCGCAAAATGTACTGATTAGACTGGCTCCCAGCCGCACCGTTGTGTCCAGACGTCTAGGCACGCAACTCGAATGAATACTCCAGACCTCCTAGCTAAATAATAACTTGTTCATATTTCCGCCTGAAATGTATCCAGAAATTAGTAAAACAAAGACCGAAAACAGTTTTGATCTCGGGGTATTAAAGATCAAAACCATTCTTTATGTTTTATAAGAAAAATTGAGTCGGGTTTTCACTATTTTCTCGTGACTCAGATGTCCGATTTATGAGCTCAAAATTTTCACAAGTTAATTATTTCATCATACACTGTACATGTTTGATCAGACAAAATGTGCGTGCTGTTCTAGTTCTGTGACCTTAAACAATCATGTGTTATACCTTTAAACATCAAATATCAAGGTCCAAAAAGAGGACACACTCAACTTTCAAGAAAACTGACATAGGCCTATTAGGCCCAGTACAAAAGACGTTCAAGTTAAGTTTCTTAATGAAGAATTCAGGGTGATAAATACTTACCTTGCCGACGTTTCAAGCAGAAGAAGAATGTTCACATTCCTGGCGGACAATATTGAAATCGAGAAACCTTCTAAAAAGCTCAGTAGCCCATGGTCACAAATGCATTATACTTTGAACCTTAAAATATCGCTCCTTTTAAACTGAGCCCAATCTCGTGATTATGAGCTGCCATGAGGTCTGATTTCCTCTGCATCCGATCTGGTTGGTGATTGGAGGATTAAATTAAAAACCGCGTGACTAGGTAGGCTTAATTACCCACCCAAATATATTGAAAAGTAACCTTTTATTTGTGTAATTTTCAATTGACAAAACATTTCAATGATAAACAGGGAAATATGAAAATGGGAAAGATTTTGGTGCAAGAGCGTCATCACAAATTCTAGTGATATTTCGAAAGTTTTGTACGCCAGAAAAAAAAACATTGACTTCAGGTCGAGCTCGACTGTCACCTTGATTGTTATGACCAAGAATATACGACCATATTACGAACTAATATTTAGCTATCCTATTAATTTCATCCATTATTTATCAAAACAAATGTCCCATTGAATTAATCACTGAAAGTGCCATTCGAGAAACACGCGCCATATCTTGCTCGATGAGGTCCTCTTAAAAATTCGAGTCATTACTGGAACAAAATCACGCCCGTTCAGACGGGACTCCGCCAGCATAATGAGGTCATTTAAAGGACGATAGCAATTTCAAACCCTGTACAGCGTATAGTGTATACTGGTATTGGTAATAAGAAATTCTTTGAGCGATTGTGAAGTTCCTTATTTGTATTCAATTGCAGCAGTAATAATTACGTTAACAATTAAGGAAAAAGAAACAAATTATGTCGACTTAATTTGATTTGAACTTCAATAATTATATTCATTAACACAATACATATTTGCATACTTTCTGAAATACAAAATCTGCAAAATTTAATTCGGGGCAATTGGCCCTAATCAAAAATCCTACAAAAATATTTGGTTTTTTGTTGGATTCATCTGTGATTTCTCAATGTGACATCAAATAAAGATCAACAAAAACAAATGCATCATTATTCAAATCAACATGACTGTTTTATTGTTAACGCTCACAAATTAATTTCCCTTCACCAGCCAAATAATGCATACAAAAATAATAATTTAATTAGAAGCAAAATTATGGCATATCTGATTGTAATTTTGTTTTCTATGTCAGGCTAATGCAGTTTATGCAACCCACTGTAATACTAAGAATAATAAATATTGGAAAAAAAATTATTTCTCAATTTGTAAACAGCCAATTTACTGTCAGAAATTAAGGATATTATTGAAATTCTGTGAAAACTGCCAGCAAGCTTAAGTGGCAATAGATTGGTAATAACAATTTAAAAAGAAAAATCAAAGAGATGAAATTAAATTTTTAAACAATTAAACACTGGCATGTTTTGGAAGAAATTCACTTGTAATTGTGTAGTTTATGACAAGAATTTATAATTTACAATGAAATTTTGACAAAAACACATTTAAAGATAAATTATATCAAAAATAATAGATGCTTGGAAAAAAATAGGATTAATTTGTAGAGCAATTTAAAGGTATTGTTTCATACAATATGCAAGTAGTCAATGATTTTGGACGCAGTCAAAGATCAGCTTCGTGAAAAGGATCAGAGATGATAAGTGAGGACCAAGAGGTCAGAGGTCACTGCTAGAGGGGGAGGTAAGGGGCAAATTAATGAATTAGCATAAACTTTGTCCAACTACAGATGTAGAAATTTAATCAAGAGTTGTTGAAATGAAACTAAAGTAACCTGTTTTTAATTCTAAAATGTCAAGAAGCTAGCTGGCTCGCATGAATCACAAACACATTAATATTTGTCATTGAAAAGTGAACAAAGGAAAGTACTGGAGAAGGATTCTAACCAGTGACCTTTGGAATACCATACTGAGGTCGCTGGTTCGAATCCCGCTCAAGTCAATTTTTCTTTGTTAACTTTTCAATGACTCAATTTTCAGTCACTTTCCCCTGTGGTTATTTGATGAATATATCAACTATAGCTTAGGTGAAACTTTAACTCTTTCTGATAATTAAGTACAGCCCTGATTTTGACTTTTATACATCACCAAAATATAGAAAATTCTTTCTTCCATACATTTGAAATAAAATTCTGAATACTTACAAGCCCCCAAAACAAAATGAGTCCACTATGTACAGTACATATATTATGTATATATATTGCCATAGAATTTTATCACAAATGTGTTTTTTTTCCTTCATGCCAACAAAGGTCTAAAATAACTATTGCATGCATACAAAATCAATATTATTCTGAGAACATGGTAGAGACTCAAAAGCGAAGACTTTATGAACAGTATTCCTCCAGAAATGTTTTTTTTTTCAATAGAACTGTACAAATCTAGCATAAAAATTATTAGTATTTCATTGGTAATTTATCTTTGTACCAAATCAATAAAGGTTTCAATAACTGTCATTTTCTCTGACAAAAATTAATAATGTGATATGGTTTTCATCTTTTTGAGAAAACAAAAATGATGATCACATCAAAATGAAAAATTTCAGTTCTATTCTTTCAAGGAAAAAATATTGATTACAGAAAATAGGCCTTAAAGGTAATTCCATACTTTGGTTTTTGTCAAAGAAATGCAGATTCATGGGCAAAAATATCAAGAAAGATACAGTAACAGTCATCTGTGAAATTCCCAGTCCCATCCGGTGCAGTATTTTAAAATCTTTTCACAATGATCCGAAGATCAAAAAGTGTTTTGGGTCAATTGGTTTTACTCTTTCTTAGACAAATACAGCATTTCAGGCAAAAATATTTTAACAGTATGTTTCTATCGTCACCATCTTTATACTCTGTAAGTTATAGGTAAATCTGTGAAGATTTATGTTTCGGTATGCTACCAAAGTATGATACTACCTTTAAGTTGAATGTGGAATAGGAAAGTGGAACTCATTTCCATACGATGCTCCCTATGGGGGTTGATTTCATTAAAAAACACTGCTGGTTTTGTCGGCATGTGAATAAAAAGGCCAAAAAGTTCAAACTGCCTTCATATGAATCTCACAGGAAATATTCAGCATAAAGAGACACATACCACTAGTGAAATTGAAAAGGTTACAGATTAATGATTTTTTTTTGTATTAGAATCCAAGCTTGTCCCTTTCTCATTTCAGAGTGAGGCAAGAAGATAACGACCCGTTTTCAATTTTCACTGCAGAGGAATGGTACAGAGTTACAGCTTGTGGAAAATATTTAATGCTTCATTAGACTTTGACTGGCTATTTTGTAATATGCTGAAACATCTCCAATCCAAACTCGACAAAGGGAAGGGGATCACAGATGTCTGTTCCTTAATTTCAAGACAAGTGTATCTACAGGCATGCATGTTTTTGCAAATATAATGAAAAATTATTTTTCGTTTGTAATTACATTAGGATGACGGGACGATTGGGATTTTATTTTCGCTTCATGGATCGGCATGAGACAAAGCCTGAAAACCATCTTTGACCTATCGAGTCTTAAGCACGTTGCACCGTAACCATGGTGATGCTATGCAGCATAGAGACTGGGGATAGAGACTTACAGTATCGATTTTATACTCCGTTAAATTACAACAACAACTCTTCATTAATCATTCAAGTGAAAAAAAGCCTTTTTCAAAATCTTCAGATTTAGTGGAATCCCAGGGTTGTTTTTATGAGATGTTTTTATGCAAAGAAAAACTTCAGTGCCATATTTGGACAACTGCATTTTAATAATAATCTATATGGAGAAATTTTTTTCCCAAACAACAACATTTAAAACAAGTGGAAATATGGGGATATTTTCTTCCCCCAAATGTACAACTTGGCAAAATGGTGGATGAATAATCACAGGGGTCGATCATTCATTCGAAAACATGTCATCTTGGTGAGATGCTCTGTAATCCACATCATCACCTCAAGTATGCGCATCCAGCAACTGCATACTGTCTGTCAGATACGATTATCAAACTAACAGTTGTTATAACATTGCTAGGCCCGGTATTAAAGGTAATATCATACTTCGTTTTTTATCAAAGAAACGCTTTTGTGAAAAATAGCCACAGTATTTCTTAAGTCTTTTCTCTTTTATTTTTGATCTTTTAAAAGATCAAAAAGATTTCCGGTCGTTGTTTTACTAATTTCGGGATAAATACACCATTTCAGGCGGAAACATTTTAACGGTATGTTTCTACCACCGCCATCTTCACACCCTGTAAGTTCTACGTAAATCTGTGAACATTTCTGTTTTGGTTTCTTACTAAAGTATGATACTACCTTTAAGCCAAGAGCAGTGACGGCTGTATTTATCTGTATCAAATATGGAATAGGAGTACACAATGAATGCGTAGAAGAGCTTCACACTAAGATCCCTATGAGGTGTTTGGAATGTCGATCACTGGGGGCAGAGGAGGGGGGCAACTGGCTATCAATCTAATTCATCCTATTTTTGAGTTGTAACACTATCTCTGCGGCGTCACGTGCACATATGATGAATTACACGTTCCGTCATCATCCTTCTTCGTAACGACTAATGTCGGGCATTTCGCCAACACCTGACAAGCTGAGGGCAGTGGCATGACTGACGAGATATGACAGAACCGGAACCCCCAGCCGAGAGACCCATTAGCCAGGATAAGAGTTGAAAAAGCTGGGATGATGTAGGGTGCACCGGTTACGGATATGTAGCAAGATGTCTATGGCTTGGCAACAAACCAAGATGATAAAAAGGAAACGATAGTCAGTTTAGATAGGTCATTCCGACACGTTAGGGTATGACTATGTGACGGTGTCCGTGCAACATCATACTATCCTTAATAGATGCACCTGTTACTTTATTCTTCCAATCTAAATAGCATCAATCTATTCAACTTCAATTGAAAGAGACAAGAGCACTAACAAGCGGTCCTAATCAAGTTTAACAGCATAGAATAAGAGGGCTGATGTAGCTTAATAGGCATCGTACAAACCGTGCCCCAACTTAATTAGTGGAATGACCCATGGTATAATATAAACTTTTACACTGGCTGGAATACGACTCAGTCAGTTAGTTTAACCATTGCCCAGAAACAATGTCACAGAGGTACCCAAGCACAATAATTTGCATTGAAAACAAAAATCCCAGATACATGTACATTACATTAGTATGCCTACTGAAATACTGTTCACTCATATCATTTTGGGGTATAAACCCAAAAAACATTGAGTTTTTCTCTTTTTTACACAGAAAAGGGTTTATGGAAAGTAATTTCTGAAAGGGAATAAAAGCCTATTACCATGGTTACTCTATACCCTAATCGTCAAAGATACATGTAACCACAGCAACCATGATTCCCTGCGACATCTACTCAGTATTTATAAGCACAGTGAGGATTGGGTTAGTAGACTTTGATACTCTCCGTCAAAGATGGATTTGGGACAAGAGCTGATAGAGTAATCCCTAACGAGAAAGGGGCTTAGGATAAAGTGGATACCATATACATCATTCATGCATGTACTGTACATGTATGGACAAGATATGCGGAAAATGTATACATTTACCCAATACATTCTTGTCTACACATCAATATAATGTAATTCAATATCCTCTATTACATGTATGACTTATATAATGACCATTGTAACACTTGACAATAGACATGTAGATGGATAACATCATTCTAAAGGCCTTTTCACATGATGCTAACAACTCTCACAAGGCTTGCAAGTTTTTCTCATGCTTGAGAAATCTTACAAAAGTGTCAATGTGTGAAGGGCACCAATGCTTGAAAGTGATCAACGCCCCTGGTGAATCCTTGAGAAATTTCTCAAGCCTGAGAAAAACTTGCGAGGTTTTTTGTCACGCTTGAGAAATCTTACAAAAATATCATTGTGTGAAAGGATACCAATGCTTGAAAGTGACCGACGCCCTTGGTGAATTCTTGAAAAAATTCTCAAGCAAACTCGGAAGCCTAGTGAGATTTTTTTTTGGAATCGTGTGAAAAGGCATTATCGGTAAGTTGAAAATGAATTGTGAACCAGCTTTGATATTACAGGATAACAGATGGTACATCTACCAGACACCGTACCGTGAAATCAGAGAGCATGCAATATCTGTGTCTCTGATAAAATTACAACATGAAATCAAAGAAACAGTAAATGACAGAAAGTCAATTAAGTGATACTGGTAGTGGCTAGGATTGTCAAGCCTTAGCCTTAGTCTTAGCTACATGTAGGCTCTGGGCTTTCTGCACCAATTCATTCATCCATTTTATGGCTTTCGGGCTTCGGCTATGGCATCAAGGTAGATAATGTATGTACATGTATCCAGTTTAAAACAAGTCATCCGGGCCCAATTTCATGGCTCTGCTTTATAATGAAAACGTGAAAAACATTGAATTGGTGCTTTATACCGAAGCATACAATTCCGTGCTTGCCAAATCCTATTTCATGGATTAAGGAAGAATATTGAGTTGTATGTGTGATTGTGTGCGTAGTTCGTGTAACTAAGTTTTTCTTGCTATCTGTGCTAGCATGGAAATTCGGCACTAGCCCTGTTAGCAAAGAAGGAGGATCGTAACTTTGTAAGCTCAGAAATTTTGGGAAAGCAGAGCCATTAAAGTGGCTTCAGGGCTTTAACGTCAATGGAAAATCATGGCCAGCATTTTTTTTTTTGGCTTATACTGTAGCATGATCAAAAATGAAAGAGAAGATACTTCATTCAAAGCCTACATGCCAAAAAGCTGTAAACTTTAATTATACATGGGATAGACTGTATGTAGACAGAATTAGGTTGAATTATGTGAATAATTTGAAATTTGAATCATTGGAGGTTTATAGCATGCAAGGCAATTACTGATAACTATGGTCTCATGACAATAATTCATCATGTTAGATGCATGTTGATCGTAAGAGGACATATAAAAGTCTCCATGTCTAATGATTTATAAAGTGCACATGATCATCCCCCCCCCCCACATAATGATCACAGTGAATATTTTGTATTACCAAAATCATTGGACCATGCAAGTGCATGTGTACATGTACGTGTAGTCTCTTCTGCATTTCATTTCCCAGGCGTGTCTTTAGACCCAGATGCTAATGAATGAAACAAATTAAACTTAATATTTCCTCATCTATCACCGCTACGCATTAACTGCCTGCTTGTCGGGAGGAGACGAGCAATTACTGGCAAAGCAGCTTACTCAAGGACACTAGTCACATGATCCCATGATTGGCCTCAAAGCCCCCATCTGTGAAAAAACACCTGATGTTCAGTTGGATGTTCCAGGCCAACTGGCCACCGTACTACAAGAAGACATAATGTGAATTGTAAGCCAAGCTATAAAACTGAGGACAAATTAAACATCATGTATGCAAATATATGCAAATATATGCAAATATATGCAAATATATGCAAATACATGCAGCTGAATTTCACACCTGATCATCACTTCATAAATGTCATAAAATACTGTACAGTGTATGTCGATAGCTTTCAATATGTACAAATAACATTTCTTGGATTATAAACATGATTGAAAAATACATTCTTCTTTTTTTTTTAATCATTATACTATTACATACCCATTCCAAATAATTTGCAACACCCAATATAAAACAAATTTCACTTGTCTATTCCTTAGCAATATTAATTCATAAATAAAACAAATGTTGAAGCCAGACTCATTGCGATACTGAACGCAAGCAAGAATACGCCAATTTCAATGTCGGAATGAGAGAATGAATAGAGGGATTTCACATTAGTGCGGTCTGCACATATCCGCATTGAAACCAAGGTTCTCTCTGTGTTGAACTTCAGCCGCGCTCCTACGGCCACTCGACACAGCACGGCCTGCATGCGTTACACGAACATCACACTCTCAGCTCAGGTTTGAGTTGGCGTGCTTTGCTCTAGCAGATCATGAAATTGCATCTGTGTACATGTATGTATAGACCACGCACCTGTGCATTTGAGAAGCGGACACAGACAGCCACATTTCAAACGCGGAAGTGGGCAGATCGACTCTAAAGGCAGGGTATTTGAGATCCCTCTATTTGGCACAGAGACTGAGTCATCAGCCAGTTCAATGCTTCTAGTGTTGCGATAGATCCATTTAACAAACCGGAAACAGCTACCTGCCTTTCTCGACTCAATCAATCTCGGCTACTTTTAGAATTTTGATCTGAAACATACCCAAAACTTGTGCGTTCTGAAGGATAGGAGACAATTTCAGTTCCACAGGAAGTTTAAATATACCGACTTCCTGAAAAGCCTGAACAAGCAGGAATTTCTCGGGAATCAGGGGATGCTTAAGTTTCACCATGAATAAACGGGCCTACAAGCATGACTGGTGCAACTTGTGTTCCACACAGTCAAGCTTCCTATCCCATAAATAAAGCTTAAAGGATGACTCTAGCAAACTTCCAATGAGGATCTTCAAGTCAACATAAATTAAATTATACCTTAGACATGTTAAAAGAGCTAGGCAAAGCAAGATCCTTGAAGGAAGACGATGGTAAGTTGTTGGTATGGTCTACGCATACATGTAGCTCTTCAAGATGCATGCACCAACAAAGCGATGTAGAATCTCTTCCTAGCTCTATGGACGTACCAGCACAATCTGTAAGTCCGCAGCAATTAGAACAAACAAGATTATTCCTGTGGGTTTGTGCCTAACAAGAGCAGCATTTGATGATCAACTTTGGCTGGCAGAGAAAAAGTGGTTCCGCAAAGGGGCATGAACCAGAAGCTCCTGGAATGCCATACCGGTGCTCTACCACCTGAGGTCCCCAGTCGTATGACAGGGCCTCCTATATGTATTCAAGCCGTCTCAGCCTCATCAGGCCTGCTTGACAATCTTGACATCAAGCAGCTTAATTTGGTGCACGTATCCTGAGCTTGCACTTGGCATGCTTGATCTACATCGAGATGGAAAATACACGGGTGAGGTTGTTGACGGGAGATCCTCTTTGGAAGGCAGACCTCATCAGCATCCATCAGCACAAACTGAGCATACCCCAATACGCAGGAAGCTCAGAGGTAGCATTGCTTGCACAGCCAGGGTTTCTGAACATCATTTGGATTCAAGCACATCTTAAATATTAAGGCCTTACTGTTTTACTGTCTTAGAAAATTTCTTGAGATGTGATACCTGTTTCCATAATAACGATCTGAGGTTGTTGAGAACGAGCGAGTGGTCCATGTCCATCGTTTTGCTGCCGAACTCCAAACCTTGGCACCTGTCCAGCAGTTCTACGAGTTGTGGCGTGATGTCCGGGGGAGAGTTGTCTAGGAGGTAACCGCTGAGCATGTGGCAGACTCGTTGGAGATTGGGCTGCAGCACTTCGCCCGAGCACTTCCCCATGGACTTGGTGCACTGCGAGCGGCAGTTCTCGCCCAGCGTGCAGTCATCGTTTGAGCTGCACGTCCTGTCCTGTAGGCTTGTCCGGATGGACTGCTCAGTCAGCACGCCATCCATTCTCAGTATTTTCACGTCACTGTACGACGTGTACCCAATCCCGAGTTCGTTCACGTAGCACATGTAGAGATTCCCGACTGGCCCGTCTAGGATCTCCTCGACAAACTCCAACAGACCCACGACGATGTGAGCTCGGTCTGTCCACGGCGGAGCAATTTTTCTCTGGAAATACTTATTGACTGGACTCGGCAGGAGATAGTCTAGTAGCGGAGGGAATTCCGTGCCGTATAACCTGTACGACTGAATGCCTTCCATGATGTACATGTTGCCGCAGAATCCTAAGAGGTGAGGGATGTAGTCACTATCCCCGATGACCATCATCATCAGGAATTCCTTCTCCTTCAGCAGAGCCCACATGGACCTAGCCTCCGGGAGTGACACCTTACCATCGTTGTTGCTGTCAGCGATGTTTAGAATCCGGGACTGGATGCCGTTGAAGCTGATCCCTTCCCCAAGGTGAGACCTGAGGTAAGCCGAGAGCATGATGCGGAAGTCTTCCATGGAGCTGCCGATCACAGGCTTGTTGAAGTGCACCCTCTGGGGCGCCATGTTCTGCTTGATGTACAGAAGCTCATTGACGTTCTTCCTTCTCCTGGGAGGCTTCTTCAAAGTCCCTTCGTAGACCTTACAGAACGGAGAGAGAATACAAACAGTTTATTAACAGGAGGGTGAATTGAGGTATAACTTCACCACGGTGAAATGAAATATAATGCAAAATCCCCTCAGCGAGTGGCCTTAATAAAAAGCTGATACATGTACTGCACATACATGCAAAAAAAAAGATTTAATCCACCGATCTGACGGTGCAATATACTGTCCGCCATTACTACAGTGTCCCCGCCTGCCTTCTGTCTGGCAACAAAAGAATTTACGCTCCGCCGCACACTATAATTGCAGGGTGTACGTCCCATGATTAGGGGACGTACACCCTGCAGTATAGAGTGCAGCGGACGTAAATTCTTTTGTTGCCGGACAAAAGGCGAGCGGGGACACTGCAGAAATGGCGGGTGTATCCAACCTCCAAGGTCGCGCCGTCGGAGTGGCGTATACTCTCCAAGGAGCTTACACAGCCTGTACATCCCATTTGACTAAATTGCCAGGAGATTCAGATAGGGTAGACCTAATTAAAATGGTCTGGAAATAAGAAGGAGGATCGTGGTCAATACTCCATCTTGCTCAGGGATTCCCCCCACCCACCCTTTCCACCCCTCCCCCTCCCCCTCCCCCTCAAGCCCCTGGACATGAATTTGATTAAGACCCTGCTTGAATCGATCACGACATGAGACACCTGTCACATACATCGAACTACAAGGTTCGTAAAACAGGTCGTTTGGGTTAGGAAAGCATTATGCAGCCGCGGTTATTCGTCTCCATGCGTATTATCCGTCTGGGTTTGGGAATTGAAAACCAGGCTCTGGAATGAAGAGTAGCATCGAGGGGGGATTCTAAACAATCCCCTCCCTGGGGGGATCTGTGAAAATCTGGAGGAAGAGATGCATAAGCACGCTTGCCAGCACGAAGTCTGTATAATTACTCATGGGAGGAGGGAAGGGGGGGGGGGGGTCCCTGCCCGAGCTGGGAGACGTCTGGCTGGTTCCGGCTAAGAGGATTTCGAAGAACAGCTCCGAGGAAAACTACTGAGTCATTTTCTCGATTGTCATCATCACTGGAGGTCTAATCGGGCCCCAGGCCTCCCGGGAAAATTATTGGAACAACCTGCTCACGATACGATACTTTTTCATTATCCACGGCCTACAAACAAACAAAACTGTACCGCTGGACTGGCGTGCGCCGGAAAATTTATCCAGGCTTAAAAATTAAACTGAAGTTATGGAAGCCAACAAAGGACAAGCTATCCAATGTTCCCTCAAGTCCTTCGCAAGATTTTGCTCGGTCCACTTTAGTGGGTCAAAGACTGCAACTCAACAAGCAATCTTTTCTTCGACCAAATACTCACGAATCAGAATACATCATAAAGTCAAGTATTTCGGCAAAAGAATGGAAGGTTTTCATCCATTTTGATTTATGATAATAATATCAGCCTGATTTAAAATTAACCTGCGTCATCTAACTTATTGCTAGGAGCAATATTTACGTACATTTACAATAAAAATTATTTTTTATTTTTGTGCTCATTGTTGCTTCATAATATCATTTGTACGGATAACGATGTGCATAATACATGTATGATTTCCACAAATATTCAATAAGCAGAAAGCACGTACTTTTAGGGATGCAGGTCCTGAAATATATCCGCATTCTGTAACTGAATGCAAATGATATCTGCAAATCGATTTTGGTCATGGATGAGAACATCAGTTTTTTTTGCATTCTATAGAAAATGACGCATGTCGTAGAGAACAATCCGTCTAGCAGTGAGGTATTGCGAAAGATACGCTGGGATTTCATCACGCACACAACGCACAGCTGTGTAGCATATCCCTATTCTCAGAGAAAAATCAATGTTGTATTATTGCGGCACACAATTCTCAATAAAATTGATTTTTTTTTTTTCTGAGAAAAATAAAATGAGCACATGTGTGGTGGAGACTGCAATGCTGTAAAATCATACCAGGAATCACTAATGCTCCGGATTATGAAGCCATGGATTAATTAGAGCAGAAATGATAGGAAACGACAATATGATTAGAAATGAAAGAATGTTAGGAAAAAGTGTAAGTACTTTTATATGGGGCAAAATTCCAAAGGGCATGAAGGTTTGTGGCACAGATTAGTTAAATGGGCTCCAGTTCTAATCAAAATAAATTTTGCCTTTGTGGTTATTTGATGATTATATTAATTAAAAAGCCTGTATCCTCTTTGAGTGATCCCCCATGTACCGTTCCCAGGTTGTAGCATTGCTGCGCGTATCGGTGAAATGATCCTTGGGATATGGCCTTTAAAATTAACAATTGCAGAAGTTTTACAATGATGTAAAATGGTCAACAAGGCAACATACATGTAAGTAACCATACTCATTTGTGCATTCAAGTTATTTCCTGGCAGTACATTATATCAGAACGGGGTGATTATTCAACGTCAGTGACGTGAACGCTGCAATCAGAGTACGTGTGATTAATAAGAGCAATCATTGCCAGGGCATTAGTCTTGATTTTTAAACGATTGCACATCATGTTGGCATGTGCCCCCCTCCCAACTATGAATCACCAACATACGTACACGTAGCTGGATTTAGTCCAGGACTAGGACTAGCTTGTGCGAGCAGCAGCAGCAGTAGCCGGGGGCAAAGTGGAAGTGATATGATAATATCTCTCTGGCAAAATCTTCGTCAGTTGAGACCTTCCTTTCCCCTTGTTCTATAATTAGGACAGCATCCCCCAAGAGAGCTTAGCTCTCCCTGCCTGCTACTGACAGGACTGCCATCCACATTGCATCTTTTAAGTTCTCTATAGCGGACCTCTCACACCTCAACCCAAATTCAAATTCAGAAGTCTGTTTGTTTTTTATCAGAGCATCGAGCTACCTAGAGACTCCCGTGAAAACATTCGATGGATAACGATCGACGCGACATTCAGCAACTTGATCGCAACCCGAGCTGCACTACCCTCCGCAAGATGGCCTCACTTAGGAATTACCCTTAAACAGCGAACTGGGGCTAAGAACTATGAATAAATGATCCACTCTTATACCCAAGCCCCCACGGTGACGATCAGAAGTGGGCAAACGGCGAAGAGTGCACAGCCAGCCGACACCTTACGTGCATCAAACCCAGCAATCCAAAGCAAAAACCCTACAGGTCTTCATGCACGATCTTTTCACTTCAACCAACGTCCCCCGAATAATTTCTGCTCTGGGCGGAGCTGTGAAATTGCACACGGCGTTTCGACAACGAAAAAGAAGGAGTAGGCATGATACGCGAGCCCAGGGGGAATGGTCAGACGTGGCGAGCGTACCTGGTAAAATGCATCCTGGGATAGACAAGTGTCCAGCGTGATCGTCATCTGCTTGCAGAGTTGTTCGCACATGGATCCCGCTATCACACCTTTGTTGTACTTGTCACACTGCAAGAGAAATAGATCATTCCATTTTTAATTTTGCCGATGACTCTTTTTCTTTTTTTCTTTTTTACAACTGAAATCAAATATGCACTCAGCACTAGTTCTTGTCTGTTCACACACTCTATTACAATGAAATGACCTTTGCACCAGATAACAGTCAATCCATGTTCAATTTTAATGCACTGTCCTTTTACTGCTTCTGTACACAGGGGCCAATTCCATGTAGATGCTAAGCACAACAAAATTGCTTAGCAAAAATGTCCTGCCCAATAAAACAAACCACCATTTGATATTTATGGTCAGCAAACAACAGCCAAAGAACAATCAAATGCGATACACAACACATGGAAATTTAGTTCTTAATCCTGTCTTTATTATTATAAAGACAGAAATTTCATGGTTGGCAAATTTTTGTGCTAAGCAGGGCCGTGATTTTGGGCCCCCAGTTTACAGGGCTTTGACTAGAACTTACAAATACATAATTTAATATCAACTGAAAATCAGGGACTTTTTAATTTTCTTTGCCTTAAAAAAACAGTATAAAAACACAGTATCCGAAAGATGTTCAGAAATTTATCAGGCTAAATAGTAAGATTGAATGTGCTCTGAGTTCCCCCTCAGTAGGTACGAAAAAAACAAACAAATAAGGATCAGAATTCATTTCCCGAAACTAGTCATATAAAACAAAGCTTACGTTGGGAAATTTGAGAACGCACGTCTTGACAACAACTATTTGAAGTGAAATGGCCGGAGTCAAAGCATTTGATGTTTTGAACCTGTTTCCATGGAAACCATAGTCGGAGGCTATCTGAATCTGGTCTATAGGTATTCTACATGCATTACCTATATGTGTCTCTACGACGAGTCTACCGCGGATACGCACAGTATGAATTGGGCCTACGAGCTCTTAACAATTATTTCTCTCCATTTCTACGATTGAATCAAAACTGCAAAATGAGGAGACCATTCCTACGCTCCATATCAATCACGAGAATGGATCCATTATCATCTACATGTAACCTAGCAACAGGAGTAGATTAGAGAACACTCTACCATTTTGGTGAAAAACAAAACAAGGATTATTTTGAGCAATACTCGAGTCGGCATGATAAAAATACGAAGTTAATGCGTTTATAGAGGCTTCTAGTAGAAAGTATAGATTTAATTAGGTTATAAATACATTACAAATGAACGGTAAAAATATTCATACAAGTTCACTCTGGGAAAGCACAGCGCAAATTTTAGATGTT
Source organism: Astropecten irregularis (assembly GCA_963971285.1). Classification (NCBI taxonomy): domain Eukaryota; kingdom Metazoa; phylum Echinodermata; class Asteroidea; order Paxillosida; family Astropectinidae; genus Astropecten; species Astropecten irregularis. The sequence goes on along the minus strand of OZ020260.1, from coordinate 13,863,761 downwards.
AAGTGAAAAAAACAAGAAAATATTTCAGTGTGAACATTAACGACAGAAATGGTTACGCAAATAAAATGCTGTATTAGTCGACTTGAACGTGACAGTTCAGGATTAAGCCAGCTGCAAAACGTTCTGCAGACAATTTTGCCGTTTATTTAAGACGTCACATTTTTGCTCATTGATTCTCAAACTTCAATTTGCATTAATGCTCGCAATCGGCAAGTCAAACCGTTTCAAATTGCCAAAATCATAGAAGATTGCTTTTTGAATCTCTCAGGTACTAAATGAAGTGAATAATATTCAAATTAATACTGTATGCAGACTCCTTGAAGCACTACATGCTGGTCGAGTGGTTCAAGAAACATCTTGAGACATAATGGAAGAGGCAGCGATGGATGTACCGGAGGTAGTCAAACACCATGCCATACAGCATGTACAGGGACTCAATAACCAATCACCATTGTACATGTACTTGAAACAGCCAAGCAAATGAAAAGCGCCTGTGAGCAAACACCGGCTAGAACTCGCTCCAGGCAAAATGGCTTCTCTAAGCCACTTGCAAGTTGCTTTAATTAGATGTAAAATGCACAGCAAACTCTACATACTCAATCGGCTATACACTTAGGCTAATGAATTTCAGATTTTTAAAGGAATTACAGCAACACAAATATCGTGTGAAAGAAACAATTTGTAGAGGTTTAAATATACCGTATGAAACCATTAAATATGTTAAATGGGCAAATGTCACGCAATTTTATGAAGGTTTGTATGTACTTTACAAAATAACGCTGTAACAGAGTACTACAGACTGTGAAAAAACAGAAATGAAAAAATGAAAACTACGAGCGTGAGATGCGGGGGCTCGCTTAAGAGCCCAGATATTGTGAAATGTAGCTCTGTGGTGCATTCTACAGCCTTTTGGTGCAATCACTTAAGAGTCAATGTTTCTTCCAATGTATGTAACATTTGCAATTCATTCATAAATGTACAGCACGCCTTGAATGCAATGGAGGCCATGGCCTTCATTGCCCTTGTTCTTGGCCTTGGTGCCCCTTCAAATGTTTCCACAGACATTATGATTTTCCAATGGAAGTGCCCCTTGTCTTGGAAAACTGGCTGTGCCCCTTTCAGAACCAATTCAAGGCCTGGTACAGTACAATCAACCTACTGTATCTAAGTTACTGTTATTGACTATGGTTGATATTCATGAAATTCGTCACAAATGCAGTTGACCTACATCGGCGAGAATCATCTTAACAATAATGTATGTCACCCTGTCTGCGGAATAGATTACCATGTTTCCACAATTTGACATGAACTAGCAGGCATGCAAGTCAAAATCTTGTGCCAACTTTTTCTAAATTTTTCAAACATGTGTAGCTTGACCTTAATTTAAAGCCGAATCAGTTCTTCTCAGAACCACACCTCTTCAAAAAAGAGTATTTTACAAGGCGTCTCTGCAAAGCTTATACTCAGTCAAACCAACTAATTTCAATTTTCAGTAAGAATACAATAATTAAAACAACTTCTAATAGCCATACAAATACATGTACTGACTTACATCTTATTTATTTGAAAGGGCATAACCTTTCAATCACGGTATAGAACGATGGGTCCAGTGACTCTAAGTCTGTGAGCACATGAGCAATGCATGAGTAAGAGTCATGTGATAACATCCTTCCATTCTCCCCTCGGGTTTCAACCTGCATGCTCCGATCCGGTTTAGGAACAACCCAAATGTCAAAGTGAATATGGTTAGCAGTTCAGGAAACCATCGTTGATCCAGTACTGCGTCTAGAGTATTTTTAAAACCGCATACTGTTCATATATGTACATACATACATGTAGCTCCATGATGGTTTGTTCAGAAGCTTTACAGTCAGAACTAAGCTAAGATATCAGAAGACACTTGATAAAGAAATCGTACCCTCTCAGTAATTTCCTATGTGCATTATGCTTGATAAGAAACAGACGAAAGCCTGGGGCCAATTTCATGGAGCTGCTTTTTAAAAGCACCAGAATTGTTTTAAAGCATGAAAAGTCTTCCTTCATCATGTTAATAAAACAGGATTGCCAACCAAATGTTCATGTGATGTTTACTGCTTTTGACTTGTATTTGGCCATTGTTTGCTGGGCATAACATTCATAAGGAGTTTTGGCTAACTTTACTGATTTCATTTACCTTGGTTTTTGGTGCTTTAAAAGCAAATTTTGGAGCTTAAGCAGCTCTATGAAATTGGCCCCTGGTTAGAGTTTATGGGAGAGCCTGCGGTTTCGATCAAGAATCTTTCCTTTCTTAAAGGCTAAATGAGGCTGCATCCGAATCTGTTGTCTAGAGCTAGGTCTAGGTCTTCGCTCCATTAGAAATACACACAGACACCAAGACAATAGACCTAGCCGAAGCCTGTTTCGGACACGGCCTGATTAAAGCCACACTCAAACTTCTTGCAAAAGCAAATTGGAATCAACTTTTGGTGCGACTAAAGCATCAGTGCCCGCCTGTTTTTTTTGTATCCCTATTGCTTCGCCATGAAATTCCACATCACTTTGCAATTTGCGTGAACCGCACCAAACTTTAGCCTGTACATACCGGTATGTATGCACTGCACAGTATAATTATACACGGTGCAATGACTTCAGACAGAACCAGGCTAGAATGTTATTTTTTCAAGAGCCAAGGTCATTTTTCAATTGTAAAATTATAAGGGGCACTCCCAAACAGAAAATCCATTTTTGCCTCTGCGCGGAACATTTTCAATAGACCACCAAGGCTGATACGTCGGTAATGATTCTTGGGTTAACAAAGAATTACCCTACGACTGAATGCTTAATTGCACTATCCCTATTGACTTTGGACGATGTATACTGCACAAGAACACACCATGCCTGCATTCGACACAATTTAAATGCACAGTACATGTTCGTGATCTTCTACGGCAGTTATGAAATGATCGTGCCAAATTGTTCTCAGGCTACTTAACAGACTGGATAGAACTGATTTTATCGCAATGGCAGAAAAAAAACCTGCAGTGAAATTTCCGATTGTTTTTTGTTGTTGTAAATCCTCCTTTCAGTATTAAAACGGACGTGACGTGCCCTGCTACGACTCCAAGCGATATCACTTATATTGCACGACTCTCTTTCAAAACACAGCCACTGAAGGGCTGTTTTAAGCTGCAATTTCTGTTTATCTTAGGCAAGCGACTGACGTGGAAAATTCCTCAGGATTATTTTCTGGTCTATCTTAATTCTTGTTCTTACTGAGAAACCCTTGAGCTGTCATCGTGCTGCGATGACAACAACCTTCAATGACTAAAAGCAGAGGTATCCATGTGTATGTTTAAGATCTGATCCTGCGGCCCTTAAGTTAAAATACAAGACCAAGACTCTATCATCTCAAGATGTACTTCACATCCATCCTATCAGGTCCGTTCCTATCAGGTGCCGTCAGTGAAAAAAAAGAAAACAAACAAGTACAATGTACATGTACCTTAAGAAAGAATACTTGACTGAAGCTGGAATCGAACCCAAGACCCCAGGAATACTACACTGGTGCTCTACGGTATTTTGGGGTCCCGGGTTCGAATCCTGAGCTAGGACTTGATGACTTGAAACTAATTCAGTCAGTTCCTTTTGTTGTTATTTGATTTAAAACAAACAAATGACAAGGGGCCAATTTCATAGAGCTGCTTTAATGGCACAAACATTCACTGAACATAACATTTCTCTCTTTATAATAAAATTAGGATTAACAACCAAATGTCCATGTGTTGTGTATCACTTGCAATTGTTCTTTGGCAGTTGTTCGCTGACCATGGATATCAAAATCGAATTTGGTTTGTTTATTGGACAAGCCATTCTTGTGCTAAGCAATTTTTTTGTGCTAAGCAGCTCTATGAAATTGGCCCGGGCTGGTAATTCAATATGAGCTGCAGGACTGCAATGACAAGATCTCATTGTGAGAATCATAAGTCTTGATGCTACATCCTTCGTTCCATCTCATTAATTACACTGCCGCTATTAAATGTTACCTCCACTAGAATCATCCATAACGCCAAGCCTATTAAAAGACAGGAAAGTAGAGGAGATGGGATTCCATACAACCAACCATTCATTACAGATCATCATCTGCCCGCACTTCAACTAAAACCTTAAGTAGATTTTGTCGAGCAGCCGTTCACATGAAAGCGAGATGAGACAAGTGGCGTGTCATGAGACTAAATTGCATCCAGGAGGACAATGAATAAAGCGTCACGTACGCAAGCAACTTCAGGGTGTTTTGGGGATCGGCGACGGTGACTCTCAGTGAGTGGGGAAGACAGGGAAGTTTGTAAGGGATGGTCTGAGCATTCTCTTGTTCGAGAATCTCTCTCGTCGACCGTGTCGGCGTGAAAGCACCCGAAGCTGGTCAACAGAGCAATTGTCCTCGTCATCAAATACGAATCAAACTGGAGTTCAATTGAGTGTGAAACGTGTCTACATTATTAATGAAGTCTTGGTGTTACATTCCTCGAGGCTCAGTGCTGCAAATGATTAGAAGTCAGCGTCGGTGGCTTCCAAGTTTGAGAACATTGAGCAGGTTTTCAGTGGTCCACGCTAAATAACAAGCAATGGCTACAGTGTGTATGCAATTGAATTCGCAGACTTAAATAACTATAGCATTAGTTAATACAGCATATTTGATTAATCACACGAGTACACAAAAGACCACTAGGCCACAGCACCCATCCACATCAAATGTACACTTATGTATGTACATACATTCACATACGGTCTGCTGTACTTAATAAAGTGTTTTCCAACACCCACATCTGTCAGTTGTCCTACGTTTTGTTATCCTGCTTTTAAAAGATACACCTTAAGTGGAACAGCTTATGCATACAGACTTAGTGAAATCTGTACAGCTAGGCCTTGATATATTTGTATCCACAAAATGTGCAGACGTTTGGTTGACAGCTGACGAGTACAATGAACATGATCTGGTATATGATACATAAAAGCTGTACACAGATACACCGGCACACCCAGGATTTTGTCTTGGGGGGGGGGGGGGCTTAAAGAAAACTTTTCTCCTACAAAACGGCCAACAAACATTTTGTGACTCCCCCCCTCCTCCTCCTCTCCCTTTCCCTCTCCCCCTTTTTTTTCATTTTTTTTTCAGGGATCCTCTTGGGGGGGGGGGGAGGGGGGGCTCAAGCCCCCCGAGCTCCCCCCCCCTTGGCTCCGCCACTGCACAGATATATATGAACTCACAGACTCCTGCTGAATTTTAGAGTGAAAATCAGTTGGAATTCCATTTTTCCACTTTTCAATGAAATTGAATATAATTCATTCGGTTTCCCTTGTGGTTATTTAAATTGATGATTGAAAGGTCATTCACGGTTTTGACTTTTAATCAATTATCAAAACAAATTCCATTAACCCTCTAAAAATGTTAACAAAAAAACTCACAGACGCATATATTTGTTAATTAATTAAACATTTTTTAATTAAACAATTGTTAATTAAACATATCTGTTAATTAAACATTTACAGACTATAGGCGCATGCAAAACAAGCTCCGAGTCTCGTGACATCAGCCCGACTGTATGCCAATTTAATTTGATCTCAAGAGAGAGAATGCCCAAGCACTTCTTCAAAATCACTCAAGTGGAAATGTGTTACATACTTAATGAAGCGTATCGCCAATTGGTCAAGTATGATATACTATATCCCTCATTACATCACGTATTTAAGTGCATAACCCTCATTCATATTATCGTCTTATTTCCAGATTTGAATGATATCATTCATCTTGTATTGTATAATCTGAATAATGACGGTAATTACTGTAACTGTCATAATGAGGGCTAATATGGATGGCGCATTTGCATGTAAACTCTATGGACCTTTTCAACACCCTGCATGTAGTCTTGGCTCCAGCCTCAGTTTGATCTCCATAATCTACAATCTGAGTCAAGGATCAATTTTCTTATGAAAGATTTCTCATCGGCTAAGCAGAACAAGACATTTCTGAACTAGCAGAAAGTTCCTGTGTTTAGCAAAGTTCCTGTCCCTAGCTAAGTTCTTAAGCCAAGCAAAGTTCCTATGCTTAGCAAAGTTCCTATGGCAGGCAAAGTTCCTGTGCTTAGGAAACGTCCTGTACTTTGGAAAGTTCATGCGCTCAGCAATGTTCCTGAGCTTAGCACAGATCCTATGCCTAGCAAAGTTCCTATGCCTAGCAATGTTCCTGTACCTAGCAAAGTTCCTGTGTCTACCTAAGTTCCTGTGCTTAGCAAAGTTCCCTTGCAAAGCAAAGTTCCTATGCCAAGCAAAGTTCCTGTGCTTAGCAAAGTTCCTATGCCAAGTAAAGTTCCTCTGCTTTGCAAAGTTCTTGTGCTTAGCAAAATTCCTGGCTTAGCAAGGTTCCTAAGCTTAGCAAAATTCCTACAGTATGTCAAGCAAAGTTGTGCTTAGCAAAGTTCCTATGCTTAGCAAAATTCCTGATAGAATACTCACGATAAATGCCCTGGTGTACTCTCCCCTGCATATCTCTGGACCTCCGTAGCTGAAGTACATCATCCAGGCAGCAGTGAAGAACATCAGCCACAGCACTACCAGTGCCTTCACCCTCACATTGTACCGACCCTGAAAAATACACGGTAAACATTCTGGAGTAAGAGTCAGAGTAAATTTGATACCAGGCATGCAACTTGGACTTTCCAAAAAAAGAGGAAACTCCAATTTTTACCATACGTTGTACAGTGTTTTTCACTTTTCAATGGCATAAGAGTGAATTGAAAAAGGAGGAAATCAGCTGATCCAAGGAAAAGTTACATGCCTGTGATACGTATACCAAAAGGTCTTATTATTGGTACATTTGTACCTGATGTCATCTTTGTTCTGCAAGTAACTGAAATATTAGGCTTTTAACATGTTTCATGTAAGCCTTTGAGAAAGATCCTGCTAGGAACGAAACGTCAGGCCCTCCTAATTAACTCTAAGCTTTATGTATTTCAGGTCATTATTTTGGTTGATGAGCCGTTTGCAGCAGTTTATTACTAAGTAATGAAAGGATAAAAATGTCAGGCCTTTAACAGTTTGAGACAGATCCTGCTAGGATCAAAACGTCAGGCCCTCCTAATTAACTCTTAAGCTTTATGTATTTCAGGTCATTACTTTGGCTGATGAGCAGTTCACAGCAGTTTATTACTTGTATAGAGGATCAAAACATCAGGCCTTATTACTGTAACACTTTGAGACAAATCCTGCTAGGATCAAAACGTCAGGCCCTCCAAACTCCAAGCCTTTTCATGGCATTATTTTGGTTAATGAGCCGTTTGCAGTAATTTATGACGGTACTTGTACTGTGCTTGAATACATGATGAATGTTAGTCTAGGTTTTGGGAGGCTAAATGTACATGACAATATTTAAGCAGTATAATTACAAGACTAATTATCTCCCTATGCAATTAGTGAACAGACTAATGAACAGGTGTCCTTCCAACCCACAGACTTCCTGGCTTTTATGTCTGAGGATCATCGACATGTTTTTGTCAGTGAAGACGCCAAAGAAAATTGATCCCATTTTTAGAGAAAACGTGTACACTATGCACAGTACATGACATTTCTTCAACATTCTTGTACAGGGCAACCATGTCTTTGCATAAAAGTAATAATTTACATTGAGTAAATTTTAGACTTCTTTTTTTTTTTAGTAAATAGGGCAACATGAACAACTTCATTTCAAAATCATTGAAAGAGAGATTTAATTTAAAGGCCAAATCAAATACAAAATGTTGAAATATATGATAAAGATCCTGCTAGGATTGAAATGCGTCAGGCCCCCTAACTCCAAGCATTTTGTTAATTTCAGTCATTATTTTGGCTGATGAGCAGTTTGCAGCAGTTTACAAATTGAAATACTGAGAGTGTTCAATTACAGGTGCAGAGGTCCAAATATTTTGCCAGTAAAATACACCATAATGATGAGGGATGCATCACTATGTCCACAGCAGACACGTAATTAGATAATTGCATTTGGTGTATGTACACAACTGCACACATCACATTTCGGCCTCGCTCCACCAAATGATTTGGGCTTCATGATCTCAGCAAACAGTTTCCTGTACCGGCGGCGAGTCTCTCTGTAATTGATTTTTGCTCGTCTTCTTCTCTCCTGCGCTCGTTTCCGTTCCCGGCCCCGACATTGGAATTACTCGTGGGCTAAGCCCACGTTAAGCTTCGGCTTTCTTCCTACCGTGTTCATTTGACTTGAAGGCCTTTACTCTACTCCCTCTTTCTCTCTCTCTATTTCAGGCAGGTGCTTCCTTAGAGTCGGCCTAGTGAGAGAGAAAGATCACAGCACTTCTTGCGTCTCGCTGAGGGCCAACGCAGCGGGAAGCTTTTCTTTGGAAAATGCGATTTACTGGTGCAAACAGCTGAAATCGAGACGTCACGATTGTACCACCCCGAGAAATTCAACGCAGGAATCTGTCTGTGAAAAGCATTGAGGTGTGCTAGTTTGTTGTAGGCGCCTGAAAAATCACAGTAATAAAACTGCTGCAAACTGCTCACAGTCAAGAGTAACGGCATGAATAATGTTCAGAGTTAGGAGAGCCTGACATTTCAATCCTAGCAGGATCTCTATAAACAGTGAATCACTAAGGCTATTTGTATCTGGTATGAGAGCCGTAATCAATGGCATCTATACTATAGAATCTTGCTTTTCCAGTGTGCACCACAGAATGCACAATGCCTTTCTTTGTAAAGGCAAGTAACATGGAAGATGGAACAATCGAGTAAAGAGCCAAGCCTGATAAGTCTGCAAGATGAAATCAAATTAAGTTTAGTTTACATAATCTGCCTTCGTGCTGACATCAAATTCATCTTTAGTTTAATGAATTCCGGCTTTTGGTGGGTACAAGAACATCCTGAAACAGTCTTAAAAAGACTCACAACCCTGGGAGTCAATTTCACAAAGCACTAAGATTTTTATCAAATGTGAATCGATCTCAATTTCAAAGCAAAGTGTGATGTCACAATACAAATCAGTAGATGGTTATACATGTACATGTATTGACGGCCCAAAGTTAAATTTATCCTAGTATTTTGTTAAATCCATCCCTGGTACAATATGTGGTGTTTTATTTAAATCTATGTCTGATCCATAAAATTGCGATCACACTGAATCCTGCAAAAGGGATTGAAGGGGGATCATTGGTGAGTGTAATAAAACACATTCTGATTTGATCTAGTCTACCTTGATTACAAGTACTGTACACATGGCCACACACCAACCGTCAGATAGAGTGTTTCAGATGTCCATACCTGTACAACCAGACAAGCCTCAAACCATGCCAACCCACATCCGTTTTAATTACAGCCGAATGTTTACAGGTGGAAGAGTTACATAAGAGGTTTTATTAGCACAGGTGAATCCTTAGGCCTAGGACATACATGTACATGAAGCGGGGATGGAGCTGAGCTGATTATGAGACCCATCCTGCCGTTCCCTGCATCATGCTGAGCACTCTCTCAGCTAGGCCAGTCTCAAATTTTGACATTTCAACGTATCCAGTTGGCGAATGTTCTACTGAACTACATGCACTATACATGTACATGTCTCAACAAAACAGGTTGTCACTGAGGTTTTTAGCCTTTAACAAGTCAGTTTTGCAACCAGACTTTGAGAAAGCCTTTGAGAAAGATCCTGCTATAAATTTGAAACATCAGACCCTCCTAATGTACATGTACTTACAAGCATTCCAACTTGTCTGAAGTTGTTATTGTGGATTTGCCGAGTTGCCGTCCACTTGCTAGGCATCTTGACCAATATGCTTCCCAACTTGAGCAACCGTTACGTTACCGTTACAAACCGTGAAAGACACTTTTGTGCTAGGCCAACCACTACTGCCAACTGCTTCCTAAGCATAACACTAGTCAACAACAAAACCCTATGATGTACTGACTTTCTATGATGTACACTACTAGTGGGTGTAGCTAGCAGCAAAAATCTTAAATCTGACCCAATCACTACCACAATAGCAGGACTATGCAAACTGCACACACCCAGGGCTTTGGGATTAACCGACACAATCGGGCACAATGTACGTCCTTCGTTATGAAAAGTTTTCCACACTAGCTGTTTCATGCAAAAAAGGGGCAGACAAAACGATTTGACGGCCTAGCGAACCCATTCACATAGGGATAGGATGGCACTGGTATTATGCTGGGGCCCAATAATGAGACTATTTACTATAACTTACCATCCTGATGTAAGCATTCAGTATGGACCAGGGACGAGCCATACTCCTAGCAGCATGGTCCGCGAGGACGTACAGTACTCATCTATCCCGACTAATGTACCACTGCCGAGCCAAACCCCGCATCACTACCCACACACACTGTCCGCATCTCCGTGACATTCCACCTGCCCAAAGCACATCACCTGCCAAACATACACATAGATGGGATTAAAAAGAGAAATTAAATTGTGAACTCCACTTGGGTCGATCTGTCCATGCACATACACGTGTAATGTACGCCCTATAGCCGCCACTTGCCAATTACCTACTGTACAGTCACCATACGGCAGCCAATGAATGAAATGAAACCCGTTGAGGATTACAGAGCGGTATTTATTATTATACCGAGCCTGAAGTGCGGGATGCATGACGTTAATCAATGCAAAAAGACAATGCAGTCTCCTAACTGACCTGTTTAAGGCCGGACAGCCAAAGGCCTAACGAACAAGCACTCAGGCCTGTCCTAATGAAGACAGGGGAAAAAATGACAAGTGTCTCTGTTATTAATCAAGTACAAAGGGAAACACACTGACGGGATGATAATCCTGTTAAAACAACAAGCATCATTGATACTATCTGTGCTTTTATTTTCAATTTCAAAAGACAAAAGTGTTCATTCTTATTTTTATAGCCTAAGCATCTGTACTTTGTAGGGGCCCTAATAAAATTACATGTACAGGTATTCACTTTCAATAAGACATACATGTACAAGCACTAAAACAAACAGATCCGTCCGTTAATGACAATTTAACTGTGTACTCTACAAATGTTTTGATTTGATTATAGCAGTCGCAGCTGGTCAAGAATAATGTATGAGGCTATTAGCCACGCCACGCATCCCCCATCCAAACCAGCTTCATTAATATTTGTATTATATATGCAAATGAGATGTATATAATTAAATTGGCTATGAATTTAAACAGGCAACAAAGGACTATGCAGTGCTAAATATGTTTACCATTTCAACATTAAATACAGTCATTAGAGTCCAGTCTTTTCGGTCCAGTGATGTTGGCCTACATATAATAAATCCATATTTTTGTGTGAACCATACTTTGGATAGAAAGTAGGCCGGCCTACATCTTCCTAAATGAGCAGAAAATTAGCAGTACATTAAGCCCCTACCTCAGCACAAACACTAAGCGGTTTTTGACACCATGAAACCAGTCAATTGTGTAATCACATTGTAAATTAATGACAGAGGAGGCCTGTAAACTCCCCCTCATAAACTTTATGTGCGTACTGATAATACACTGTAAATACCACTTTAAGTACTTAGCGCTGGAGCTAAAAACTATCTCTGTTCTTAGTCCAGTTTACCACTTCATAATCAAGACTACTTAAATATCAATTTAAAAAAAGAAGATATGCAAATTGTGTCCAGCCATATTGCGTCAAACAAACAAGGTCTAGAACTAGTTTTCTACCTCCATGACCTAACCATGCACAAAATTGCACAGAATCATCTAATAGACTGTAATCAGTTTATGAATGCAGGAACCGATATCACGAAGCACTAAGACTAATCTTAAGTGTGAATTAATCCTAATTGCTAAGCAACTTATGTGATGTCACAATACAAATCGCTATGGTGATACTGACAACTCAAGATTAAATAGGGCCTATAGTGTTTGGTGATATCCAGCCCTGGGCTCCTCAATACATTACAAGAGATTTCAACTCCAGCGTGACTTTTAAAAAGATACAAATCTTCAGTAGGAGAAAGCAGATAGTATTAGCCTTACTGAGCGATAATACACCATTATCCTCATTAGGATAGCACTAAATGCATACAAATGATACTGTAATTGTAAAGTCGGATAATAAGCTATTGTGCCATTTACATGCTGTGAGTGAAATACATGTAGTTTCACTGGCATTACAGTACATATCGATTGCACATGTGTATATGTACATACAAGTTTTTATCATGCCAATGCCACTTATGGTAAACTTGCTCAGAACTAACGGCCATGGACACATCTCATCTCCATTACCTGTGCTTTTACTAGTAATTGCAAACCTTGGGCCAATTTCATAGAGCTGCTTCGCACAAAAAAATTGCTTAGCCCAATAAAACAAACCACCATTGAAAATTCCATTTGATATTCATGGTCAGTAAACAACAGCCAAAGAACAATCACAAGTGATACACAGCACATGGAAATTTAATTGTTACCCCTGTTTTTATTATTGACAGAAATGTAATGCTTAGCAAATTTTTGTGCTAAGCAGCTCTATGAAATTTGCCCCAGTGCTCTGATGATAAATGCAGTCCTGTATTTTTTCTCTGTTTTCCTGGTCGCGTCACCAAAGTACAAATCTTTGAGATTTGCGGTCTTCCGCTTTAAATCACGATCGTCCCAACAAATAAGACCTGCTTCGAGGAGAAAACAGCCAATCTTCATTTAGATCTCGGTTGTCCACGATCCGTGCAAAAAGGAAAAATAGCCGGGAGCTGTGTGTGGCCACTGACAGTGAATATTCATTTAAACTCCTCGAAGCCGGTCCCAACTTGACTGTGATTATATTCAATGCCAACTGCGTACAGTTCTGCATGGTATGCGCTATATGGTACAGTTGTACAGTACAGTACACTTGAGTGTAGTACTTCTGATCAAATTTCAGTGTACTGAGGGGTTTACGAAACGGAGGCTCAGGCTCCAGCTTCGTCTCTATCATCCATGCTGAAAATATAGGTTGTGGTTCTTCTTTGAAGCTGAAGCTCTGTTTTCCTTTTCAAACCAGAGAATCTACTTCCAAACTGTAGCCAAACGCCTCCATTTTGATACCCGTTATTTTAGAATGGATTCACGAAATGGAGCCAGAGCCAGAGCCGGAGCCGGAGCCAGAGCCTGAGCCTGAGCCTCCATTTCATAACCCCCGCCCCCCTTCCCCTTAGACACCCACTACTGAACTTCTGAACATGGCAAGCCACAACCATCAACATTATGAGCATTTTAGCACCATCCATCCTACCTGTTCACCGTGTTTCAATGGTCATTCCATATGGCAAGTGGATGGCCCTTAACAAAGTCCAAGGCAGGGGCTCAATTACAGTAGTCCGCTGATATTAACCGAAATACCCTTGTCGGCCTACTAATCATATTCGAAACACAAAGCATGGACTTTGGATTATTGGAAAATTTTCTGTAGTGCGTGAAGAGGCAGTAAATTGCTTTCAAAGCGTTACAATTATAAGGGCCTCGGTTTTGCCCATTTCAAGGTGTAATTTTGCAATATTAATTAGAATTTTTAGATTTACAATGTATTTGGCATGAGGAATATTTCTTGTTATTGTACTGGTACTTGTTATGTTATTAGCAGTACACTTTTAACAAAATGCAGTTTCAATGTCTTCGTATAACAATAAGGACCAGTAAAGCACAAAACCTACTGTTCACAGCCTGGCCTGTATTCATCGTAATTCATTGCATTTCCATTGAAAAAAACTGTGAGGATCGAAAAAGTCTGGTATCGTCCGAACTACATTTGTTCAAATTTTTTTTATTTTAAATGCTGCAAACTAGTTTATTTTGAAATCTTGTGGTCTAAAAACCTTTTGTCGTCAAAGTTTTGTTGAGCAAGGGTTTGTAATGGAAGGATGAGAGGATTTTGTTGACGTAGTAGTAGTATAACATTCAGAGTTATCAAAAACAAAAATATCACGAGGTCCATATGTTGTGCACACACGACAGTACATCATAGGAAGCCAGGAGTTACAGCCTACTAATATGCATGCGTGCATCGTACACACCGTGATCACACCAATTTTCTTCGTTACTGGGCAGAAAATTGCATAATTGTCATATCCATTCCCATGAAGCACAGCTGCAGATGAGCGTACTACAACCAACCGGGCAGAAACCTTAAACTAATTGACGGCGCGCTGCTCCGATCTGCGCCACACTTTTTGTTTTTCTAAGGGATTCCGTAATGAATAGTCAAGCAGGGAGGGTTGCATCCTGAACTCACATTACATCAATTATGGATCAAACAAGCAATTAAAACACTCGGAGGAATCGTGCACATGATTTATCTAATTATATGAAAACCCGATGTTCAGTCCCAGGCCCTTTACTAACATTTTATACCCACGTCATGGATATCATGGGCCAATTTCACGGCCCTGCTAAGCACAAAAATTTGCTAACCATGAAATTTCTGTCTTCATAAAAACAGGATAACGTGAAACAACCAAATTTCCATGTGCTGTGTATCACTTGTAATTGTTCTTTGGCTGTTGTTCGCTGACCATGAATATCAAATGGAATTTTTAACCGTGGTTTCTTTTATTGGGCAAGCCATTTTTGTGCTAAACAAATTTTTTGCTTTGCAGCTCCATGAAATTGGCCACCGATGTTCAGTCTTAGGCATGGACCCTTTACTTACATTTTGGACCAACGTCATGGATATCATGAGGACTAGGTCGGAGCATAAACATGATTTGATTGGTTCAGCCCACACACAGGTACATGTATTCCAATTTTCCTCTAGTAGGCCTATATAGCTATTTTCTATTCACCAGAGGCTAACATTAATGCGAAGTCATCAGTTCCCTTTCTCTATTAAAGGAAGACCCTAATGCTCCGATGATGTACAGTGTAGCCTTTGACTTCACTTTTTACAAGGGCAATGTTTGGGTGCTGGGGAACTTTAGCAAACAAACACAAATACAGGACTTATAACATTCTCAAAAGCTGGAAAACTTACTATATGTTGATACTGTCCTGACTAGACTGTGTACATACGTGAACATCAAGTGTGTACGTGTGTACACCCTGTACAAAATGACTTTGGTCTCGGTCAACACTCATTTCTAAACTGGAACAAGTTAATTTTACAGAGTGCACTTGAACGCAGGAAGTGAACTGATGTACTGTACATACATGTATACATGTACATGTATGTTGCTTTATATACAAATAAAAACTAATTGAAATTGTAAACTGAAACAAGAGTTTGTCAATATTTGAGTCAGGCTCAGCTGCACATAATGTAATGTACACGTAATGTACATGTACGTACACGATGTAGATCATGTACAGTTTTTGTACACGTATGTATGTGGCATGTTAAATGACAAAGTTCTATTGTTCCGTGCAAATATAATAATACAGTACATGTACAATGTATAATATAATAATATAATAATAACTAATACTGCATGAATTTTCAATACAGGCCTGCAATAACACCAAAAGACGCACGATGCGTGTGCATACCTCCAGGTGTTGTCAAGGTTACTAGTTTTATAACATCTGATAATCCCAACAATGACAATTCATGACAATTTTCAACTGAAATTGTATGCAAAATTCAAGGGACTCGACTAACTCGAGAAAAGTTACATAACATCACTTGGTTCAGCTCCTCATTCACTGAGCTTAATTTGTTTGAAATAACATTTAAACATATAGGCCTAATACAGTAAATATATGTTGTACATATTGTTTCTGTTTTTGAGCAAAACAGCAACAACATTTTTAATCTAGGGCCTGTTTGTTTAATGCACAGGATCACGAAAATTGCGGATCCGAATCCCATTTTAGCGTACCCTGCATAGGAGGTGGATCACTAAATATCGGATCCTTTGCGTTAAACAAACAGGCCCGAAGTCTTATGCAGTGTCACTTTTACAAAATACAAAAAAAAAAAACACTGAATCATTTTCATGATCAAAAGATAAAATAAAATAAAAATTGTATGTGTCTATGTGTAGTGTATAGCGTGCATACATCATGTATTGTACACATGTACATGTATGTATTGTGCATACAGTATGTACACGAAAATGTACATTGTGACACATGTACACGATGTCTACAGAATGCATCAAATCCATAAATTAGAAAAGAAAGAAAGAAATTTATTCCTGCTCGTTCATTTTTGTGGACACATTACCTGATTTAATCATCTTTTTTTATGGTTGCCCAAGTGTCTAGAGATACCCTCTAAACCAATGGACTAGAAGGGTCAAACTCAGTCCGAACTGACGACACCTACGGTATTAAAATCACTCTGGTATTTTTAGACAAGAAGCTGTCAATTGACAATTCCCAAGAGAGAAACACAATGGCAGGACTGCATACTGGATACAGTAGTTCATTAAATTATGAACAATTAATATTCCAAGGGTCAATCGTCATATACTGTACATTAAAGTCATTTAGGAATAATTCATGAGGATGTAAGGGTGTGATTGCTAAGCCTTTAAGTGTATTAAAGGTACATGTAGTATTATACTTTGGTTTTTATCAAAGAAATACAGATTCATGGGCACAAATATCACAACAAATACAGTAACAGTCATCTGTGAAAATTTCAGTCCCATACAGTGCCCACTTTTTGAGAAAACTGTGAAAAACAGTCACAGTATTTCTTAAGTCTTTTCTCTTTTATTTTTGATCTTTTAAAAGATCAAAAAGATTTCCGGTCGTTGTTTTAATAATTTCTGGATAAATACACCATTTCAAGCGGAAATATTTTAACGGTATGTTTCTACTATCACCATCTCCATACCATGAAAGTTATAGGTAAATCTGTGAACATTTCTGTTTGGGTATGTTACCAATCCTGTACTGTACAGAAGCATGTTAAGTCAACGCATGTTGTACAGTTTATAGGGCAGGGCACGAATTTCGAGAAAAAAAGCACTGGACAGCTGGTCTAGTAATTGAAGCATTTTACTAGACCTGAACTTTTTTCACTAGCCTTGTGGCATTCATGTATACCATGTATGTAGGAAAACCATAATTGGTTAAAATATGCACCATTTCAATTGTGCAAGGAAAACAAAACCACAAGACAGCCAGACTAGTGCGGTACACACTTTACTAGACCAACACTAGAAATCACTAGACTCGGTCCAAGGTCTAGTGGATATTTCGAGCCCTGCAGGGACTAAGCCTATAGGGCCTACTTCCTGCATTCATGCAAGCTAAAACTTTACAATGCAGTATTAATGTACATGTATATAAATGTACGATTACACTATGTGTACATGTACATGCATCCATAAAAACTAATTGCCATACAAGATGCTGGTTCTGGCAAACATTACCTTTATACATGTACAGTCCAGGTATACCTCATGTTTCTTGTATTATTACAGGTTTTATATCATAAATTCACAAGCAACACCAAGCGGATTTCTGGGATAATTCTTCCCAAAATAAAAATTTGAGACATTTGAGAAATTATTTCAAATATTTTTTCTTTCTTTTCTATATGATTGATGAAAATACAGGGGGGGTGGTTCCAATATTTTTACAATCACAACTAACGTTAGGGCCTACCTAAATGAAACATGGAGGCAGGAATGCCTGTGATTTACCTGTGCAGAGCGACTAGCACAACTGTGAAAAGTAGCGCTGATCTTAACCCTTGGTCTGACATGGTTAGGTCCCACTCCCCATGTCAGACCAAGGCAAGGGTTACGATCATCGCAACTAAACTAAAGTCTAAACTGTGAACGGCTGGTAAACTATGGTAAAACTTGTATACAGGCCAGTCACTGTTGTTAACACTGGTAAACAGTAATACTACTAAGTAATGGCAGTGGTCACTGGTACTGGGCTTACACTGTAGTACTGCACTGCATGCACACCGTATACGCCTGTACACACTCAAAAACAGTAAACAAGTCCACGGAAAGGTTCAGGACTAATCACGTTAGTTCAAACATAGGTAATAAAAGGTAATTTGAATTGAAAACTTACGTGGTCTATTCCATGACGATTAACCACTGTATGATCCAGATTCTCATGGCCAGGTAATTAAACAGTTGATCTCCTTTACAGACAGACTTGTTTACAAAACACGGTCAAAAGAAGTAAAGATCCACCTCATCAACACTCATTCACATGTGACTGAGACTACTGTGCAGTTTTCAATAGAGTTTCATGCAGGTTAAAAAATAGGCTGGTTCCCTTTGCGGTGACTGTAAAGAAAACACAGTTCGTATGCGGTTACCGGACTTCATGCCTGGGACAAAATTGTAAGATTTATGTTCTCATTTGTTTTTATCAATGAATTGTTTATTACAAAGCATTTAGATTTGGAATATTGTCGTTTAATTTCGTTATTGTGTACTGATTGATAATGGAATTGATTCTAAAACCGATTTCCTGACAGTTGTTGTATTGCCCAGTGCCAACTGACGACATGTAACAAGACTAGAGTCAATGATGTTGACCTTTGACCCGCTCCCTGATCGTAGCCTCTGAAACCCGTTGTCGCCCTCTTTCGTACACATTGTCACACAGTAAGTTACCGATGTCCAAAGTTACCCATTTAAGTCGGAATTTAACATATTCCTGAAAAGCCAAATTAATTCACTTCAAAATAATGTGAATCGGATTTGTTCCGTGAACTTAGAAATCTTGTTATTTTGTATTGGTATAGTTCGTAAGGTGTGGAAAATTGAATTTTAATCTCTGATTTGCGAAAGTGGCAAAATGGTGAAAATCCAAGATGGCAGCCCCCATGGCCATGTACACTAAGTTAATCAGAATATGGCCCTAGTTCAGTAATTGAAAAGTGTACTGAAATGGCTGAACATTTTTAGACATGGGCCTAATTCATCAGTTTTATAAAACATGTAAA
The DNA here is from genome assembly GCA_963971285.1 of Astropecten irregularis. Lineage (NCBI taxonomy): Eukaryota > Metazoa > Echinodermata > Asteroidea > Paxillosida > Astropectinidae > Astropecten > Astropecten irregularis. The sequence continues at coordinate 13,844,877 of OZ020260.1, read as the reverse complement.
ACGTGTTAAGATTAAATAAGGGCCTACATGATGATTGGTAAATTAAAAGGAAAGAATTCCACTGATGACCATTATTTGTGCACAACTCTATGGAACCAACAGAGGGCGTTTTGAGCAAAATGGCACCGCTGTATTGGAAGTGTACAATTTGTAGGTAAAAAAACCTGTAAAACTCACTTTTCAGATATGCTACCCAAGTTTTCCACACCTGAGATTGCAGTTCATCATAATATGTATTCAATAAGTTAACTCTTGGAGGGTATAATCCTTTTTCCGTAATGGTCATCAGTGGAATTCTTTCCAATTAAAATAAGGAAATCTTTTTATTTGCCGGCACCTGCGTTCTTCCTGAAAAAAATGCCTGGCGTTACTTATGATTTTTTACTTTCCCTTATTTAGTGATTGGCTAATTTGCATTATGTCATGCCAGAAAGAAAATAATGTGTAAAATAACGTATAGATAGGGCATGTAGGGGGACCGAGCCTACGTGACGTGAAAGAAGGCTGGCATGACTGAGTGAATTAGATTGGCCAATCAGAAGAATGCCAGTGGTGGCAAAATATACACTTCCAAAAATAAATTGTAATTTGATTGTTTCTTGAGTAATTGCAGAACACCCCGCCACTTGAAAGCCCTGTGCATAAACATAAGAGCGGTTATTGTACTCAGGTTCAATGATGGAGTGGGGGAGGGGTATTCTGCAATTGAGCCTTGCTTTCTTGATAACTACATGTACAATTTTAATTATTGAGGCGTAAATAAATTTGTGTCAATTAGGCCAAGATGGCAGAGAATTGGGACGAGACTACCGTGCCCGCAGAGGCTGAGGTGCCAGAGATTTATCTGTTCGGACGCTGGAGCTGCGATGAGGTCCAGGTCAGCGACATCAGCTTGACCGTAAGTTTGACCAGAGATTGGAGAATTCTCTTAGGATGTTTGGGGCTCAGTCAATCAGCTTAAAGAATGGACTTGCATCCAATACTTGTTTAGAAGTAACAAATTATTGTTGTAGTGTTATTCTGCTTCTTTTGGCGTTACCCAACAAATAAACTCACTTCAGTAAACAGGAGGATGGAGATAGTTTTCATTTTTCTTGAAAGATTTGAGGCTTTGCATGGTGACAATTGGTATGTGGATCAGTTTGTGGAAACACCATGTAAGAATCGTTTGTACTTTCCCACTTTTTAATAGTAATGACTAGAGCAGGCTAGTTGAAACGTTGAGACCTTACAAGAAGTACAAACTTATTAAAAGTGCGAAAGTACGAACGATTCTTGCTTGGTATTTTCGCAAACCGATCCACATTTCATTTTTCTTGTTAAGCAAGCAGTGACATTTGCCTCCTGAATTACCCACAGGATTACATCGCTGTGAAGGAGAAGTTCGCCAAGTACCTTCCCCACAGTGCCCAGCGCTACCAGGTGAAACGCTTTCGCAAGGCCCAGTGCCCAGCAGTGGAACGCCTGACCAGCTCCATGATGATGCACGGCCGCAACAACGGCAAGAAGCTGCTGACCATGCGCATTGTCAAGCATGCCTTCGAGATCATTCACCTGCTGACTGGCGAGGTGAGCTTGCCGTGCATCTCTCTGGGTTCCCTTATACTTACAGAGGGTGAACCAGGATTTGAACCAAAGACCATTGTTTCTCTTTGTTAGATTTAAAGAATGGAGATTTACTTATAGCTTCCCAATAGCAGGCTGAATATTGAGCAAATAGTTTCAGAACGCCACCAAGTCGCTGCTGCATGCTCAGAACTATATCAAAAATGAGAACGTTAAGTTTTTCTTCGGGTAACTAGTGAACAGATAAGCTATGAGGTATTGAACCTCACACCAGGGTTATCTCAAATTGTCAGTAATCTAATACTTTAAGAGAGATTTGTTCAAGAGAATCTTTGGTATTTCGTGGCACTTACAGAACCCCCTCCAGGTCTTGGTGAACGCCATCATCAACAGCGGACCCCGTGAGGACTCCACTCGTATCGGCCGTGCTGGTACCGTCCGTCGACAGGCTGTGGATGTGTCACCACTCCGTAGAGTCAACCAGGTACGTCTGGTTATTTTCATCCTGCCAGTTTAAAGTTTGGGTAGTATTAACAGAAAAAAATAATCTTGAGGTGTTTTCTTTTTCACTCAACACTCAAGACAAAATCAAATACAAATCGAAATAACTTTGTCAGTAGGTGGACTGTCTCTTCTTAGTTTGGTCGGTGGCAAATTATTGATGCCAAGATTCCACGAAGAACTGCTAAGAACACAATTTGATTGGTGTGCCTCTTTGTTAAAAATAAAAGTTAATTAGGAGCCAATAAACGTGTGTTCTGGTGTTCACTTGACACTTGACTTTCATCCTTTTCCCTTTTATGGAATAAAAAGCTATGTAATATCACATGTATTGAATGAGAAAAAAATGGCAGCGATTTTTTTCTGCTTTTTAGCAGATTTGAATTGGTTATGATTTCATTTGTTCCCATTGGTTATTAGCTCAAACCAAGTACTTGCACATGCTGGTATTTCTATTTTACATTTGGCGTAGACAGTTGGCACTGGTGGTTGGCAATAATTATTCAATGCTTATGGGGGGGGAGTCTTGGGGGAAGTTATTGAATTTGGACGAGTGAACGATACTTCTACAACTTGCCCCTTTGACAGAATTCCTAATTGTTCTTGTTCTCACCTCAGGCTATCTGGCTCCTGTGCACTGGGGCTCGTGAGGCATCCTTCAGAAACATCAAGACCATCGCTGAGTGTCTAGCTGATGAGCTCATCAACGCTGCCAAGGTAACCAAACGACAACAAAAATCATGAATGCTCACTTTGGTTTCCAGGCCTGGAATTTAGTTCTGAAAAGGGCAAGGCCACTTTTCCATTGCAAGGGGCACTTCCAATTGGAAAATCATAATGTCTATGGAAACATTTGAAGGGGCACCAAGGCCAAGAACCAGGGCCGTGGCCTTCGTTAAGTTCCAGGTTTGGTTTTAGGTCACGGGTACTTGTCATCCTAAGATATACATTTCATTCTTAGAGTTAGGAGGGCTCGTTGTTTTAATACGATTTTTCCACCACCGGTTCTTCTCAGAACCACACATTGAAAAAACAGGTTCTTATACATGGTGCTACTGCAAACTTTACCTTATTTTTTATTCTTTCTGAATCTACTAAAATCCAACACAGAGCAGTGTCTTCTATGCCACTTCCTTCAGACTATGCAAGTTGAATCACCAACCCCATTTTAAGTCACTAGGCTTGGTTTGGCCTTAAGTTCCCTGAGGTCGATTCCACCAAACTCATCGTAACTTGCTATCAATCGTACGAGATATGATGCAATGCAACCCTAGGTAGGATACGATGGGTTATCCTTGGTAACTTGATTTACAATCAATATCGACTCCAGAATCCCTACAATAATTCTGTCGTACTCAAACTAGACTTGAGAAGACTTGAAAAGGTCGTGGGTTAATGACAAGGTAAATGTGTCTTGTTCTTATTTATTTCTAACATTACGCTTTTTTTTTTCACATTTATTTTTGTCCAGGGGTCCTCCAACTCCTACGCCATCAAGAAGAAGGACGAACTGGAACGTGTCGCCAAGTCTAACCGTTAAGATGTCACCAACAATCATTCACTCATCACAGAGAACCCAAAACCATGGGCCAACACAGTGCACTTGGTTCAAGAAACCACCCTTTCACGACAAGAATTGTTGTTGGAAAACAGAATTTTCACCAGAAAAGAATATTTATCTTAAAAACATTGGCAAACTTGACTATCGGAATGAAAACCACAATCCTTGACGTCAATTTGAAAATTGAAAAAAAACTCACAGTAAATGTCTCATTTGACAGTTATAACACATTAGTAAGTGTTCAGAAGATTCCATCATCATCACTTTCGATATAGTTGGAGGAAATGGATGAAATAAAATCACATAATTCGAGAAGCTGGGAAAGCAATTCAAATTGTGTTTGATGTGAATTTCTTTTGATTGTTTGTCCTTAGTCAGATTTTAATTACTAGTGCTCCGATCAGACCAGAGAAAGCGTGGCAATAGCACATTGAAATACATTAGCTTATTAACAACAAAGGGGATTTTAAAAGGCGAATTATTCAATAATGACATGATCAATGAAGTAATAAACTGCTGCAAACTGTTCACCAACCAAAAAAATGACCTGAAATGTATAAAATGCTTAGAAATAGGATTTTGGAGGGCCTGACATTTCGATCCTAGCTGCAGGTTCTAGAGCCAACATTTTTTGGGGGCTAGAAGAGCCATTATTTTTGGGGGGGCTAGAAGACCCAATATTTTGGGTACTTCTAACACTCGCTTCTGCTATGTCTTATTAGGGGTCGAAAAACATGCACATTATAGGCCACACAACGCGTTTTTTAATGTAATTGGCGCTTAATAACTGAAAAAAATCCAGTATTGTCAAGAATTATTTTTTTTCACTTGCATTTTTTTGGGGGGCTAGACAAAATTTTTGGGGGGCTACAGCCCCCCCCCCCCCCCTAGCCCCCCAAACCCCCCCCCCCCCCCCCCCCCGTAGAACCGCGCCTGTCTAGCTGGATCTTTCTCAAAGGCTGAAATATTGACAATTAATATTATTTTATCATGGGTAATGTCAACAAATTTATGCAAGAATTAAAAACACCTATATATTAAAATTGTTAAAATCATCATCAAATAACATCAAGAGAAACTGACTGGTTCGAACCCCGCTCCAGTCAATGTTTCTTTGTTCACTTTTCAATGACTTAAAAATTATTGAGAATAAGATGAAATTTGACAGAAGGAACTACCGGCAAACACCGATCTAGACCTCACAAGAGGGCGCTATTTCCGAAAATATCATTGGACCACAGAGATGCAGACTGATGCATGCTAAGGACTCGCGAAGCTTAGAAACGCCTGTTGGCTGTTATTTCCGTTTTTGTGTTTCTTGCAAAAGATTGTTGTCAGCATGGTGTACGAATGGGACAAATTGTCTAAGGAGGTAAATATACTTGGTGTCTATCCTTGCTTAACCATGGTTGACCTAGTAGGTGGGTAAAAAAAATAGCGATAAATACACTGACGTTACGTAGCCAGCCATGCATCATTGTATCATTTAATGCTGCCCTGGACGAAATAGGCCCTACACCGTAGGCTTATTCTCTACTTAGTACTTCTAGTTTATTACCATGATTACAGAACTGCTATTGCTAAGTCAAGTTCAAGTACTTTGCCCAAACCTAGCTGGAACTCTAGTTTAAAGTTTATGAACAAATTTAATTAGGCCTAAACCCGTAAGGCGTAAACATGTTTACGCCTTACGGGTTTAGGCCTAATTAAATTTGAAGGGCCCTGCAGCCAATTTCACGAGATGTTGCATTAGGCCTGTTAGGCCTATATTTTAAACGCAATGTGCAAATGTTGCGTAAGTTTCGTGAAACAGGCATAACTTGTGCAACCAAAGGCATTAAAATGTTGTGCAAGTTACGCAACAAAATGCTACGTATCATTGCAACATTTGAAGTTTTGTGAAATCTGCTGCCAGGTCCAGGATACGTACAACCCCCTGGATCCAGGTTGGACTAATGTACACGAACGCCTACTTGCGATGATCGTAACCCTAGGTCTGACATGTCAGACCTAGAGTTACGGTCATCGCACCTAGGGTTACGATCATCGCAACTAACGAACGCCATAAATTGAATATTATAGGGAATCATTTAGTTGGGGATTTTCAATCTTGTGATATCACAGTGGAGTTTGGACTTAATAAAACTAATTTAGATGAAGAAACTATGCTTTGCTGATGAAATAGGCTAGCCCATTATGTTTTCATTGTTTACTTTGTGCCACAGGATCTTGACCACCATGTGTCACCATCGCAGTGGAATAAACGCTTTAAGCCGGGCGACAGTGTACAACATTTTGTTCGAACAATCGCCTCAGGTCAGTCAATTTTCAAAGAACATCTGCAGAGATGAAAAACAAACAAACAAAAACAAACAAACAAAAACAAACTTGTTAATTGAAAACCAAATAATGGAAAAGTGAACAATAACATTTTGACTGAAGTGAGATTCGAACCAGCAACCGATACAGTATTCCGGAGGTCGCTGGTTCGAATCCCACTCTAGTCAATTTTTCTTCATTCACTTTTATGTGTATGTGACAACACGTACACAGCAATGAGCAATTGGAAAGTCAAGACAAGTACTCTGAATGCAGTGCATTATTGACCTGTGATTAAAGTGGACATTATTTCTAATTTTAACGTGTGCAAAACAGATGGTACTGTATACACCGATCCGACTGCACAACATCATTACTGCGGTGTCCCCGCCTGCCTTTTGTCTGGCAGGAAAAGAAGTTATGCTCCGTTCTGTTGCCAGACAAAAGGTGGGTGGGGACACCGCAGTAATGACGGATGGTATAACGTGCCGTGGGATCGATCTTTTGTGTGAAACGGCTCATTTGCTTTGTGATATTAATTCCAGAGACTGAAACTACAAAGAGATGTACACAACATGAGTGTGACGTATCCTATGGTGAAGGAAAGATGCAATCGATGGATATATACCTGCCTGTAAATAAAACTGAAGGTAATATGATTATATCATGTCATCTCATTGCCCGTTTTTTGTTGAACCCAACCCTATAAGGCCTTTTCCCACTTGACCAATCTCGGGTGTGGCCCCGGGGCGACACAGAGGTGAAAATAAGCAACGATTCCAATGTTCACCCCTCTGTCACCTCCGAGCCACTCCTGAGCCATTCCCGAGATTGCCTTTTCTCCGGGGTGAGTTCAACTCTGCTCAGGACCAGGGTTGAAATTGTTCACCCCGGGATGGCTCTGGGGTGCAGTTCGCCCGGGAATGAGTGCTCTAGTGGGAAAAGGCCTATAGTCATGATAGTCTAGTAATTTTTTAACCTTGAACCTCTCTTAACCATAATACAATTTAAATAACCCACAAGGGAAACTGACATGGATCATTTTAAGTCATCATTGAAAAGAGAACAAAGACAAAATTGACTGGAGTACAATTTGAACCTGCGACCTCCCGGAATACCATACCGGTGCTCTACCAACTGAGACTAATGGAGACAGTTAGGCCATAAAAAAAAAATTGTTGTTTTGGCGTAACCCGCCCGACCCAAAAATATGCCCCGACCGTAAACATTTTAAACCAAAAAAAAATAATAATAAATAAATAAATAAACAAAAATGGGGGGAAAAAAAAAATCGCAAATTTCTATGCAGATTAAAAGCTTAAAAGGAGCAAAAGATGGAAACCAGACTGGTTAAAGTTGTTATGTCATTTCTTGTCTTTATTTGACACGTCAAATACAGGGGAAAAAGCATTTAATACCCCAGGAAAAATTAAATAAAAAAAAATCCGCCCGCCCTACCCTATTTTCCAAACCTCCGTTACGCCAATACAACAATTTTTTTTTATGGCCTTACTGAGCTCAAGGCTGTTGATTTGCTTATATTTTTACAGATGCACCTGTTCTTGTGTACTTTCACGGTGGCTACTGGCAAGAAACAAGGTAATGTATTATCAAACTCTGCAATTGTAACACCAAATTACGACCATCAAGAATGAAAACCGAATAAAACTATAACCAGTGAGGTAGCATTATGCTACTTTTATTGATAACTATAAAGAACTAAATATTGTTTTACAACCATACGACAGGTAATAAGAAAAACACATCACAAATTCTAAGTTTTTCTTACTCCTCTGTCATGACTTGATATCAACTCTTTAGCCTAAATCACTACAGTTTCAGAATCATGCTAATATTGACAATAATATTCAAAGAAAATAATCCTTCTAAAGAGCAATTTTATTCCGAAAGACTCAACCTAGTTATTCTAGCTCCCAAATTTGCATATACGGTAAGCATGAAACAAATTTGCTAAATAAGAACAGGTAGCCAAAACCCTGTGTGAATGTTGTGCTATGCAAACAGTAGCCGATTACTTGATTAAGTCAAAATCCCAGTAAACATTATATATGGAGATTTGGTCAGTAATTTTTTTTTCATGGTAAGCAAATATTTTGTGCTTAGCAGGTATTTGGAATTGACCACTGATTGATTTGCTTGTACAGGAAGGAACAGTATGGACTGGTAGCTATGCAACCTGCTAAGCATGGAGCTGTTGTTGCAGTCGTTGGCTACACCCTCGCCCCAGTAGGTATGCTAGAATTTTCTTCATTTCTAATTCTACCCAATCCTTCCTGCCCCTTCCATTCCATCACATTAATAATAATAATAATAATAATTTGGGGGCTAATCATCCTTACTCGCAGCTGGGTTGCTGAATTGTGAAGGAAAACCGGAGAACCCGGAGAAAAACCCTCGTAGCATAGGAGAGAACCAACGCACAACTCTACTCACGTGTGACCCAAGCTGGGATCAAACCCGGGCCACATTGGTGAGAGGCGAGTGCCTAACGCACTTGCCACCTACATGTATGTACATCACATATCATTGCATTGTAATGCCACTCTGCCAATTCATCTTGTCCTCATCCTTATAGGCACCTTACCACAGATGCTCTGTGATGCTGAACAGGCTTTGTCCTTCTTGGCCAAAAGGTTCCCGAAAGCTCGGTAAGATATTCAAAGTTTCGCCACCTTGCTTTAAACTCAGAAGACATTGTGCTCCTGTTCAGAAAGTATTTATAAAAAGGACACGTTCATAGCAGCACAGACACACAGAAAAAAAGTATCAATTCAACCAACAAGACCAGGGGCAAATTTCACAGCCCTGCTTAGCAGCTTAGCACAACGATTTGCTAACCATGAAATTTCTGTCTTAATAAAAACAGGATTAACAACCAAATGTCCATGTGTTATGTACTATCACTTGTGATTGTTCTTTGGCTGTTGTTTGCTGACCATGAATATCAAATGGAATTTTTAATGGTGGTTTGTTTCATTGAGCAAGACATGTCGTGCTAAGCAATTTTTTGGGGCTTAACAGCTCCATGAAACTGGCCACAGAATTTCCAATATTTTGACATTTTCAATGGTAATTGTACTTTTTAAACATCAAAACAAACCAAACAAATACTATCAGTGTACAATAAGGTTTAATGTTTTGGTAAAGAATACTGCAAAAAACATCTACCATAGGCCCAAGCCAAGAAGAATAGATCATTAAAAATCAACACAGGGTGCATTATGCAGCTCAATATAATCATGAATATTAGTTATTTTTCGTTGTGGAGAGAGAAATATGCAAAAAATAAGCCTGCCCTTCACTATGTTCACCAATGCAAATGACATTACCAACTTCATCCAGCACTGAAACAGGTGTACATGTACTTTTGTACTCACGACCTCCTGCATACTAGTGCAGATGCCATACAACTAGTACACGTAGGCCACCAAACTTGCTGGTAGTGCAATTAATCGTGAATATTAATTAATTTATTTTTGTCGGGGAGATAGAAATATGAAAATTAAGTAACCAATATATAAACTTGTAACCATGTTGTATTGAAACTGTTCTAATTTCTACACTCACTTTGCAAAGACATTTTCCCTGTCATCATGTTACACATACCAGGGATACCATCCATAGTACATTTTACCTTTAAAGCACTTTCTTAGGGGAGACGGGGGACAATTAAGGTTTGAGCCTGGGGAACTTTGTGTGTGGATTACCAACCATATGCCAACAGTTTCTATGCAGGCAATCCAGGCATGTACTTGTAGTACCGGTATGCGAGCAACCAGTCAATTAAACAATTTGTATATTGTCCTGTTGACATGTAATGAATTTAGTTGCTCCGCAGCGTGCGTTGCATGCTCACCTAGCAACACTGTCTTCTATCCTGATTTATCATTACCCCATCAGGGAGTACGATGATATTCCCCAAGTTGCTTCGTCCATTAGAGGGCTTTTCTGCTGTCATGAGTGTTTTTCTGTAAAACCTTCTCTCTCGAGTCCACGATGTCATGTTCTATTTGAAAGGCCATAACACTTTGAATGTGAATAATTTATCTTGTTTTATGCTTTGCTGCCTAACCCTAATGCATGTTTTCCTTAGTCCCTTTTTCGGCCGTTTGTTTGCTGTTTCTCTCATTTTGGAGTTTGCTTTACATTATCATGTATCTCTGTCATTGATTTAGCCTTTGAGAAAAGATCATAGGATTGAAACATCATGTTCTGATGTCCTCCTAATTCAAAATCAATCATATTGAAGTAAGTTTGACATTGATTTTGGTAAAGGAAATATAACATTTCACATACTGTACACATTTTAATTATATTTGTTATGGCCTTAACACTCAGACAGAAGCCTCAAGCCATTAACTGGCATTATTTAGGGATAAACAACACAAACAAGTTTGGAATCATCTGTGGCAGTCATTGGTATGAAGATTATTCTTGTCGACGTAGAAATTATTTTAATTAGGTCGCCTAACATCTGTTACGGCTTAGTGCTCAGAATTAATAATCAGGCTTTTTGCAATAAAATAAGTTCAATGTCATGAAACATATTTGTTTAACATCATTAAAGAAATCCGTAAACGTATTCCCTCATTGTATCAGACTGGAATACAAATATGAAAGATACAGAAATATTTTTAAATGAAAGTTTTAATTTACAATGTGATATAAGTGTCGTTTATCATGACAATTATTACATGCTGCAGCTTTTTAACTTTGTATCGAGATGGTAACTCAAATCCTTAACTGATCTTCTTTGTGGATCAATTCTCATTCAAGATAATTTAAGGATTTGGAGGGCTTTCATTTTTCTCAGACGAGTCCATTCAGGCTTGTTTGATGGTCATGTTGCTGATTGCAATGCAGGATTTTCCTGTAGGCTCGCCGGAAATTTGAGTTGAGCCAGGCGTAGAGAAATGGATTAATGGAGGAATTGGTCAGCATGAGCAAGAGGGCCAGTCTCTGTAGCGTCGCTGGGACGGCAAAGTGTAGCTTGAAGAAATGCAGGAAGGACAGTGGTGTCCAGCAGATCATAATCGCTATGTAGATGACGGCCATCATCTTGGTCATGCGAATCTCTGAGGGGTGTAAGACCCTCTGGTGGTGGATATCGTTGTTGCCGCTTCGCTCAGCCTGACCATTCTGGGCAGCCCAGATGCGCCGTTTGCTCTTGCTCACCGCCCGGAAGGTCAGAAAATACAACAGTGGCGTGAGGATGAAACCGGAGAATGCGCCATAAATCAGCAGAAATGCCGCGTACCAGAAGGCCTGGATGTTGGAGTTGTCCACGGAGCAGACCCTGAGCATGGGATCGTAATAGATCACGCCGAAGCCGTACTCTGGCAGGGCCACGATGAATACCGAACTGCTCCATATGAATGGAATGAGTATCGCTAATGTCCGTTGCCCGCACAACTTCTGGTACAGGCGACAAGGTTTTGTCACAAAGATGTAGCGGTTGGCAGCAATTAATGTTATGGTCAACATGGAAATGCCCACAGAGAGGGAGGTGATGTAGAAAATGCAGCGACACCAGAAGCCGTTTTGGGGCCAGCCATAGTTGAAGATAGACACACAGATAAGAGGGATGACAATGATGTTCACAAACAGATCGGCCACGCTGAGGTTGATGACGAGTGTGTAGGAGGTGTTCCGTAATCTCGGTGATATCAGCACGGAAACAATCACCATCGTGTTCCCAATGAGGCCTGTTATGGCCAGAGACGCCAGGTATACCGTCATTGAGATGAGAACGGCCAGACTTACGTCCTTCTCAAGGGTTTGGGTGCCGTCTGTGGCATTCACCTTCATACCAGTTTCATCCATTGTCACCGTCGTAGGCAGCGAAATGATCCTGAGATGTCGTGGAAATTGAAATACAGAAACTTGTGGTGTGTGTAGTTGACTGTTGTGCTGGACTGTTCTCCGACGGATGGTAGATGCATCAATGTGACACTTCTAGTCTAATTCTGGTGGATTCTGAATCATACTGTGTCAACTCCTCTGATGAAGGCAAGCTAGCTTTGGTTTAGACTTGTCGGATATTAAACTCTTCACAGAAACAGCCGATTTTGGACTTAGCATCAAAGCAATTTGTAACCTGCTCCTGCTACTTATACCGCAAGAACCGTTCACCTTAACAGGCTTGGCCTCAGTCGCAGCAGGTAGAATTGAGCCAAGCCATGATTGAGCTACCAAATGTGAAGCATGCTTTTGTCTCAGTGTAATTCAGCATTTCGTAGTGCATCCATCTTGGCTGCTTTCTTTGTCTTTGGCAGCGGAGAGCTTGTGGAGTTCATATCCAAGTTTACTCAGTGGTTCCTTCATATATTAGACTCCTCGAACCTAGCACCAGCACGATGTGTAATAAATCTTCAGATTCCGCGTATCAGGTTGCTGATAAACGTCCGGTCTCTAAATGAAAACGTCGTTAAGCCTTCGCAGCAGGCAGCCCAGCTTCCCTGAGAATAAGCAAATGACAAACAAAGATATATGGGCACTGAAATATCAATGTCAAAAGAAAATTAAAAAGGTTCTGATGAAATTATGCTTTTGATTGATAATTCATTTCTTTACTGAGGAGAGGATGTGGTTTTCATATCGCAAACTGTTACAAAGAAAATGAAATGACTAATCCAATTGGTTAGGAGAAAAAAAGTGTGCAATCTAAAATAATCTTCCCTGGATCTACCTGCGAAGTTAATGAAGGTACATGTAATGTGTACAAGATTGTTTCTTGTGGACTTTTGGTCGGGGATTAAGAGAAATGGACCTAATAAGGTTTCGCTGCCGTGTTTGGATGTAAAGAATTAAAAACAATGACTTACCTCAGGGTGGACCTTCGCGAAGGCAATGGGGCGGTTGGCTTGGCACCCTTGATGCCTCTTGTCGCTGGTGCTGCTACAAATGCTCCCGTTAACAAGTCATTTTCTTTCACGAACGTGTTTGTCGCAGCAGGCAAATCTCCTTTCTGGATATTGCCTCTCAATCTCTAAGGAAAAACGTTCTTTCAGACACCGGAAAATTCTCTTTTAAGTCAGCATTATTCCGTGAGGAATTCTGAAATGATTTGCGACACTTTCACTAGCAAAAGTAGGAAGATGAAGAGACAAGAGCTCCTTATCCCTTATCGCTTGAATACATCTAGCCTTGTAAAATGGCCCTTGTACACTGCTTCTAACCCAAAACTAATTTGACTTCACCACCAGCTACACTCTCTCACTCCCAACACTGTTAATGATTGTTACTGCATCTAGCAACAACCGCTCAAACGTCCCCCAAGAACTTTGTCTTCCACTCGCAGTGGTTGTTGAGTTGACGTGCAATTACTCACGTGTGATTCAATTATTGACTCAGTATGGAGTGGACAAGAAACCAGCGTCGGTGAATTAAACCACACTTCAATTGGTTTCATTCAGACTCGTGGCAATGGAAAACACACATCACTTTGGGGTAATTAAAGTCGTGTTTTAAAATGTGAATGCAGAAAACGTGTACCCTATCTGTCATGGGAACTGACCTAGATTCCACTTGTTTGAAGAAAAAAATAATTAGATGGGAGTTCCTGTGTCTTTGATAAAAATTGCTTTACGTGGTTGACCATTAACCACATGAACAGCTGCCCTTCCAGAAACCTAACGATCCCTGGGGTGTGGCGGTGTGTGCGTGGTTTCATGGCTTCTGACTGCCAAACGAACAAAGATAATTCATCACCACCAACGTAGGGCTGGATAGCTCAGTTGGTAGAGCGCCTGTACGATATTCAGGAGGTCGCCGGTTCGAATCCCGCTCCAGTCAATTTTTCTTTGTTCACTTTTCAATGGTTTTCAAAACAACGCTTGCCTCTTTGGAGCCATTTGTCAATAGACTCATTTTTCCATCGGTCAAATTTAAATTTAAAGATAGTCCTATTCTTTCATTTCATTATTGGCATCCAAGATATGTTTCCTTTAGTTTTATAATCGGATAAATTTCAGACCATTTTCCAAACAGGAAAAAGTAACTCTAATATAAGATGCCATTTTTATGGGTCGTGGACGTGCATGAATATTTGTGAATCAATATTTGTCAGATAAATGAGCAGTCAAAGGAAATGAGATGTCAATGAATATAAAGTCCAACAAACAGACCCAGATTCTATGAATGATAATATGTGTCTATATGTTTAACAGTCTTCAAACGGTTTCAAATGAAGATGGAGTAGGCATGACGATTGAAGCAGACGTCAAGAGGTCTCAGTGTTCCTTAGGGTCAAATGGTTACTCTAAATCATTGGTCCCCTGCTGTTTTCCTCAATATTGGTCTTGCCATATATTCTGTAGAATATTGACAGTATTTGGATTGGTTTGCGGAAACACCATGTAAGAATTGTTCGTACTTTCGCACTTCTATTTCGTTCGCACTTCTCATAAGGTCTCAAAGTTTCAACTAGCCTGCTCTAGTCCTCATCAGGAAACCCTGATTGACAGTGTTTTTGTTTTTTTCTGTGTGTCTTCTTTCAGGGGTTTTTACTTGTGTGGTCACTCTGCTGGCGGTCAACTTGCAGCCATGATGCTGTCAGTGGATTGGTCAGCAAAGTACGGCCTGCCAACAGATTTCATCAAGGGTGAGGTTCTCTTGAGAGTATTCTCCAAGTGATACCTCCAAAACACATACAGCTAGTTATTAGCTCTAGCTTTGTGCTGTTTGGGGGCAAAGTGCCTTCCTGAAGTTCAAAACTGCCATGACTGTGCAGGACCTTGGACCAAATTGGCCCTTTGTGATTCCATGGTGTCTGGACCATGCAGACCTCTGTATGAAAAATCTGACAATACATGTACACTGAGAAGGATTTTTCCCCGGATATAAATGGTTAAACTGACTGCTCCTTATCTAGGAGCACTATCTTCGATATCGGATGATGTTCATTCCTCAATTGTTTTCCACATATATATGTGTCTTGCCTCTCCATCTTTGCAACAGGTGCTTGTCTAATATCAGGGGTGTTTGATGTCCGGCTGATTGTCAAGACCTATGTCAACGATTCACTTCACCTGACAGAGTACGTTACCAATTGTTGCTCTCTTCATCACAATTACTGGTCACTGTTTAACATTTTTCATACAGAGCTCAAGTTTGCAGGTACATGTACATTGTTTCAAGCAGGTCACCTAAGAGTCTGGTTATAGGGACGCAAATCCTTCACAGTTGCCGGGGCGGGGGGTACAGATGGTGTCCATGTTTAATACCATAAACATGTATCTGTTTAATGTTTAATGTGATTTCCTAATTAGTATTGATTTATTTTCATAATCAAGATGCTGATTAATTTCATATTCATGTAATCTACTCTAATTGGATGAAATATAGTTGATGTTACAAGTTTATGGATGTAACATGGACACTGTCACAAATTGTGACCCACATTTCTTGGTAGAATGATCCAAATGACAATTTTTCAGATAATATCCAAGTCTCAAGTTTGTGCTGCTTTACATTAGGTCTAGTCTCATTAGGCCGAAAAAAAAAAATTGGTTGTGTTGCCCTCAGCGACCAACCGTAAAATGCCAAAACTTTGGATCAAATTTTTTTTTTCTCCGAGTCCTAAAGTATAAAAGCTCACAATTTTTGACAGAAAATGTAAGATTTAGCAGTAAAAAAGCGTGTCTCCTCAAAACGACCCAAGACCGTTGATTTATAAGCCCTGGTGACCATGTATATATGAACGACACAGTATTTATTCTTAAATGTTTGAAAGTCGGCCAAAAAAAATAAATAATTAAAAGAATCGACCGACCGACCCAAAGTTTTAATTTTTCCACTTGAGGGCAACACAAAAAAACGAATTTTTCAGCCTTATTGTCTCTTACATTCTTGTTTCTTACAGGGAGGATGCTTACAGAGTCAGTCCCATCACGAAGGGTAACCTGTCCGAAGCCGCCAGACTGAGCTCCCACTGTAAAGTGGTTAACGTCTGTGCGGAGCACGACCCGCCGATGTTCAAGCAGATGACTACAGATTACACCAGGGTGAGCATTTATTTCATGAGAACTTGGAGCAATATAATTTGGATGTTTTCCTTCATCTTTGCCTGAAGCCGGGCCTGAACTGACCCGAGGCACAAATAAGGTAGAAATGGCCTGGGCTCGATTTCACGAAACTCGTTGCAACTTACTATCAATCATAGGATTTATGATGCATTGCAGTCCTACGTAGGATAAGACATGTACGATGGGTTATCCTTCGTAACTCGAGTTACAATCGATCGCAGGGCTTTGTGAAATCGACCCCTGGTCCTTTTATAGTGAAGAGGAGGCCAAGCCTTGCCATAGCCTAGCTTGAAAAACTAGCCTCTACAGTGAGCCAGACTTTAAAAGAATGAAAGTGATATAATGACATGTAAAAAAAATGGTTTTTTTTAGAAAGTTTGAAATGAAACCGCAGTTAACTGATTTTGAATGCTACACAATGTAACTGAAACCTTGAAAATCACATTGCATGAAAAATTAAAAAGATGGAAGCATCATATTAGGGTGTCTCATCTCGCTTGCATAAGAGCTTGGAGTTCATTTGACGAGGCAAATAGAAAGCAGTCAGAATTAATCTTCATTTGACAACAGGTTCCGATATTAGCATGTAAACAAAGTCACCAATGACTCATTGAGTGTCCACACATAAGACTCTTAGATAGAGTGGTTGGCAGCGGTGTGACTTCGTTATAATATCACGTTACCGTCCGCCAAGTGCATCGTTAATGATTAACTGCGGTGCCTTGTACTAGATGACAGCGTTGGATACACCAATTGATCCTTGAAAGCTCTGTAATGTTTTAGACAGCGGAACTAGGGAGTGGGAAGTCAAATCCTCATTGAGAAATCACTCTCATCAAGTGTAACAGAGCTACTAACAAGTGTAGCCTTTGAGAAAGATCAAGCTAGGATCAAAATGTCAGGCCCTCCTAAATCTATTAAAGCATTTTATATATTTCAGGTCATCACTTTGGTTGATGAGCAGTTTGTAACAGTTTATTACTTGTATTTGTTAATTTACGGCATCGTTCTTTAAAGGTCATGTTCTCATATCTTTCTAACAAAGATAATTGACTATTAGGGACACCACCAACATGGGGCTGGTTAGTTCAGTTGGTAAGAGCGTCTGCGCCGGTACGGTACTGTCTTTGTTCTTTTTTCAATGACATAAGAATTAATCCTGCCAGTTTCCCTCGTGTTTATTTCTATTTCTGTGACTGTTAAATTGCATGTATTATTAACCTCTTTTCCAGGAGCTTGCACAGGCTGGTCTTAATGCTACACATGAGGTGATTCCTGCCATGGATCATTTTGAGCTTGTAGAGAGACTAGCGGATGCAGAACACAGGGTCACAAAGGTAGGTCAATGCCATTGCAGTATTTTCACACCGAGAACGGATATCTGTGATAAAGTATTCCTGCTGATTTTGATTTGTACAATGTCAACAAACAATTGACAAGGCTCAAACTGTACTGACTAGGATCGTCCTAGCCTGGGAATGAGTGAAGTCAATTTTTGGCTTCTCTATAATTTGTTATCTATCAAAATAGATACCCTAAAATGATGGATATACTACTTGATTACCAAATGTCCAGTTTCATTTGATCTTTGGATCCAAATGAATGCTAATTATTTGACCAGTTTTATAACCTGCATTACTTCATTCAGTTCACTGGTACATATTAAGCAGAATTTGTTTAAATCGATTAGTTAAACAGATTTTGGATCTTTTTTTAATAATATGGAAAGCCATTTACAGGTAACAAGAATACAAGAGATGTTTTGATTTTGTTTATATCCCCAGATATTGTTAGATATGATGCCACTCGGAGGCTGCAAGTCACAATACAATGGAGTGATGGAACTTCTCGGTCCCATTCTGAACGACGGCTGATTTTGGAGCCGACAAAGCAGTTGATTTTGGAGCAAACAGAGAAAACTTTGCCAAAATGTCCGGATCAACGAACCGGAGCTCTACCCCTGGCATCAGCCCTATCATATGACTTTCCTATTCTGGAACATGTTTGCTTAATGCACCAATCAGAAGCAATTGCCCATTCTTGGTAGGAAGTCTCACCCTCATGAATAATGCATATTAAGTTAACTCTAGCCAGTCCAAAGCCAAGATTTGCAAGGTTTCAAATTTGTGTCCAAATGAAATGGAAAGCTGAGCTCCAAAGTATTCCTGTAAAATTAAAGCAGTCAGTACTACATTAATTAATGCAAAAACTGTTTGGGGGATTGTTAAACAATTCTTGACAAGATAGCTCTTAAAGATAGAAAAGCTTTTAAATGAGAATATAATTGCTGTGGGTTGTCAGTTTATTAATATTATTATCTTTTGTAAGTTTATTGATATTATTATATTTTTTATACAAGTATTTAACTGCTGCAAACTGCTCTTCAGCCAAAATAATGACATGAAATTTATCAAATGCTTGGAGTTAGGATCTGACGTGTTTTGATCCTGCTAGGATAGAAACGTGTCAGGCCCTCCTAACTCCAAGCATTTATATTTTTTTTATTTATATCAATTTGCCATGTGTCACGCTTTTTTTTTATAAATAAAATTAATCTTGGCTTTTGTAAAAAAAAAAATGTTAACTTTACAGTTGGTTTGAAGAAATCTTGGCATGCTGGTTTAATTCTAAAAGCAGCTGGTTGTGTATTTATTGTTTGTAAATATGGTGATAGGAATTTGTATTTTCAAGGAAATAAATTTGGTCTTTCATCTGAGAAATATCTCATATCCCACTTGTGCTGATTTATGTTCATGTTTATGTGTGTCCAGTCCTTTTACCCCCATTTTATTTGGAGAGAAATCTTCTGAATGTTTGCAATATTATTAAAGTGTAGGCCTGACAGGAAATTAAAAAAAAACACTAACTGAAGGTCAGTGTTCAAGGTAATATCATACTTTGGTTTTTGTCAAAGAAGTACAGATTCATGGGCAAAAATATCAAGAAGATACAATAACAGTCATCTGTGAAAATTTCAGTCCCATACGGGGCCCACTTTTTTAGAAAAAAAAAACAGTGAAAAACTGCCACAGTATTCTTAAGTCTTGAAAAGATAAAAAATAATTGTGGTCACTGGTTTTACTCCTCTCTGGATAAATACAGCATTTCAAGCATATGTGTCACTGTATGTTTCTACCATCACCATCTGAACACCTTGTAAGTCATTGGTAAATCTGTTAAGATTTTTGTTTCTGAGTACGCTAACAAAGTAGGCCTATGTACTGAATTTCTGAAGAGTAATTGTGATTGTGCCGGCATGGAAGAATCTTTTGGGGCGATATACAATGGGCTGGTGTGCATAGAGAGTGCAGTAATTAAAACTTTCCAGCTATTTGCTGCAATTATGTAGAAAAAAAAAATCACGACTGTTGAACTTCCTTCGAAATTTGTTTCGAAAAAATGTGCGATGACCCCAACTTCAGTGCACGTCCTGAAAGACTGGTGTGGGGTCACTGCGAAATTTTCTTTTTCTATTTTGACTGAAAAATACATGCCGAACGAGCAATAACACTGACATTTGAAATCAGCAAATCATTTTCCCTATTTAAGACCAAATTTCTACATCACCACGCCCATTCCATGTCCAGCAGGCTGGCTCAAAAAATAGTGCGCACTGCTTACCTACCTGGGTCATATTATAGGCCTACAAGTCCCTACTTAGTTCTTGAGTGATTAATGCTTGAATTCGAACATAATGTGTAAGATGAGACTCTGGTTTCCCTTCAAAACTCATGCCAAATTAAAAAGAACTGCTCTGACGAGGAGTGAAACTAAAGGAATTACGGTCGACTTCGCTTGCATGCAATCATAGCTGGGGAACCACTCGTGCGTTCAGATTGGTGCGTGATTGCAATGGGTGACGAGTACCAGTTGCGAGGAGTCTTAGCAAAAACTGTCGTCTGATGTGATTTTCGTTAGCTGTCAAAACTCAAAGGAATAACTCTTCATTTTGTTTGCCGAGCGAGGCGGTTTAGAAGCTACCATGGATGAAAAAGCTGGTGCCGGTGTAACTTCATGGTGGCTGTATAAGCATAGAAAATTACCACTTGGGACTAGTAGTAGTAGTACAGTAGGAGAATATTAGGCCTCAGGCTCGCTGGTTTCTCAATGTTTCAACTTGCAAACACCTTTATTTTGAAGCCGAGAAGTTCTTGAATTTTTCTCATTTTGAACGGTCTTACAACTCCGTGCAAACTTTCTACAAAAGCTACGTACCTGTCTTCTGCACCTGCACTTGAAATACTGAGCTTTACTGTCGGAAATGAAGATATTTTGGCTCCATTTTCAAGAGAGCAAACGGAGCCAAAATGTCAGTCATTGCCTACGCCTTGTGTATGTATTGCGCAGGCGCAATCTGGCATAGTTCAGCACCGCGTGGTGTACACAAAACGTCTGACTTCCGCGCTGATTTTTTGACGATGGAGCTCAACCAATCACGGGCCGTTTTCAGCATGATCGTCTGTTAGAAAAGTAATTGTTTTTAATCGCGAAATTTCAGAAAAAAAGATTGTCAAATTTGTCAATAAGTTCATTGTAAAGATAGTTGTGATCAAAAGGGTAACTGTAAGACAACTTCTCGAGAAAAAATGTACTTTTTTAAGCTCCTCAACTTTACTGCTATCATCAAAAAAGAATTAAAAACGTGGAGTGGATTACGGTAAATGTTCAAACTTTATCAGACTTCAAAGATTTTTAGACAATGAAGGGATTAATGACATAAAATTATGTAACAAACTTTAGATTGATAATGCTGAACAACAATAAAGAAAAGCAAAAGAATAAACTATTCTGAAATTCACCCATTTTTCAGATGAATAATTTTTTATTACAAAACCTTCCAACTTGCTCCGTGTCATTATCTTTAATTAATCAAAGTAATAAGATGCGGGTAATTCCGTCCATAACATGTTAGATTATTATATACAAACGGGAGAGATGTAGGTATATATACCTGTATATAGGTACTCAGTAAAAGAATATTAACAAACTTAAAGTTGGTATTGATAATCAACTTGAGGTAAAAATATTTGTAATGCTAAACATAAGAATGTCTGACACATAATACGAGTGATTTTTTCTCCAAAGGTGTCACATTTTAGCCCAAATTACATTATTTAATTTGCACATAAATAAAACTATAAAAAGAAAGAAAAAGTACCACATAATCTCCTCTATTTTGTTTTTACATAGACTGTAACAAATCGCATAAACCATAAAAAGATTGGGACTTACAAATTTCAATTAAGAGATTATCTCTTGACCATTTTTTAACAATATAGTTTTTCATTTTCGCACCCAGCAAGTGACCGTGATCCAAGTAGGTCTATGAATTTGGGCCGTGCTGATAAAAAAAAGCCAGCAAATAGGTCAAAAAGATCGCGTCTTTCTGTCATCCGGAGTTCGGTCCAATTATATCCAGGGACTGGAATGTATCATTAAATTTCTTCAGTGACGTCTCATGGGAAATTGGCTGAAGTGCTGTGACCTACTTTTCCATAGCAACGTTTGGCTGTATTTACACACAAACTACGTCAAATGTTATTCTTTAATCTCTATCAGTAGGCTAGACTTCCCTTTTCCCGCCATTTTCTGTGAACCGTCTGATTGTGTTAACTGCAGTGTATTTTGTGCATGTGTGGGCGTTTTGCACATTAACCTTTTTCACAACTTGCAATGTTTGTTGAAGTTGGATGAAGTTTGTAGCCTTTAATCACGGAGATTGTGTTATTGGCTCAGCCAAGATATAGTAAGACAAACTTATGAGGTGGGAAGTAAATATCATCCCCTTCCATTTACATCAGCATCTTGACAATCTTCTGAAATCTAATTCTCGTGGGGGTGGAATGCGAGGGGCCATGTGTCTGCTGCCCTCTGCAGCCCGAAA
Organism: Astropecten irregularis; assembly: GCA_963971285.1. Lineage (NCBI taxonomy): Eukaryota > Metazoa > Echinodermata > Asteroidea > Paxillosida > Astropectinidae > Astropecten > Astropecten irregularis. Next base: position 13,823,000 of record OZ020260.1, on the reverse strand, counting down.
CCTCCTCAAAACACAACTTAAGGTGTATCTGAAATAACTCTGTCTATGAGTACAGTGAAACTTTGGCACTTAAGACTGTCACTGACTTAGGAAAAGTCAGCATCCGCTCGCATCTCTACTATAAAAGACTGGTTAATCAAATTTGCTTAATAATAGTACTGGGGCATTCCTAATTTGCTTATGCTTAGATAGAGGGTACTATGTATACACATAAATGTCACATGACCACGGATCTCAGTTCCTATTGGTCTACAAATTAGAGGGCCCAACATTTCAAACTCACCTCAATTTACTTTCCACAAAGTAAACTTACAATTTTAGCAAATTAAAATTACTTGAAATACATCAAAGTCCAGGAATATACCAGGGTATTATAATGTTTTCAGGCACAACTTTATGCAGTGTTATCCTCAAAGATGGTGGCGATAAAGCGCCCTCATGAGGCCAAAACATGACAATTTAAAAAAGGATTTGGTGGGAACAATACCCAAACTGCATTGACACTGGCCCGGTACAAATTGCCAATGAATTTAAATTACAACGATTCTGAAAACCAAGCTTTCTTATTTTTTTCTTCCACTTAAAAAAATTATGTTATTAATGTAAATGATCAGAATGGACATAACACTGGAATTAATCAAAATGTGAACATTTTTCGAAGGCTTAAAAAATGAGTCTTTTTCTGTCTAATCGAACAAGCACAAATAAGCACCAGTGTAATATTATTGCCTCCTGCAAGTTAAAAAACAAAATCTGCTGAGAAATTTCGCAGAAAAATGCTTTTGATTTAATGGGTCGAAGTCCAACTAATAAGAGGAAGAGTTTTCAGGGCAGTATTCTGTTTGCATTCTGTCATCACCCTGCATGTTTTGATAAGTATTCTTTGCATTATGATTTGAGGAAAACGTACTCATGTACGAAGAAACGACGAATCTCCTATGGATATTTGGATAGAAAAGACCTAAAGAATCAATACATCTGAGCATTTTGTCTTTGGGGAAAAATAGACAGATGAAGTTGTCTGGATAATGGTACAATGTCTTATGGGTTTCCGGGTGTTGAGGGTCAAGGGAAATAAAGGTGGTTAGTTTTTGAATTTGTTTAAAATGTAAATGACAGGATTTTGGTGTACAAAAAGGCATACAGCAGCTGCTCTATACAAGTCAGTGAACAAAATATACGTCGGACATTAAATGCATACATACAAATCTGACGACAAATTGTCATTCAAATACGAAACATTTTATGCTTCTCAGACACTACTTAAAAAAAATGTGACTGCTTTTTGGTAGGAGTAGAGGATACACTGTCATTGAAGTAAACAATTCTGATGTCGTCAGCTTTTGAAAAATGGTTGAAAACTTTTTGCATAATTCAGTTTTCAGGCTTTTGCAATTAGCTGTGTAGCACTTCAGCATTTATATCTGGGGCAAATGATTATTAAAATGATTTGCTTAAACCAAAAAAAACAGTCACATGATAACAATCAGGTGATAGAAGTCACATGACAAGGTGGAACTATCCAAGTCACATGATCGCAGACACACGATCACAGTCACATGATCACAGTCACATGATCACAGTCACATGATCACAGCCACATGATCACAGTCACATGATCGCAGAAACACGATCAGTCACATGATCACAGTCACATGATCACAGTCACATGATCAGTCACATGATCACAGTCACAGTCACATGATCACAGTCACATGATCACAGTCACATGATCACAGTCACATGATCACAGTCACATGATCACAGTCACATGATCACAGTCACATTATTACAATTATTATATACAAAAAGAAACAGTGTCCATGCTTAACATAGAAATATACACAACCGACCACAAGTTTTTTTTCTAAATTTGCAGCCTTTACAAATATATCTTGCATGAAGTAAAAACAGCTTTTCCAATTACAGTTTCACGGACAGACACCCCTACTAGGTGTCTGCACCAATGCACCATCTTTATGAAGTAAACCTACCCCATAAACCAAACCCAATAAATTGTGAAAATGCAATTCTGTTAGTAAGTTCTGCAAAATGTTGCCATACTGTGATATCAAAACTGTTTGACAATAAAAATCCATTCACCATTATGCCCATTGTCTGCTGGGCAGAAAAAATGAACAACTTGTGATAGATTCTACAACTTTCGCCAGTAGAACGTGCTGATGTGTAAAGCTGCCACAACATGTCCATCTTATAAAATAGTTCGTCATCATCGTTAATACAGTGGCCCCAACATAGAAGGGCATACAAACAGGCCTTTACTTCTTTTGACAAATAGAATACACGGAAATCTACTTTTTAGTTTGCAGGAATGATACAATTATAAACAAAGTATGTCAATGTAAGTTTTTTTTCTCAATCCAGTTTTTGACCAGAGTCCAATGTTATGGCCCTGTTGAGCTGAAAACAAATTTGCTCAGCAAATTTTCATGGCTGAGCAAAGAACAGCCGAGTACCGATGACACGTAATGCACACCACATGGAATTTTGCCTGGTAACTTTGCATGCTAAGCAAAACTGTGTTGCACTTAGCATGTTTGTATACATAACAATGAAGTAGCCCATGGGAGCAATGTCAAACATTAACCATACATTATGTAAAAAAACCAGAATCACTGGTTACCAGCTTAAATTCCATGCAACGTACATTGACTGTGGCTGGTTCTCCGCTGATGATCACTCATGCATGAACAAACAAATTGGCTATTTAAGGAACATTTCCTGTAACCATGGAGCTCCGTGCTGTAAAATAGCTCTGTTAAATTTGTCTTTAGTCTCACATCAATGGATGCTTGATGAATTAAGACCCTTTTCCAAACCTCGGCTCAGGCTCAGGCTTCGGCTCTTTCATCTTTATGCTGAAAATACAGGTTGTGGTTTTTCAATGAAGCTGAAGCTCTGTTTTCCTTTTCAAACCAGAGAATCTACTTCTGAACAGCAGCCAAAAGCCTCTATTTTGATACCGGTTATTTCAGAATGGATTCACAAAATGGAGCCAGAGCTGGAGTCGGAGCCGAGGTTTGGAAAAGGGCCCGGGCCACTCTGACTCATTTTTTTTAAAGATCCATACTCATCCATCTACGAGTTCAAGCATCAAAGAAAAATAATAATAATACCAACATGAGTATCAGCCCACGATAAATATAAAACATATGCAAAGCACATGGGAAAACTGAGATGCAAAAGGTAAGGTTTTCACAGAAAATAGGAAAATTCTTCTTCTTTTTTTAGTGTAAAATACTCGCAGCAACGGCACACTATGAGTCAGGTCTCTATGAGTTGGTGGCAGAAGTGGGATCCAAGCCTTGAATACCAAGAAGCACTACCTTGCTCCTTAAAATAGGCTGGTACCCTCAGACCTGCAACATGGGTATGCCAATTGCTTAACTTCAGGGAACTTGACCAACACCAAAAAGAAAAAGTATCAAACGGACAAAATCTTGCTCGTTTCACGGACGCCTCAAGTCAATTCAAATACCTGTTTTCTATAAATATAAAAATGGTACAATAACACCAACTAGGAAAGTAACAATACAATTTACAGATTTAAATTAAAAAAACAAAAACAAAACTTGGAGGAAATTTATTCAGCAACATATGGTTAACCTGTGGCCGTTTGCTGTCAAACGACGGTAGGCGTGCGTACTTATATCAAACTGTGAAAGACTCCAGTCAATTACATAACTATCGGGGGCCAATTTCATAGAGCTGCTTAAGCACAAAAAATGAAAAGCATGAAAAGTCTTCCTTGATAAAACAGGAATACCAACCAAATTTTCATGTGATGTTTACTGCTTTTGGCTTGTATTCGGCCATTGTTTCTGAGCATAACATTCACAAGGAGTTTTGAGTGGCATACTGATTTTACTTACCAAGGTTTTTGGTGCTTATGCAAATTTTGGTGCTTAAGCAGCTCTATGAAATTGGCCTCAGTTAATAGGTGTTGTCCAATAGTTACCATTTGCCTGACGCAGCAAGCACCAGCGTGCCCACTATGCTGCTCCTAATAAGTCAACTAGTCTGGTCCAAACATGTCAGCCTGGACGTAGCAATTAGGCCATGTCCCAATTCATTGGCTACGGCTGGAAATACCACACATGGCTATGGAAGCCACTAACTAACGGCTTGGGACATTCCCCACTGACCTATGTGTTATCTACAAGCCATAGCCGAACAATTTAGACATAACCTTTGTTGCTGATGATCCTCGATTGAATTTTCTCTTCTTAGATGAAGAAGAAATAAAATAAACCGCTACAAAAAACAGAAACAAATAAAAATGCAACTGAGATATTTTTTTATTCGGCATTGACTCGAGGGCATGTCCTATGTCACTTGGGACGGATTTTCTCGTACAGGAACTGACCGCTGACCGGCACGGCCACGCCGTCCACCGTCTTCAGACTCCGCTTCTTCTGCATGTGGAAGTTGTCCAGCACAAAGTTGTAGAATTCTTCTTCCACCTCCCAGATGGGCGAAGCCTTGAAGAAGTTGACGGTCTCCTCTGAGGGCTGGAGCTTGTTGGCGGTTTTCCTGAGGTGGGACTTTTGACCTGGGATTGCGACAAGGAAGGAGGATTCGGTGATGATTAATGATTTTTTCGTCAGGGAAATAAAGGGCCTGTTTGTTTTTATCAGGCATGAAGTCAGTGATCCTGCTGAGCCAAATCCCATTTTAGCATATCCTACATGAGAGGTAGATTTGCAAGATCACTGATCACGTGCCTGAAACAAACAGGCTCATAACTATGCAGTGATCAAGATTTAGACTCCCAGATCACATCTTAGCGTATCCTGCCTGCGACGTGGATTTGTAAGATTAAATAGGGCGACCAAGATCCGCGGCGAAACAAACAGGCCCCTGGTCATCCTGTCTTCATCAAGAAAGACTTGAGAGCATTTTTGTGACTAGGCAGCTCTAGGGGCATTTACGAAACGGAGGCTCAAGCTCAGGCTCCAATTCGTGAATCCATTCTAAAATGAAGGGTGTCAAAATAGAGGCTTTTGGCTGTGGTTCGGAAGTAGATTATCTGGTTTAAAAAGGAAAACAGAGCTTCAGCTTCAAAGGAAAACCACAACCTACAGCCACAGCCACAGCCTGAGCCTGAGCCTGAGCCTGAGCCTGAGCCTGAGCCTGAGCCTGAGCCTGAGCCTGAGCCTGAGCCTGAGCCTGAGCCTGAGCCTCAGAAACCCCTAGAACACTGGCTCACGGTTGGATTGCTCCGACTTTTTCTCAAACCATTTGCTGACATCATGTCGTCATAAATGATTACGACAGAGACGAGATGTGGGGGGCGAGGGGGCATACGATGACTCAGCCAAAGACAAACAATCTTATTGTGACCCAGGTGGCATAATGTGCACCAGCACAATAGACATGTCCATAATGTTCCCCCCTCACTGATGTGTTAATAGCACTGTGTTAATAATAATAATAATAATACATCGTCTGCAAGGGCCAACAGGAAGGCAATACCAGTGGGGTACTCATAGGGTGGGATAGCAAACCCAGGGCCCGCCTGCTTGGTGATGCAGACGTCTCAAGTACCGGGCTCACAACTGGGGTCAGTAACCCTCGCCCAATATCGTGCTCTGCTTACTGCAGAATTCTGCACTTATGATCATCATTCCTCGCTTACAGGATTAGCGTCAAATTTGCCAAGTAAGCAAGAAATCCTATGTTAAGCAAATTATGCAAATGCGCGTATGAAACGTTTTTCACTCGTCCATAAAATAGGATCTCCTAACAGACCAAAGATTTTGTTTTTCGTCACCAAAGAATCTAACCTCTTACCTCAACAACATTGTTCAGGGGCCAATTTCATAGAGCTGCTTATCACAAAAAAATTGCTTAGCACAAAAATAGCTTGCCCAATAAAACAAACCACCAATGAAAATTCCATTTGATACTCATGGTCAGCGAACAACAGCCAATTAAGAACAATTGCAAGTGATACACAACACACAGAAATTTAGTTGTTAATCCTGTTTTTACTAAGACAGAAATTTCTTGCTTAGCGAATATTTGTGCTAAGCAGCTCTGTGAAATTGTCCCCTGGTGTTTCATTTTCAATCTTGCTTACCTGTTCTGAAGAGGTCCACAGCGCCCCGAAACATGGTTGGCAGAGCGGACTCCAACATGGTGACAAACTCCTCCATCTCCTCGGTAACGCCCACCAGGAGGTAATGATTGGCCAGGTTGAATTTGGCCTGCTCCAGCGCCCAGCGACTACCCGGTACCCTGCACAAATAAAACATCAAAAGAAAACACTTGGTTACCAGGGGGGAAACAAAAACACAGCTCGCAAGGAGTATGGACGATCTACGGTTGGCTGATTCTAGTTCAGCATGCCCGATACACCGACGTCTACCAGGGACCAGATAGCAGGTGCAAGAAAAGATACCGGTCACCGGTGGTAACCTTGACGGCCCCCTGCAAAACAAGTTTCCAGGTTGTTAAATTGCCGAGTGATATCCTACCTTGCTCATGATGTACTCAACACTCCACAGGGAGTTCGGTTTTCTTTGTGTTTGCGCACCAGCTTGACTCATAATGATTATCAACGTGTTTTCATAACCCACAAAAAAACATATATTTAAAAAGCCAATTACCGCCACTTGATTTGGTCAAACACACCTGACGCCTACCGGGGAACCCCCATTGGGATGTACACATGTTCAAGTGTTTGGTTACCAATGACTGACAGTGAGACACTAAAAAAATATCTAAAAAAAAAGTGGGACAATTTTTTTTTTTTTTTTCAAATTTCATTTTTATTTTATGATCAAGACAAAAACAAACAATGAATGCTGGCATGAACATGAACCATGACGGAGCTTCGATGTTTAAGAGTGTCCCCTACCTCCATCCCAGGTTAACCCCCCTAAACCAGCTGAGGGGTATTTTCATTAGAAATATCGCCGATTCGGGATCTGTGAAGAGGATTCCCGAACAGAAAGATGATCTGGATGGTACGGGGGAACGAGTGGCAATCTGGATGGTGCACGTGAGAGGGAGTTGGGAGGGATGAAACCCGATCTACTAACTCCCCTTGTCACACACTCAGGAATTATGAAAGGACGTGTGAGCACAGAATGTGAAATTCTTGTCGTTCTTCCCCTCCAGTACAATATTTCAAGATATTTTTTGAGGGGTTGTTTTTTCATCACTGCCACATCCAGACTGATAAAGTGCTTCCAATATTCTCCCCAAAAGGACAATTTTGAATTCTTCAAAGCCAAAATATTGCTGAGACGCTGGTTTCTGGTAAGGCTTAAAGAGGATGTTCTTTACCTAACAAACCTTGCTTTATTTTTTAGAACTATATTCATTAAATTACTTGACATGAGAAAAAAATAATATTTTTCTCACAGTGAACATAGAAAGAGAGTCTGTTTTGATGATTTTTCTCTCAGCCCGCAAGCTCTCCAAATTCTGTCAAGAAGTGGTTAATGCATCCGCAACAATGACATGTCGCTACATATCTCTGTGCAGAATAATCAGGACTGCATACACTGTTGTCAAACCACATATGACTCACTGTGAGTTTTTAATTAGTTACTGTGACTCACTGTGACTCACTGAGACTCACAGTGAGTTACTGTGATTTACTGTGAATTAAATGAGTTACGAATAAGTTACTCACAGTGAGTTACTCATGGTGAGTTACTAACGTTGAGTTACTCATGGTGAGTTACTCACGGTATAAAGTAACTCACCATAGGTAACTCACCATGAGTTACTCACAGTGTGTTACTCATGCATGTATCACTTCAAACCGGCAGGTGCATGTGGCCTAGTGGGCCAATACTTACCAACATTCCTGAGCGTGCCCACAGAAGAACGGAACCTGAATCCACAGCTTCTGCTCCGAGCAGTCATAGCCCCGACGAGCCACACATTGGTCAAAAGTCTAGAGGGCAAACCAAAAATATGAATATTCATGAGTGTAATTATAATAATGACATCATCATTACTATCATGCTGTCACAGTCATGCTGTCACAGGGTGACAATTCCCAACTAAAATTAACTTTCTCTCTTTTCAATGCAAATAACAAACTGCTGCAAACACCTCACCAACCAAAATAATGACCTGAAATTTATAGAATGCTCAGAGTTAGGAGGGCCTGACCTCCTAACTCCTTCCAGAATCTTTATCAAAGGCTTCTCTCTTTTGCTTTGTTATTCGTGAAAATCACTCCAGCTGAGACAAACCTAAGAGTTTCAGACCATGACATTTTTTTTTTACTACAAATCTAGCCAGTCCTTCAAAAATTGACAGTTTATTTCCTCAAGAAGAATCTGAAAGAATAGTGTTTTTGAAGATCGCAGTAAAAGTAAAATTTATGTTTCAATCAACGTGGAAATGAAAGTGCTTTTTATCCTATTTCAAACTTGATATAAGACAGCGATTGCTCAACGTGGGACACTCTTACGATACTCTCTTGTGTGTCATCCCATCCCATTGGGGGTATTAAACAAAATCTACAACTGTAGGTACTTGACAAGAAAACCCAAACCGTTTGAAAAGGATAATAAATTCCACATCTGCGCATCAAGTGATGTTTGAACAGCCGAAGCCCAGCATCTGACAAGGACCACCCCATCCCTTGTCTGGCCGGTCACCCCTATTCCAGCAATCCCACTCGTCAAAAATTCCCAATCCAATAAAAAAAAAAGATACACTCCACGATGGGTGACTCAAGAGTAACTGTAATAACTCAAGCTCGCCTCCGCTGGAAGTAAAAAAATAACTGACTTCTCGGAGTATAATTCAATCAAACCGGCCCCCCCTTCTCTTTCTTCAACCAAGCACCCGTCAAACCCAAGCTGCCGCTGCTCAGACTCAGAGAAATGGAAGATACATTTTCATCAGTGAGAAGCAGGTGTCCTGCTGGAAATATACAACCCAGCTAAACCTCTCTAGAGAATCCATTTAGCGAGGACGGGACGAGAGAAAAAAAACACGACCAAGAAAAAAAAGAGAAAAGGATGCGGGTAAGATTTTCAGTCTTCTCCAGTGATTAATTCTGAATTATTACCCAATTAAGCAAGCCTGACAAAGAGAGTGCATGCACACATGAGTGGAAAAGAAGAAAAAAGAAAAACTAGATATGTGGAAATGCTGGCTTAATGGCTGAATGCCGATGATCGTCCCCCCTGATCCAATGAAGTCCGTCCCCTAGTGGTTTGGGAATCCAATAAGTGAATACACATGTGTAGCTCCACTGACAGCGAGCATGCCCTGGATACAGTCTCAGGCTATTAAAGGGAGGGGTAAACGCCCCCTCCTCACTCCCCACCCCCTCACAGTCCCCCCACTAACCCATTCATGTCCGTACCCATGTGTGTGCCTGGGTGTGTGTATCCGTGCACGAGGTTGCAGACCAATTTCAGAGCCAATAATTGAGTTTAGCGACTGATTAATGAGCACAATGTGGGAACCGGCTGGGATTGTACGCCGTGTGTAATGATGCAGAAACAACCCAGAGGGACAAAGACGATGGAGAGCTGGACATGCTGAATGGATTAGAAACATAGGTACCAGCCCAGAGATGTATAAAATTATAAACAAAGAGACAGGGAACCAGACACAGACAAACAGCAAGATATATATAAACAAACAGACAACCAGACACAGACAAACAGCAAGAGATATATAAACAAACAGACAACCAGACACAGACAGATAGCAAGAGATATATAAACAAACAGACAACCAGACACAGACAGATAGCAAGAGATATATAAACAAACAGACAACCAGACACAGACAGATAGCAAGAGATATATCAACAAACAGACAACCAGACACAGACAAACAGCAAGAGATATATAAACAAACAGACAACCAGACACAGACAGATAGCAAGAGATATATAAACAAACAGACAACCAGACACAGACAGATAGCAAGAGATATATAAACAAACAGACAACCAGACACAGACAGATAGCAAGAGATATATAAACAAACAGACAACCAGACACAGACAGATAGCAAGAGATACATGTGTATATAAACAAACAGACAACCAGACACAGACAGATAGCAAGAGATATATAAACAAACAGACAACCAGACACAGACAGATAGCAAGAGATATATAAACAAACAGACAACCAGACACAGACAGATAGCAAGAGATATATAAACAAACAGACAACCAGACACAGACAGATAGCAAGAGAAATATAAACAGACAGACAACCAGACACAGACAGATAGCAAGAGATATATAAACAAACAGACAATCTTGAGACCTCTGTTTCTGCCCCTGTTAAATTATTTGCATTTGACAAACGATTGATTGATTATAAATAGATATCTGCTCATTGATTGAATGATTGACTTAATGAGTTATTTGGAAGAATAATATGCGAGTCTAGCCTTAGTAATTATAAGGGCAAGTTGGCAAATAAGTCCAACCAGTACGATGCATGCATGGTAGATTTCTTCTTGTAATAATGGAAGGGTAGGGTAGGAAAAAGGAAGTCACATTTGTCATGCCTGGTTGTCTTACCTCCTTATACGTGTTGCCCTGCTGCCGGGCTCGCCTGAGTTTTGGTCTCAGGTCGTCGCCATTTCGTAAGAAGTAGTAGTAAGACACTAGCCTCTCCAGTGGCCGACGTATTATGTTAATATACAAGGGCTGTTGAGATGAACCAAAGCTGTGGATTGGAAACACACAAACAAGATGCATTCTGTTATAAATACAGAACTCAAAGCAAGGGAAGAACATATTGCGATTAGCACCTATTTTTTTAATGCTCCAAAACTGTTCAGTGATTCTAAAATTGCTTTTGGAAGCTTATATTTAAACTTCGAATGATGCATCCTTTCGATCTGTTTTCTTAAAAAAAAAAAAAAATAGAAAAAAATATGACCTGTACTTTCGAGACTATAAAATCATCATCCTTGAATAACACAAGGTGGTCTCACTAGGGACGCTGACTTGTTTTCGTTTTATTCTCCGCCGAGCGGACAGTCATTACTACGCATTGATGAGATTGTCGCGAATAAACAGAAGGGGGTGGGGGGTGGGGGGAAAGCCTCCCACTCCTTTGCCCACCCCCCTCCCTCCCCAACAACCGAGACACCACCACCACTGCTTGCTAGCCCGTGATGAAAGAATTCTCTCAGGCGCGAGATGTACAGTTTATAACACATGCTAACCATATTGGGCCGGTAATTATCGTGAGTCATAACAGAGTCTGAGCAAACTGGCGAGAGGGGGAGGAGGGGGTGGACACAAAAGACCACGATGAGGACCACATCATGCCGGCCATATGGGCAAGCGGAGGGGGGAGGGGGACCCAAGCAGCCACTGGGTATCAAGCTAGTTGACAGAGCTGCCTCTAATTCTTAACAGACTGGAGCAAGCCTCGTCTGTCTTCACATCTATCAAACTAAAAAAAAAAAAAAAAAACATACATCAGCAGAAAAAAAGGCAGGTTTAGAATATAATATCCAAATTGATGTATGGCTGGCCATCGAGAGAACCAAGGCAAGACACAAACAAGAGGAGATTGATGCCCTCATAGAACAAAAACAAGAATCTGCTTGAGATGATGTTTTGAGAAGATGGCTAGCTTGTCTTGGAGTATCGCGGAAAAACAACGTGGACAAGGAACCTGGCTATAAAACAACACACACACATAAAAAACGTGACTTGACGAGCCTCTCCCGCATACATATCGCCTCCTCGGTTTACAGAGGACGAACTGTTAGTATTAAAGAGCCCAGGGGCAACTAGGAAGACAAACACAGGACCGATTGCCCGTCTTCCTGTAATATGTAGATGTAACACTATTGCACGGTCATTGTTCCACATTGATGCACTGACTGAATATAAATGGCTCCCATTATAAAGTCGGGACAGGCAAGCAAAGGAAGTCCCGTCCCAGAAACGTGGCTCGTTGGCGGAGCTAATATGAAGCCATTAATAATCACATTCACCAGGAATCGTGGGCAATTATAGCTTTCTCTAGCCAGTGTCTGTTTCAATGTTGGTCTTCGCTTCCTCCTACGTGCTTCTGAACTTGTTATTGGGTGTGTATTTTGCAGTGCCAGTGAAATAAAACGAAAAGGGTGGGGGGGGGATAAATGCTTCACTAGCTTCCAGGGAAGGATTCGAATCAGTAACCTCCAATGTGAACGCCTAACCAACTTCTTGCCAAGGTCCAGCGTGTGGAGTATTTGAATGACGTAGATAGATTATCTCTTTGACTTGTTCGGGAGGTAATGCTAATCCTACCAAGTTTACACTCAACAGGCTGATGCAAATCTCAACAGGTCTATAGGGGCCTATCAATCGGTAAAACTGAACGAGCTACATTCTGGGACTCCCTTGCTTGTCCAGGGGCCAATTTCATAAAACTGTTCAGCACAAAAATGTGCTAAGCATGACATTTCTGTCTTAATAAAAACAGGGTTAACAATCAAATTTCCATGTGTTGTGTATCACTTGTGATTGTTCTTTGCCTGTTGTTCGCTGACCATGAATATCAAATGGAATTTTCAATAGTGGTTTGTTTTATTGAGAGAAAATTTTTGTGCTAAGCTAATTTTTGTGCTTAACAGTTTTATGAAACTGGCCCCTGATTTAATGGAAGGCATTTACTAAAATTATTAATTTAATGAAATTCATTTACAGTACATGTACAACTAATTCCATCCGTTTATAGAAATCTCTTGAAGAAAAGTATTTCATCAATGTTAAAAAATAATCCTTTTCCCCAAATCTGTGTTGATTTGTCCCTATTTGTAACGATTCTCTTTCTTTTTTTGGTAAGCATCTTGAATCCCCTGACAATGTGACACAAAGTGAATGCAGTTAACATAACAGTAAATTGGTTCTACATGTACATGTAGTTGCAGAGAAACATTACATGTTATGACAGTGCATCAATTGAGAAATTTTTTCCGTTTCCATATTTTTTTTTTTAGAGTGGATCTCTTGCCCCAAAACACAGTGTCAATTTCAGGTTCACTGGCTTGGAGGATATTCAGAAATAGGAACAGGAAGTTTAGCTACAACCCGATGGGAATATCTCTCAAAATACACAATCATCTTCTCTATTATTATCTCGGTCTTGGGTACTGGAACATCATATTCCCATCTTTAGAGGGTCTATTCCTTATAATGCCGTTTCTCAAAAGCTCTTACCTTCCAAAATCTATAAAAGCTAGATGACCGTGGTAAAATGCCGGCTTCTTCGCTGTCCAACTCGTGACATTTGAAACAAATTTCATCTGGAAACAGAAAGAGCGGGAGACACAAAAAAAGGAAACATACAATGATTATGATTTCTGATTGTCTGTACTCCGGGAATGTACAAATCGTAATTAACAGCGGGTTTACGTAAATCCGTACGCAATTTCTTCAGCAATTTCCTCAAAAAGGAACTGGTTTTGAAAAATGTCATCACGAAGGATTAACTGTAACCCTAGCACACAATTATTGGAGAGCGAATCTGAACGCATCATAAACTCATTTTACATCTGTAGCTAATATGACTGCATAAAAATACACAGGAAATAGTGTATGTCTATAAACCGAATATTTGTCTCCAGACAAATCTGTTTAAAATGACTTGTTGTCTCTTTCGGCCACGGCGGAGTTTCGAGTTTCGTGTTTACAAGCGGTACGGAGGTGGAAGGGCAGGTACGGGTGTCTTATGAAAACGGGGAGGCAGGAACAGACAGTCAGTCAGGCTGGCTGGAGAAGAATTGATTCAGTTTCACCCTCCAAGCCAAGCTTACAGTTATACTCTCCCTGATTATCAGAATTCACAATTTTGAGATCCTTCGCGACAAAAATAGACATTATATAGAAGAAGAGGCAATTTCACAATTTCCAGGTCATTCGATAACTACACCCCTACTGGACGGCATTGAACTGGCCCGTGGCTAGGCACTTCAACACATGATCTAATATTGTTGTAGGACTCTGTCATAATAGCTGCGGGGGTGAAATGGAAACACAGGTATTCATCATTTAGCATAGACAGTCCAGGAAGGGCTGAGCAATATACCTTGCTTTAATATCAATGTTACCAAACCAAAGTTTTCAGTATGTAATTCAAATTAACAAAACGAAACAAAGATGCACTATTTATCATCTCGTCAATGTTAATAAGGAAATGACTTAATAATAAATCAAAGTAATTTGTAAATTTTGAAGAAAAAAAATCATAATTTGTACCTCTTGAATTCAGCAAACTAATTGATTTTCGCTAATGTATGCCAACACTAGAGGGCGCTTTTGGTGTCGACAAATTCCCATTTCAAACATGCACACGCAAATCGCAGATATTCTGCATAATGATCTTCGCAATCTAAGTCTTATTCCTCATGCACGGACCCTAAGGGGATCGCACATCCACAAACTCTATAATCTCCTGAAAAAAAATTCCCCAAGCAAAAAAAAACCCCTGAAAACCAGTGAACCTTCCAAAATGTGAAGCACGTGCATTGCATGAGCTGGCCGCAAACCAAGCAGCTCTCTTCAGCCAGGGCACTGAGTAAGACACAGAGGGAGATATGAAGTTGTGAAGTGAGCCCCGCAGTGCACGGTCCTCTCCCATTCCATCGGCCTCCGTGGTCGTCCGGAAATGTGATCCTCTAAGTGTTTGGCTAAGGGGGAAATAATGGAATAGCTGAAGTAAAGTTCAGCTTACACTAGGGCCTCCTTTTTTTCACTGGCGTTGTAATTAAAGTCCGGATAACTGCTTAGGAGCACAACGTTTGCCATTAATGCCACCACGAGTTGAGTTTCCTTCTCCGTTGGGAAATTATCCAAAGAGTTTCGGGACAATTTTTGTTTTTTTAATTGAGAGTTCTTGTTTTTTTTCATGTTTCAGGACCTGAGTTTTCTCTTGTGCTTTCTTATACGGTATATCACAGGAGCTCAAATTGTATTACAAGTATTTATAGTAGATTCCACACATGGAGTGAAGCACATTAGGTCTACTGTGTGTACATTAATGACAGAGCGTGCTTAATAATGCTATGCAGAGTTTATCTAATATCAAAATACATGTATGCACAGATGGCCGTTTGGCCACACCGAGATAATATTTCCCCATCTTGTTGCATCTACTCGATTCATTACGACTTCCGATCAGTATTTTGGTGGGTTTTTTTCCCCCACTTTTTTGTGCTGGGATTTACTTTGGACTAATTTGAGGGATTGGGAACATGCTCGCACGGTGTAGGGTAACAGGGTGTTCATTTACCGCCCCAACAACAGGAGACAATGCCACACGGATCTTGCCCCTAAAATCAGACACGCGAAGAAGTTGTTGCCTAAGGTGGGCGGGGTCAGGATACAAAGATACTGACCCCGCCCATGATCTCATATTTCACACGCCCATGTCTTAGCCGTTAACCAAATTTTAAGGGCACATTTACTGGAGTAATTTGTTTCACAAGGACGACGAGTACATGTAGGTCATCTAGTAGATAGGTTTGGCAGTCTATTTTAATGGGTTCCCTCCAAAATTTCATTGAAAGAATCATGTACTTTATGAATACACATCAAGTAGGCCTATTATCTTAAAATACGGTGTGGAATACATTTCAAGATAAAAACCAAGTGCACTCCACTGGTTGCTTACATGGCTTGGTTCTGTTTTAGCATTGTTATTATTTGTGTAGGGGTATGGGTGAGTTTATAGCAAATAGCACAACTAGGGTCCACGATTGGGGAAAGGTGCATGATTGGAAAGCATGTACAAAACCAATGGAGCTGCTGCCAAAAAGTTTAAGTCCAAACAAAAGAGGAACAATAAGGTGTCCACAAAAGGGCTCCGCGCTTGTGACGTCACATTCAGAAGCTCGGACAAACAAGTTGCACGTGACCCCATTAACTCACACGTAAAACGTTGTGACTATGGGTAACTATGGCTGTTGATAACAAAGGGTGTATTCTATAAATAGCTTGAGCGCGGAGCCCTATTGCAAGCATGTACAGGCTGGGTGAGTGATGTTACAGCATAGCTACAAAGATACCGGTAGACACTGGCCTAACGGTTCTTAAAAAGTACAAAGATTGATAGCCATAACCCCATAAGTGCCTACATTTCCTTGCCATTCTTGATGATAAGCAGGACTGTGCGAGCCTACGAAGCCAGCCAGCGTTAACTACAGGAAATAGAGATTGGGAAAGTACGTTTAGTTTAGAGATCCTGCCATGGGAGCTGGCAAGCAGGTAGTCAGATAACAATAATTCTGGCGTATCGATGACCAGCGTCAAAACTAATTGGATGAAAATACCCGAATCCAATCGGACGACACAATGCAGTATCACTGCCAACTCAACTGTCCCGAGGATTTATTTTCCCAATAGGTATAGGACAAAAACAGTGTGAAGTTACACGAACCGTTATCAAATTGTAGTCTTGTAATTGAATGTAAGAGGAGATATTTAAAAGAAGCCTCTAAAAGGCTTCAGGCAAAGACTTCGCTATTGAAGAGGAAAGAAGAAAAGGCCTCCAGTTCCTATATGGCTCTAAGAACCAAGGATACGATTAAGTACAAGTTTTCAAATTAAATGGTTTCCCCATAAATGCCAATTCTGAGCCTATAACCAGTGGCGAATTTCATAGAGCTGCTAAGCACCAACATTTTCTTAAGCACCAAAAACCTTGATAAAAAAATCAGTGTGCTAGCAAAAAATCCTTGTGAATGTTATGCTCACCAAACGATGGCCAAATACACAAGTCAAAAGCAGTAAACATCACATGACAGTTTGGTTGGTAAGCCTGTTTGATCAAGAAAGACTTTTCATGCTTTTAAAAGCAAATTTTGTGCTTAAGCAGCTCTATGAAATTGACTCCAGAGCATATCCTGTAGAGAAGTCAGAGTTTATTTAACAGGTGAGCACAAGTGGCTTCAACACCAACCAAAACAGGTGGAAAAGTCGCACAAATCTGAATTCCCAAGACAGGAATATTATTGTTACACAGTGAAAGGAGCTTGAAAAGAGCGTCCCAACGGTATAAGTCACTAGAGGGAGCTATTTTAATACTACAATGTCTATTCACTGCACGGTTTGTCTTTGAATATAAATAGCTTTTACAGGTTAACGACACAGAGTGACTTTCTCCTCACATTGAACTGATGACAGGACACACGCAAACAATAATTCCCAGAGTGAAATGTAGATGTTGGTAAGGGACAAATTTCTCAAATGCTACATAACAAGAAACCTATCATCGGTCATCATAACAGGTTATCAATGGCTTATTCTACAAAAGTCAGATTTTTAAAGAAGGATATGCTTGCATTCCCACTCCAGCAGAAAGGGCCACACTGAGTTTGTAAAGAGCTACTGAGTTCAATCACCTTTTTTTTTTACAAAACAAAATTCGACTTCAATTTTATTGAATGACTCTAAAGTTGCCTTGATATAATTTGAAAGGAAAAGGTGGTTCAAATGAAGGACTCTCATACACCCTGAACAACACACCACTTTGAAATTTTTGATGACAAATTTTCATCTTGGAATTATCATTATATTCTCACATCATGTTCCTCAAGATAAAGAAAAACCTCTAAGTCTCCACCATCTAGAATCTGTGGCCTTCCTCAAAGCTCAGGCTCCGGCTCCGGCTCCATTTCGTGAATCCATTCTAAAATAACGGGTATCAAAATAGAGGCTTTTGGCTGTGGTTCAGAAGTAGATTCTCTGGTTTGAAAAAGAAAACAGAGCTTCAGCTTCAATGAAAGAAAAAGCACAACCTATATTTTCAGCATATGGATTACAGAGACAAAGCCGGAGCCTGAGCCGGAGCCGAGCTTTGAGACCGCCCCCGTAACAACCTTTTTCCATTTTCTTGTTCATGCTCATAAAAACCTTAGCCATAAGCCTGAGTCATACATGTATCATGACATCAATTTGAAATGGATATAGAAAATGACGCCAGGGCTGGACTCGCCAAGCTGAGTTTTTGAAAAAGGGCTGGCCACCGGTGGAGATGGCTGGTCTTGAAGATAATAATTGCCCAGTGGTATTAAACACACTATAAAACCGTCACACATGAGTTCATCTTCGCCTGAGCTGTTTACTCATCAGCACGGAAAGAAACGATGTCTACGACGTCAACATACAACCAGGGAATAACTCTCACCTTAACAGGGAGGGCGTAAATATCCCAACCAAATTAAAGAATAACAACAAACAGGTGGGAAACCGCCCGATGGCTGGGGGTGGGGGGACCTGCCTTTAATAATACAAAGGGGAGACTCATTATGACAAGTGCGCCGAATCTTTGCGAGATATTTTCTTTATTGGAGGCGCAAATTGGGCAGCGTGCCTGATTACTGACAAAGAAGAGTCAAGTGCACTGGTGTTTAATAATGTGAACTAGGTATTAATGTAGAGTGGCTTAGAGGGTATCTGCAGGTGGATATCGGGGGTACAATTTGTAAATTGGGAGGGGCTGGTGATCAAGGAGCTTCAAGCTGTAATGGGATTGGGTTTGTGGAACATCGATTTTGTTGACTGCGACCAAAGTACATTTGGGGTATCACCAATAAAATGAGACGTAAAGGGTCTGCAGATGTTTAGGGTTGTTGTGGTTATGGCTATACAGTGGAACGCCACCATAACGAACACTCGGAACATTCCGAACATTTGGCTATACCAAACATCATCCATGGCTCCCAATTTTTCAGTACAATACCTACCCAATATGTTTCTTTTAAATCATTATAACGAATGACCACTATAACGGACAATATCTGTGCATCCCATCATGTTCAATGGGAGACTTTGAAGAACCAGTCTTCAAGTCAACAGCGCACGCGTACGCACAACAGCGCAGGCGCAAAACAACGAGCGCATGATCACAATTGCGTGCGCTTGCGCTGTTGACTTGAAGACCGGTTCTCCAAAGTCTCCCATTGTTCATTATAGCGACGGTCCACTGTAGATGGTTATGGTTATAAGGTTTTTATAGATTTGTTATGGTTATGCTGCCGGTTATAGTTTGGTTAAGGTTATGGTTAATGGTTAAGATTATCGTTAGGATGAGAGCTACATGTAGGGGTTAAGCTAACAGTATAGATTTTATGCCACGTGAGAGCTGCAAAAAACGAAACAATCCCTAAGATGTCACAAAAAACAGCACACCAAGACAAATTATTCACAGATGAAGAAAAAATATTGAAAACCAACGAAACAAAGAAGGAGGAGGGGGGATTCTGTCTCCTCTTCAAGAACCATGTGATCTATGAGCAAACGTTGAAATGAAATCCCGATGAAATTAAGGGGTCTAGGCTCCTGGTAGACTGATGACTCAAACACATGTCCGACATTAATAGGCCCAGACAATCATAATGACGAAGCTAGGCATTATCCCAAGCAGCTTCTATTATGGGGGTCTCGGAAAATTCAATTCACGCTTTGCAATTAACGGACAGCCGGCCCGGCCTGGCCTGGCCTGGGCCGGTCCGCGATGGCGGGAATGTGACAAACTTTAAAGGTAATATCATACTTTGGTTTTTATTAAAGAAATACAGATTCATGGGCAAAAATATCAAGAAAGATACAGTAACAGTCATCTGTGAAAATTTCAGTCCCATACGGCGCCCACTTTTTGAGAAAACAGTGAAAAACGGCCACAATATTTCTCAAGTGTTTTCTATTTCTTTTCATCTTTTAAAAGATCAAAAAGATTTTCGGTCATTTTGTTTTTCTAATTTCTGGGTAAATAGGCCTACACCATTTCAGGCGGAAATATTTTTACGGTATGTTCCTACCAGCACCATCTTCATATCCTGAAAGTTATACGAAAATCTGTGAACATTTTTGTTTGGGTATGTTACCAATTTGTACTGTACCTTTAAATCAAGCTGGTGTGATTACGTGAGAAAGTTACTAGAATGCAGGCACTGATGTACACTATGTTGAGTTTATGCCTTCTTCTCGAATCTATCAATCTTGTCCATCTTCCCTCTCCAAAATAACAAATGTCTCCGCAAATGAAAATAAACATCCCTGCCTTGGCTACATGCGTTAAACCTTTCACAAATAACCAATTTGGATTTGTTTGCTCGGCATTTATAAATAAATTGGGGAAGCAATGTAAACTATTTCCTTCGGTTTGTTGTTAACGGTCAAATTAAACCGAACGACCTGCGTATGTATTGATACACATGATGTACATATTCCCAGCCTAATTTATCTACATGTACTTCTCGATCTGATGCCAGAATCCATTCTAGGGAAAGAGACCTAACATACGTCCAGGGGGCTAATTTCATAGAGCTGCTAAGCACAAACATTTGCTAAGCATGACATTTTTGTCTTAATAAAAACAGGGTTAACAACCAAATTTCCAGGTGTTGTGTATCACTTGTGATTGTTCTTTGCCTGTTGTTCGCTGACCATGAATATCAAATGGAATTTTCAATGGTGGTTTGTTTTATTGGGCGAGACTTTTTTGGGCTAAGCAAATTTTTGTGATTAGCAGCTCTATGAAATTGGCCAATGAGTAGAGGTGATGAGAGATTCCATGTGGTATCTGTCTTCATCCTTTGAAAGAGGGGAGGGGGGGCGCTGTAATGTAAATAGCGCCCTCTATTTCCAAGCTATGGTATAGTGAAAGAGGTCACGGTTAATAGTCCTTTTCTGCTGGTAAGCAAACAAAATCGGTATAAATGAGGCGGGATTGTTTGACTGTGTGGCCGGAAAAAGTATAAAATCCGCCCGATTACGGAGGAAAATTGGCGGCACATTCTCATCCCAAGCCTTATTACTCACAAGACCAACCAAGACCAGCCTCTCCCCGGGGCCGCGTGAAATTGAACCCTGTCCCGTCATTAGCAAGTAATCCCTTGAAAGCACTAGCCCTGGGTTTGATGGCTTCTTATTTTTCAACCCCAACCCACCCCCCTTGTTCATTTTTTGTCGGCGGTAATCGTTGCCCAGGCAGAAGGGGCATCACGGACCTCCCTCTCTCCCCTCAATGGAACAGGTGTTTTCCCATTCAAACACTGCCGTTGTACCCTCCCCATTGCACTGACGAATCCCCCCTATGACAGGTGTACAATAGAGGGATGTCCAACTGCCACCATAGCATCCCATTGATCTGGACATTGATTAGCCCAGTGTGACTGAACTAAGGAGGAGCTCGGCGAAGTAGAGGGGCAAACTGGTTCTAATCGTCGTCGTCAAAGCACTTCTTTTTCCTTCCCTCTTGTTTTTTCCTGCCAAGTTATCCACACAAAAGGAGTAGGGGAGAAGATTTGCAAGGAATTGATTTGACAGTGAGAGGGTCAGTGAAGAAGAAGCCAAGACGAGAGCCCAGGAACACATTTCCTTCCGCCCGAGCTTCTTCAGCAGCCAGCTATTAAGAGTGCTAGGAACTCAGCTCTGGGATTTGGAGTAGATATTCCAACAAGTTCTGTGGAGATGTATTTCTTTTTTTAAAGGGGAGGTAATTTAAGACTACCAGCTGCCTATTTATTTATGCTGTTATTGATTAAGCAGATAATGGTATCATCTTCTTTGGTTTTTGTCTACTTACGCGTGAGTAAGACAAAGGGATGACGCATCGACCGGACAAAGCCCGAAGGATTCTACATGTATTAAGGAAATCTCTCAACACTGAGTTTATCACAACTCTCATCCCAACATATGGCATCTAGAAATTTAATTCTTGTTATTCACGGCGGTGTTTGCCTTTCAGTAAAATGAAAATCAATCATCACAGATGCACTGCACATGTAAATCTTGAAAAAAAAAGAAACTGCATTTGCTAAATGTCGACAGCTGACAAACATGTAGATTTAATCTAATTTTGTAATTTCTTTGTAAGATTCTCTTTCATCCCGTCTATCCTCAAAACAAGAAAGTGCTACGATTTCAGTTTTCTTTCCAGAAATAAAACCTGGAAAAGCAGATAAAAATAAAACCAAGGCAGAAAACATGTAAGTAATTGGAGAACTGTAGCCATTTTCCAAGGCAAAAACAAGTTACAGTGAACAACAAAAGAGTTTTGAAAGCGAAAGTGGGGGCAACAAAAGGGTGATAAAGGACAGAGCAGAGCTGGTGACAGAGTTATGACAAATAGGGACAGAGTTATGACAAACAGGGACAGAGTTATAACAAATAGGGACAGAGTTATAACAAATAGGGTCAGAATTATGACAAATAGGGACAGAGTTATGACAAATAGGGACAGAATTATGACAAATAGGGACAGAGTTATGACAAATAGGGACAGAGTTATGACAGATAAGGACAGAGTTATGACAAATAGGGACAGAGTTATGACAAATAGGGACAAAGTTATGACAAATAGGGACAGAGTTATGACAAATAGGGACAGAGTTATGACAAATAGGGACAGAGTTATGACAAATAGGGACAGAGTTATGACAAATAGGGACAGAGTTATGACAGACAGGGACTGGGTTATGACAAAAAAGGGACAGAGTTATGACAAATAGGGACAGAGTTATGACAAACAGGGACAGAGTTATGACAAACAGGGACAGAGTTATGACAAAATAGGGACAGAGTTATGACAAACAGGGACAGAGTTATGACAAAAAAGGGACAGAGTTATGACAAACAGGGACTGGGTTATGACAAACAGGGACAGAGTTATGACAAATAGGGACAGAGTTATGACAAACAGGGACAGAGTTATGACAAAATAGGGACAGAGTTATGACAAACAGGGACAGAGTTATGACAAAAAAGGGACAGAGTTATGACAAACAAGGACAGAGTTATGACAAATAGGGACAGAACTATGACAAATAGGGACAAAGTTATGACAAATAGGGACAGAGTTATGACAAATAGGGACAGAGTTATGACAAACAGGGACAGAGTTATGACAAATAGGGACAGAGTTATGACAAACAGGGACAGAGTTATAACAAATAGGGACAGAGTTATGACAAATAGGGACAGAGTTATGATAAATAGGGACAGAGTTATGACAAATAGGGACAGAGTTATGACAAATAGGGCCAGAGTTATGACAAATAGGGACAGAATTATGACAAATAAGCAACATGGCAGATTATGTGTCAGTGTCAACATATATAGAGTGCAGTGGCGGACAACACTGTAGGCTCATGCGGTAAATAATATGGACGGCCATTTTGTATCCAAACTAGGATGTGGTCGCAAATCTCTCCAAATCTACTTATGGCTCTGGGCCGGGATGGGATAAAAACAAAGGTGATGAGTCATGAGACAGTGGGGATTAGAGGGTAGGACACTGACGAGGGAGGGGCGATAGTGTGGTAGAGAGGAAATGATAGTGGACATGATGAAGGAAGACTATGACCTAAGGATAGGATTATTATGGAGGAAGAGGATACAACCGAACAGGGGCTAATTTCACGGCCCTGCTTAGCACGAAAATTTGCTAAGCATGACATTTCTGTCTGAATAAAAACAGGGTTAACAACCAAATTTCCATGTTTTGTGTATCATTTGTGATTGTTCTTTAGCTGTTGTTCGCTGACCATGAATATCAAAAGGAATTTGTAATTGTGGTTTGTTTTATTGGGCAAGACATTTTTGTGCTAAGCATTTTTTGTTGTGCTTAGCGGCTCCATAAAATTGGCCCCAGAAATCAAGAGAGAAAGCATACATTCTTGTTTCACATACCATCCGAGGATTGTCTTTTCTATTAATGTCCCCATACTGAAATCAATTCCCATAGACTAAGCACACATTTGTACGCCCGCGGACAATTTTGAACAAAACAAATCTGTTCGAGGACAAGAATGGTTTCATTGTAATTCTTTATCCTCCAGACCTGTCCTCAATCCGAATGCAGTACACGTACAACACAGACAACCAAACAAAAACACCATCTGAGACTGACAAGCAGAGCATAAATCATGACATTCCTCCATGCATTATTAACTAAAATGCTATTACAATATGCTGTATTCACTTGTTAAGTATCTCTTCCAAACTCATTACCCGGTCAGTAATTTTCTTAATCCGTGACCTACTTTCCATCAAGAGGAATCAGGTCATTTCCTATCTTCGGCTCCAGTGAGCGTCTCCTTATTTCAGACCCCAAAAACCTTGAGTGGTTTTTAGTCTTCGGAAAAGTGCATTTCCATTAAAACAAAATTGATAGGTACACTTTTTATGGGTGTTTAAAAACAAAACAGAACCAATCTTTCAAAATATTGGGGGATGGATAATAGACAGATCCATTAAGCCCCGCCCCATTTATCTCTGACCAATTACAGTCGTGGTTTATGTCCGACATGCGTTCACTAAAGTCAGAAAAATGCACGCGTGCGTACGTGCGTGTGACAGGAACGTGCAGAGAGGCATTGGAGAGGAACACGTGTTCATTGCCCACGTGTGCAGTGGGAGGGGCTTACTGGATTGGTCTGTTGTGCTGGATCGGGTTGATGCACTTGTTGCAAAAGAATCGCACGTACAGCATCCAGAGTACAATCACGCTTCACGGACCAAATTCCCATTCGGTCCGACCTCCTGCTTGATTACACAGCTCACCATTAAACCACATTGACCTGTTTGCCCGTTCCTTCACAACACTGGGAGAGGGAGGGTGGGGTGGTTGGGTTCAGACAAAACTGACATTCATCTCGCGACGATGCCTTATTTATTTCCTTATCTCTCGCAAAAAGATCTTATTGATATTGACGCTGGTGCGGAGTGAAGGGGACAGTAGGTGGGACAAACAAGCAAACAGATTTGTTCCTTACAAAGAAAGAAAGAAGGCGTGGAGGGGAAAGAGAGACCACCTTTGGCTGAGAAAGGAAGTGCACTGAGAAAGGGTGACAAACAATGGCGAGGGAAAAGTGTGCCGGATGTGCTATCAGATCTTTGAAGGATCGGTAAACAATGCCATTCAAGATGAACTTCTATCAGGTGTGAACGCAACAAGAGACACGTTGCAGCCAGTTTATACAATTTTGCTGGAAATATGAAGGGTCAAAAAGGAGTGAGCAAGGCTCGGTGGTCACACTAAAGTTTGTTTGCAACTTTTTAAGGTCAAGATTGTTCCAACCTTCTTTAGAGAAATGGTCAGAGCTGATGTTATTCATCAGATCCACGGTTTGATCCTCGGTTTGATCCTCGGTTTGATCCTCGGTTTGATTCTCGGTTTGATCCTCAGTTTGATCCTCAGTTTGATCCTCAGTTTGATCCTCAGTTTGATCCTCGGTTTGATCCTCGGTTTGATCGTCGGTTTGATCCTCAGTTTGATCCTCAGTTTGATCCTCAGTTTGATCCTCAGTTTGATCCTCGGTTTGATCCTCAGTTTGATCCCTATTTTAATCCTCAGTTTGATCCTCAATTTAATCCTAAGTTTGATTCTCAGTTTGATCCTCGGTTTGATCCTCAGTTTGATACCCAGTTTGATCCTCGGTTTGATCCTTGGTTTGATCCTCAAAATTGATCGGGCGGGCCAATTTCAAGACTAAAAATTTTTTTCTGACTTGGATTTGGCAATGAAAACCAAAATGACAGGGACTCGCACCATCTGCAAGGGACTTCCAAATCATCATTACTTCGGGTGGCATCTTTCACCTGATAAATGCCGGCAGAGGTGGCTTTAAAACGCCACATCCTATCTGACAATCTAAAAGTGTTTAGTAGCAAATGGTGGCCGCATTAAATGGAATTTATTTCCTGCCAGGTGGAATGTTACTCCTAAGACCCTTTTTCTCATATCAGATTTGAAATCTTGCTCCTCATGTAAGGCTCAAAATTGACGAGAAGAGAGAGAGAGTGGACGTGGTTGATGTGGAAGTGGATGAATGTCAGGATTGCTGATTGTGAGGGATTTATCTGTCCAACGGGTAAGAAA
This sequence comes from Astropecten irregularis, assembly GCA_963971285.1. Taxonomy (NCBI): domain Eukaryota; kingdom Metazoa; phylum Echinodermata; class Asteroidea; order Paxillosida; family Astropectinidae; genus Astropecten; species Astropecten irregularis. The sequence goes on along the minus strand of OZ020260.1, from coordinate 13,797,144 downwards.
GAATTGTCACTGTGGTAAACACTTAGAGAGCTTGCAAGAGAGGCAGCTGCGATGTAAACTGTAGCCCTTTTCAAAAACACGCCCAGGTTCCGGCTCCATATCACACAATAATTGAATACAAGCTCATGCCTACGGTTCTGAAGTACAGATTCTATGCTTTGGACAAGATAATGGAGCTCCAGAAGAAATAAGTATTTCAACGTTATCATGATGGACTGCTTCTGACTGCCAAACGAACAAAGATAATTGACTATTGGGGTCACCACCAACGTAGGGCTGGATGGCTCAGTTGGTAGAGCGCCTGTACGGTATTCAGGAGGTCGCTGATTCGAATACCGCTCCAGTCAATTTTTCTTTGTTAACTTTTTAATGACTTTTCATGATTGAGTAAGAAGCCGGTGCCACAGCCTTAGCCAAGCTCGATATCATTTGTACAGGGCTCGAATTTCGTGAAAAAAAAAGCACTGGACAGCAGGTCTAGTATTCAATTGAAGCATTTTACTAGACCTGAACTTTTTTCACTAGACCTATGGCATTCATGTACATAAGAGAACTGTAATTGCATGCAATATTGTATCAAAAATCATAAATTTAAGAATAATTTTAATTAGAAGTGTAAGTAAAACAAAATCACTGGACAGCCGGACTAGTGCAGTACACACTTTACTAGACCGACACTGAAATCACTAGACTCGGTTCACAGTCTAGTGAATATTTGGATGGTCTATCAAAAACCATGGAGGTGGGCTTGAATCTCCAGTGCTACCCTTGTCATTCCCAGATTTTCTTTTGAAACGGCACAAATTAAGGATTGATGGGAAATCAAATTATAGAATTAAGGATCAGAAAAGGATGATACCGCCGGCAAAAATTTGAAACAGAGAAACTGACAGGCTCAAGAGAGAGAGACAAGAGAGAAGCCGTGAAGGATCTTGGGGAAGGGGGTACCGGTAATTGGAAAGGGTAATGGGGGCAAATATTGATTATCTTTCAAACCTTCCAGTCCACTTGACATATCACTAGGTCTTCAAAATGTCTGAGATGACAGTTTTTAGTCAAAATGAAACACAAGCACAATTTTATATGGGTCAAATTAGCACCCTTGGTCCTAAGGCAAAGAGAAAATAACACATACATGTAGGGTATTAACTATAAAGGCAGTATCATACTTTGGTAGCATACCAAAACACCGTATGGGATTGGAAATTTCACAGGTGACTGTTACTGTATCTTCCTTGATATTTTTGCCCATGAATCTGTATTTCTTGGACAAAAACCAAAGCATGATACTACCTTTAAGACAAAAAGTGAGGGGTTGTTTTGCAGGTATTGGGTTAGGAGTAAGCGGAGGATATTGTTTCACTGAATCACTCCGTTCATTTATCACCACTGCTAGAGCAGATTAGAAGGGGACAAAATCGACTTGTTCTAAACTTTAAACGGCTGAACATGCCTCCACATTTTTATCTGAAAAGACTTGCACTTTCTGATGGGTTTAGCGTTCCTTATAAACAGTCTGGCAACGGAAAATGGAAGTGGCACTAAATAGAATCAGCTCTGTAATATAAGCCAATGTTATTACATCTCCCTCGGAAAATGTTCCGAGCTTATGCGATCTCTCTCTCTCCAACTACTGCCCTGGGTTTTTAAAATTGGATGTGGCTGACGTTCAGCATCCTTCCACATCCACCCTTAACACTCTCCTTACTCCAAGTTCGGCAAGAAGACTACTTGCCCCCCTCCCCCCTTACCCATCCCTCTCCCCCAGAACGAAAACCTGATTTATTTCGAGCTTCGAGACTTCAAACATCGGCCTTTCCCTTGCACAGATTCCAAATAATTGGGGATTATTTGAGTTTGGCATGGCAGAGATTTGACATTTGAAGCGCGCCTTCGAGGTAATACAATTAAATAAAGAGTTAAGGCGCCATGCCTCCAAGTTAAGTGCATTTTTTTTTCTCCGTTTTTTTTTTTTTTTTTTTCCCATACTTCCATCGCTTTGAATTTGTCGTGTGTAGACTGAGTGTGCATTGGCTTAGCACAGCACACATACTGTATGTAGGTCAAACTAAATGTGTTCATGCTATGTAAAACATTATTGTATACAGACATTGAAACATTTTTTTTTGTAAAGCCCAGTTTCCATATTGACATTGTGCTTTCATATCATTTTCAAAGTATCGGTGTTTGTTCAATTGGCTTTGGTTTCAGTCCTATTTTCGTTCATTCGTTTTGATAAACAGGAATCAAAATAATGGCTTTCAGTTACAGTTCTGGAAGTAGATACTCTTGTTTTGAACAAGGAAACGGATGTTCGGGGCCAGATTTCACAAAACACTACTGATTTAAAGAAGAGTTGTCAGTACCACCATGGTAATTTGAATTGTGACATCACACTTTGCTTAGCAATTAAATATGATTCATGATTTAAGATCAGCCTCAATTGATTCGTGAAATCAACCAGGCTGCTTTCAAGCATAAAAATCCACAGCCTGTAATCAAAACTTCTGATGATGACAAAGCCAGTGCCAGAGCCAGAGCCAGAGCCAAAGCTTGAGAAGGCCTACAGACTCTACTGGCTGCCAGTATTACATGAGTGGGGCAGCATGCAACATCTATGACTTCTGACTTCTGACTAGGAAACCCTGTGATATGATGAAGCCAGAGCCAGAGCCAGAGCCAGAGCCAGAGCCAGAGCCAGAGCCAGAGTTGGAGCCAAGGCTTTGAGAAGCCTGGGCCCACAGACTGTACAGGCAGTAAATAATACTGTACATGAATGGAACACCATGCAACATCTGGGACTTGTGAGAAGACTACCCTACAATATGATGCAATTTCCATTATGGGGGCCATTGAGAGGAGTGACATTTATCTATAAACATCTAGGAACAGAAATTACCTGTGACGACAGTCACGGCATTGCTGTAGAATCTAAGGCCATGTCCAAAATCTCTGGCTGCGGCCACAAATAACACACACGTCTACGGAAATGGCTGCAGTCGCTGGCTAGTGGCTGCCATAGGGGCATGTGCAATTTGCAGCCGCAGCCAGAGATTTGGGACACTGCCAAAGCCTTTGTCTGATTAAAACAAATCCTTTCAAAGACGCTGAAAGGATAAACAAGAATTCGACAAAATCAGTCTTCTGCTGCATGCGGAGGTATACAAAGAAAAGGAAAAAATCTAGAACTTCAGTGCAGCTAGTGCCCATATCACTTTCTTCCCTCCAGCTAATTAAATTTTTTTTTTTGCAAACTGTGACGGAATATTTTCCAATAAAGTCTCGAGTTGCAAACGAATTTCTTAAAACAGTGGTTCTAAATATTTCCAACGAAGTAACAGAAATTGATTCTTGAAAAAAAATACGATCATATTACCGGCATCTCTCCAAAGTTGATAACATGTCTGAATCAATAACAACTGGTTTTAATGATTTGAACGTGCATGTCCCATATCTGAATACATTTTCTCTAGAATGAGGACAGGTCGGGAAAAGGATTTTATTGAATAAGAGGAGGCTAGCGTTTAGAAACATGGTTCACTGGGGGTTAACCATTTCACCTGGAACCCACGTTCATGAGATTTCACACGGCAGAATTCTATAATCCTCATTTTATGCTTAATACAGGGTTGGTGCTGGATTCCTACGCTAGCCAAATGAGGTGTGTAAGACTAGGGGCATTAACAAAACTGAGGCTCAGACTCAGGCTCTGGCTCCGGCTCCATTAAGTGGATCCATTTAAAAAAAACAGGTATCAAAATAGAGGCTTTTGGCAGCAGTTCGAAAGTAGATTCTCTTGTTTGAAAACGAAAACAGCTTCAGCTTCAATGAAAAACCACAACCTATATTTTCAGCATATGGATGACAGAGACGAAGCCGGAGCCTGAGCCGGAGCCGAGGTTTGGAAATGGCCCCTAGAGGAAAACAGAGTCAGGGTACCAGACCTGATTCAAGTTGAATTGGAATGCTTGCTTACCTGGTCACCTACTGACATGGTGTGCATATTCCTGGTAGTGTTTATGTGTAGCACGTTGAATCTATTGGCGTGGCAGAGATCGTAGGCTATTCCAGTGAAGGAGGTACTGCCTGTCTTAGGTACCCGATTGTAGATGACCACAAAGTCCTCCGGACCGGTCCGACTGGATATACTAGGGGTGCTTCGCATGCGTCGACTGTTGGATTTTTCTAGCGTTTCCTCTGTGGGAAAATACAAAAAAGGACAATACCTTTAAATACCACAAAAGAAATAATGCAACTATTAAAGTGGATTATATTTTTAAAAGAATCTCAACAAAAATGCTTTTAAAACAGTAAGACTGGGGGAGGCCCGCCTTTTTTGTGGCCCCTCCCCCTTTTCTGTGACCCCACCCGCTTATACATGACTCCTCCCCTTTTGTGGCCCCTCCCCCTTTTTAACCCCTCCTCCCTTTTCTGTGACAACACCCCCTTTTCTGTGACAACTCCCCTTTTGTGGCCCCTCCTCCCTTTTTGTGGCCCCTCCCATGTTTTGTTGCCCCTCCCCTTTTTCTGTGGTCTATCCATACGGTTTATGCAGTCCAAATGCTAATGGAATTCAATTCAACCAATTTAGAATGATAAAAGATAAATTTGGCGGAGTGTTGAACGGATAGCAGGGTTCACTGTACACTGGTTGTGGCTGGGAAAAAAAAAATGATAATGCTCGGTCTCTTCTCAAGGAGATTGTATTTCTAGTGAGATGTAACCAGCATGACGCACACAATGAATTCAATGGCCGAGTGCGTGCTCCCATACACCAATCCACAAAATAGTGCCTGGAGCCAAGTCTAGCAAGCCTGCCCATCAGGCACTTGACCAAATTCTCTACAATACAACGAACGATGGTTTTGCCTTATGAAGTGCAGACTGAGTGTATGTATGGGCGTGAAATATCAGGAGTAAGTTCCTTCAGTCAGATTAAGTTCTCATACAGCTGTATGAAATCCAAAAAATGCCACAGGCTCATAACTTTGTTATTAAAGATAACTGTGGGAAGAAAATTCGTTGTCTCTTTAAGAAATCCTAATTGATATTGTCTCCTGATGAGGACTAGAGGAGGCTAGTCAAAACGTTGAGACCTTACGAGAAGTGCGAACGATATAGAAGTGCAAAAGTACGAAGGATTCTTACATGGTGTTTCCGCAAACCAATCCTCACACCAATTGTCACCATGCAAAGCATCAAATCTTTCTTGATATCGTCAAGTTACAAAGTTTGTTTCATGTAGCTAGCTCACGTGTACATCAATTTAATTTGAAACATGACTACTCAACTTTTAAGTCTAAACAACTTCTCAGACAAAACTTTAAATATAACAAAATACAGGCCTAAAGTTTCTTCACTATATATTAGTACATTTTTTTATGGAAAGGAATCCCACAAAATATCCAACCAACACTGGTATTAAACAGCCCTGACAAAACCTAAACAGGGATAATTCTATCTCAGTTTCACTTTCAGAAAGTTTAAGACAGTATCATTTATCTGGTCCAAAAATGCCCAAGTTACTTTCTGTAACATTTTGACCATCAAAAATCTTGCATGTCTGTTATGAACTCAGGGTTACCCATTGTCTAGCTCAAACTTCCTTTCGGGTTTTTCTTTTGGCAAACCTACTTTTCAAAGACCCACAGGTGTTTATCGACCAGAAAGGATATTTCCTTTGTATTCAAACAGGCATCTGTGTTACGGATAAAAAAGTGCAGTGCCATTATCACTTGCAATGTGAGCGATGTGACAGTACATTAAAGATGCATTAATTATTCAAAGATGTGTCTATGCATACGTACAGGTGCAGTTGGTTCAACCTTCACAGCATTTTCTCTTTTTTTTTATGGGGGGAGGTGGATTTTGGTTTTGCTTACTTTTTTTCGTTTTTGCTTGTTTTTATGTTTGTTCATTTATCTTTTTTATACAAGTACAGGCCTTGAATTTGGTTCTGAAAGGGGCAAGGCCACTTTTCCATTACAAGGGGCACTTCCATTGGAAAATCATAATGTCTATGGAAACATTTGAAGGGGGCACCAAAGCCAAGAACCAAAGCAACGAAGGCCATGGCCTCCGTTTAAAATTCAAGGCTTGTAAGTAATAAACTGCTGCAAACTGCTCATCAGCCAAAATAATGACCTAGGAAATTTATAAAAATGCTTGGAGTTAGGAGGGCCTGATGCATTTCGATTATAGCAGGATCTTTCTGAAAGGCTTATTTGTTGTTTGCTTTGTTTGTTTGTTTATTTGTTTCTTTTGGAGGGCTTTTGTATATTATCAGGCCTTAAATTTGGTTCTGAAAAGGGCAAGGCCACTTTTCCATTGCAAGAGGCACTTCCATTGGAAAATCATGTCTGGAAACATCTGAAGGGGGCACGAAGGCCAAGAACCAGGGCATTCCGTTAAATTCAAGGCTTGTATTATTGTATTTGCATGTTATGGCTTAACAAATACATCTGAAGTATATAACCTTTCAAACAAAACTGGTCAGTCATTTTAAAAAAAATACAAGCTCCAGCTCCGTATTGATATAGAAACCAAGTCTCCTCTATGTAGTTGGGCTTTCTGCATGTGTCAGCATTCCGGCCCCCAATAGAACCACTCCAAATAAGAGTCTTTACAACTGAAAATGGAACATATTTCAACTCAAAGTCTCTTTTTCAAATTGAAATAGCATCGATGGGCCTGGCCCATCAACGGCGGAGGGTGGATGGAGTGTTGTCACGCACCTGTCAAGAAGGGGAGGGGGGCTGTCGAACGATGAGAACGGACAATATTGACCGAGCTTCTTCTTTTTCTTCCTTATCCTGTCTTTCAGGGGGGAATCGCTTGAAACTGGGTCAGCAAATGACAGGAAACAGCACAGAGTGCATATTTTTCTCACAGTTTTACAATGTTCGCCCTTTTTTGGTATATTTTTTAGGGGATACAGGAGGGGGAAGGGGTAGATAGTGGGGAGGGAGGGACATGCAACAGTTCGTGTGAAATCCGAGCTGATCACGATAGACTGAAATGGGTAAATGGCCTATGATATATGTGCATTTATCTAGCAGCCCCTGTGCATGGGTAGGAGTGTACGTGAGGATTCATATCCATGTGTATTGCACATTGGTTATTGTCACTACTACTTGGCATGTATACAGGACTAAAATCATGTTAATCTCGCATGATGCAGAGAGTCTACATGAAGGACCTACATATGCAAACATGGTTTAATCTCGCAAGAAGAGTCATGGTCTTATACTGCATGAAATTACTTGGATAACATCTACGTTAAGAAGCTTTATTATGTTATAACATTGTTACTTTTCCTTAAAGATTTTTTGGTTATTTTGAGATCTTACAATTTTGCATGCTTGTAATATATGTAAACTGAGCACTGCAAACTGCTCATCAGCCAAAATGACCGGAAATATATCCAATGCTTGGAGTTACGCCTTACACGTTTCGATCCTAGGACATGTAGGAGGATCGTTCTCAAAGGCTAAATGACAAGGGTACAAGAACATACAAGTACAAAAGAAACACACATGAATGGATGAGAGGATCGGGACAAGAGGAGGGGGGTGGAGGGTGGGGTATGTTTTGCATGCAAACAGACTTTATCTTTCCATGACAAAGCAACCATCTATTGAGGCATGATTTGGAAAGTTTTGAGTTTGAATCCGTCCAATCAGAAGTCGATCCTCAAGTTTAATTGATTTTAAAGGTTATATTTCACTAGTAAATGGTTGTGTCGTGTGATGCATTACAAATGGAAATTCATTCACTGAGACTGTGCAAGCAGAATCTAAGGCTGAACTCCTATACAGTAGCAAGCCACGTGTTTAGCAGCAGTCAGACCCTACCGGTCAATCACATTGTGTCCAACACAGATACGAGACGGGAAACTAGACTAACAACCTCAGCAACACACATACACGGTCATAAAAAAAAACTATGCCGTCGGGTAAACGCACAGAGACGATTCAGGTTCAATGAACGAAGGGGAAATTTTTTTCTGCTCCCTCCCAAAATTGGCTGCGTGCTCCACACACAAACCCCACTCACTCCATTCCTGCAAAAAAAAACCTTTCTTGATGTAGTTTTTTTTATTCTCTCTCCCGAAGTAATTGAACTCAGATAATAATCTTTTAGATCGATTATCTGAAGACGACAGCAGGGAAGAATGTTAAGATGGAAGCAGGTGCTTAGCGAAATATTGCTTGTGGTGTTCGACGGGCTAAAAAAAAGCCGACTTGTTGTAGACAATTTATTGCACGCGGGCAAAATTTATCGGCCATTTCACTTTCTAAACGAGGATTCGAAATTGCGAACACGCATCCAGCGAGCTCGGAGTTATCCGTGGCCCGGATTCTTTGTGGTCATGTATGTACGCATTCATTTTACAACATACAAATGGAGCAGCATGATACATTGCTCTAATCAGTTGTCATCCAAAGGAGAATCCCTCACAAGATGGCTAAGGGATTATTTTTTCTTTTTTTGGTTTGGCTCCTCTGGTTCTGAAACTGCACATCAATCACACTTCAACATCTTGTGGATGAAGATTCGAAGATTAAAAGCATCGAGCGAGGCATGGCCAATCTAAACCCTTAGCCAACTCCAGCCCGTAAAAGGCCTGTATAATGTAGATGACAGTACTCAAAGCAACAGCCAGCGTGACGGCAGTGTGGCCGGCAGCATCATCTATCCTCAATTATTAAAAGTTTGACAATTATAATAAGCTGGTCAATTACATTTTTATTTTTTAAGTTTCAATTTTTTTTTTATATATATATTTTTTAAGCAATATAAGTAATGAACTGCTGCAAAAGAAATTACAAGGTCATCTTTAAGATGAAATGAACGATTATGTTCATAACATGGACAGACATTCTTGTGTTATATAAGTATTTTCTTGTTATTATTAATGCAGACTTGTTCCATATATATTACTTGTTCAATATAAACCTGTCTTCACTCAAAATTAAAGCAACCTATTTGAAATTTAAGAAATTAGGATGCGTCTTAAACAATGTTTGTAACATGGACAGACATTTTGTGACAAATTTCTGTCCATGTTACAAACATTAAATCTTGAAGGTGTAGACCCTCCAGTTGCTAAAATACCTAGAGGTAATATACTATGATTGGCAAGTGGCATTCCCTCAATGGATAGCTCTGCTGTAGAAACAAAACTTGGGATAATTGATTCATTTCATTACTAATTCCCAACACTTTATGATGAAATGTCTGTCCATGTTACAAACATAACATCTTGAAGATGATCCCCTGTAATATCTCCAATACTAAGGAATTTATCAAACTTTTTGGCTGGCCAAGTTCTTACAAGTATATGGGATGTAGTGAAAGAGAAAACATGGCAAATTACTTGATGTATCAACTCCTGTCCATGGTTCCCTCTAAATGTCACACTAAAAGTCCCCATTAGTGTGGACAGACCCATGTACAATTTTTGTACATAAATGCCACAGGTCTAGTAAAAAAAGTTCAGGCCTAGTAAAATGCTTCAGTTACTAGACCTGCTGTCCAGTGTTTTTTTTTTTTTTTTTACGAAATTCGAGACATGTTCATAAAACCATTGACAATAGCATCTTAGCATTGACGTACATCCGCATCATATTCTCCACAACATCTTAGCATGTACAAGTATAATACAGTATATTTGTTTGATGAAAGATCTTGGCTCGCCGCCAGAATCGTAAATGGGGGAGAAATCCTTCCGGCATCTTTCTGAGTGGACAAAGCGCTGGCCGTATTCCGGCTGCATTGTCCACGGGAAGTTTGACGCCACTCTGCCAAAAAAAAGGTCCTACTCTACGGTCAGAGGCATATATCCTGCTTCTGGCCGTTCCTGATAAGGTCTGACCGTGGTCAGACTTAAGCAATGATCCTATGCCTACCGGTGTACTGGCCGCCGTCATGACCAGACCAACCAAACCTAGAAACAGGTGAATTCTCCAGTCCCCAGTAATGGGACAAGTTCACTGACCTGCCCCAAGGTTAGTTTTTCATGGGATACATTTTGCTCTCAACACCAGAGCGTGTTTCCAATTCTGTACTCAGATTCTTGCTGTGATAATGGGTCTATATATCGAACACCCCACGAACAACACTAAGGAACAAAGTACTTGGGAAAAACATTCGTCATCACAGATTTGAAACAAGTAATCTGCTGTAACGGTTCCCCGTTTGTATCCTGTATCCCACATGCTAGCAATTGTACCGGTATACGGCGTGCAACTTGGACTTAACAAAAAAACGAGGAAATTCCAATCTTTACCATACTTTACACATTTTGTTTCACTTTTCAATGTCATAAAGAGTGAAGTGAAAAAAAAGAGGAAATCAGCTGATCGAAAGGAAAGGTTGCACTACATATATGCTTTAGGAATTATTGGAAATTTGACATTTTTATTGTCTTGAAATTCAAGCAAAAGGTGAATATAACGTCTGTCTATTATTGAATGCGTGGTCAAACCGAATATTCTTCAGCAAGCTTCAACCGACCTGTTTCATGCCCAGCCTTTTTTATGTGTACAGATAATCTGGGTCCCAGACTTCATCCACAACTCTTGTGGAGATCTGGATTAAGTCTGGTCCCCAGATTACGATGATAAAGCTTGCCATGCACGCACACTGACTAACCTAAGAACAACACTGGCACTAGGCTGGTTTACAACTCAAGAGCACCACAACGAGAATATTTTGAGTCGAGTTTATTCTATGCAATTGTGGAGATCCCTATACTTAAACAGACCTCGTGCCAAGCTCAATTTTGGTTTTCTTGAATGATTATATCGACAAGAAATTTTTTCTTAGGATGTTAGGATCAATCTAGTACACAAAATATCACGACGCTGTACAATCGATGGTTGACAATGAATCAAGTATTGCTTGAAGTGAATTAGGATGACATAACAGGTGGCCATTTGTGTGTGCTTGACAGGCATTGTCCAATCGTTTCTTGGCAATTTTCAGAGGGACTGGTCTTCAAACTTGCCATTTAACCCTGCCCCATTCATCGTATACAAACCAGGAATGAGTCAGCTTTTAGCTGCCTATTGTCACTGATTGTGTGTGGGTGTGTGTGAATGCTTTCCCGAGTGGTAGCACGCTAGCCTCGTCCAATCTTCCATTCTCCCTTGTGATCGGTCCCTGTCATTCCCATCACATCTCCACAACCTGTCATCATCTTCAAGACCATCTTGCGTCCTTCCTTTCAGAACCACTCCGCCTCCCTCCATGCTCACTACATTTACTCCTACGACCGTCCACCCTAGACCGCTAGGCTGACTTGAGCCCCCAATTAATGCTTTGCCCATTTTACCGTTCAAACCCCCCAACCCCCCCCAACCCCTCCCCCCCTCTCCCAACCCGACCGCATCATTTCGGGCGTGCCAGAACATGGACAATGTCGCGCCGTCCAATGTGTCACGCCGCCTCAGTCTCCAACAATGGTCTCGGTCACATTTCATTTATCGCTCGTCCTTTGTCGGGGCATGCACCCCTTCTGGCCAAAAAAAAAAAAATGACGGAGAAAAAACCCCTGTATTGCTCTATTAGTCATAGATTTTTTTGTATCTACCCAGGCTTACACCGCTAGAACCACTAACTTTCTCTCTCGCTTTATCTGGCAACACCAGTGATCATTGCGACCAGTCAACGGTGCACAAATTACTCTGGCTTGGTACCAGTAAAGTCCGCCTGAGGGGGTTCCCAATCATATCAGCTCCGATTCAAATGAATTTCGGCTTTTTTTTTCTCTCCTAATGTCTTCCAAAGCACTCTGCGATTAATGCGGAATACATGATGTAGCTTCGATATCCTCGCGGGAGATAAAAGCACAAAGAGATCCAGTGAAAAATGGACGGTATCAAAGCGACGCCAATGAAGTGGAAAAATGAAAAATAGCAAGGCGGAAAATCTGATACCGGTGGAATTTTAAGATCTTTTTCTGTCAGGAGCACGGGAAAATCACGATGGATGAGGACTCTTTTTCCTGCTGACGTTTTTCCGTCATCGACAGTGAATCAAAATGATCAAATCCCAACAGACTCCAATTTTTATCAGATTTCATGATGAATATGCAAGCACACTCTTCTACATCTACAACATGCACGTTTCTCATTAATTTCTCAAACCTGTTAGCTTTCAAAACAGAACTGACTTTACATTTTCCCCCAAAAAAATCCTTGAGAAGAATAATTCCAATTTTCAAACCACGCCCAGACGCTGGCAAGTTTTCAATTTACGAGCGGGCAATTTATAGCTTTCGAAAAATCCTACAGTCCTCCTCCATTTCAAGAAATCGTTTCAGTCGTTAATGAAAAACTGTAATATAAACCAGCCTCAACAGGCAGCTGCTCTGCAATTACGAAAGGCCGGAAAAACCAAAATGAAAGGAGAAATGGATTGACCTTCTGGTGGAATTTCTTGCAGGGTTTCATATGCGGTACATCATTAGTGGGCGGATTGTCTTCTGCAAAATATGATGCGCTGGTATTTTTATAGGCACCGTTTTTCGCCTGGCTAAACTATCCTGATATTTCACAGATGTTACATTATTTTAACCTGAGCATCACGGGATAAGATGGGTATCCACTTGTTTACTGATATTTTTGCAACCAGGGGCCAATTTCATAGAGCTGCTTAAGGACCAAAATTTGCTTTAAGCAGAAAAAACTTTGGTAAATAAAAACAGTATGCCATATAAAAATTGTGAATGTTATGCTCGGCAAACAATGGCTGAATACAAGTCAAAAGCATAAACATCACTAGAAAATTTGGTTGATAATCCTGTTTGATCAAGGAAGACTTTTCATGCTTAAGCAATTATTTTGCTTATTAAGCAGTTCTGTGAAATTGGCCCTAGGGCCGAGTTTGAACCAAGCCGGACTTATCAGTCCCATATGGTTCAGAACCAAATTCGTCCATCGCTCTTCAAAACATAAAATGAGTGACATAAACAGCACCCTCAGTGGCAGGCGACAATTTATGTGTGATTTCAATGCCACTTTCTTTGTTCAATACCTCACACAAGCTGTAGACTGCTCTACTTCACTTCAACCCCTTCAAAGTAACCCCATTACAGAAACTTGAATTCCAAAACTATTTTTTAAAACAAGAACAAGAGTAGCTATTAATGGCATAGAACTTCCCCAAAAAACAAAAAAAATATGACAGATATCACTCAGAACCTTAGACTGTAACTCTCAATAAATGCATTTTACCTTTTCAAGAACCACTTCACAACTATCTTTAAAAAAAAAAAAAAAAAAATGCATAATGTCGTCTGGCGACACGCTATGCATATGTAGGTCGGCGTATACCAGCGCCCGTGGCAAGCAGCCAAATCAGTTCATTTCAAATACTGTACACACAAGTATATATTATACGGCACGCTTTGCAAGGATTTTGGCAGGTGTGTTGAAAATAGCAGGGGCGGTTTTTTTTTTCTGTCGGCTGAAAAATCTCTCGGGCATGCGAACCGGCTGCAGCTAATTGACATTTCAAGCTTCCAATATAGGGGGAGAGATTTCACCTGCCTTGTTCAAACACTGCCCTGGGGGGCGCCTACCGGGCCCCGGCCCCAGCCCCCGTCCGCCAATGCTACAGTCATTTTGACAGACCCTTCCTCCCCTTGCAAATGTGTTTAGAAAACCCCTCAGAGCATGTGTTACAATGTTGGCAGATATGTATGCATCATGTATGTATGCACAAACTACATCCTACTCTGCAAGTGTTGCCGACAATCGACCTGTTTGCTCAAGTTTAAGTGTGTAACTTAGCGGTAACCTCCCATGGTCTACATCTACATGTATGCTTGTGGAATTGTGGATTTCTCATACATTTTCAAGAGACAATGTAACAACTTGTACAACAGTGTCTCACAGGATTCTACATCTGAGGGCTAATGGCTATGGCTAGGAGAGCTGCTTCAGCAAAAGCACATCTGTCTGCAAAGCTGAAGACGTAGCCATAACCTGCTCAATTTAGATCCAGGATTCATACATCTACCCAGCTGGCCAATAGTATGACCACAAACTTGTCCAGTGACCAATCAGCTTTCAGGGAGTCAGTTAGGTACCCAGTCAATGAACCAAGAAGCAGCATGTACCCAGAAAGAGTCAGCATTCATGGAGTTGGTCAGCATAGCACGTCAGCTAGGCATTCACCCAGACCCTGCGGAACTAGCTTGAAAGGCAAACAACTAGCCAACCATCCATCCAGCTGACCAACTAACCAACAAACTTGAACTAGCAAACAAGCCACCAGCTAACCAATCAACCAACTTGAACCAGCTAGCAAACCAACTACCAACCAAATCATTTTGGGAGCACGGCAGCCCACAACTTTAAAAGAACTGTCAAAGCCAAACAAACCATCCAGTCTAGCCACAAGCCCACCTGCCTTCTAAAAGACAAAATCCAAATGTTGCCAGTAGGCCACAAAAACGAACAGACCCCCCTCCCTCCAAAAAAGAGAGACTGATACAGTCAACATGTAGAAGTCAAGCTGTGCTGTACAGTTTAACCCAAGCACCACCATCAGTGCAATGAAAACAACTCACAGACTTGCACTTGACCACAGACAAAGCACAATCACACTCTCAATCTCAGGCCTACACCTTCCCCCCCCCCCACCCTCCCTTCTCCACATGAAAGTAACCCAACAGGTTTGGCCACACTCACTACACAAGGTGTAAATACATTCTCCATACTCGGGGCTCTTGTTTTCATACTGTTCCCCCCTACCTCTTGTTGAGTGCTGCGCCTCTCGGCCGGTATTAACCTCTAGGTCAGGAGGCTTTACAAATTCACACTTAGACACAGTCATCATGCTTTCTCTTTAGGCAGGCCAAGCCCAAGTAGACCAAGGAGTTTTGGGATTCTTTTCTTTTTTTCACCACATTCATTGAATGAACAGAAAGAAAAGGGGCGGGGCTACGTTCATTCTGCACATTTTTTTTTTTTAAAGGGATACATGTACTGTATTGCCGGTTCCTTTGTCTCATTGGATTTGTGCACGCTCGAGCGAGGGAGCTATTCGTAGCTAATGCAATGAGTAATGCTTATTAAAAGTGAATTTGTTACACTTACACTTAGCAAAAATCCGCTGAGGACCAGTCAAGAGCAGTATAAAGAACAAATGCAACTTTCAGTGGTACAGTATCACGTTTTCAGCTTAGCAAATTTGTGTGCTCAGCAAAAATCCGCTGATGAGAACTAGACAAGTGCAATATACAGCACACATGAAATTTTCATTGGTACCCCATTTTTCACTTAGCAAATTTGTGAACTAAGCAAAAATTCGCTAAGGACCAGTCAAGTGCAATATACAGCACATGTGTAATTTTCATTGATATCCTATTTTTGACTTGATTTTATATGCTTAGCAGTGATTGAGAATGGGCTGGTGCTGAGGCATTATGTGCAGCAGCACGTACACTCATGTCAATGCAGTTATCAATCATTCAGTCTGGTCACGTAGGATATAAATTCCATAATGACATCCATTAAGAGTACGAGTGATACTAGGAACTAAACTCTCCATATTCAAGACACATTATCAGCACTTGATGGCATCAATGTTAAGTGACAAAGCTCTCTTTAATGTAAACACAACCACAAGTATTTCAAATTTCACACCAATGCAAACCCTGTAGTTTCATACACACACATACTGCACAACAAATCCTTATCAATGCACTCCAGCGAAATTACTTGAAGTTCTGAATATTCCTGACTTTATCTGCAATAATCCTGACATCTTGTCAGTACAGAAGGCAAAACGCCCTGGGGGGAGATATATGTTTATACAATTTACACTCCTGAGTCCTACGTCAAGGTGATACTTCAAATCGATACCTGTGTACGAGGTTCAGCAATTCTCCCCAAAGAATTTATTACATTGAACAACATCAAACATCCATCAGTTCACCTGAGTTGTAAATTGTATACAGCTTCAGACCATGCACTGGGGAACTGATAATATTTCCCAGGTTACTCTTTCCCTTCTTCCGTGCTCAAACTTACACCTTTCTAAAACACAAAAAAAACACTCCAAAACCTTCATTTTCGTTTGCCAAACATCCAAGAAAATAAACTGATTTCCAGAGCGAGTGGGGCATGGATCTGGGGAGAGATCCGATGCCGAACAGCTCAGGAATGTCAAATCCTTTTAGTATTCATGACGTCTTTCAGCCGTGAAAATAGAATTCATGAGTTGACTCCAGAACAAACACTGATTTACGATGACACCTCTGATATTCTTTCCCCACACCCACATCCTGATATTGTATACTTGATAGATATTCATGTATACAATAATGGCATTTGGCAATCCTAGAGCTCCGTTTGTTTCGCGGAGATCAGTATTTTGATTGGAAAAACAACCGTTGATCCGACAAAGTCCAAGCGATACTAACAGGTTAATTAAGAAGGAAAATCTCACAGGTGCCTGAAACCAATGAATGAATAACTCCTGTTGATAATGCCATACACTTGTATTTATTTCAGGAATTCTATTTTCATTCTTTGCAAGCTACAAGAGCTTGTACCTAAACAGCTTCTTGAATCTTGTGTCTCTCGGGTATGTATAATGTAAATCCATAGCTTGTGAGTGACGCCTGAATCCGAATCTTCGGACTAGTAAACAACAAAATTTTTGTGCTAATCATTTCCTCACAAACAAATCTTGCATTTTGTTCCACCAAACACTTTTTGTGGACCACATTATAGAATGGAGTTGATATGTTCAAAAATATCCCAATTTTGAAGCAGCTGAGTTATGGTTATTTTTTTCTCGAAAGAAGACTGCCCATGAATTTTTCAAATGCACCTGAAGGGTAGATACATCCACAGAGAAACACTTCATTTTTTCTTAGACCTAAGTCATCCCCGCAAGAACCAGCCTTCCTGTTGAGTTTCTCTCATCCCCAAAAGGTCATGCTTCCCTCCAAGATAGGGTAGGGCTCTCCGAAAAGAATTCACAGGTGTTTTCGGAGGCACATCCTGACGAGAGACGAGAATGTGACCGTGAGATGGAATCAGGGAGGACGTTAACAGTTTTGGCTGCAGGGGAAGAGGGGGTTGGTTAGGGCAGGGAGGGCTTAGGAGTATATGGCAAACTGTATCGGCTTGTGTGAGGTTGAAGGAACTAAAGGGCTGTGCGTGTTTATTGCCTGGATTTTCGGCGTAGGATTAAGAACTCTGCCAACAGGGCTGTGCTGATTCCGTGCACGTGTGCCGTCCTTGTGGGTGGCTCGGGTCGATCAAACAAAATTCTCAGCATTTGCCATCGTGCCCGCCTGGAATTCGGGAGAAACAAGCTGCATTTTTTTTTTCATTTTGCTGCAATGCAAGGCCAAGTTTCCTCCTTTTTACTCATAATGAACAGTAACCCCATCATGCGCCACGGACAAAAATTCCTGTATCATATAACAATGTAAACCCTTGCCTGTACACAAACACATGCTGGCGGGCATGCCTATGCCGATATTATTAAGGTTCCGTGGGGCAGAGCCCATACCAAAAATTGAACACGACGAATAAAATGTATTTTTCTTTAATTTCCTGAGATGTGAAAAGGTACACCAAAAAACACCAACAAATATCCAATGATTAATAACTATTCTTTGCCACAGGCAGAAACGACTTGTGCAGTTCAGTTTGTTCAGAAAACAAGATCCGTACCCCAAAAGCAACAACTGGTTTGACCCGTCTAGGTCTAGCCATTACGTAAACATTCTGGATGGGCCCGCATTCTGGATGACAACCAGCTAAAGAGAAGGACTTCCCAGTGATCCAGCAAAGAGGTCTACCATCTTTTGTTGCAAATAACTTTCTCCGGTTTACGACAACATACGCCATTTCCTTAAGCATACAAAGTGGAGAATCCAGCACCGGGGTTGAATTACAGTCCGAGTTATTAATTTTCGCTGGTCTAAAATCGTACTCCCTTCCAGTGCAACACAACTCAGCGAGACTGACTGGGACCAAGTACATCTACTTGTGTTTCAAACAGGAAATACTTGCCCGTACTTGAACATCAGGATAAACTCAAGGCAGGAAATTGTTTTACCAAGTCTGTGGTATTACATGTCCTTTCCTATGGTGGGTGGGTTTCCTTCCCAATTCCTGTCCGTGGTATGATGGACTTTGTGGTTGGTTCAGGAAGAACATTTAAGTGTTGTTACCTGAGCAGACACAAACAAAATCAAGCACTGTCCAAACAATTCAAAACCCTAAGGGTAATATCCTAAAAAGCAATATATATACACCAAATGGTGTACATGATTAAAAGATTTATACCCTAATATTAATACAGTATGCTGTAATACTATATGGTAACAACCCAAAAGGTAATACCCAAAATGGCCAAAATGTTATACACCAAAAGGTAATACCACAAATGGCCAAAAATATAATACCCCAAAAGGTACATGTAAAACCACAAATGGACCAAAAGGTAATACCACAAAAGGTAATACCACAAAAGGTAATACCACAAAAGGTAATACCACAAAAGGTAATACCACAAAAGGCAATACCACAAAAGGTAATACCACAAAAGGTAATACCACAAAAGGTAATACCACAAAAGGTAATACCACAAAAGGTAATACCACAAAAGGTAATACCACAAATGGCCCAAAATGTAAATTTATACACCAAAAGGTAAAACCACAGATGGCCCAAAATGTAATACCCAAAGGGTAATTACCCAAAATGTAATACCCTAAAAGGTAACACATCATGAAATTAATACCCCAAAACAGAATATCCAAAAGGTAATAATATCCAAAGAATATCATCCCAACAGGTAATACTGGTCCTTGAAATGGCAATGACCCAAAATATAATACCCCAAAAGGTATTACCTTTTAAACTGAATACATAAAACCAAACTTTTCTAACCATACATGTATTTGATGAGAAAAATTTGAGGCTTTGCATGGTGACAATTGGCATGTGGATTGGCTTGCGGAAACACCATGTAATATTTGTTCGTACTTTCGCACTTCTTTTTCGTTCGCAGTTCTCGTAAGGTCTCAATGTTTCGACTAGCCTGCTCTAGTCATCATCATATTTGATGAATTATCACACGACTTCCGACACTTTGAAGGAAAACAACAATGGTGGTGCACTGGTTTATTCACTGCTTTGTTTAGACTCTACACTCTGGAGACAACTGTAGAGTCACAGAGGAACTTGGAAGGTAGACATTTCATCTCAAAATCTCAAACCACTTTGGTACTATAAAACGGGGTTAAAAGTGAATCTCTGGAGTCACCAAGCTTGTCTGTTCTCTTCCGTCCATATCACTGCCTAAAATAGATATGGTTGAGTTGAGGAAGCAGACACCTACGGTAAGTCTTACGGAGTTACAGCCAATGATACACCAGCCTATACCAAGACCTTCCTCCTAACTGGTGCCATATTCAAAGTCAAACATAGCTGCTTCTACTTATACCCGAACAGGTCTATGGTAGACTGTTCTCCGACACAATTATTAAGACTTCCATAAATGTTCCAAATGAAAGACACGCCACTTTTTTCGCACTGTGACTCAATTGATCCAATAACCCGACCCCAATAACTGAGGGTGTGAAGTGTATAGACTATCAATACAAATCAATACGACCTGAGTAACCACAGAGGTGATGGTGGACTAACAGCTACCTCGATTACAGGCTTAGACTTGGGGCAGATCATTCAGCGCGACAATTAGGGAAGGAGGAGCAACTAAAACGCCCGATAATATTTTTTTTTATTACCAGAGGCTGAGATTGATCCAGGCAACACTGACCTGGGATGACTATTTGACGGGTCATCCATCCTGTTGGAAAGTACACAGTGAGTGATTGTGGAAGCCGACATCAAGTTGAGTCCGTCCGGTTGGACGGTAGACGTGGGGAAGCATTTGGTAAGGTTGTGATTCCAACTGCAAGACATTAGTCATTTGGAGAACTTGTGCGATGACACATTCGTATCCTGGGCATGTTTCTGTGCAAAGGGGGGTACTGTTTAACTCATCAAGTCCGACTGACTGTCAGACTCAGAGCTGGGCTGCTCCAAGCCTCCAAACAGCTGCCATGATCGGCAATCTACTCCATCCAGGCAAGCCCTGTTGTGGTGTGGGCAATTTGGTCCTATTCCCTTGATTGATTGAGGAACAACACACAGTCACAGGTGTATCAAGTATTGCCTTTTAAAGTGCGCTGCATACCACTTGGTGTTTTTCTTTGAAGTTCTGTGCATCTAGCACCTTAGTATCCACCACACAGTGAATACACCCTCAATCCTGCAGGTCCCTTGATACAATCAATGTGACTACATTGTGTAGATGAGTCAAGAGACAAGACCAAAGCATTAGCAAGTTGGGCCTTTGTTTTTGTTATAACGTGCTCAGAACATTGGACGGTATAGAAGTGGGAACCTATACAAACACAATGCAAAGAAACTAAGGCGATTAATTTCACTGACAGGTGAACAAAGACAAAATGACTGGAGCAGGATTTGAACCTGCAACCCTAGGATTACTGACCAGGTGTTTTACCAACTGAGGTAGCTATCCAGCCCTATGGTGGCGGTGTCCCAAATTGTCAATTATCTTTGTTTTTCAGATACAAGTTGATTTGCAAAGTATCCCTTGAAGGTGCCGACACTAATATGGGGATTGGTTCATGGTGCAATGATCTATGACCGCATTGGTGCTACGCTGTCTTACGGGTCTAGTTCCCAGAATCCTCACCAGACTAAACTCAGGTCAGTGCACCGGATCCGGACTGTGAGGAAGGAACATGACAGCCGCATTGTGGCCTCAGAATACCGACCTCCAAGAAGACACGGTCCTGACAGCTCATAATGCCACGTCTTTCGCAGAGATTATGCGCGCTCACTGACTTCATGTAGCTGTCCATGCTACACAATGAGCTGCACATCACATCACATTCTCAACCTATTCAATCACACAGGAAATTAAAGTTCTAGGCCCGGGACACCGATCGCGTTCGGCGGGGTAATCCATCTGCCTCCGATAAATTACTGTACTTGGGACTTTTTTTCTTCCAACCGCAAGAATAATCCAGCTCATCATGCATGATGTCGGGAAGCTTTAAAGGTGCACCTTTGTGTAAAAACCTTCTCATGGAGAGTACCTTTAATCTCTGCTTGCTGAAATCTAGAATGCGGCCACCAAAAAAATTAGTAATAAATTGCTGCAAACTGCTCATAAGCCAAAATAATGATCTGAAATTTTATATAAAATGCTTGGAGTTAGGAGGGCCTGACGTCTTTCGATCCTAGCAGGATCTTCTAGCCTCCGATAAAGATCCTGCTAGGATCGAAACATGTCAGGCCTTCCTAACTCCAAGCAAAAAAATTGTAACATCTGACAACGTATCCTGAAAGTACAATAGCTCCAACGGACTATATTCTGACATCCTACTCTCAAGGGCCAATGAAAATAAACAGAGCTTACGCCAACTACTTCCCTCCCTTTGCTGGGGGCAACCGAGGGACTCAATTTAAAAAAAAAAGAAGAAGCAGTTCAGCGCCGTTGTCCTCGTTGTCAGTGGCGAGATATTTCATTATCTTTGCGGACGGATTGGGTCAATAAAAAACACACGGGCTGTAATTAAATTTGCCTCGGAACTCAAGAAACAACGCCGCACATGAATTTTGGCGAGAGAGAGAGAGAAAGAGGGAAAAAAATAAAATTTGGGGGGAAAAAAGATGAAAAGATGGGCCGTAGAAGCCGGCACTTTGCACCGATGGACCGTTATTAGTTTTGATGTCGCAGATGTGCAGTGGAAATTGGTCAGAGATCCCGCGATTTTGTTTTTTCATATCCCGTCAGAATCTGATTGAGATTCTGTCAAATTATATCAAGTACTGCTAGCATCAGAACGACAACAACAAAAAACAGAAGAAAAAAACGGAGAACATTTGTTCCGGTTAATGAAATGCAGAAAATTACAGCCGCATCTACCCTGACTGTATCTTACAATGCTTTGCATAAAGCAGTAACAACATTCACTTTCAACCAGAAGCCAATTTCATAGAGCTGCTTAAGCACCAAAATTTGCTTAAGCACCAAAAACCTTGCTAAATAAAATTAGCAAATGCTCAGCAAACGATTGCAGAATACAAGTCAAAAGCAGTAAACATCACATGACAATTTGGTTGGTAATCCTGTTTGATCAAGGAAACCTTTTCATGCTTAACATGCTTAATAAGCAAATTTTGTGCTTAAGCGAAAATGATTACAAGTTTAAGCTCATTTGAAACAGATTCTGCTTCGAAGCTTGTCAACTAGTTGTCAATTTCACAAAGCACTAAGATAAATCTGAATTTGTGAATCATTCTTAATTGCTAAGCAAATTGTGATGTCACAATATCAAACACTAACTACATGTAAAAAAAAATTAATAGGCCTTTTTCACGTTGCATCCATCCTACATTCAAAGCAGTGCAATCACATCGAGGCTTGGATTCAATATAGTCTGGTACCCATTTTCTTTTTAGAGTTGGTGTTATCTTTTCCAACAGGTATACAAGGAAGGTGACAAAATAGATGCGCTGTGAATAAGGCCTATTCTGAGATTCTAGGCTTCAACCCACAAAATGTGCTGGAGAAGCTCATGCAGACTGTGGTATTCTGAAGGTTCCTTGCCACAATCTCAAAGTGTCATTATTAGATGTACAAAAATATAGGACTCGATGGAGATGAACACATATATACTGTATATGTACATGTATACATGATAAAACCTAGTTTCGAATTTCACCAGAACACGAAAAAAAATGCTACTTAACCAAATTTGCAAATTTCAACATTTGTTTTGAATGTCCCCCCCACCTCCTACCTACATATCAGATTTTCCCCGCCTTGGGACGGACATCAACCAAAATGAAACACGAAACCACAAACTCTACAAATATGAGTACAAGTATATATGAGAATACCAGAGGGGCAACTACAACATTTTATTTGTGACAAATTCATATTCATAGATTCTGGCGTTATTTGATAGTCTAAAGTACATGGGAGGGGTACTTCGTATTCCTGGTGATCAATTTCTTCTTTTCATTGCACTCCTGGTGCGGGTTGGCCACCAAATACACACATATTTACAAAAATATCTCCGCAGGGGGAACCAAAACAAAATCCGAACATTAAAGGTACACGGATATATTAATCCAATAGAGGTTTTGTGATTAGCGATGGTATCCATGTTCACAATGGTCGCCTTAAGTTTATTCCATCGAAACAAAATGCAACTTTAAGAAACAAGCACCATGAATATTCTTCGTAGCCGAACCCGATTACGCACACTAATGAAATCTCGTTCTCTCGTGGTATTTTGTCTCTTTTCGAGAGGAATTCGAGCATGAGCAATTTACGTGAGCTGGAGCTAAACAAATTAAAAATGCCCCTGGGTCGAGAGGTTTCACTGTGCTGAATCAGCTGATGAAACTCATTTGCTGTATCAAGCTTTTATTGTGTTTCTGGTTTTATTTCTTTGGTTTTGTTCTCTAAGCTCGTTCCCTGTACCTCGAGGTCATTTTTTTTTCTTTTTTGGAAGATAATTTCCTTCTGAATGAATTTGACCCAGAAAAATGTGAAGAGGTGGTTGATGTGAGCTCTTGAATGATATCATTTTCAGGTCATCTGAAGACGTTTAGTGGTATCTTGGAAATCTCATTCTACTGTAATACTACAGTTTACTCAATGAAGGGTTAAAGCTTAATTTCTCTTAAAGTTTCAATGTGAAGAAAAAGGCACTGTTTTCAACTCAAATGATAACAATAGAATAAGTGTACATAAACATATGGAAGTATTTGCTCTCATAAAATGACATTTGAAATACATGTCAATCATAAATTTAATTCTTCTCGCAATGACAAAACATATACATGTACGGGTAGTGACCTACATGTACTGTGCATGTACAATTTCTTTTCCTGCTATTCCAAGTTTGATGATGTAAAACAACAAGTCATAAGTTCAGTGTTTCCTTTTTGTGGCTTGCAAATGAAATTTCAGGATGTGTATTATTTATAAAAATATAAACAAATGGTTTAAACATACATGTATAATTTCTATGCATGATCTATTTCCTTAAATATTATATTCACAAAAACAAACAAGGCAGAAGTAAAATCAATACTGAAAGTAACGTGCAGTGTTAAAGGTACAGTACAGGATTGGTAACATATATACCCAAACAGAATTTTCACAGATTTACGTATAACTTTCAGGATATGAAGATGTTGCTGGTAGAAACATACCGTTCAAATATTTCCGCCTGAAATGATATGTATTTATCCAGAAATTAGTAAAATAATGACAGAAAACAGTTTTGATCTCGGGGTAAGATAAAAACCATTCTTTATGTTTTAAAAGAAAAATTGAGAAGGGTTTTCGCTATTTTCTTGTGACTTAGATGTCCGATTGAGCTATTTCACAGGTTTATTATTTCATGTACATGCTGGATCAGACAAAGTGTGAGTGCTGCTCTGTGACCTTAACCAATCATGTATTATACCTTTAAGAGCTGGCCCAGATTCAAACCAAAAATCTGTAAAATCATGATAGAGCTCTCAAGTTTGAGGCATTACAAACAGAGAATAAAATGTCAAAATAAACCAACAAAAATAATGTTGGGTCAGACAATCAAAACTTGCTTTGGAAATAAATCCGCCAGACTAACAAAAAACATCGAGATCCGGATTGACAAAGCCAGTCCATACCCACAGTCCTTTCCAACCAAATCCCAACATTGTCTGCGCCATTATAAATTCGAAAACTTGATACTGTCACCAAATTTTTCTTTTTTCATATCACAGTGCATAATCCAATGGGTCTTATACACCGTCAATATTATTGTTGTCACTTAAACCTCCTGGACAACAAAGAGGTTTCACAGCTCCCCGTTTTGGCCGGGTAATTGGCTTTTAGCAAGCTGGGGCTCTAAGACATTCCAGATATTTATTTGCATTTTTTAGTTGTTGTTCCCCCTTGCGCATAGAAAAACTTCTTGCAGTCTAATGTAAATGTTTTCCTGGACTTTTATATACAAATAAGCATACTATGATACTGCCTTTAGGGGAATGGGGTTTTAAGTCATTATTTACCTCGAAGGAATTTTTCTTTGGCAAAATAAAGGACTTCAGTGGTTTTTTTTATAGGAAACACCACAGGGAGAGTTTATTTTCAGAGATTTCACTTGTTAGTAGACAAAAAAGTGACGAGCTCATGAAATTTTAATTTCATATTATTCTATAACAATTGTTTTGAAAAATGTGTTTTCAAAAACATTCAACACAAAATATCTGAATCTTATTTCGACACCTTGTTCATAACAAAACAAGTGACAGACTCATAAATATTTTTTTTTATCTTATTAATAATTTGATAAAACAACAAAATAACAAAATGATTTCACACACAATATTTTTTACCCATCATATTTTTTTTGACACCTTCAAGAGAGATAAATGCATATTTACATGAAGTGTGTGATTGATAGGCTACGTGCATAAATGGTTTACAAATTCAAATAATGGATTCGGCGCTATCTACATCTTTGACAAGCGTGTCATTTTCACAGGGTATAGCTTTACACGTCCAGTCATTTAAAATGCTCAATTCCGCTAGGAAGGAATGAGAAATGGGCTCCAATATGAATTATTCATCATAATGAATACGACCAAAATAAAAAAGCCTGAGGCTAAAATTCACAAATTTCTAATCTCGCAAGGACTGCGAGACGAGACCGGACTCCGGAGCGAAGACAAAATAATAGTGACAAATAAAGGAATCGTAACCGTCATGTATCACCGTACTACCGCTTAATCCTACAACAATGAACTGGCAATATATATACAGTAAATAATTCAATCACAATGAAATTTGAAAGGCTCTTATCATGGTCATACTAATTAGCCTTTTGGCTGGGCTTTGTGTCGGCCATGGCAAGGATTAGGTCGGGTATTTTTTTTTCTCCATCTAATGAGTGAAGTGTGAGTTTTATGAGTCGTAATCTTGTTACCTATTCAGAATTAATCGCATTTAGCGCATCATCCTGGATAAATATTGTGGCGGTGATAATTTGATTACCGCTCAACAAAGGAAATAATTTGCGATTAGCAGTGTTTCTAATCTTTGTAAGAGTTGCTTAAGAAGAGATAAGTGTCTGGCTTGATGCATACATGTGTATGTACTCAGATATGTGTTTAATATCTGGTCCCCTTATGGAGGCGGTGCTAATTTGTGGTAAGCAGCTCTTGTCTTGTGTGGTAGGTGCAGAGGGTTAGGGTTAATATCCAGTTCCCCTGTGGAGACTATGGTAATTTGTGGTAAGCAGCTCTTGTCTTGTGTGGTAAGCAGCTCTTGTCTTGTGTGGTAAGTGCAAAGGGTCAGGGTTAATATCCAGTCCCCCTGTCGAGACTATGGTAATTTGTGGTAAGCAGCTCTTGTCTTGTGTGGTAAGTGTACACAGTATATAATGTAATATAATGTGGTAATGTGTAGTAAGCAGGTCTTCAAGTGTAGTAAGCACATCATCAATGCAGCTTATAATGATAATTATAAAACTGATGAAATAATTAATAAAATCCCAAACATTCCTTTACAGGGCTATATGGCTACGACAAATCTGCCTCATATTTAAGGCAACCCAAATGTTTTTGTATTCAAAATGCTTTGTGGTGGACATGGTAACATATCGATCAATAACATGAATCCTGTTTGAATGTAGACACCTTTGCAATGAGTACCTAGGTATCACATCCAACATGATCCTTGATTTCTACGAACATTCTCTCAGACAGGACAAACCCTCGGGGAGTAACACTGTATGCAAACTATGTCTGATTTGACCTCATTCAATGACTTCTCCTCATTGGCCGACGGCGCGTCAAACGTCACCTTCATGTTCGGGCAACTTAGCATGTCAGCGATGAGCACGGTAAATGAATTCCTGAATGCGTGCAGTCGCTGAGATTAAGCGCTGTCTTAGCGAGTGGCGTCGCTTGTAAGAATCTCTCTCAAATGCTGAAAGGGGACGATCGGACGAGCGCGCAAGGTGACACGGTGAAGCAGCTTACCGTAGTCAATTTTACGCGTTCCCCCAAATCATCGTTTCAAACATGTGATAAGACACTAGTCCCAGCGCCTTGGGCAGCTTTCAAAGAATATTTCCCATTCTCACTCACAATCCCCATTTTTTCTTCTTCTTCGGATAAAAAGGTAAGTAATTTCCCAGGAATGGAGCTCGTGAACTAGGTGTAATAGGACCAGCATTGATTGCTTTGTCAGTTTTCACTCAGTGCTGCTTTGGTGAAACTAGCCTCCTAGTCCTTAGGTCTTCTCTCGGAGCTTATTCCCTCGGCTGCTGCCCCAGGGGGGAAGAATGGAAAAGGATCCCAGGGGAGGATGGCGTCAGTGGGCTAGTCTTACCATTTAAACCCATCCCAGTCGATATCCACTGCAACCCAGACACGACGCAAGCCGCGCAACGGCGAAATCAGATCAAGTCTTGCTCCCTTTAATAAACAGAGAGCCAAAAGAAAATGCTGATGCTGTATTTCCACAGCCTGCCATCCCAACAAATTGCCGAATGAGAGAACAAAAATACTAACAAAACAACATCAACAGGCGCAAGATGGGAAAGGTATTACACCGATAAGCAACAGTGACATTGAATGATGGTTGAATGAAGCAGAGGTGAGAGAGACAGTCTGGGAAGGGGTAGAAGAGACATAGATTAAGGGGAAGGGGGTAGTTCACCCCTTACATCTTCGACGGCGATTTCATCACAGGGCCAATGAACCAACCAGGAACTGAGCAAATCCAATAACCAAAGTATCTCCAGTTACTGGATCGAATAGGCTGACGAGGGATTTGGACAGGAGCAGCCCAGGCTCCCGAGCACCTCCTCGCATATATTGTGTTTAAGAGCACATTCAGTCTTTGTGCAATACAACAAGACTAAGCATCTGCATGTATATTAAAGTCAGGCCTAGCCTTCATGATCATCCACACACCAAAAGAAAATCCTTAGGTTGCACAACGGGCTGTTCAATAAAATGTTTCCTGCAGGACAAGAAGGGCAACATTACCGGGTCCTGAGGGGGTCGTTGATTTTGACTTCAATTACAAGCCAATACAAGGCAGAATGGGGACGAGTTTTCAATCACTTAACAGCGTGAAGGAATGGCTTTTCATGAATAGATTACCTGACACAATTTAAATGTTCGTGCTACAACTACAGCACACGGGTTTTATTTCATTCTAACTATGCACAAGGATATTCCAGAGGGAAGGTGCCCGACCTGTCAATCAAACAAACAGCATTGACCAATTGGAGGCCGCCTTTGAATCAGGTGACCGTGAAAAAAGTCACCTGATTCATAACGAAGATTGCGATAGGTTGTTCCATCACCATCTTGGAATTGAAAACCTTGATCATGTTGATGAGAAATGTTAAGCACCAAACCATATATGCAATTAAGGCATGCACGATAGGCCAACAGGCTACTCTCTGATGTCTGTCAAATGAGGGCGCTCTTCATCAAATAACGCCATATACATACATACATTGGTCAAAACTCGGTCATGCCCTAGATAAAGGTACATGGTGCTTCAAAAGGAAATATGTAATAGACTTGTTCAAGTCTAACAGTTCGTTGTCTGAGAAGCCAATGTCTCCTCCTTCCCCTCAACTTCCTTGGAAACCTTAACCTCATTTCAAGGCTGCACGTGTGGTCAATCATTTGCATCCTGTGTGGTTAACCCACCTGCAGAATCCCACAACACGTGCAACATCCTGGAAATGAGTATACACAGTCCAGCCAGCCTACAGAATGTGATCTGTACATTTCCACTTTCACTGAATTAGAAGGCCAATGATATAAGTGGATTACAGTACCCAACGCAAGCCAGTACACATAAATGTATTCCTATATGAGATGTCTTAAATTAATTATTGTATACGACAAATTCATCCCTCCCTAAAAATAGAGTAAAAAGGGACAACCCGCACTTGCTTTGACAGCAAAATCCATTAGATTACGCAAGTTTTGCGCCACACAGCACTTAACAACTAGAATTTGTTCACGGTCCTGATATACATGTAATACAGCCACATGTGTACACCATACGTAAGACATTGAAGCACTACCCTGCTGGCTATTTTGGGCACATATTTACATGTATGAGGAGCTGACACAAAAACCAAGGGTGTTTTTAATAATGTATGGTTTCAAAATTGCGGCAGAAAACTCACACGCAATCAATAAGGCATCAGCCACTCAGGTCAAATGAGATGCAGTCACATCAACGCTCAAAGTGCGAGTATTGATTTTATGAAATATGAGAATTCAAAAACCACTAATTGGTTATTAGAAATTCACAGATTTTATGTCCATTGTACATTACAAGCTTTTGTTTGGCAAAGAAATGGTGAAAGATGAACTTTATAGACAACCAGGCGTCGATTTCACCAAACTCATTGTAACTTACTATCAATCGTAGGACTAATGATGCATTGCAGCCCTATGTAGGATATGATGGGTTATCCTTTGTAACTCGAGTTACAATCAATCATAGGGCTTAGTGAAATCAACAACCCCTGGGCGAATTTATGCACACAGTATACTGTTGGATCAAATTTGTAATGGTACATGACACCTGTGGGTCCGAATCCCACCTGAGCCAGCAATGATTTTGTTCGTCTGTTCATATGCACTAAAAATTAGACAATTACTAGTGGTGCATGCATGACACCTGCACTAGTAAGCAGGGGGTCATGGGTTCGAATCCCACCTGAGCCAGCACATGGTTTTGATAATATGCGCTCAAATAGCACTGAGTATGCAGTACTGATACACATCAGTGAAGGGTTAGCCTACAAATTCTGTCAACCCGACCAAAAAAAAAAAAGATGAATTTTGAGATAGTAAAATTAAGTTATGAAATCAAGAATGACACTAAAAGACAACAGCCCGAGGGACCTATTCAAATTGAATATAATTTATATTAACGAATCAATAAATTCAATATTTTGTTGTCAGATGACAACCAAATAATGCAGGCAGTCAGGCAATCACACCGATAAAAAAAACATAATTCAATATCGAAATTAAAGGGCTGGTTATCAAATTCCAGGTTTCAGTTTCCCCGAAGGGAAAAAGAAATCAAAGCGGGCCACCGCAATTTTAAACCTGATATAAGTGGCGTGCCCCTTTAAACACTCCCAACCCATTTCATTAAAGCAACTAAAGCGGACTAAATGACAAGCGTTGTGAAGATGCGTGGTCAGCCAACTGTTGATATCTAGTTTTTTCTTCTTCTTCTTTTTCGTCTTCACTCCTCTTGCTCTGTAGATTTCATCGGGTCTAATTTGACTGTCCATTAGCACCCGAGCGTGTCGGCTGTTATGTGAGGACTTCTCAATCAGGCGTAGAGACAGACGAGGTTGGTGAAGTTGGCGCACAGCGTTGATCAATTCCAATGAGGTTTATATACATTGTACAAGAGGATTTTTCGGGGTGTGATGATCGATGACGAGGAAGACAAACTTTAAAGGTGCAAGTCTCGAGGACTGAATTTCGCAATACTCTGAAGATTTCTCCCTCTTAGGATATGGTTGTCAAGATCTCCACACATTTCATGATGTGAAGTCGACCCCAGGGGTCGATTTCACGAAACACAAAGATTCATTTTAACTTTGACTTTTCAATGTTACCATAGTAATTTGCATTGTGACATCATACCTTGCTTCCATCTATTCTTATTTAAGGTCAAAATCTAGTGCTTTGTGAAGTTGACTCTAGGACTCTAGGGCCCTTTTCCAAACCTCGGCTCCGGCTCCGGCTCCGGCTTCGGCTCCATTTCGTGACTCCATTTTTGAATAACAGGTATCAAAATATAGGCTTTTGGTTACGGATTGGAAGTAGATACTCTATTTTGAACAAGAAACCAGAGATTCAGCTTCAATGAAAAGCCACAACCTATATTTTCAGCATATGGATGACAGCGCCGGAGCCTGAGCCGGAGCCGGAGCCGAGGTTTGGAAAAGGGCCCCGGTCTCTAGCCCTTTACAATACCTGGCTGCTTGGGTGTCTTAACCCTAACCCACCTCCATACCTTAATTTACCACACATTGTTTCTCCTGTGGTGTCCTGCATACCACAATACACCACAGTGTGGTTTGTGTGCTAATGCATGGTTTATTATTCAGTTCCCCCTGTAGAGACTGTGGTAGTGTGTGGTAAGCAGCTCTTATCTTGTATGGCCAAAGCAGAGGGTTAATAGAGTTAAGGTGACTACAGGATACATGTAGTAACTTGGGCTTACTGGGCAATTTTAGACACACAGTGCAGCTCCAGTGCAGGTCTACAATGCACTCGATCCTGTGTACACGTGTAATACTGTCTCCTTGTAGCATGATCCTATACCTGTGTAATTTACAGGTGTGATACCTAACCTAGATACATACATATTGTACACACTGACAGATGGCCCAGCAGCCAATTCACAGGGGTGCAAAACGGTGGCGATTACCTTCACAACACCAGATACTGGATGTACAATCCTTGATGACACATTGGGCTCACAGGAAATCAGAGGTCAACCGACTTGCACGACCCACATGTGTATCATGTATACCACACATGGGACTGTGTCCCATCGCAAGGCCCAAGAGAAATGTGTAATACAGGTACCATAGTTTACATGGATCACAGTAATGTATGGGCTTGTATTTATAAAGCCTTTTCTCTTCAAATCGACAGACATTTAAGATCTTTCTGTTGTCAGATGAAGTCTAGTCATGTGTACGCCCTTGAGTAATGCATAAATTAGAATGGTCATTGAAATAAGACTCACCAGAAAGGAGGTTCACACAAAAAGCAAACAATATTTCATTATCAAAGTTTGTTGCCAGACTAAACCACAAATCCTTTGAACTGTATCTTGAAGAAGCATTTCTTCTGGTAAAAGACATCAAAGGTTCATACTAAAGTCCTATCTCCTTCATGGACAATAATTCAAGTCTTTTCTCTTCCCAGTTGTACGCCATGTCTTTCAAGTTTCAAATTTCCCGATTATCCATCAACTGAACTAGCTATAAATATCAAATTTAGCAAGAAGGAAGATCAAACCAAGCATTGCCGATTGCCATAAAATGAATGTTTCAAATGTTTCAAATGTTAAGAGCAATATATACATAAGTCCTTTTTCGGTTATGTCAAGAAGCTGACGATGTAATAGAGTTGAATAGTCGCTCTCCACCTCTTTTTCAAGATGCCGCGACTTCCTGAAAGTAACTTTTTTCGGGGGGCAGGTAACATAATCTCGGCCATCTGCAGAGCTACAAGCCTCCGTCTTATCCTACTCAATACCCGAGTTGGGCCAAAAATTCATGAGAAGTTTGGCTATATACACGGGGTTGAGAGAGAAGTTTTAAGAGGAATAGAACAGCAAAGTAGGCCATTCGAGATCCCGCAGCCTACTCAGGAAGGCGGCGAACGCAGCAGCCCAGCCGCCAAAAAGCGCAAATTCAGCAGCACTCGTAGGTGAATACATAAAAACCACTTCAACCTGAATGTTTAAAACACAAGTTGACCCTGCAGATCTATAGAGATGATTCATCGTTTAAACTTGGGAAGTTTGGGGGAAGGCCAACCGCCAAGAACTGACGTCCCTAATCATGCGCATAATTCATTTTTCGAAGAGGGGACGGAGAACAAAGACCAACCTGATGCTGACTTTGTGTCTCCCAACCCCACTCTTGATCCTTAATTTCTTTTCTGTTAAAGACAAGAGGAGCGCAGGTGTCGATTTCTCGGCTGGTTTCTTTAGGTAATCTACACAGTATGATCAAAAGAGTAAGTGGTACTCGAAACAAAAAGAAGAAGACGTGAGTCATTGGCCGAGGCTTGACGAAGGAACAAGTCCAGGGGATGTTCCTCCGCCATTTGTCACTCAATACACCCGCAAGGCTTGAAGGCTCTCTAGATACTAACACACACTTATAGCAAAGTCACATCTCTCTCTGTCTCTGTCTCTCTCTCTCTTTCTGGCCGAGGAAAAGACAGACCAAGGAAAAATCCTTTGTTCCTGGGTGATAGCCCCTCCGTCAAGTTGCACACTGATTGAAGTTGGCAAGGCATTGATGTCTTGGGTGGGGAGCATCTGCTTTCAATAGGCAGCTGTTAGCGGCGGCGGACGGCCACACACACAGACACGCGTCTACTTTCTTTCAGGAAAGAGCTAAGATGAGGAAGAAGGGAGGACATGAGGAGAGGGGGGGGGGGGGGTGATTTCCATCGGACTTCCTTGAGCATCTGGTCTCAAGAAGACGGGATCTCACGTCACCCTTCCAACTGTCCCCAGGAACAAATGGCTGAACCCAAGTATGTTGCCAACAGCAACAGTTACCACGGTGTTGCCATGGTGACTGTTGCTGCTGGCAATGTGCTTCAGCATCAGCAAGAACCTTGTGGAGTTCTCTTTTTAGGGGGGTGATTATTCTCTGTCTGAATGAGAAGAGGTGCAAAGAGCCTGCTGGTCAGAGAGAGTCAATTGTCTTTGTCTGTATGTACATGTACTTGGGACATTTAGGCATTTCACATCAATTTCACAGTCTGATGGGGAGTTATTTTCAATGCAGAGCAAGACAGGGTGGAGTAGGATAAGGTGATAGCAGACCACATACATGTAGGTACAGTAGTATGTATCTGCTCTATTAACCCCTACAAGTATACGCTTGTTAACTGTGTATAGGAAAGAAATGCACACAAGAGCATCTGGTTCACATGTTGTAAGTGAATGATGGGAAACCTGTAACTGCATGACATGTGTACTACTACTGAATACACTTTGAACCTGGCCTCCTACAAAGGGTTGCAGCCTCAGAGATTCCCACAATTGGCATGACTATGGCACCTTTAGAGCACCCATATGACCCAGTTTCATCCACCATTTACATACAAACCCAATTGCATGGCCAATGTGTATATTTGAGGAGCAAATAACCCGTTTCTCTCGGCAAGTCAACAATTTGGCTGCCTCGTTTTTTCATTCAACAATCCTATCGCTAAACCTTTCACTCCTGCACAGATGCACAGTGCATCACCCACATCGCAGTCAATGATAGCTCAGGAAACTAAGACAGTACTCGATCCATTTTTACTCGGTGCATTACAAACAATGACACGACACATAACCAGGGAAGGATGGAGGGACCCGGAACCAAGACCCACTGTACTACAGTGCATCTCACCTTGAAGTATTGACTCGCAACTCGCTGAGACGGAATATTTGCTCTCGATCAAATTAAACACGTGGCTTGACGCGGGCATAGCGGTATGTCAGCCGGCGAGAAACAGGTTCCATCAGTGATTTTTATCTCTCTCTTTCGCTCGCTCACTCTCTCTTTCTTGTCTTCTCTGCTCACCCGAGCTGGGAATGTGGCAGCTCGCTTCAAATCAGGGAGACATCGGAGCAGATCAAAATCAATCCTAATTGGCCGGTCCCGGTTCGGCTTGGATCATGGATCGGCCAAAAGAAAAACAAAAAAACTGGTTTAATGCTCCATCTCTTAAATGAGTTAGGTCCCGAGAGTGCTGAGTCCAGATGTAATGTTATGAAAGGTGGCGGGTGGTGGGGTGGGGTGGTGGGGTGTTGGGAGGGGGGTGATTCTATCATTGGGTGTATTAAATGACTATGCAGCAAGCATCCATATGGCTCCGTCGCAATGTCATACACACTGATATTGAATGGTGTGATGGTGCGCCATGTGCTATGGACCCGTCCATGAAGATCCAAAGCCGTTTTCTATTGGTCGACACCCGGTCACGTGTTGTGGTACACAGATCCGGTGTGCAGTACCCTACGTGACGTATCACACTTGGAAAGTCACGTATCGTTGAATCCACGTGCCCATCCCATCATGTGCGACTATCAATGTACATGTAATACCTCCTCACACTGCATTGTGGTATAGTGTGAGGTGATATAGGCACTGTTAATACTCTTATGATTTCCATCTGGGGATGGGTGAAATTTGCATAAATTTGTCAGCTTTCAGTAACATATGATTTAAGAAATTAGTTGTTTATCTTGTGTTCTTGATGGTGTAATACTTGTAAATTGAATTAATTTGGACTATACAGGTTAAATATTGTACATACATGCATAAAATATTTCAGGTTCTGTTCAGATCGGTATTGGAGCTCTACTATAATAGACCTTATTCACGGTGCATCCATCCTACATTCAAAGCAGTGCCAAGGCTTGGATTCCAAGTAGTCTGGTACCCGTATTCTTTTCAAATGGGTACCGGGCCCAATTTCATAAAAATTCTTTGCTTACATTAGCAGACTTTTTTGGTTACGGTCAGCGTATTTCACGGGAGACTTTTCTTTTTGGTATAAATGGTAAGAAAGGTTTTTCTGCAGAATGCATACATATATATGACAGCGCGTTAGCAGAAAATAATCACGGTTACTCTAGAAATTCTCCACTAACCGAAGTCTTGCTTACGGATTCCATGAAATAGATTTCACGCACAGCAGTACCCGTAAGCACAAAAATAGGCCGTAACAGATTCCATGACTGAATTGGGCCTCGGTATACAAGGAAGGTGACAAGATGGATGCGCCGTGAATAAGGCATGATGTACGCGTGATTGATTGATGAGCTCATTGATAAGTTGGGAGTCATTCATGGATGCATTAGGGTCAAAAGACACAAACTAATTCAATCTGCCGTCACGGCACACACACCTAGCCCTGATTAGATTTCACATACGTTAATTTGTCCGCAATTTTTTCAGGATTCATGTATGCAAGTCAGTGTAGCGTGAGGTGCTGGGAATGGAACATCTGGTAATATTAAAACACACTCAAGTAGAGATGTGCCCGTGGGCTCCGATACCCGCCTTTGCCAGAAGGCAGCCAGCACCGCTATATAGGATCTATGCCACTTTGATAAGAGGACAAATTATGCATCGATTTTGCAATTGACATTAAAGTACATGATTAGGTCCCCGTGCCTTTGCGGGTGAATACAGAAGTTTGAAATTTCATCCTAGGTGCATGTATTTAATGTATGTGCGTGCTGGTCGTGACAGTACCGGCTGTGTGCATTCACATACATTGTAAACGTCCGCGAAGCATGTATTTCCGTAACATTATGAACATTGAAAACTTCTGCAAGTTATCACCAAACTCCAGAGGCACTTGAACAGGTGTTGCAAGTTGTATCCTCAGTCCTTGGTCAAACATTCACAAACTTTGACACATTCATACACATAGCAGACATGCAACTCAGACTTAACAAATACGTGTAAATTCCAATCTTTACAAGACTTTGTGCAGTGTTTTTTCTAATTTCAATGCCATGAGTGTGATGAGAAAAACGAGAAAATAAGCTGATTCTGCTGATCCGAGGAAAAGTTGCATGCCTGATGTAGGCTACACACCCAAAGTTGGAACCGCATTCCCGTAAATTCCCGTCTATGATACAAGCCGGTTCTTACTTGATTACCATGTTTACTGTCATCTTTCTTTTGGTTTGTATAAAAAAGCATCGTAAGTGGACAACATCTCAATGCCTCCAGGCAGTCTGGTAGCTTCCCAAAGAGGATCAGACGAACTCACGAACAAAATATTCCCTCAACAAACCGCAGAAGCAGAAACTAAAAACTCTTTTATGTTCATTGTCTTCCCTTATAACGAAAGAAAGAAATGATATTTAAAGCTGCGGACTTCTCACTGGTGATATTATATTGCCGACTTAGAATGTGCATTGGGGGGATTCGTGACCGGCACCGGCGCTGTGGACAGAAGTACAAACCCCCTCTAGGGTCTACTTAACCCAATAACCTCTATTCAATAGTCTTTTGTGTGGCTACTCATATCGGTAGAAATGTAATTGTTGCACTTTTTCATTCACCAGGGCTTCCCATCCTCCCTTCCCCTTTCGGTGGCTAGGGGTGGCAATATTGGGGTCGCCGTCCCCCCCTTTTAATTTGGATGTAAAGTAGGGAATTACTTCAGGGGGGGTCGGGGGAGGCTCTCGGCTCTCTCGATTCAAAGAACTTGACTTGGAGGGAGAATAATACGCCGCTTGTCTTGAATAGTCGGCACCTGTGCGAGGGAACAGTACACGTGTAACCTGCTTCAACAATAGCACTCAAGCCGAAAGCCAAGCCAGGTCTCTGATATTACCCATTCAAGTGCTGGCAAGACATCGGAAATTCAGCCAAAATGGCCTGTAATTGCCTGCACTTGCTGAAAAGAATCTAAATGCCTCGAGAGGATAAAAAGAGAGATAAAAGACACAAATAATACAAGGATGAAACGAAAACGCACGTGTGCACTTGTTACAATATTTCAGGTCAATCGCTTTTGATAAATTTGATCAAAACCAGGTTTTTCAACAGTTTCTTTGATCATTTGCAAAAGTTTATTACACGTACATGAAACGTGCATCTATTATCAGTAATACTCTATCACAGCATGTTTTATCACATTGATCCACTGCTCACAAAGTTTCTCACCCCAAAAAAAAAACACCTCAGAAAAGAAAAAAATAAATTGACACCATTTACAGAGAGAACAGGTATTAACCCCGTACACGTTCACAGCACACAAGTGTCCAGTCATCCCTCAAATTAATTAATTAATTAATTTAGAGCTGAAATACCGGGACAGTTATCCTGGGGGTTGGGGGTGGGGACCCCTAAGGCCAGCACGAGGACTGATCCTGCCAACCCGAGCTTGTAATGAAAGGATCTCCCGACAGAAAGCCATTGGATACAGTCTGGGGAAATTCAGTCTTGTTATTGGCTGTGGTGGCTGGCGACGACGGACGGACAGAGAGGTGCTGATGTCAGTTCCCTATGGACAGTGTGGTACCGTGGGGGGATTCACACCATAGACCACCCTCAAGGCATGATCAGCCAGTGCTCAACCACGGTTCAAGTGACCCCAATACACATGGGCCTTGCCACACAAAAAGTCTACACGCGCCCAGACAGACATGTACTAATAGACAAAATATTCTCTTTGTGGAAATTTATAATTTGGCTACAACATTTTGTATACGAGGCCCGTGATAAGGCCTACATGAGGCAATTTAACCCAAGCAATCATCTCTCGCCAACTTTCAAGACAAAAACGTTAACATTGTCAGAAAAATTCATCCGTATGACACCAAGATGTGACTTTTGCATGAAGTGCAATCAACTTCCATGGAAATTTGTCACTGGACTCTAATGAAATGCCAGCGGCTAAACTCACGACCAAAAAAAGAAAAGAAAGAGAGATAAAATGCAGTGATAACGCAGGCATTCGTCAGCAGCTAGTGGCTGTCCAATCCTGCGCCGTCCGTTGCCTTTTGGCAAATCTGAGTTGCAAATATCGGAGAGTGCCAATAACATGACCAACACCTCTCCCTACCGTACCCCCAGTAGACCTGCAGGGACATGATGGATGGTCTACTAGTCTAATGGACCAGGACCCCGGCCCTTAAATTTGCCACCTTCTAATAGTGAAGGAAATCGCAAGAGGACTCCGTGAGAGTGGACCATCCATCAATTAACCACCAGAGCCTAGACAACCAACCGATTGGAGAATTTTTTAACAGGTGGCATGGAGTGAGCAAGAGAAGCTGTGGAAATCATTTTTCCCAAGTCTAGGCTGTTGACAAAATCTCTACGTTTGTGATCAGCAAGTACTGATTCTGGCAAAATTGAGAACTGTTGGCGGAGGTGTGATGAGTCGTTTTTTAGCTAGAGGGACCTGGGGTGCGTCATTTGGACGTTTGCTGTTTTGGTCTAGTTGGACACCCTACTTAGTTTCACCTGCAGTTTACATACATCCATGTAACACCATAGAACTGTGAAAATCTTTGAATGACCTGTTCTTTGGAACTAGCCAAATTCTAGTGATACCCTTACACCACCGATACATTCCACTGACTAAAATGTTGATAAAATGGCATATCAAATGAACAAAAACAACACTCCGATTGAAAAACCGTTTTTAGAATAGTCGTTTTTGAAGGAGAAGTATTTAGTATTGATCACTTGGGGGTGGGAGGTGAGCAGGAAGGGGTGATAGGAGAGAAGGAACTAACTTATTTGGGTCTCTGAAGTCATTTTACGACCGCGAAGGGCTTTGGGGAGAAGCCATTTGACAGTGACAAGCATCTGAGCAAAATCTAGCTCAGCATTGCGATCACGTCAGATTTGACAAATCTGTTAGCCTTCAAATCATTCCAAGATCTCCGAAGAAAAAGACCCACCTTGCAAAAATCTGCAAACTCCCTCTCCCCCATGCTTCCCCCCACCCCCCTACCAATTTCCCCTTCCAATATCCGCCGTTCCTGCTGGAAGGAAGTCTACCTGTAAATTTGGTCAAGGATTACACTGGCGTCTATTTATAACAAATGAATGGCCCAGGTTCGCAGGTGTGCCCGCGTATTACGGTACTGACTCCGGCTAGGCTACAGGGCTTGCAGGAAACACACACACAATGTATTGAAATCAAACGCTACACAATCCTCATACATTTAAGGCCTATCCACCCCAAAGGCCTACTTTTCCAAACTTTCAATGGACTCCAACCAAACAAGAAATAAGACTCAGAGACCGTAAAAAAAGAAAGAAAATATAACGATTTCATTTCCCCTTGTTTTCATGGCTTTCAGAAGCTCAAAGCAAGTTTTTCATCCTAATAAAATGGACTATTATTCTTGTTAATATTCCGGTTCATTTTTTTCTAGCAAAACGGCATACAAATCAGTCTGCTTCGGGTGAATTGCATACCCTTTGTTATCATTTTTCTTGCCCTGTCTGGTTTTTCGATTCCAAAGGGCGAATCGGTGGAGGAATAAAATGGGGTGATGGATGAATGTGGGGGTAAACAATAAGGAGGAAAGGGGTTGACAAATATGTTTACATTCAGCAGAAGGCATCATGGTCTAGGTCTATTGTATTCATCGTACAGACGCATGGAGCCCTCTAGACATTTATCATTCAACTGGTAACCAATGCACTCGCAAAATCGATCGCTCTTTCAAATTTTAAGACGGGAAGAAGAATACATGTATGCTAAAAAAAGGCAAGAATATCTTTTTCTTCAAAAGATTTATTGTACACAGTACTTGTCATGCTTGTGGGTACTGTTCAAACTATCCACCAGTGAAATGGTCCTCCAATGCAATGCACAGGCCAAAGCAGAAACAGTACTCCAGGAAATCCTGAGAAAATTCTAGAGCCATCTGCGACCCTGGCGTGGCTATAAATGGCATCAAGTACAGAGACACCAATAGTGCCCTTCACCTACAAATGTAGGTAAATGTGTAGCTCTAAAAGCTGTACAACATTTGTGTACATGGTGGTGCCTTGGAAGGCAATGTCCTGCTGACTTCCACATACTGGTCATCGAGTCATGGCCACCTACTCCATCCCATAAAAATCTCCAAAAACCATCTCTGGCTTTAACATACATGTATGAAAAAGAAGATAGCACTCTGGTGTCGTGTAACACCGAAAATCGACTTTTACCGTACGACCACATTACATTTCGACAGAAAACAAGCTCAGTACAGAACCAGAGTGCACACGTACACGTACAGTACGTGTCCAGTGTTCAACTGCATTTCTTAACAGTCTCGCTCAAAAGTACTTTCACTTTTCCTCCATTTTAAAACCTTTTAAGCTCAATTATGCACAGCTGATACATGATATTGGTCAGGCATGAACTGTCTACTTGGAGTACATGTACATGTACATGTACATGCACACAGTGCACGCCTGCATGCACATTGCAAACTGAAGTTGAGACGAAAGCATATGAGATAAATCCTGGGTATGGAGAAGGTAAAGTTACTACATGTAACTCCGAAAGCTCAGATGGACGGTTTGTAAAACACTGCATTCAACTGGCAAAGGTTCCTTTAGTGTAGTGTGTGTTAAGGCCCTTGTTTCACGAGGCAATATACAGGCAATCAGTTCCGGGCAATCTCCAAGAAGAAATACCATCATCTTAAATTTTTCATACAATTTTCTTGAATGTGAGAAACTACCCGAGAAATGACTTTTGTACTAGCAAGATTTTCCTCCTGCATGTGGTGTAGTTGGTTGCCTCCAAGTTTCCTGTAAAAATTGCCTTGTGTGGCATGGGCCTAAAACTATTACTAGACAAACCCAACTAGAGCCTAATTAATGGGGGCTGCTATTATCAGAGGGGAGTGGCAGAATCAATGCCCCGCCCTCCTTTTCTCCCCGCTGGGCATCTTTAACAATATACAGTGTCGTTGCCATAGTTATCAAGAGGTAAAGAGACCAATGTAGGAAAAGTCACGTCTCTTCCATCATGAAACGGTGAAAAATAGGGGAGGAGTTTGAGGAGGATAAGGGAGGGAGGATAATCAAGGCCTTGCATCCAAGCCTGAATTATGAAACCTTTCCGGAGGTCTTGATGTATATTCCTGATCAATCTAGTATTACACTGACATTTCTCTGGCTCTTCTGTGGGGATGTAAGAAGTATAATCTTCGGTGCACTTTACAATCCTGCTGACGCCGAAATAATTAGACAATCAGCCGAACGGACCGATGCCACTAAGCTCGGGTTTTCAGAACGCAGGAAGGACGGGCAGTACATCATCCAGGCATTGGAATGTAATTTCTTTGTTTTAGCCCGGTGCAAGCGGGCGGGAGAATCCTACAAGAGGTGGATGGATGGTTGGATGGAAGTAAAAATACCGAGAGTTCGGGTTACACGTGCTCGGACTAGACAATTCATCATAAATTAAAGATGGCTTTTTTGGGGAGAGAGCTTTTTTTTGCTCTTTGTCTAATCAGGCCTTGCCAGTGGAAATGGGAAGCTTTCATCTCTGTGGTGGAGCCATTACAGGCAAAGGGGAGTGAGCTGAGCAAATTGCTTAGCTTTTGGTTAATATTTGCTATCACTGTAACCATTATAACATGCTATTGCTCGACTGACCGACTGTGGTGGTATTTCATATCATCCTGCCGCACGTTGCAGGGCTAGGCACAGCAGGCAAGGAATATGATTCTTTGTGGGGCAAGGCCAAACTTCCTTTTCAGTTCATACTTCACGGGCACTTCCTCCGTGATCAAAATATTCCAATCAGCCTGGCATGGACAGCGTGGCAGGCCAGAGCCCAAGACCCATTCAACAGAGGCAGCAGCGGACTCCGTCAAACTCCAAGCTGTTGAATGGCAATGTGGGGCTACAGGCTTGAGTTGGATGGTATTATAAGGACGATGGGAGACGATGCTCAAATACCCCAAACTCAGATTTAGGGAAAACCCTCATCGATCGCTGTTAACAAGCCAACCACTCTGATGTTCTAAAACTGACACTTCAACCCCAATAATTGTTATGGATTGTGTGTATTACTAAACATAGATGCGATCACAATTGCCGCTGCACAAAGATCAGCAAGAGCGTGCCGAGACAATTCCAGCTAATGCATTCCCCTCCGTCCTCTCCGAATACTCAAAGAGCAAAAAAACCATCACACCAAAAATAATGAAAAACCTACACAACTATCCATCAAATTGCCGGTTAATGACCAAAGGAGAACTGAATGCTACGAGTGCAACATCCTCCATGTAAATGACATGGCTTGCACTTTTTAGTGGAGTGGGGAGAATCGAAGGGGGGTGGGCTCGATACCTAGGCCATGATGATGATGATGATACCAGGAGATCATGACGATAAGATGGAGATCAAATGAAGCAGAACTCTGGGCTGATCAACAGCCCGACCAACAGGGACTGATACTCGCTCAAGTCTGCTCGTGGTAAAATTGCCGAGAGGAGAGCTAGCTCCACATACTATGTTCTTTCACTACAACGACTTTAAATCTAGGCCCACCCTGAATAAATGCTAGTTCCCGGTCCAACCACCAATTGCAATCAGTTCGACTGGTACATTTTGTTAAAATAATTCTTTGTAAGGCCTCACTGAACAATTTGAAAGATCCCTGTTGGTGCAATGAACCATTAGGCTAAATCACTAACAGATGCAGGGCTGGAAATAAGGTTTGGTGAGGGCAAGGCCAATTTTATATTGCAAGGGGCACTTCCATTGGAAAATCATAATGTCTACGGAAACATTGGAAAAGGCACCAAGGCCAAGAACCAGGGCAATGAAGGCCATGGCCTCCGTGGCCTCCGTTTATTTCCAGGCTCACAGTTGGCTTAGCAGAGAAAGGATGTTTGCCGGTTACTGAACTTCCATGAAAAGAGCACAATTCAGAAGTGTACATTACTACCTGGAAAGGGTACCAGGCACAGGTTGCACTCATAGAGTTAGAGTTCTAGCTGGTAACCGTCATTCGCTCAGCACAGCCTGTTACGAAGCTTGATCCAAGAAGCAAATTACTGTGCACACTGAAAATGCAGAAATGTCACTGGACCCACAACCACAACGTATCAATCAAGCTAAGATGTTCCAAAAAGTACTGATAGGCATTAGGCATAATCAAAAGTAACAGATTTTGAGTAAAATGTGGATCTCTACACCCTTTACATCTACAACTAAACTCGACCGGGAAACAAGACACACTTCTGGGCTGGCCGAGGAGTGGTACCAGCGCCCCTCACCGTCATCTACCCATTATATCTCTTTACTGCCGATTAGTCTGGGGACTTTGAGCTGGGGTGAGACGGGAGGAGGTTGCGATGAGCAATCTTCTGCCGTATCCCCCGGCAACATGCAAGAGGATGCAGTGTACCATGCCAACACATCGGTCTGCATGTTGGTGACATGTACAGTGTACAGCACATTCATGTTGAATGTTTCCTTAAAAGGCAATTGCAGAAATATATTTCATTACTGAATTCTTTCTTGGAGTGGGGAGGGGGATGAGGTGGGGAAGGGATCTTCACTTGAAAAGGGGATTCATCCCAGGATCTTTTTGCCGTCCCTGAACCTCTGGGTTCATCTCAAAAGCAATCACTAAAGAACTGGACCAAAGAAGACACCTAATCAATTTGATGCTTAGCCCTATTTCATATGCGTTATCCTAATTAATCATCAATTTTGATACAAAATAGGGGCCAAATTTATGGCCCTGCTTAATATAAAAATTTGCTAAGCATCAAATTTCTGTCTTAATAAAAACAGGATTAACTTCCAAGTTTCTGTGTGTTGTGTATCACTTTTTTTGGGCTGTTGTTTGCTGACCATGAATATCAAATGGAATTTTTAATGTTGGATTGTTTTATTGGGCAAAACATTTTTGTGCTAAGCAATTTGTTGTGCTTAGCAGCTCCGTGAAATTGGCTCCAGGTGTGTACAGTGTGCAATATGCAATACATATTTACAGTCTGTTGGAATATTATGCTACGTATGCGTATTGCACGCAACTT
The DNA here is from genome assembly GCA_963971285.1 of Astropecten irregularis. NCBI lineage: Eukaryota > Metazoa > Echinodermata > Asteroidea > Paxillosida > Astropectinidae > Astropecten > Astropecten irregularis. The sequence goes on along the minus strand of OZ020260.1, from coordinate 13,752,699 downwards.
TATACTGCATAGCAAGGTAATTTCTGGTTTCGCAAGCAAAATAAAATTTGTCTAATGCAAGAATGATGAATGTTTAATGTCTTCGCCTTTTATCTTTCAAGGACAAAAGTGGGAGGCGTACATAATTACTGAAGAGTATATACTCATTCTTATCCCATGCAGCACAAAACAGCCAGGATCATGAAATTTTAAACATGGGCGCGTACTTTACCTTGTATACTTTCATACAAGTGGGGAAATGAAAAAAAGAAACGGCACAAAAGCCCCCATAACACCCAGGAGGAATACCGTCAGAGACGGGGCGGACGGTTATTGGACTAGCAATTTCAGCTCCGGCTGCGAGGAGATTATCCTATCAATTATTCAAATACCAGTCCAATTACCTGATGATTGCCTTCATGAATATTCATGAGCCCATCCCACCCCTAGAGCTAATAGATGGTGAGCTGGTATTATCACAAGGGCTTGGATGAGGGTCACCTGCTCGCTATTTATAAAAACAGGTTGTTTCCACGAATAGCCAAGTTAAAAAGCTCCGTAACAAAACCACAAATTGATGAGTTCACTCAATATTATCCTTGACAGTTGGTTTTAATAATTCACCGACCAAAGGAAATTACTAACGATGAAAGTTATTTAATGAGACAACGAATGGTTTGACGGCGGGCAATAGTCCTATATTACGCAGCGAGACTGCGACTGTGTTTAGTCATTGAAGTTATCGATTCTGACGTGTACAGTAAGTGAGGGGAAGACACAAGAAACAATCTGTGATGCACGATAGGAACTGGTGACTTGAAAGAATAGCATCTGCACTAGTTTAAGCAGGAGGTCGTGGGTTCGAATCCAACCTGAGCCAGCGCATGATTTGTTCATGTATGCTCAAAATGCACTTAGTGAAGTGCTTATCTACGTGGTTGAAGCGCAATAAATTGTTTGCATTATTATATCTCCTCCACGATAAATCAATCATAACTGACTTGAAAGAAGCCTACATCAAATCTAAAAAATGAATGGCCTTCGTTTTAATTTATAAAGTTGTTTCCCACTACACCTGAACCCATGGCTTTAGACTGAATCTATGATTTACGAGACATGGCCAGCATACACAAACCATGACACAGCCAGAATATCCAGACAATGAAATGTATTAAAACAAATGTTCGAGAGGCAATTTATCAAGCATGTCATGGAAGAAAATGCAAACTTGTGTTTGTTTTTAGACAGTGGAGGACTAGAATGTCCGTGCTGTTTGTGTCACTACACACAATGTGCTGACAAGTGTTAACTGCTGATCTGATTCAGAGTTTCAGACACTTGCTTGTTTTATTAATGTCATGTCCTGATGGATGCACACCATATGCTGGGTCACATGGACCATGAAGTCTTGAGGGATCGTCTTACTGGGACATAGTCTTAAAGGTACAGTACAGGATCGGTAACCCAAAGAGAAATGTTCACAGATTTACGTATAACTTTCAGGGTATGAAGATGGTGCTGGTAGAAATATACCGTTAAAATATTTCTACCTGAAATGGTGTATTTATCCAGAAATTAGTCAAAACAACGACCGAAAACAGTTTTGACCTTGAGGTAAGATCAAAACCATTTATTATGTTTTATTTATGTTTTATAAAAAAGAGAGTTGTTTTTCGCTATTTTCTCAGGGCTTAAATGTCCGATTGAGCTCAAATTTTCACAGATGTGTCACTTTATGTTCATGTTGGATTAGACAAAGTATGGGTGCTGTTCTGTGACCATTTCCAAAATACCTTTAAAGAGATATTGGTGCTTTCAAGAAATGAGACACTCAGCAAGTTAATGGGAGACAACAGCGAATGCGCACACATGCGTACGCATGCGCAAAACAATGCGCGCATGCTCACAATTGTGTGCGCGTGCGCTGTTGACTTGAAGACCGGTTCTCCAAAGTCTTCCATTGTGACTTGTGAGATTTCTTACAAATAGCGCCCTCTGGATGCCGCGCTCTTCATAAGAGATCCTACTCTTGTCCGTATCATTATAGATCGCAGAGTTGTATCAATAAGTGTTGAATGTGATAATTCATCACACCAATCCTTTAAGACAACAAGTCATTTTAAGTGGCGATCTGATATTAAAGTCAGTATTCCGAGACTAGATGCGGTATTGCTTTGAAGGATGACTGTCCTCTCCATTCAAGAGTGGACACGAAAAAATCCAAATCAGTATGCCCATCCGCATCGTCAAAATGCCCGCAGGTGCTTTGGACCAAACCAGGCCAACCGTGTCAATTCCTCATCATGACGAACGTTGGGCAAAATGGGTCAAGCCACTCAGGCCTGTGTTTTCAAAATTAATGGATTTCGGAGTGGGAGAGGCCCCGGTCCCCCCTGTAATAATCCCAAAGATATAACCTGACATCGTCGGGTAAACGAAACATCATCCCGCGTTGTCCCGACAATGTATGTGTACGTAGCGCACAATGGGTCGAGGATGACTACCCCAGCAATTAATATTGTCCCCGGCCGGGGATATTGTGGGCTCCCTTTCCACGGGTAACCTGAAACCACTCCGCAAACATGGTCCAGGACTGAGCACGGACTATGTGCATCTATAGTGTGTGTGTAATCCAGCCTCAAATTGCCCGCTTTCATTTGTTAAGGCGGGGCCGGGTAAATGAGGTAGGACGTGATCAGAGGGGAGGTGAGTGAAGAGACCGGCCTGCAACCAGGTGCATAGGGGTGTACGTTTTCATGGTTTTCGTGGCCGTGGGTTGGATTCTGGAAGGAATTGAGGGACGACACTCAATAGTGGGGTAGCTCAGGCTTACTGGTCACATGGGCCCATGATTCATCGGATCATGTGAGTTTATCTGAACCGTGTGCATTACGTGTACACCTCAGATGGCTCGCTCATTTGAAACTAATTTATTTCACACCGATACGCAATGCAAATGACGGCCCCTATTCACGTCGTTTCTAATTAACGGGTTGACTGACGATACGTATATTTGACCCAACAAAACACAACCCAACCCCTGTTCACACCAATCCATACTGTATAATTACATTACTGTACATACAGTACAAGCATGCTATACAGGTACAGGTACATGTACATATGTACGCTCGCGCACATAATGCACATGTTATTTGAACAAAGTACATATGCACAGTACAAAATGCACCTACATGTATATGGTGCAATGAGATAATATCATGTACCATTAATAATCTATTTATGTCTGATCTTTCATTCTTGAAACTGCTTGCATCAGCACCATGCTGTACATGTACAGTATGCACATTCTCCCCAATGTCCTTGAGAATGGTACAAATAAATAAACCTTTGGTGAACATCATTCAAGATCAATGGAAATTAACGTGCTAAAATTACTTTCTTGTGGCGTGACGTTGGTGTAAATGCCGCAACGTGTCATAATTGACTTTGGTGCTGCCGATGCAATTATCATTCATTTCCGTCAAATAATTCCACGGAAATTTGTGCAGTAATTGTCTGACACCATTTCTTTCTCTTTATTTTCAATGTTTAAATGCTTCCTTTAAAAACATGCTTAGGCTGCTCATAACTCGATTATGTAGGCCTACAGTGTTGTCTGTGTTTTACTGTATTTTAAGACTAAAATACAGCTGAAAGCAAGAAGAACCGTGGACAGTATGTATTTGGGAGATGAAATTTGCAGAGCTCTTGAAAGTGACTCTGAAAATGGCCGGAGGCGTCAAAACGTCGGGATGTGTTGGAGGGGGGTTGTAGGGTGAGTTAGTTTTTCCCCCCACCCTGGCGAGGATTTGAAAATTCTGAAATCAACCTTTTGGCTGAGTTTGACAGGCTGTCAAAAAACTGTCAGAATAATCACGAAATTGGCCAAACGTGTGACAACTTGCCCTGAGGTACGGTTTTGCATGTGTGTAAACTACATACAGTGTACTAAGAGTCTTCAATCATGTTGAATGCATATTTTGTGCAATGCTGATCTGGTTCTGGACCAATGAATATTAACCAAGTAATAGCCATCGCAGGCAGACACACCGTTTTCACCAAACACTGAGTGACGGGTTCAAGTGGTCACTTTCTATCGGCGGCGGCGTCTAGCCAAAGTCAATTTTCTAAGAAGGAGAGAGAGATGGGTTGAGGAAGGACAATGCAGAGGCAAACACTGACAGGTCTTGGCCCCGGCTTTTGAGATGATGGGTTCTGGATGCGAGTGGGGATCCGTCACGGTAGAGGAAAAGATCTTTTGCAAACCTGGATTGCAATAGGGGCACTTTACAGGGGAGAGTAGGGGGTAGAGATAGAGGTGAGAAGTGAACTAAAGTGACAACAGAGCCTTATGGGAATTTTTTGTTAACAAATCTGGAATACACGATGTACTATGTATTATAGCTTTGCACATCTATATGGGTCAGTATACACTGTCTGTGAATGTACATGAAGTCTGACAATTTTGTTGGTAATTTTAAGGCTGAAAAGAGTTGTCAATCTCTGGTCAGATTGAAGCTCCAGAATAGGGCTCCACACTTGTGACATCACATTCAGACGTTCGGACAAACAAGTCGTACATCATATACCCAACTTACACGTAAACGTTGTGCAATTAACCAAACAACCAGGTAACTATAGCTGTCGATATAAAGGGTGTGTTCTATAAATAGCTCGAGCACGGAGCCCTATTGATGTGGCAAGGCATGATTTTGGTTCCATTTTCGGTTTTTCTCCCTCTTTTCTTGCAAGCTTGGATTACAGCAGTCTGTACAGTACAGTACAGACAATTTTGTAGGTAAATTTTAAGGCTGTAAAGAGTACCGGTAAGTCAATCTTTGGTCAGTTTTCGATTTTTCTTCTCCTCTTTTCTTGCAAGTTTAGATTAAACAGCGACCAATAAAAATGTGAGGCTACGGGGCATTAAAGAAAATTGTTGTAGTCACCATGTGGAAAAACATGATGCAGTTTAAAATCTACATTTATGACTAGACGCCCATTAATAATACTTTGGCCATCATGCATAGATAAGCAGAAGTGCACCAAGCTAGTAACATGCATGTTTGAATGTGAGTCAAACAATCTGACAATGTACATGTAGTATCCTTTTTTCCGCAAAAGAAAACAGAGTAACAGACCATTTGACAAGTGATTCGACAGAATCTTACAGCAACATCTCCAGAATTTGACAACCGTAACATTATTAGTGTGACTCATTGCCTGGTTAAAGTTTCTTGTGTCAGTGTCAACACATCAATTTATCCAAATGCCAAGGACATGTCCTTGTCCCCCTTTCCCGGATTTTCAACTTGTTGGTGATCATTCTTCCTCAACACATGTACAACAAATGTACTGTATATGTACAGCTGTATGTCACTTGCAGTGTGTGATAATGCAGTATGGCACTGTACACTAAGTGACACGGTGACAAGAAACTTAAAGGTTCAGTACAGGATTGGTAACATACCCAAACAGAAATGTTCACAGATTTACGTATAACAGGGTATGAAGATGGTGCTGGTAGAAATATCCGTTAAAATATTTCCACCTGAAATTTATCCAGAAATTAGTAAAACAACGACCAAAGACAGTTTTGATCTTGGAGTGAGATTATACTCCTCTGAATAGATTGGAAAATACTGTGAAATTTTTCATTGTTTTCTACTGTTTCCGATGATGATATGAGCTGACAATTTCACAGTTTTGTTTTTATTTATTCCATGACAATCAAATTATGAGTTTAGTCTACAGCTGTTCTGCCACCTTTACCAATCCTGTCTGATGAAGCAGTTGTTGCTACGAATGCACATTTTAAACTCAAATTAGTCAATAAAGTGCTACTTGTATTTTTCCAATCCTGTATTAATTAATATGCTTTTATAGGGATGGTACAGAACTGTTTTTTTTGCGACAAAACCATTGCTGACAGTGAAAGCACATGTAATCCATCATATACTGTACCTTAACTGACAACATCTAAGTTTGAGGTCAATCAGCCATCTGGGTCACGAGAAAATAGTGAAAACCCATTTACACATTTCAACGAATGAATGAAACGCTTCGAAACGATTTATTCCAATCGGAAAATAGTTTCATTTATTTCTCAACGAATATGGCATTTCAGACAAAAACATTTCATGACATGGGATGTTTTCTCCTATCATCACCATTATACTGTGTAAGTTTTATGTGAATCTGTGATCTTGAAGTGTATTTTGTCTTACCAATTCTGTATCATCCCTTTAAACATGAACTACGTGTACAAAATTCATATTCACAACGAAGAACCCCCAAAATATGAGCTTCATACAAATATACAAAAATCTATACAGACTTGTAGACATGTGCAGTACAGACAGAGGCTCTGATGTGCACTATATGAGTCTACATGCTCTATTAAGTACACTATACCACGAAAGAAACTTGAGCCTGAACACGTGCACTTATATGGATACTGTAGTACATTGTCCCCCTCATCTCCTAGAGGCAGAATCACTGGTCATTATTGTGATTCACGCCCCAGGAAATGTTGCAAATTACCTCCATTTGCATGCTATCCCCAAAACCAAGAACTGAAAGTGAGAGAGAGCGAGGGGTTGGGGTAAACTAAAAACCCTCACGACAACCCAGAATGGGAACAAAAAGCCGGCAAAAGGATTTAGATCCGCACTCAACGCCCTGCTTCTACCACCTCCAATCCTCCACCAACAAAATTCAAGGATCAAGAGAAAACAAAAATTACACGGGGTAAGGACAAAGACACGATGCCATGGAAATGATGCAGGGTGGAAGGGAGTGAAACCTAAAACCCAGGCCTGCCGATGTACCTCCAGGGTAGGATCGAGGTAAAAGCCTCTACCCACACGCCCATTCAGGCAGTTACCAGGGATTAACAGAAAGGGAGTGGAAGACGTAGCCCGGGTAGGGTAAGAGAAGGGTATTAATACCCCCGATGACCAAATGGACATGAACATGGGCGTAAAGTGATACCCCGGCCCCAACAAAGCACAATGCCGTGCGGACGAATGGCCCTCCAAACTTCTTTCTTTTCCCAGCGATTTAGAATTCGGTTCCTGAGTTTGTTGTTGTGGATAACAGATGTTAGAAGCCTTTTTTTTATAAGCTTGTGCACACACATTTTTTATTTGATGAACGGAATGATATATTACGAGCTTGTCGGTGTAAACAAGTTTGTGATACGTGTTCACGTCGTAGACGAGTGGATAAATTAGATGCACAGTAGTAGCTGAGGGCGGAATTTGATCTGAGAAAAAAATAATATCACACAGATCGACAAATACTAGCCGCAAATTTACTTTGTATTGAAAACCAATGATTAAGTACTACAATCTGCAATGTGTACTGAAGCTCTTCAAACCTCCTTAATTCAACACGAACCTTCTGAAACCTGTTGTTCTAGCCAAGTGCCAAATTTCAAACAGGTCTCCTTGAAACACAATTTACATTGAACACATCATGTACATGTACAGTATGCTTTCTAAGAATTACAAGTACACTTAAATGTAATTTGCAAACAAATATAAGGCCCTATTGCAGGGCCAACTTCATGTTTGTGTTCAGCACAACAAAATTGCTTAGCACAAAATGGAAACAAATCACCATTACAAATTCCATTTGATATTCATGGTCGGCAATCAACAGACAAAGAACAATCACTAGTGATACACAACACATGGACATTTGGTGGTTAATCTTGTTTTCATTATTTGACAGAAACGTCATGGTTAGCAAACTTTTGTGCTACTTAGCAAGACCGTGAAATTGGCCCCAGGTATCAGATGTATGGTTGGTAACAGTGTGCATGTTTTTTAGCAAATTATGTACAGTATTGTATATTACAGAGTACCATCCATGCTAAGCAGTAAGCATGAAAAAAAAAATTAGAGTTTACTGGGTTAGCTTTTCACATCTAGTGGACTGCTAGTGGCTCAATCAAATTGGACCCAGTGTAAATACGCTAAGCTCAACTGCTCGATGAAAATTGACAGAAAAGCTGTTTTTGTTTTCCCACACCGGTTTGTGAGTGCAAATCACGTCAGCCCATTCAGTTTCAGGGCCTTAGGACAGAAATAAACCCCACAAAACAAAGTTAATTTGCCTTTGATGAACGTCCAGCCAGGATCAATAGCCACAGTTGTGCAAACATTGCGGGCCAATCTGGCTTGTAGCAGCCACTTGGATGCAATTCTTCTCATCACAGTGTTATTCTCTTTCACACAGTGTGACAGCAATTGAAACATCTAACTGTCATGAAGTTGATGTATAGTGTAGGCGAGAAAAAAAGAAACAACACTCTGTATGTGAAACTGGATAGTGCCTGCCATGTCAAGGACGGCACCATAAAGGGGTGGATATAGCAAATATAGTACACTGTAAATTCACATCAATGGATAATTCTGTGATAGAATTGACAAAACATGCCCCAAAATTTCGAATTCATAATTGAAAGCCATCATCCAATAAAATACTGATACAGTACAGCTCAAAGTTTGTGGAACAAGTTGAATTGACTGAATTGTCCCAGTATTTTAGGAGAAAAGGCAATCTGAAGTGGAAATGTCATTTCATAAGAAAAGTTTTTCAAAAATAGTAACTCCATGTACAGTACTAGTAGGCCCAATGCTTTAAACCTCAAGAAATTAGTACCTGTAGATGTACACAGATGTAGGCCTATTAATTATTGAAAACATTATACGTGTGCAGATTACAAATGAAAAATGTAGAGTAATGTGTACCTACTGTAGATCTACGGGCACACAGATTCTGTTCTCAAACTTCCCCTACTGCTACATGAACATGTATGACTTCTTGGGAAAGGGCTATAACTTTTCAATCAACGTAAATTTGACACGAGGAGCGATTAACTTTCATCCTGCAAGTTTACCTCCGCCTCGTCAATTTACAGCGTGTTATATGCGTCAAGACACAAACCGTCCCTGCTAGCAACGATAATGATGGCTCACGTTTGCCTCCGACCAAACCCCGACTTGAAAAATTTGAAACGTAAACAGGTGATAGAAGTGTCGGGTTGGAGGAGCGCGCGAACCAGCGATGGGGGGCCCCTCGTGTGTGAGTCAGTTGGCTCATGGGTTGCTTGACAAGTGCGAAACCTCATTTAGGTCTGCGTGTGTGGACCCCCAGATCACATTTCTATTGTCTCCCAGGGGATGCCGTACTGGAACTGCTTCAGGTTAACACATCAGGGAAAGGGGAAGGGGACACCACAGGGCACTTCTAACGGACAACTAATGCCCAGGTATTTTACATGTAGCTAGTATAAGCATACATAAAGGCCCTCTCAGAAATGTACACAGAACCTACATGTATAAGACAAGACACAAATGGCCCAGAACACTAGAGATCTATCCATTTTCCTAGTACAGTAACTTCACTTCTAAAATTGAAGTTAAAGCACGAACTTAACATTCACGCATTACAATATCTTCATGGTCCCCCACATTCTCTAAATTGTAAAATGGAAGCAGACTTTATCAGCAAATGGGTAGCCACACACAAATTAATGAAAACACTGGAGTTAACAGTCAAAACCATGATTATAATCCTAAATAATGTACCAAACCTGTCTCATTAAAGGTGTACATGGTGTATATCGTTGGACTGACCTACTGCGTAATTACATTATAAAGGACAGTTTGGTCCAGGTTCTGTGAAAAGAAATGTCAGAGCACATTGGATGAACAGGCACACATGTAGGCCTATACAAAGTACAGTATGTATGTGACATGCCCTAGTCCACACAATGTACACTGTACCATACCAGAGGGTTTGCACAACCCAACACCCCAAATAAAACATCTGCATTGCCCATGCTTTTATCAACTGTAGCCCGAAAATAACCATTTTCCAAACTGACGCTTCATTTGCTTCCCTACAAATTCAGCACAACACTGTACAGTAATACAGTACATCTTTAATGTTCTGCAAGTCACTTCACTTGTTCAGTATATAATAGACAGCAGTTCTCCACGATGTAGTGAGTCAAGTGAAATACAGTACTGGGATGTACACGTATACTGATTACCAAATACGTGAAGAAGGCATTAAATCAACAGTCAGAACAGCCAAAGGGGATATTTGGTCCACATCTCTCGCTCTCTCTCACATCCTAGTCAAGATTATCCAGTTTCTCGTTCCTTTTTCTCTCAGCTTACAAACATGTATCTTCATGAAAGATGCCCGAGTCATCAATTTAGCATTTTATTTCAAGAGGCTCTGAATAATTCAACACATGCGAAACGTGAAGCAAGAGGTTAACGTCCACATGGGACCACCGTTCACTATACGGGAACACACTGTCACTGTCGCGCAGAAGGTGAGGGAATTGGACTTTACAAGGATTTGTGTATTTTTACTATAAAAGAAGACGCCAGCTTCGAAGTGAGGCCAAGGGTGATGTATTGCAGGATCACGGAGAGAATCTACAACCTTGCTCCCAAAGGTCTAAAACGTGTTAGGTCTGAAAAATCTTTGAGGGGAAACAAAATCAAGATTTACTGTCCGGTTTACTTCGGATACATGTCATCAATTGTGACTTTCCAGTCCACACATGTGGCAAACTTAAATTTCATTGGGTTTACATCTAAGATCATTAAAGATGAATTGTCGAAAACATTTTAACAAATTTTGCAGCTGGGGAGGGACCAATCTATTCTAATTATCTGCTAAGCTACCAAACTTGACCGACCAACAATTTCTCGGAATTACGTGCAAGCATCAACGCAGTCAGCTATAAACAATTCAATCCATTTTTTCAACCTGTAATTTATTTAAATGCAAACATTAGGGCCTAAAAACATCTGAAAGTGTTCCAACTTGCAAGTAATTCTTGCAATTCAGTGTAGCAGATTGCTTTTTTTATCAACTGCCATAAACTGTAAGAAAAGCCATCCACTCTATTGATATTCTACAAAAAAACTTTCAATGAATTCGCTATTCAAATTTTCAAAGCCACGTACATAAACACACACTGAAAAGGTCATCCTGGTATTTACACATGTATACATAGGCCTATAGATGTAGTTTAGCAAACAAACTTAACCAACTGTACATTTTTAACAACCAAAGCCTGAAACGTATAACCTACCCTTGATGTTACTGATCAGATCATGGGCATGGGAATACACTTGTTTGACCTTTATTCACTCTCTAGTCAGACCCCTTCATTCCAGCCACCCCCTCCTCAATTCAACCCCTCCCCCTCCCACTACCCCTCCTTTCAGCCCTCCCTTCCGGCCCATGTTGACAGGTCTGATTTCCTGCAGATCTGCACTCTTAATATTGCTCAAGCAATCTCCGAGATGCCAGTATCGGGCCAGAGAGTCTTCTCAACATTTCTGCCGGCAAATTACATGTAGGCTGTAATTTTCAAATGACCACTGTCCGTCTGTGACTGACCGATAATACTGGTCTAGATCTCTTGTCCATCATTGATTGACCCATAGAGCTACAACTGACCAGTGTGTACAGTCTATCTATTGGCAATGGCTAAGTGCTTGCTCTGGCCAGATTTAATATTTCTAAGGCTAGCCTAAGGGATCAAAACTAGACAACAGCCAGTATGCTACCAACCAACCAAACAAAATACTGATTAGCCAACAGAATTTAATAAACATGTAAACAAACAAAAAACAAAAAGGAGTTTAGGTTATGTATACGTTTCAGGCTTTGGTTGCAGTAACTGCAAACCATGTGGGATTTGCTTTCAATATTAATTTGAAATCAAGAGTAAGGAATTCTCCAAAACTTGGATCGTTTCTATTTTAAATTAAATTATTCGTGAAATAACCACAAGGGAAACTGACTGAGTTTAAAGTCATTGAAAAGTGAACAAAGAAAAATTGACTGGAGCGGGATTCGAACTGGCAACCTCCTGAATACCGTACAGGCACTCTACCAACTGTGCCATCCAGCCCTACGTTGGTGGTGATCCCAATAGTCAATTATCTTTGTTCATTTGGCAGTCAGAAGCCAAATTTAATTTAATTTAATTATATTGAAACTTAGTCAATTTAGTAGCTTTGGTGGATGCAATGGTCCTCCTGCATTTTTAAGTAGCCTCCGAATCGAGACCATTGTTAAGTTCAAACCACATCAATCTGACTCAGACTGGATACAATTTAGAATTTGAGAGTAGAAACAATGTTACCTAACCTCGTCTCTGAATATTTTGAAGAAGAAAAAAAATCAATTTTGCCCAGAGCTACATACATCAGTGATTATATGTCCATCTTATGTTTCCTGTGACATACCCCATGTGCGTATGTACTTCAGAATGATTTATGATTCCTGGGCAGTGATCACCATTAAAAAAAGGAGGAAGAGAAAAAGATCTTCATGCTGGATATGGAGCTCAATGGATCATGTAACATCCCCCGATCAGAAGAAGTTTCAAATGAGGTATTTCCTGGCACATTTCCTTGGGTACATGTACAGGGAACTTAATGCTCACAGGCGGACAAAAATGATAGCTGCACCAAGTTATACGAGACTGGAGAGTGCTGTATGTCTCTTTTAAGTACAATGAGAGGTTTTGCATGGTATTTGAAGCTCCAATTTTGCTTGGTGACTATTTTTGAAAAAGTTTCCAAGTAATACATGTAAGTTGTCTTTGAGAGGGTGTGGGTGGTAGAGAGGGAATCAGGTGCACAGCAGACCTTAACCAGGCTAAATGCATTCTTGGTTGTGCACAGTACATGGTCTATCTGAATGTTCTACAATAGTCTAATGTGTAGTCATCAGTTTTGAGCATAAGGTCCACTTTTAAGAACATTGCATCCATGGACATACATACACGTACATTATATGTACATACTGTACTGTACTGTACTTGAATAGACTGAAGATGTAAATTTTGGATGTTTGTCCTTTTCACATACATGTAAACACTGTACAGGTTCACAGACAATTTTGTTCAAGTCATTGAAAATTGACTAGAGTGGGATTCGAACCTGCAAACTCTGGAAAATTTACCGGTTCTCTAATGTCCCAACTGAGCTATCCAGCTCTTTGTTGGTAGTGTCCCAAACATGCCAAATAGTTGTTTTTTATGATAGCCAGAAGCCATGAACTGATGAAACCACTCATGTTCAAATCCCACTCCAGCCAAATTTTCTCTGCTCACCATGTTCACCTTTCAATGACTTGAAATTAATCCAGTCAGTCGATACCAGCTATTTGATGATCACAGAATTCGATTTGGTTTTAAAAACAAGAAACGACTAGGACTTGTTGCTGTACTTACCTATCCTACGCAGCGAGAAGTTGAGCTGGTGAATCTGTTGCTCCAGAAACAAGACAGCTACCACCACCACCACCACAAGCACCACCGATAGTCTGTTCTGCAACATGGCTCTATGTGGTATCATAGAGCACTTGGCCATCTGACGGCGATCCGCGACAGTCAACAAAGGCGGCTGCAGTCTTCACAAGAAGACCCTCAGCAAATTCACAATTTTCACAAACTGGAAGCGATGTTCTCTTTCTGAATCCGTCCGGGATGAGAAAACTGTCCAAAATTTTGGGGAGATTTTTTTTTCGGACGGTTGGTTTCTCGACGAGTTGGCACCAGGTGGTTGTTTTACTGCTGATGCACACAAATGTTGATGAACGTGAACTGGAAATAAAAGAAAGACAATCAATTTAAACAATTTTTCAATCAAATTTTAACTTACACATGACTTAATGTAAACATGTGTACTAGTAGTGGTACAAGTATATCATTAACATCATACATGTAGTTCCTTAAATTAATAGATTACTTTCGTTCTCCACAGCATTAAATATGTCAACATCCAAATTACCGCGGCTTCAATTATTCACTTGATAATCAAATTTCAAGTTAATCTCTTCGCACAGGCACAAAGAGCTGGTGTAATCTTCAAAACAGTGTGGTAATACAATCCGTACTTATTCAAGCAGAAAAATTGAAAATATCGAGTAAAAAAAAATAATTGCCCTCGCCTGCTCATGACTGTGGTCCTGGGGATCCCTCTGATACAATTATCTCTTAAGGTGCTATGCTAGACTTGGCCTATGTAATCCGATGCCCCTTGTGGGTAAAGATTGTTACAAGTACACTATCCATCCACTGTAATGATCTGAAGAGATGCTGAGGTCCCATTGGGAATTGCATGGTAAACCATGACATGCAAAACTAAGGACCCACCCTTGGCCTGGTGGTGAGTGGGTGATCGCTATGCCACAGTACCATGGCACACATAAACATGTACACACACATGTACTAGGTCCACAGAGCGATTCACCTGTGACCAATCAATCGCTGCGTACATGTACCACAACCTAGCCAAGTGTATATTAATGCATAGGCCCAACTAGATTGAAATAACTAAGGAAGAACAGAACACAATTTTTTAAACAGAATTAGGGTAAACCTAAATTTCTGCATCAAAACCTAAATGAAGCATGAACTGGACATAAGAAAGTGTGTATTGCAAATAGTTTGAAATATTTATTATCTCAAACAAAAGACACATGATGGCGAAAAATTCCAAGTTTTGATAGAAAATACTTGTAAAATACAACTATTTGCAAAAAAGCACAGAAAAGAGTTCCACACATGACTTCCTCTTAATAAGATAATGATGGTCAGTGCCAACAGAGAGAAAAACAAAGTAAACAAACGTGAATCTGGGAAAACACAAAATCAAATTCTGTCGAACCCTTGTGGTTAGATTGGATCGCCACTAGTATAACGCACACCGCTATACCAAACATTTGGCTATACCGAACATCATCCTTGGCTCCCAATTTTGTGTACAATGGTCAATATATATAGGCATGCTAAACATTGTTCACTATAACAAATGACCACTATAGCGAGCAATCTCTGCACATCTTGGCGTGTTCGTTATAGTGACGTTCCAATGTATTTGATAAAAATGAAAAATGGCTCCAAATTTAGACAAGTTAGAAGAAACACGACCAGCAAAGTGGAGGTCACAAAAGGAAGTCTTTCTTGAAGTTCTTGTTAAACAGTACTATACTATGGCCACTGAGTGAAGCTTTAATTGCATGCTGATGACAGCAGCAACACCATGCACACACTGTGCGAGACAACACTGCCTGGACTTTGTCAATCCCCACTCAGAGTCTTCAAATTTTAAGTCCAAGTTTAACACAAATTCAACCACGACATGGCGTACCTCACCTTGTACAACGACAGCTGATTAGAGAACACACACACTAACAGTAACAGCAGCTTGAATTGACAGCGACTAGAACTTAGAAGTAGGAGAACCGGTGCGAGCTGTACAACTTTCTGAATCCTTCAATCCAGTATTGAAGTCCACTCTAAATCACAGGGATATCCGGTCAAGCATTTCATGGCCGAAGAACCACGGAAGTCTGCATTGTCCAGCTTCCTGAAAATCCACATCCGGAGCCAAAAAAGGGGTCCCTAAAAACACGGTTTGTCTCTGGGACGACTACCATACAAGCAAGAAGGTCCTTAACTGCAGGGTGTTAAATTGCTCGTTGTCGAAACGTGCGTTTGAAGAGTGAGAAAAAGTGGAATTCGAAATTCGTTCCAGTGCACGAAATCCAGTCAAGTGACAGACTGTGATAGTAAATGTATGTATGCACCAAACAACACACACAACATCTGTTATTTTCTGTCGCTTGTGGACTTCAAATCAGCCGTGTATTATGCGGACAACCAAAAAAAGTAGGGCGCCCTCATCCACGCACTGCTTATAAATTGGGTAGGGGGAGGGAAAGGGAGGGGTGGGGCAATCCGGGGGAGGGGGGTATTTTCCCCCTCCTTGGTCAAAATTTGTATAAGTGTATCCCTGGATTTATTAGGCACGTAGAGGAAACTATGCCTAATGGGCAGACGGCTAAATAGAGGAACACAACCGCTACAGTCGCTCCTACCTTCGATGAAGTTTGCCCATCCACGGAGGTGGCATCATAGTAAATTTCTTCCTAATTTTAAATGCACTGCAATGGTGCAGACTAGAATTTTTCGATTTTGTAATTGATCTGAGTCGGGGGCAGCGATATTACGTTTCTCTGCTATTGGCACAAAAAACGGAATTGATTTGTGCGAATTTTTTGCGACGAAAAAAAATAATGCGAGCAGTTCAATAAAGGAGCCTTAAAGGCAAATTGTGCATCAAATTGTGGCTGGTTTATATACTAGTCAAAAAATAGTCGGTAGTCGTCTTCACTTGACGAGGGAAATAGGGTACCAGACTCTCAATTATTTTTTAATTCACGGTGTGTGGTAGTGCGCCCTCTATATTCTTCCAAGATGGCAGACCCACTGGGTCTATTCGCCTTGTTTCTCTGTCTTATACAGGTTTGTAATTTCGTTTCTGCTCCGTGTCTTTCTTAATGAGTAAGATAGTAGTATTTGTGAATTACTCAAGGAACATTGTGGCAATTTTTATGTCTGTTGAGAGGGTTTTTTCACTCGATAAATCCAATGATTCAGTGGACTATTAACTAAGACTAAGTACTAGGCATACGTGGTTTTGTACACGTCATCTTCATAATAATGATGATAATCAGTTCGGACATTCAACTTGTTAGCATCAGCATGCACTCAGTAAATGTCACTTGTCAGTACCGGGTATATATCTCTCCAGTATTTTTGTGTGTACGATTCAGAAAGGTTGCAGTACCATTAGGCTTAAATTTACAGTATAGGCCTTTCAGAGGTAGGGCCTATATCGCAAATAAATAGCATTTTTAGTTTCTATCAAAAGAGGGCGCTTCCAATTCTGCAATACATCTTGGTCGACACATTGCACAAAGAGAACTGATCAAAAGTAAGCAGGTGGTGGCGCCCTTTTGACCCTTGTGCATCCCACAAGTCTCAGCAGTCGCTATTTGCGATAATACTAGTCTATGGTTCTTTTAGATATTAACTTGTTATTTTTCCCCTAAATATTTTGACATTACAGGTAGCTCGTTCATCTGGGCAGTTTGAAGCCCTGACCCCACCCCTCAAACAAGACTGTTTTGCTCTGGGTTTGTCCTCCAATCTCTTATGCAGTTCGTGCAACATCCTTCCCAAGCATGGCCTGGAATCGCTAATGACGGACTGCCAGACCTGCTGTCTGAAAGATAACGATGCCGACGCCCAAAAGGTAACTGGACACGCCCTGGTCAATTTTTATTTTGTGTGCCACGCCCATGAATTTGCACCACGCCCTTCACACTTTGCCACGCCCTTGAATCTGCCACCCAAATGTAATCAGCATTACGTGTAGTTGAAACCATCAGTTGGAATACACGTCTTTGTCCGCACCTGTTTGTACTAAGGGCACAATATACATCATATTGACTGGAAGCAAGGGCAATAGTCTGACCATTGCACACCTATATTAATCCAAGTAATCAAATGTCTTATCTTTGTTATTGTTGATGGTGTTATTTCCTCCACAGCTTTATCCAAAGGCAATCCTTGAGGTGTGTAGCTGAAAGTTGGGGAGATTTCCACAGATCCAGGGTATGTACTCTACTTACCGCTATCTTCTCCAATCTTAAGTCTCATCTCGAGATTACTACAAAGGCTCTTCGCTGGTTCTTTACTGAATTCAGTTACTTCTAGCCTACAGGGCTTTTCATTTTTTCACAGATTTTTGTTCATAATTTTGACCAATTAAGTTTAAACAGGAACCAAAATATGACTCGAGTTGCTAAAGTTAAGTAAATTTGTTTACGAAATGCTTGGAGTTAGGAGGTCCTGAGGCGTTTCCATCCTCGCAGGATATTCCTCAAAGGCTCAACTTACTTGTATTAAATTTGTTTACTTGTAAATGGGTTTGTTTGTCTGTTTGTTTGTTTTCCAGCCTTTGTGAAGAGCGAACGGCCAAAGAGTTTCCCAAATCTCGAGGTTAAGGTACATATATACAAACTCTGCCTTCTTATTTATTAAAACTGATGATGTATATTTTATGCGTTTACTTTGGTAGCAAAAAGAAGGTAGGAGAGTGTGTGGTTCTGAGAAGAACCGTTGGTATTATCTTTGATGATGCTGAAGTCAGGCAACCAGTCACTCTCCTGAGGACGAACAGAGCACACTGTTCGGAACGTCGAAATAATACAATTTTTGAAACCATGGATTGTAGTACTGCTTGACACACTCTTGGTTATGTTTAAAGTGCCCATAATGCAAACCTTACATTGGTGTCTTCGTTCCTCTTGTTCAGTTCAAGCGTGGCGCTGACCCGGCCCTCAAGTTCCTGAACGAGAAGAACCTGGTTCAGGAGACGCTGAGCATCGAGAAATGGAACACGGATACTGTGGAAGAATTCCTGCAGGAACGTCTTATGCCTTAGGCGTGTCCCAAAAGAAGCACTCGTCACCTAAGGCCTTGAAGAGGATAAACAACAAACATAATCGTTTCGGTGGTGGCACCGGTTAATGGGAGACTGTGGAGAACCGGTCTTCAAGTCAACATCACACACAATTGTGAGCATGTGCGTGTTGTTTTGCACGTGCGTGCTGTGCGCGTGTGCTGTTTACTAGAAGACCAGTTCTCCTAAGTCTCCCATTGTTCAGCTGGAGTTAGGGCCAGTTCTTAAATCCTACGAGTTGCAATGCAAAGCCAAACAACCTCATTGAAACTGTAAGGTGAACAAAGAACAATTTACTGGACCTGGATTTGAACCTGTGACCTCCGGAACACCGTATCGGCACACCAGCCGTATGGGCGTTCATTGTAAATATGGGTCATGGGAGGTAAGATTTTGCTTGGCATTGCAGTTCGTAGGATGTGGGGACTGATTCTAGGTCTAGGTTTAACAGCTCCCCTGGACCAAGCGCTCCGTAAGTCAGCCGTTACACTTCAGGTTGTGGGACACATTAATGAAGGCACCGTATTAAACCGGAATGGGGTACGGTGCCTGATGCTTCGGTGTGTCATGACTACAAAAAGTGTTGCCATCGAAACACCATAGCGCCTGTGATACAGTCAGTCAACCCGCACTCTGATTGGCCAGTTCCACGTTAAAAATGCACTCATTGTAATAATTTTGAATCAAATGACAACCAACTCATATTTTTTTATCCGAGCTCAAGAATCATTTTCGAATTGCCGGAAAATTCTTCAAACTTTATACATCAATCAACAAGCTTGATACAAATAACGTTCAAAGGAGAGAAATCCATATTAAGGCTCAGTTAATATAATATTTTTGTAAAACTTAAAATTGTCATTTCAGGGGTTGTATTAAATGTACTTGTTTTTTGGAGTATTTATTATGTCTTCGTATAAAGAGAGGGGGGAGTAGAGTTTAATGTTTTGCACTTCCAAACTTTTGAACTTCCAGACATAAAATCATGTTCATTATAAAAACCAGGAAAACACAGATTTCATGTGGTACAGGTATTTTGGCCCACGCCACAAGCTCGCTCTCTGAGAATTGAAAATGAAGTTCAGCAGTCACTTCATCATCTTTTAGGAGTACACATTCTTAAAACTGTTGTTATAATGTAAAATATTTTCTAAAATGCTTGGAGTTGTTATGAGGGCCTGACGCGTTTCGATCCTAGCAGGATCTTTATCAAAGGCTGAAAACAGATCCTGCTAGGATCGAAACACGTCGGGCCCTCCTAACTCCAAGCATTTTATAAATTCCAGGTCATTATAGTGGCTGATGAGCAGTTTGCAGCAGTTTATTACTTGTAAAATATTTTAGTGGAAAGACAATGCAGTAGCCTACCTGTACTATGGTAGTCGTGTACAAAATCCATAGGACATGGAACACATTGTCAGTCCTGTGCAAGATCATAGCAGGACTATGTCACAGATGTAATAATTCTGTAGTCATCTTTCCTCTGGTGGTTATTCGGTCAACAAAAGAAAAAAGGATTCTTTTGTTCCAGCATTGCTGATCCAGACATATGGAAGACCAGGGTATGTTACTACCTAAACAGAAAACATGAAACGAGGAAAGTTTTGTGTATTTTCTGACAGAAGTCAAAATATTTATACCAGTAAACAAATTTGTTGTTTTTGTAACATTTGTAAACAACCGACTGTTCAACCAAGTACAGACAGGCAACTGAATTTTGTCCACAAAAAATGCTTTTCTTCCCAAAAGTAAACATAAATGAATATTCATTATTGTTACCGATTGTTCATGTTATGTTGACATCAAAGCTCACCAAAAATAAATTCCATCCACAGAAGTAGAATTTATTTAAAACAGAATAAAAACTTCTATATGTGAATCACAGACTCTACACTCGTCTTTGCTTTGCATTCGCATTGTGTCATTTCATTTTCTTCCATTTTTTTTATTTCTTCCAACACAGAATCTGTTCCATATTTTACACACAGGTCCTCAGCTGCTAAAAAAATCAATAAACAAAAACCAAAAAAATGCCCAATTAAATCACTACAGATTGAACAAAGGCAATACATACATGTATTTGGTAACAATCACACTTCAACATAGCTGCTTTATAAGTCATTTGCGAGTTAAATCTGAATAGTATCTGGTATCTGAACTTCTTTCATTGCGCATAAACACCCCAGTTTGAATTTCCCAGACTAAAGACTCTTTTGCTATATCACATGATGCGGGGCAAGCTTTTGCATAGCGATACCCATCTCGGGAATGAACTGGTTACTTTATGCCATTCTTATCCATTATGAACAGTGCATTGGTGCAAGATGTCTGTTATGTAACAAAGTAAAAGCTTGCCCAGCATCATGTGATATAGCAACTATCTTTAGTCTGGGAAATTCAAACTTGGGTGTTTATATGCAATGAAAGAAGTCTGTGTACCAGACTACTTAGACTAACTCACAAATGTCAAATTGCCCTTTATACAATGAAACATACCACTCCCTCATTAGCAGGTCAAAGGTCATGGCGTTCGTCCAGTGAACCAATCAACAAAATTTGGTTTGTCTTTCATTCTTTTTTCAATGGTCACACACTAGTCTTCTTTCAAGTCTGCCTGTTCGGAGTATTCCTGCTGGAAAAGCAGGGATTAATACTCCGCATGCAACAATAAGCCTTGAAAAAAGGCTAACACAAAGTACAGCTTGTGTTCCATGTTGGGTTTAGACTCTTTTTCAGCCGCTACTTTTACCCTGAAACCATCCCTGTTTAATTAAACTTTAAGCCCATTAAATCTTGGGGTCCAATATTCAGGTTAACTATAACAAATGCTTTCAGTAAAGACTGGTTTTAAATAAAATTAAACAAAGTGGAAAAATCTCCACGTTACGGACAAAATAACGGATTCTTTGCAGGGGTTATTTCAACCATCCAAACAATTCCTTTGTTCTCACATCCGTATCCATTTAATACATTTCATTAATACTAACTTAAATGTCACTTCTTTCAAATTTAAATTGGAATTAATAAATTTCCCACGTTTCTTATAAAAACACAAATGCCCAAGTTTTTCACGGCATCAACTTATTTCAGCAACAACTCCAAAACGTTATTAAGGTTCCTTTCTTTTTTTAATACTTTGTCAAACATTTTCCAAACTTCCAGCATTAAATCTCTGTATGGGGCTCGACGTAAATAAACCAATGGGAGACTTTGGAGAATCGGTCTTTAAGTCAACAGCGCAGGTGCAAAACAATGCGCGCATGCTCACAATTGCGTGCGCTGTTGACTTGAAGACCGGTTCTCAAAAGTCTCCCATTCCCTTTGCTGTTATTATCATCATTACAAAAAACACACGTTCAAAGAAAAAAACAACCAAAAATAATACAATACTGCGACTTTAACAACTGCAAACCACAGAAAAATCTTTCTTTTTTTCTGTTCAAAAAATTGTCTTCTTTTTTTTAAACTTGGTTTATGACATTACGGCATCGTAAGATTCAAGACATGTACATAATTATACTGGCATTGTTATGAATTCTCATCTTTTTGGACAATACGTTAACTGTTAAAATTTCTTCAATATCTTGGCATGACAAACCAAATCTGTTTAACGTTTCCGTTCTTAACCTCGCCTAGTAAAACGACAAAGAGCACTGCAAACAAGTTCCAATTATGGTCATGTTTTATACAGAACGTTCCACAAAAATTAAAAAGAAACGGGGAAGAATTTCACTGATGGCCATTACGGAAAAAGGTTATTATGCTCTAAGAGTTAACTTTCTTGACACAAGTTAGGACGAACTTCAATCTCAGGTGTGTAACACCGGGGTAGCATATGTGAAAAATGAGATTTATTGGGTGTTTTGACCTACAATGATATACTTTGAATGCATCGGCAGCCATTTTGCCCTCAGTCCCATAAGGTTTGTGCACAAGTGATGGCCGTCAGTGGAATTCTTCCCCAAAAAAACGCAAATGAGAAGAATCATGGGCTTTTTAGACTTTATACTCAAGCTTGGGAGAATTTTTCAAACACACAAGAAGTTTGCTGGGCATGTACATGCACAACACTGCAATACAAATACATTTTTTTTGTAATTGCTCACTGTATCTATACAAATTCTCCTTCCTTATCAATAAGCTGTACAGTTTATGCTCCATTTTGTGCCTTCTTAAATCAAATAAGTGTTTCATGTTATACGTTCAATATACCATTTTCTACACTTCATGCTGCGACAAAAAAACAAAGGCCTGGTTAGACCGGCCTACAAAGATCACAGAAACGTAACCAACAAAAATATCAGAACCCTCTTTTCACATCTTAAACTCTTTCCTCCACTAAACCTTGTCCATAATAGATTTTTCAAAAAAATAAAACAAATTCATGACATTTTCTACTTTGTGCGAATCTTGTTCCCTTGGCAACTGAATAGTTTTACAACAATAGACAAATTTAGTGCAACAAATTTGTGGAATTTAGTTGTAAGACATTTTTTTCCCTCCCCTTGACAATGTCAGTTGTTGGAAATTTTTTCAAGTCATATTTTTCAGCCGTATATATTTGTTGTTTTTGTTGCTTTTAATCAAGGAATGTAACCGAAATCTAATTTTCACAATTACACTCTTTGTGACAAAAACTAACAATTTAGTCTCATTTAAAACTGCTACCCCACTAACATAAATAAGCAGAAGTATAGTAAAAGCATTCTCCAGTGCACTTAGTGTAATGCTAACACTAAAATAATATGTTCACCCCTGTGAAAGTACAATTCACTTCCGGGTCCAAATGTATTGGAACCTATGGACAACTTAAGGAGTGACACAAATGTTTAACAACACGGACCCTGCCAAACGCTGTCATACTTACAGAGACCATTAATACTCAAGACTAAATTGTTGTTATTAAAAACCCTATTCCCATGTGGAAAGTACTGACAAGTACAACAATGGATCCAGTATGATCCGACCGGATCAAACCGGGTTTAACCAGATCCGGCCGGAGTCGTTATTCACCTGGAGTTAAAACTAAATGTAGTACACAAAATACCGGTAGTTTCTGAAAATTAAAGTAACTGACATCTTTTCTTCTGAGCATGCAAACAAGTAATTTTTTCTTTTTCTTTTTTTGGAAAATATATAAATATTTACAATTTATTTATAATTAATAATTAAGATGTTTGTGTTTCACAATCTGAGCCCTAAGGTGAAATTTTATCAATTAATTTTACTTTTGTCTTTCAAATTATTTTATATCGTATAATTACATCAACAAAAAAGCAATACTTAATTCTTTTTTTTTTTTTTAATCTTAAAACAAGGTGATATAATAATTAATTCCCACGCCAAATGGAAAAATCTTTTTTCCGTTTCAAAAATAAACAAAAACCTTTAGCTTTGTATGATTTTTGGCATTTTTGGGTAATAATGCGAGGACGGCAATTGTAAAATGATTTACTGGCATAATAACTTGACGAATGACCTCAAAATATCAACATTTGTCCACTTTTTAAGTCAGTGTTAGTGACATAATCTGCTAAATTCGATCAAATTAAGCATTTGGAGCAATGCATTATTTTTTAGGGTAATAAATTAATTTATCAATAATAATCGGTGGACGCATTGAACAGATGTCGAATTCAACACAAGAATCTTTATCTTGTTGAAAACCACAAGCCGTTCTGAAAATACCATCACAAGATGGACATACAGCATACACAGCTGTCGTAGAATTTGAGAGCTGGCCTGTACATGAGCCAGTAACTCAACGTTTCCAGTAATGTGTGCTCTGGTCCGTCATCAAAGAGACAATCTCTTGACAACGGGCTGAGAACACGCTGCCTGAAACGTTGAGTTAATACCGGCTCTTCTCAGAGCCATACTCAGCTCTCAAAAGATTCTAATACATCTCATCCTAGCAGGACTCAAAATTAAAGAACGGACCAAAGAAGGAATTGACGTTAGCCCTCCATTCTTGGCCCGGATTATGACGCCTCACCTTTATTTTTTAGCAAAGATGGCAAAACTATTCAAAGCTTGACGGAAATTGGACTCAAAAATGCCAAATTCAAACATGAAGCTGCCACACATATAATTTATGTATTAAATTGCATATTGGACAACAATACTTTGTTAACTCAAGCTCTGAGGGTTAAACGTTTGGTAAAGAACCAAAGTTTAGCCCTCGGATGACATGGCAAGTGCTATTTTAAGTACCCGAGTGTACACCGTCCATCTACCATACACTCCTGGCACTGTGCTACTCGTGCAAACATATTCTCAATCAAGGACTAACTGGGAACAGCCATGGTCACTCGTACAAACTAGAAAGCACTTGTTCTCTTTCTACGGGAGAATATCACGAATATTTTGCAGGAACCTACTTTCTGCCAATAAACTACTCTCAAAGTACTTTTCAGATTAGTGATAAGAATCGGATGTTTTACAAACATGGGTCCGATTTCACCAAACTCATCGTAACCTACTATCAATCGTAGGACTTATGATGCATTGCAGTCCCACGTAGAAGTCGTATGGGATAAAATGGGTTATCCTTCGTAACTCGAGTTACGATCAATCGTAAGGCTTAGTGAAATCGACCCATGGTCATTTAGAGTGGCTTTACACCGGTCACATTACAAGAGTAGATCTCTAACCATGTGCATTTATGATCCATATACTTCAAAGTGAACGATTATTAAATATCAGATGACAATGCTGTTGGATCTGCTATTTCTAAACCTTCTACATGTAACTATCCGACAAACGGACAAAACATTCATGTCTGTCTATCTGTCCGTCTAAAGGAGAAATTTACCATAAATGGCAATTTTGTAAAATGTTTACCAATCACAAAGAAGTAAACTTCAAATTTCTTAAACATCATCCCTCAATAGTCTGAGAAAAATTATCTCTACGCAAATTCTGCGCCATAGTAACAAGTCAAATTGTCTTCAAAAACAACAACATTACATTATTTAGTTTGTAATTTTAATGCAAAGGTTTTTTTTATCTTCGTAACAAGAAACGTTCTACTTTAACGCACCGCAAGCCATAATTTCATTTCACAAGAATACAATTCTTTAGTTAATATAGGTTTTTTGTTTCAATACTGGCTTTTAATATTGTCAATCTTACAAATCACAAGTACGTTACAAGTCATCATGTATGTATGCTAGAAAGCCTTTGGATTTCAAAATAAAAAATTCACAAAGTAAAGTTAAATGTACAATTTATTTTTTTCTAGGCTGATTCGTTTTTTGTTGCCCAAATACAATGTGAAAGTAGACATCTCTTTCTCAAAAAGTAGATTTTTTTTATCTCTAAAACTTCTTCAAACTTTTTTATTTCAATTTTTGGTAGAAAAAAACAATCAGAACTAAATCCGACTTTTTTTTTGAGGCATTTTTTGTTCCCACCTTGATTAGCAAGGTCGGACATTGGTGCTAGACCACTAAAAATTACACGCTGTCAACAACGTCTAAAATATATATTTGATTTCCAAGTCCAAACTTTATGAAAATTCACCACAAAACACTCCCAGATCTAAAATAAATCATTTGCCGGCAAAAGTCCAATTTCTTTTTTTTGATTATCAATCTCAATGAAAGCTTGGAAGTGCACTTTTTTAAAACGTAAACGATACAACAAAGTTTTCAGAGTTCTCACGGAGAAGATTATTTAACAGATTTTTCGGAATGGTTTTGTTTTGTAATTTGCCAAAACTTGGGAGTGGTGATGGTCGACAGGTTATTTAGTAGTATGGTCCACATGAGGAACATTACAGATAACATGAAGGAGGATACTGATGGAGACAGGGAACTAGACTGGCAAATTCAATAATGGGGGACAGAGAATGTACGAGTATTTCAAAAGTTCAATTAGATGCTTGAGTTTCTGCAAGCACTGCATGCCGCATTTGCTTGCATTACAGATTTAACGTTTTATGCAGGCTAACAGAAAACATGCCAATAGAGACGATAGATTGCGTTAACGTGAGCTTATCAAACAGCTCAACAATGTATGTTTATATTCACATGCCGAAGTTACATGTAGCTGCTGCACTGCTGCAGTTTTACAGACAATTGTAAGCCGCATTTGTACAGACAACTCTCTACATATAAGGACTTGGTTTTTAAAGTTTACCGAAAAAACAACAAACAAACAAATTGAACGATCAAAAGAAGAAAGAAAAAAGTGCACTAACACCACTATGTACAGAAAATAAAGATTAACGCACAACAATCATGACAACTACATGTATGTGAAGCACCAGCAATGTATACAGTGCTACGAATAATCAAGCTATTATCCATATCATCGCACTGACTTTCTTTGGTGAACTTTTTCAAAGGGGGTTAAATTTTACACAATTTTTCACTTAAACGGGGGTAACAACTGACTGGACTGAGTCTCAGGTCAAAAGACATTCAATTTTGAACGATTAAGCGTCCCCAGCGTTCGTTCTGTAGAGGGCGCCCTTTACTGCAAAAATACCTCAGGGGCGGTGTTCTTTTGGCTCGTAACCATTGAATCTTCTTCAAACTGCAGGGGCGCCGGGGTCAATGTCAGAGGGGGCGAGTCCTGGTTCCGCTCACGGACCATATGCATGGCGACAGTGTTCCACTGGTTCAGCGTGGGGTTGTAACACTCGATGGTACTCAGGAAGTGTTTACCGTTGAAGCCACCCACGGCGTACAGGAGTCCGTCGATGACCGTGGCACCGGCGTTGACGCGGGCAGTGGACATGCTGGCAACGTTGGTCCACTCTTCGGTTTCCGTGTCAAAGCACTCGACGGTGTTCAGCGACGCCTGGCCATCACTGCCTCCGAGAGCAAAGATTTTTCCTGAATGAGGGTAAGAAAGGAAAAATAAGTCAAAACATGTCAAGGACAGGTATCTCCATGTCAAAAACTTGTTTTCTTTTAACCCTAACCCAGGTAAAATGCGGTGTCCTGAATACCACAATACATCAGAGTGTGGTTTGTGTGGTAACGTATACATGGTTTATGATCCAGTTCCCATGTGGAGACTGTGGTAATTTGTGGTAAACAGCTCCTGTACGATAGGGTTAGGGTTAATAACACAGATAATCAATTTTACTTCATGCATGCAGTACTTTGTCTTTCCTCAAAGATGGCCGATGTTTCCCCAATAATGGCATCACCCACGAGCCATTGACGTCCACTCAAACTGCCAGCCTGGGGCCAATTTCACAAAGCTGCTTAAGCACCAAAATTTGCTTCAGTACCAAAAACCTTGGCAAATAAAATCAGTATGGCAGCCAAAACTCCTAGTGAATGTTATGCTCAGCAAACAATGGCCGAATACAAGTCCAAAGCAGTCAACATCACATGAACATTTTGTTGGTAATCCTGTTTGATCAAGGAAGACTTCTCACGCTAAGCAAAATTTGTGCTTAAGCACCTATAAGAAATTGGCTCTAGACGAGGGGTCTAGGCATATTAAGGAGATTTACGAAGTCGGGACTGCTCTGACGCAAAGCAGAGCTTACCATTGTAGCAGCATACAGCAGCACCTCTTCTATTCGTGCTCAGCGGAGTAGTCAGGCTCCACTGGTTGCTCTTAGGATCGTAGACCTCCACCGTGTTGTGACAATTCCAGTTGTTAGACCCGCCCACGGCAAAGATCCTGCCGTTCAGAGAGCACACACCGACCTGTGTCCTTCCTAAGAAACGAGACGAAAACCAAAATAAAATCATGTTTTTCCCGCCATTGCTTCAGAATTTACAGGAAACCAATTGATCAATGAAAACAGTAGAAAACAGCGAAAAACTGTTGCAACTGTTACACTAAATTACGTGGTAAAAGCCGTCTTGTGTTTTTATCATTCAAAGATCAAAAATGTTTTGGTGTTTGGTTTTACTCTTTTCTTGATAAACACAGCATTTCAGGCAGAACATTTTCACAGTATGTTTCTACCAATACCGTCTTTATACCATGTAAGTTATACGTAAATCTGTGAACATTTCTGTTTTGGTTTGTTACCATTGTTGAACATGGCTTTTAAACTAAGGTTAATTTGTCTTAAATGTGACTATCAAATCAGTTGGTTATTCTATCTCATCGAGTCTGGTACCCAATGACACTCGTCTGTATTGTATATTGATTATGAAATGGTGGACAGACTTACTGTGATTCATCTTGCCAATGGTTGTCCATGCGTTGGTTACCGGGTCGTAGACGTCACATGTTCGGAGGCCTACGTTGCCACTGGTTCCACCAATCACGTACAGCTTACCATCCAAGACCGTGGCACCTGTTAAAATGCACACACAGAGTCAGTCACATGATGTTCTTAAAAACCTACGTTTTGATCCTCGCAGGATCTTTATCGAAAAACCTTTGATAAAGATCCTGCTAGGATCGAAACGTCAGGCCCTCCTACGTTTCGATCCCAGCAGGATCTTTATTGAAAAACCTTTGATAAAGATCCTGCTAGGATCGAAACGTCAGGCCCTCCTCACTCCAAGCAAATATTAATGACAATAAAGGGTGTTCAGAATAGTTCCTTTATAAAAAGATCAAAGTGCTGTACTAAATATTCAAAGAGACAAAGAGACAACAGGCATTTACGAAACGGAGGCTCAGGCTCCAGCACTGACATCCATATGCTGAAAAAATAGGTTGTGGTTTTTCATTGAAGCTGAAGCTCTGTTTTCCTTTTCAAACCAGAGAATCTTCTTCAAAATCGTAACCAAAAGTCTCATTTTTTTACCCGTTACATCAGAATAGATTAACGAAATGGAGCCGGAGACTGAGCCTGAGCCTGAGCCTGAGCCTGAGCCTGAGCCTGAGCCAGAGCCAGAGCCTGAGCCAGAGCCAGAGCCTGAGCCAAAGCCAGAGCCAGAGCCAGAACCTGAGCCTGAGCCTGAGCCTGAGCCTGAGCCGGAGCCTGAGAAACCCAACGAATTGAATGATGAGATCAAGAATGTCCCCACCTGAACTGGGTCTCTCCTGGGGCATGTCAGCAACGGAGGCCCACTCGTCCGTCTTGGCGTTGTACACCTCGCATGTTCTCAGGTCCATATGACCGTTGGACCCGCCGGCCGCATACAGCTTCCCGTTGATCACGCCGAACTCAAACCTGGCCCGGGGTGTCTTCATGGGGGCGATCTTGTCCACGGTGTTAGTCTGGGGGTCGTACACCTCCACCGTCTGGTGGCACTCGTCTCGGTTGAAGCCACCTGTGGAGACACATTTGCTCACTTTCAATCAACGCTCAGCGGCCAAATTCATAAAGCTGCTTAAGCTTGGTAAATAAAATCAGTATGCTAGCCAAAACTCCTTGTGAATGTTATGCTCAGCAAACAATGGCTGAATACAAGTCAAAAGCAATAAAATTTCACACCACATGAAAATTGGATTGTTAATCCTGTTTAAGCAAAGAAGACTTTTCAAGCTTAAGCAAATTTTGTGATTAAGCAGCTCTATGAAATTGGCCCCTGGTCACCGGTAATGACAGGTAATCTTCATTCTCCAAAGTACAAGCCAGGGTTCCCTAGTTCAAAGGTCACTTCTGTGAGAGTAAATGAAACATCTACAAGATCATTTCAGGTGGCAAATCCTTGTTATGTCTGTGATGTTCAGAGATGAACAATGTCTGTCGAAACTCAAAAATTTTTTGCTAAACTCCATTCCGAGATGACAATATTTGACTAATATGTCGGTTTTTGTCGGTTGTTTATAAACGTCCGGAATCCCACATGAAACATGATTTTTATTTCCACCGAACGAGACTTACCCGCGGCAATCAGTTTGCCGTCCAGCTTGGCAACTCCGACTGCACATCGAGGCTGTTCCAAGACAGCCAGGGAGGGGTGGTTCCCTTCGCTCTCGATGGAGAAGGATCTCTTGGTGGGCCGGCTGATCTGCGGGCTGCTGGGTTTCTCATACAGCATGATGACTGACAGCCTACCTTTCAAGATGGCTATAGCGATGTAACGATTTTCTGCAAGACAAAAACAAAACCCCAAAAAACAGTTAATAAAAAAAAAAATTCAAAATTTGGTTTTTGTCAAAGAAGTGCAGATTCATGGACAAAGATATCAAGAAAGATACAGTAACAATCATCTGTGAAATTACCAGTCCCATACGGTGCCCACTTTTTTAGAAAACGGTAAAGAACGCCCACGGTATAACGCCTCACTGTGTGAAGCCCAAGTACAAATTCAGAATTGTGAATCACTAGCCTTACTGGCGCTAATCGGGAACTGATAAGGTGAGGTATGGGTCGTGACGTCATGCACAGAGTGCCTAGCTTACAGCAACAACCGTGGCGTGAAGCCTTAACAATCTGGAGGTCGTCCTTCCTGAAAATTTACCTGACATTTCAGTAGAGGCCACAATCTTCCATCTCTCGATACGAAACCGGGCTTTGTGTAGGTCCTCAGGGGACAGAGCTAGCATCCTAGCCGGGGCGCTGGCCCTCTTCATGGGGATCCCGTTGCTGACACCGTTTGTCACTTTGGCTGGGGAGATCAGCGTGCACGGTTTAGCGTCCAGCTTGTAGTCCTTGATAAGGTCGGGCTCGATCTCCCCGAACTCCTCCACGTCCTTGAGCGTGTTGTTCTCCGAGAGCAGCAGTGTCTGGGGCTGGACGTTTAATTTCAATGCAAAAAAGTTTCAATTTGGAACCGTTTTTATGTCTCGTCTCAAAGTTCAACTGAACAACAGGCTTTGTCCAAAGCAACAGCATATCCTAATACCCGAAGCCAATCGAAAAATCAGTAACCCACAACCAAGAACTAGTCTGGCTTTCGCCTCATCCAGACTTATTAAGTTCGATAACCAGACTATATTCTTAAGCACTTGTCAATTTCATGCCCCTGCTTAGCACAAAAATTTGCTAAGCATGACATTTCTGTCTTAATAATAAAAACAGGATTAACAACCACATTTCCATGTGTTGTGCATCACTTGTGATTGTTCTTTGGCTGTTGTTCCCTGACCATTCATATCAAGTGGACATTTTTAATGGTTTGTTTTATTGAGCAAGACATTTCGTGCTAAGCAATTTTTGTTGTGCTTAACAGCTCCATGAGATTAATTGGGCCCTGATCAGTTTGCCTTGTTGGGTTGGTAATGGACCTGATTTTTCACGAGAAACTTTACAAAAGGTGTTTTTTTTTTTCAATGGTTTTATAAAATACGGCGGATTATTAACCAAATCCCATCATTAAGTTCACAGAACTATCATGAGATTAAAACGTCATAGTTTGAACAATAATTTGCTATTTCCGGCAATTTGAGGGTTCAATCTTCACAGACAAATTACCATGGGGATTGACTTGCATCACGTTCGGCTTACCTCTTGCTGTAATTCTTCCAATGTCTTTCCGCATTTGACAGTTCTGCGAATCCAGTCTAGGGCCGTCTCAAACAGCTGACGGTCACTCATCTTAGAGACTGACTTTGTGGCGACGACCTCGATCTGCAAAAATCAAAAAGCGTTCACAATTTAGTCAAGGTTTACTCACAAAAATTTAACCAATGTCGAATACTTTGTGCTCATACATTCTAAACCCAATTTCATGTTGCATCCATCCTACATTCAAAGCAGTGCAATCAAACCGAGGCATGATTCAAAATAGTCTGGTACCCGTTTTCTTTTTAGAATTGGTGTTATCTTTTCCAACGGGTACACAAGGAAGGTGACAAAATGGATGCACAGTGAATAGGGTCTATTAAATTAATTTAAGCAAAACTAAAGTGCTAAGCATATTTTTCAAAACCTTGCATATTAATTGTCAATAATTTTTCTGGAGAATTTAATTTATTTACCCAGACTCAACTGAAACTATGTATGTCCCGCTCTAAGATCAGGGGCCAATTTCATAGAGCTGCTTAGCACAAAAAAATCACTAAGCATGACATTTCTGCCTTAATAAAAACAGGATTAACAACTAAATGTCCATGTGTTGTGTATCACTTGGATTGTTCTTTGGCTGTTGTTCGCTGACCATGAATATCAAATCGAATTTTCAATGGTGGTTTGTTTTATTGGACAGGCCATTTTTGTGCTAAGCAATTTTTTGTGCTAAGCATCTCTATGAAATCGCCCCTGCATGTATGTGATCTACATTATTTTTGACAGCAACACTTTGAAAAAGGTTTCCCTCTATTCCGAACTACCTAAGTCTTTCCCCTAATACCGTAGGCTAGAAATGAATATCATGTCGACCGAAAAAAATAACAAGCAATTCTGGAGACGCATCAACAATCAGCGAATGGTTCTCCTGCAAAATAGTTGCCATGGCAACAGGAATGTATATTTTTCATGTCTTGCACAAGCTTCCCGAAACAGCTCACCATTGTTGACATACATGCTGCCAAGATACATGTACAATGCATATATAAAGTCAACAGTGATGACAAAAGGAAAAACGTCTGCTAAATCCAAACACGAGAGTATTACTGGAGCGCAACATAAAGGCTTTACTTATCTAAATATTACTGTTAACTGACGTAAATCCCGGAGTGTCATATACATGTACAACATCAGTTGGGATTATTAAGCTATCTCCGGTCATAATTAAACATCTACTCTATCATTCTCCATGGATACACAATTTATACGTCAACAACTGAAGGCCGTGTACAATAATTTAACCATGGTGTTTCCATAGCAACGCACGGTGAGCAGCAAAGCTTGAATTCGAGATATATTTAGACTTTGAAAGTACAGGACACGCACATTAAGCTTTCATTTCAATACCAGATGTCCAAAAAATGAAAGACCATTTCAATTTATGACAGAGCATCTTGGGAGACATAAAGGCTGTTGGATTTTTTTTTATTCTTAATTCAGCGCTGTGAGATGTTATTTGGACATATATCAATAAATGTATTGATGTAGTGCCGTTCTGCAAGAGACGGGATCGCCGTTAACAATGGCCGTTGGTGACGAGCAATGTGGGTGACAAAACCCCATAGATAATTCATTTCAGTACAGGCGCCAATTTCACAGCGCTGCTTAGCACAAAAATTTGATAACCATGAAATTTCTGTCTTTTAACAAAAACAGGATTAACAACCAAATTTGCATGTGTTGTGTCTCACTTGTGATTGTTCTTTGGCTGTTGTTCGCTGACCATGAATATCAAATGGAATTTTTTTCAGTTTGTTTCACTGAGCAAGACATTTTGTGCAAAGCAATTTATTTTGTGCTTAACAGCTCCATGAAATTGGCCCCGAGATTGATGAGACACATCTTTTAAGTTTAAATCAGTTACACTCTGCTCGACTCATAGAAATGTATGTAAATAATTTTTAGAATAAAAACACCGCAATTGTCACAAATATCACAAATATCTTTGAAAAAATGCCTGCTAGGATCGAAACATGTCATTTTATGAATTTCAGGTCATTTGTTTGGCTGATGAGCAGTTTGCAGCAGTTTATTACTTGTATTAAATTTCTTCTTCTTCTTTGTTTTTTAAATCATAAAATGTGAATATTTTATGCAGATACCATATTAAATACAAAACCACATTTCTAGTAAACGAAAAACCCTGAAGTAATAATTTCTCTGATATTTGCCCCTGCCCTTACTTTCTGGTTAACTCATTCAGAGTTTTGTTATTTTTATCCGGGAGCAAATTAAAATTCCTTCTGTGGTTCAGCCATGCTTAGGAATTCCAAAGTGCAAAATCTTTTCTATTCAATGGCGAGTGTTGACAGAATAAGCAGTCTCATAAAATTGCACGGGGAATAAAAACCTGATTACCAAATCAAGCATAACATTTTCCAAATTAAATTGCTTGAAGGTAAGCTATTTGATAATTTTCAGAAACATCATTGTTTAGTTTCAGTCAGGAAGCTTATAGTTGTTCATAAGTTCAAACTAAAATATATCCGTGCCATATTTTTCTCTGCCACGTCTGAGAAAACTGCGTTTGAAAACCGAAAGCAACTGTCCCAGGGCCAATTTCAAGGAAGGTGACAAGATGGAAGTGCCATGAATAGGATCTATTCAATTCATTTAAGCAAAACTAAAGTGATAAGCATATTTTTCAAAACCTTGCATATAAATTGTAAATAATTTTTCTGGAGAATTTAATTTCTTTACCCAGACTCCACAGAAACTATGTTTGTCCCGCTCTAAGATCAGGTGCCAATTTCATAGAGCTGCTTAGCACAACAATTTGCTAAGCATGACATTTCTGTCTTAATAAAAACAGGGTTAACAACCAAATGTCCATGTGTTGTGTATCACTAGTGATTGTTCTTTGGCTGTTGTTTGCTGACCATGAATATCAAATGAAATTTTGAACGGTGGTTAGTTTTATTGGGCAAAGACATGTTTTTGCTAAGCAAAATTTTTGTGCTAAGCAGCGCCGTGAAATTGGCCCCTGATTTAATTTGACTGGAGCAAACAAAATTAAAACACTACGGGAATGTGCAATGAAGTCTTGAGTACAAACATCCTTTTTGTGGAAAAACATGGAATTTTTTTTTGAAAATTTGATTGAATTGTCGTCACGGCTCAGAATCACAAATGCAAAAAAACAAAAACAAAAACAGACCTTACACTGCTCGAACACAGAGAAAACAACTAAATACATAGAAATTAATTACCTGTAACCGTGGCAACTCTTGGAACTCATTGGTCAATGCGACGCTGTCCACATTCTTCTTCAGGAAGTCGTCGACGATCGAAACAAATTCCACATCTTCTTCTCCATTGCCAAAGCAACGGAGCTCTGCAACGCAGGAAAGAAGTAAACGAGACAATGAGGAAACCTTTTAAATACTTCGAGACAGAACAATATTTTCTAAGTCTTCCCCCAACTGTTTTCCAACTTTCTTTTAGTTTAAACAGCCATCCAAGAAGCCAGAAACCGATTGAAAGAGGACTTCAGTTATTTCGTACGATTTCTAGGAAATGTTTCATGATAGCGCTTTGTGCTTCCATTTTGCTTGGAGGCAAAATGAAACAATGCGAGTATCCATGGCAATGTACACAAAGAAGGCAGCTCATTGGCTCATTAGCCAGTCATGTGATCATTTTTTTCCCCAGGATCTCAATTGTCAAGCTTTCTGCATTTAAAACTGCACCACAACCAAACTGTAGCATATATTTTCTAGAAAGTTATAAATTAAAAGTCATTTGAAATCA
The DNA here is from genome assembly GCA_963971285.1 of Astropecten irregularis. NCBI lineage: Eukaryota > Metazoa > Echinodermata > Asteroidea > Paxillosida > Astropectinidae > Astropecten > Astropecten irregularis. The sequence continues at coordinate 13,717,215 of OZ020260.1, read as the reverse complement.
TTTTGATGGATCTGTTACTTCAGTGCAAATTTTGTCAATTTTTTAAGTTTAAGGTTTTTTTACAATTTTTTCAAAAAATTGTTTCAAAAAGCTCTATGTAGATTCTGCGCCTTGAACGCCCTATAGAGCTTATTCACGGTGCATCCATCCAACATTGGAAGCAGTGCAATCACATCGAGGTTTGGATTCAATGTAGTCTGGTACCCATTTTCTTTTTAGAATTGGCGTCATCTTTTCCAACGGGTATACAAGGAAGGTGATAAGATGAGTGCGCCATTACTGAGGCATATCGGATGGTCTTTGGAACATTATTATCATTATTATAATCAGTGTACAGTATAGCCTCAACTAATGTTTAGCAATCGTAGTTCTGGGAAAGTGGGCCCAGACATGGAGCGCTAACTTACCGAGACAGTTCTTGGGGTTGAGTTGCTGTAGGAGGTGTCGGGCACAGGCGTTCTTAACCCTAGCCATCTGCCATTCTTTGGCTGCTTGGTACACCATCTCAACTTGACTGTACGGTACCTCAAGCCTGAATCACAAAAAACAACAAGGAAAAGACGTGTCAAAATAGGACAATGTATCATTATTATAATTAATTATTCTAATGGTTTTGTCTTGTGTTTTCTTGTTTTTGGGGGGCTTTTTTATTGTCATTGAAAAGTGAACCAAAAAAAATTGACTGGAGCAGGATTAGAGCCTGCGACCTCCGGAACACCGTACAGGCGCTCTACCAACTGATGTGAATGGCCACACACACGCAAATCTGAAAACACCAAGGATTTTTGCTGAAATTCCGAGTTAAAATCTAAAACATCTGAAATCAAATCAAAATCGGAACTCTCACATCTCTGATAATTGTTATAATACATTTGCTCTGTTGCTTTTGTGTTTTTTTGTTTGTTTTGGGGGCTTTTTTATTGTCATTGAAAAGTGAACGAAAGAAAAATTGACTGGAGCGGGATTTGAACCTGCGATTCTGTACTGGCACTCTACCAACTGAGCTATCCAGCCCTACGTTGGCGGAGTCCCAAAATGTCAATTAACTTTGTTTGTACGCCAGTTAGAAGCCATGAAACCACTCACATACCGCCCAAAGAATAAACAACAACTCTACCTTCCCGTGTAAGCGAAATTGACCAGCAATTCGACGGCTGCGGGACTGAGATTCTCCAGACGATGGGTCAAAGGGATGCTGTTATCGCTGTCGTCCAAGCCCTTGTAGTAGTCGAACAGGTAGGGGCTACTGCAGGCCAGCACGGCACGATGCGCCGGTATGATGTGGTTCCCGATCGACAAGCGCACGTCCGCAAACTGATACTGCTTCCGGAGTTCGTTCAGGTAGGCCATGATGGCACCCGGACCTGTCTCATCTTCGTAGGACAGCGACTGATCGGACACGACCGACTTCCGATCATCTGTTCGAGAGAAGCGGCCAATAACGAATACATTGTAGAATCAAAGATTATTAAACCCAATGCTTCGCAGGGGTCTAAACAACACAGCCAACCTTTCACAAAACGTGAATAGATTAAGAACACAAACGGAAGGAAAAAAACAAAATCCCGAGGTCACGGGCGATTTCATCGTCAAACGCAAACACGGCTTCATCGGAAACACGGCCAGGCCAGTCCACACAATCTACATGTATTGCCGGGCTCTGTTACCAAAGCAGAAAGTGTGAAGAAAACGTGAAGAAACTGAAATTTCATCATTAAAATCCGTCGAAGTCTTCACATCAACAACGGCCAACTGTTCGTCAAGGTTATAGAGTCGACATTCTGTCCACTGTGATTGGAAAATAAACGAATAAAAGAAAAACAAGATCAAAAAATCTTTAATCGAAGGATTACAATAAATCTAAATCTAAATAAACAACACTGGGTTAGGGAAAAACCATGTAAAAAAAATATAAGGTAGGCTAAATAATATAAACTACCCAATAATCAGGGATGAGATTGACCAATGATAAAAATGTCTGAAAACAGCTGACAGGGAGCATAAAAAGTCTGAACTCTGAAAATCTCCTATACTTTTGTACACAGCCTGTGAGGAAAAAAAAATCTGAAATCCAAAACAAAAAATCTGAAATCCGATTTTAATCTAAAAACAATTTCATCCATGTGTAATGCATGTACCAATCATTAGTATTCATATGTACATGTACCAACATGTGTGTACGTGTACTTGTACACGTACTAATATACCTTATACCCGCATGGCTTAACACCATCTGTAAAATGTATTCACTAATCAGTTTAAGGACTCGTACCCACGATCCCATGACAGAGCGTGCTTTCTAATTCTTAGAATGTGATCTCCGGAATTTATTCCGACCGACATATTGCGTCTTCTTTAATAATCAACCCGTTAAAGGTAGTATCATACTTTGGTAAGAAACCAAAACAGAAATGTTCACAGATAATTATACGTATAACTTTCAGGGTATGAAGATGGTGCTGGTAGAAACCTACCGTTTAAATTTTCCGCCTGAAATGGTGTATTTATCCAGAAATTAGTAAAACAACGACCAAAAATCTTTTTGATCTTTTAAAAGATCAAAAATAAAAGAGAAAAGACTTCAGAAATACTGTGGCCGTTTTTCACAATTTTCTCAAAAAGTGGGCACATATGGGACTGAAATTTTCACAGATGACTGTGACTGTATCTTTCTTGATATTTGTGCCCATGAATCTGTACTTCTTTGACCAAAACCTCAGTATGATACTACCTTTAAGGTTTTGCATTACGCATTATCCCACACGTGTACAGCCAAAATCCAGAATTTGTTACTGCGCTGGAAAATGAAGCAAAATCCTATGGGATTGCTCACATTCCAACTCAACCCTGAACGAAAAAAAGCGAAGAGGTTTTTTTTTATTCCCCCTACACACAAGCCATCCAGTCATTCAGTTGCCATAGCAACATCCTGAGCAAGAACATTTCAGATGCACATGCATGTTGAGAAAAAGAGAGACCCAAAAGAAAAGGAAAATGTCGTTTGTTTTTTTTTCACGGAAAGAATCCCGCATGCGTGTGCTAGCATGGGAATTGACTCGTCATTCTGTCTGCAAATTTCTGAAGCGTGACGTGTACTTGACAAGAAAATTCAGAGATCGTTGTCTGATTCGTACATGAACAAATTTTGGCATTCTTATGGACAAGCAGTATTCTTCGATGGCACCGATCCACAGTTAGCCTATTGATAAAATCCATCACTAGTAAAACACCTCAACACGTACATGTATTACAACCTTGAATAAAATATAATGATGCATAATGCACAGTTTACTATCTTCCGATCATGACGATGATCACTGATGGAGTACCGAGGCTGCCATAGACACTGCCTGAAAGATGGCATCTTTCCAAACATGCTCCGGAGATTAAACCGGGAAGGATCGGAATAGGAATATCGTCACCTCATGGCCATATGAGGCATGCTCAACGTATCAATCTCATGCAGACACATAGGTTGCATAACAAGACGCATTTAAATATGTTAACATATTCTGTCCAAGAAAACGAACACTTAGGAATGTACAGTGCTAAATATGACTATTAATGACCCCAGGGGGTTAGGGTTACAAGACAATTCACAAATGTGGAAGGGAATAGACCACAATAAGTCTTAGATGTTACATTCTGATGCCCATTTTAAAAACTCACAATTTTCTTAAGATATACACTGATCGAAAACGGATAGCCGTTTTCAAGTCTGTGTTCATTGTTTAGAGAGCGTGTGCACATGTATTCTGACTAGTCCTCACAATACAATGTTTTGTGTGAATTTTTATTTATTAATTTTTTTTAAAGTAATTATGATAAATTTACACAAAAAATTGACACATCTAAGCTACATGTTGTCCGTTACTAGGGTTTTGGATAGAAGCATGTAACAATGAATGTGTTCCGTTTTCTTAAATGTTCATGTAAGTATTTAGCAATTTAGGGAAAATGTCACGATAATTTAGTGCCTGAAAATTTCTTCCACTGTATTTATTTGCAATAACCAATTTAATTTTAAAAAACAACACATGCCTAACGCATGCATGAGGGTATGCTAAACATGCAATTGGGTGCGTCATTTTCTTTCCAAGTTTTTTTTTTTTTCAAAAGACATTACTTGACCTTTGACCGAATGAGGAGTACCGAGGAACTGGTAAACAACCACACATGCAAAGTGCACATTTCATGCTCCGTATAAAGCAAATTTAGCCTTGACAGTATATGTACGCATGCAGTAATTTTACAATAATGATTCAAATAGAACAGTCTCCATACATCTAGTGCATGAAAAGATGTTCAGTTAAGATAGAAAATCATTACCGAACCAAAAACTGAAATTTGTGCCCAAAATAGAGTCTTTACACTGTACTTTCCTCCCAACTGAACACATTATATAAAAAAACGAAGGATAAAATGTTTTCCTCGGTGGTGAAATTATAAAGTTCCTAATTATAGAATTAAAAATAAACATGATCATTAAAACAAAATGTCAGGGTTTCTGAAGGTCGGTCTGTTTGCTAAAATTTGGCAAAAAGGGGCTCAGTCACTTTGGTTTTTAGATGTAACAGACAACAGGAATGTTGCGTAAGTATTAGTATGGAACAAAAAATGCTACTTTTGTCTCGAGAGAGAATAAATATTAAAATATTCATGCAAAACTCTTCTTAATAAGCAAATATTATTCAAATACAGAAGCTTCATAACATCTCCAAGTACAAACATTTTCTACAACTGGAACAAAACATAATGGTTCGAATTTTAAACTTGAACGCAAAGAGAATCTACTTAAGAAAAAACAAAAACCGGGAACAAACAAGAAAAAAGGTCAAAGGGAAGGTTTAATAGAGGAAAGCGGGGGGAAAACAATGAAGAGCAGAAAATCCGAGAAGTCTGCATCCATCATTGGGCAGCCATTTTTGTAAACCAGTCAGTCGTCAAAAAAAAAAAAGCGGCGGTGGCGGCCATCTTGGAAAACAAATAACCTCATGCAAAATGCTCCCTTTGAAAATGTAAAAAAAAAAAAAAAAATGGAAAAAAAAACACACCATGGGATCTGTTGTCGATTTCGTTTGTCCGTCCTTTATTTGGGCGTAGTGGGGATCCGTTTTCTTCCGGGTTAACTGAGGCGGCCATTCCTGCAAATCAGACAGAAAACACCAAGAGAAAAAGCTTAAACAAAAACTACAACAACATCTAATGGCATGGCAGTGTGTGGGGGTGGTAGCGCAAGTCTAATGATCACCACGGTGACGGACATTAAAATGGAAGTGATTGTGTACAGCAGGCAGTGCCAGCCATCAACTTTGCTGTAAACATGGACATTTTGAAGGGGGGGGGGGGGGGGTGGAAAAAAAAAAAAAACTTCGAAAACTAGCATTGTGCAAGAATGCAAGCGTGCAAAACACTACAGCAACATATGGACTGATAATTTGGTGAAATATGTAAAATTCAATACGTGGAGTTCACAATATATGCACCACGAGCATTCGGTTTGACCGACTAGCTTTTTCAGCATAGAATATTGATTGGAATTTCGTCAACAGATGCAAGCGCGGCCATGTAAATTTTACACACTTTGTGTTATTCATAAATAATCTGAATAGTGTGAAATCTATTTTAAGAAGAATATTTTGGATGCGGGTAACAGATAATAAGTTTTTTGGTGTTCTTGTTTTTTAAGTGAAACATGTAGAACAGCGAAGCACTTGAAAATGGCAGAAATTACATCAACAGAAATGTGTCAAACAAATCTGATCGGGTTTAGCTGTCATTCGATTGGTGCATCTCTAAAGCGCCCTCTTGAGGTTGCGCACATACCACGAATCCCACGCATTAGAATGATAAGGGTTTGTATACATAAAAATCACTTCATGAAACCGATGCATATTCATTGCATGCGGCCCAAGCGTGCCATATCCAGTTTTTACATGCTTCACTGCACAGGCCAAGCTCGGCGGTTTGCGTGTCTGTCCTCAAATGTTCCGAGCCGCACCATTCCTCGGTTTCATTCCGTATTTACTAAGTACACCATGCGACTAACAAAAATGAGTCACGGTTTACAAATTATGACGACTGAGTTGACAGTCTGGAACTCTAATATGGCTTCAGTTTGAGGCCCGTTCCCCGCTGTGTTGACGAAAGACACCACTTTAAAAAAAGAATCAACGATCACATTTCCTAAGAATTTTCTCGCTGTTCCAGCTGTCGTGCCTATAGACACATTGTGAAATATCAGACTTATTTTCACACAGAGTGGGTGTCCTTTTCCTTCATTTTGGTCTAGAGGAAATACGGAAGAAAGCATTAGTACAAGAATACATTCATTTGGGCCCAATTTCATAGAATCCGTTACAGCCTATTTTTGTGCTTACGGGCACTGCTACGCGTGAAATCTATTTTATGGAATCCGTAAGCAGGACTCTCGGTTAGCGAAGAATTTCTAGGGTAACCATGATCATTTTCTGCTAACACGCTATCGTATGCATTCTGCAAAAATTCCTTGCTTAATACCATTACCAAAAATGAAACTCTTCCGTGAAATACGCTAACCGTAAACCAAAAAATTATGCTACTTTTAGCGAAGAATTTTTGCTAATGGTAACGGATTCCATGAATTTGGGCCCTGATCACGTCAGTGACACAAGATTTTATCTTCGCAAGTTTTTCAGATTTCCTTAATGCAACAATGACTTTAAGTGCTAAAGAAAATCCTGGATTAATCAGGACTAAAAGAAAACGGGTTAAGATATTAACTTGTTGCACAAGATGCAGTCAATTTGTAAATTTATTCAGAATGATATTGCTGTAAGATACATACATTGTATAATGACATTCGTGGGCGCCATCTTGTTGCACAAATGAGCCAATTTTTATGTTGTCATAAACTAGTGTGTGTACATGACTGGCATATAGTCTGTAAATGTCCGTTCCCATACAAATGTATAAAAACTTTCCAAAAAAATAAAAATTTACAAAATTTAAACTAAAACCTAATCTGCATCTTGTTTGCATATCAAATACAAATGTACATGAACACTGACAAAATGTGCTGATTCTGAGAAATAAACATCTAAAATTAATGTTCAAATAAACAGTGGCAATTTTTTTTGGGCAATTTTTATCTTCTTTGAATACTAGCAATTGCTAATTAACATAACATTGTCAATTCCCTTTTCTTTTCCCAAAAAGTAAATTTTGTCCATAATTTTGTACGGCCAGCACTTATGCATGCTGGAAATCCCCAGAGACAAACAGCCCGAGGGTGGGGGATGGGGGTGGGGGTTATAGGAAAGATGTTAAACGGACTTATGACAAGCTAATGGAACTGGATTTTTTTCCTTCTTTTTTTTTCTTCCTTTTTTTTTTTTCTTCCTTTTCCTTTTTTATGGTTTTTTTTTATTACCCCAGATAATTTGTGCATTAAAAGGTAGGCCTATAGTACTGTACATCATTGGTCTGGAGCCAATTTCATGGAGCTATTAAGCGTACAAAAATTGCTTAGCACAAAATTGTCTTGCTCAATAAAACAAACCACCATTCAAAATTCCATTTGATATTCATGGTCAGCGAACAACAGCCAAAGAACAATCGCAAGCGATACACAACACATGGAAATTTGGTTGTTTTTACTGATTGAGACAGAAATGTCATGGTTAGCAAATTTGTGTGCTAAGCAGGGCCATGAAATTGTTGTTATTAAGAACATTTAGTCCACCATTTTATATAACATGTATGTCCAATTTATGCTTGTCATGACTCTATCATTTGAATATTTTTATCAAAACTGTTTAAGACTTATTTTTAGAAAATAATGATGGTTTTGTTTCCTTATGAATAATTTGCAGAAGTTCCAATGTGTCTAATCATTGGGCAGCCATTTTTGTAAACCAGTCAAGTCGTCAAAAAAAAAAAAGCGGCGGTGGCGGCCATCTTGGAAAAAAATAACCTCATGCAAAATGCTCCCTTTGAAAATGTAAAAAAAAATAAAAATTGAAATCTGAAACTGCCAATGTGCTATTGGAGGCATGTACAGTATTTAGAGGTATTTTTTTTTATGATTTCAATATAAACAGTAGGCTTAGTAAACTTAGGCTTCCAAGTTCCACACAGAAATTAACATTATGTTTCTTGGGGTTTTTTTTTATGTCACTACCAATTCCACAATACACCTTTAATTAAAAGACATGGCTTTTGTTGATAACACCTGCTTTGGGATGCTGGCGAGGAAGCGCAATCCGGTTACGCTGGAAATTAATATGCCTGGGCCATTACTTCTGCCCGACGCACATTGTACAGTACGAAGTTGCTATACCCATTTCAAGCTCACTTTAATACCATGGTATGCAGACTGTAATGTTTCAATCACGTCATTACGCTGCTTTACGCATCACACAACTCATGATGGCTATGTAATACACGTCAAAACAAAACAACTCGTAATGCTACAGGTGCAAGCATACGTCAACAGAAAATTTAAGACGACGAAAAAATGTTCAATTAAAACAGTGTCGTCACAAGTCAATGTAGAGTACACAAATGCTTGTATTTTGATAACTGCACACAAATTTACAAAAGTTTCGTAGCTAGCGGGTTCTCTCTCGCAGAAATAAATTCAGTTTGCCAGCCACGACAAATATGTGCGAATGCGCAACTTAGGAGAGAAAAAAGAACAGAACTGTGTTATTAAATTGAAGAAAGCAACCCACAATCTCATCAAAGCTACAGCCAAGAATCCAGAAGCATCCTAAACCAGAAGGATTACATTTTTTATACATGAAAATCATTCTTTTATTTACAAACATTGGCTTGTGGTTGGCATGGGCAACCAAATGTTGCAAATCATTTTGTCTTTTCGACGGACGGCGTGACCAACTTCAACACTTTACAAACTTTCCATAACTGTACAAAATGCACATCATTGCTTGTGTTGTTTCCATTACATTTAGCAATATCTTTCAATGTTTATGAAACGTTGAGTACAAATTGTGGTTATTTTGTACGCCCGGCTTTGATGGATCTCCATAGTTTCCGCCATCTTGATTGGCAAAAACTCGGGCTGCGACGTTGCAAATGAAAGGTCTATAATGGAACAGTAGATGCGTGAGGAATTTGCCATTAGCAAAACAGTCCGTGCGAAATAAACCCATCTTGATCTCTGCTTAGTCTTAATCTCTAGGCCTATTCATTGATTGCAGACGCAGAAATGTCAGTTACAGTTTTTTTCACGCCCTGTTTATCATTTTTGGACTCAAACTTTTCATTTGGAATTTGCGAGTAGGAGAAGAGTGTAAATCAAATATGTGGCTACAATTATCTTCGTAGCAAGCCAAAACCAAAAACAACGAAACAAAAACAAATACAACTCTGTTTTTCACACCTGGCCTAAAACCTTGTTTGAAATGTGCTACATTTGTAAAGTTTCACAAGCTTTATTTTTCAATCATCGAATAACCACAAGGGAAACTGGCTGAATTCTAAAGTCATTGAAAAGTGAACAAATAAAAAATGACTGGAGCGGTATAACCGGCGACCTTCTGAATACCCTACAAGCTTAATTTTTTTTGCGGATATCCACTCAGCAAATATATATTCATTTCAATCATTTCTGGAAGAACGATTAGCATGTAGTAACTGAAAGGTTAAAATCAGAAAGGCGTGCAGGGGTTACGAACTTACGACAGACGGCACGTACCCTGTACGTCTGTTTTTGTGCAGTCTACCGTACCAGCATCTAAAATATATAACCCATCGTTATGATGTAACGACGACGCCTCCATAAAAACAATAAATGAATATTTCATCTGATTCTTAAGTGAATGATAATAATTCCATCGCTGTGAGTGGCAGTAACCCATGACGACAAAGCAATCAAAATGAGCCACTCACAGTGTGTCATCATTTATGGTTCATCAATTGGTCGTGATGGTATTTTATTTCAATTTTTTTTCTTGCGATCATCTCGTTTTCAAAATGAAAATTATTATTAAAACTAACCTATGATGAAATTTTCATCAACACAAAAATATCTAGAAGTTTTCATGGAAGCAATTAATTCATATTGTTTTCAAACTAAGAATTATTTGCATATTCCTATTGTGGTTGTATTAAATTCTAGTTTAAACCAAAATCAGCTGCTTTGCATTCTTAGAATAATTTACAAGTGCATCAGAATTTCAGTCCAGACAATTACATGTAGTCCAGGGGCCAATTTCATAGAGATGCTTAGCACAAAAAATTGCTTAGCACAAAAATGTCTTGCCCAATAAAACAAACCACCAATTGAAAATTCGATTTGATATTCATGGTCAGCGAACAACAGCCAAAAAACATTGTAAATGTTACACAACACGTGGAAATTTGGTTGTTAATCCTGTTCTTATTAAGGCAGAAATGTCATGCTTAGCGATTTTTTGTGCTAAGCAGCTCTATGAAATTGGACCCTGGAATACATAAACCGCATTCAAGCCTAGCCATTGCCCGGTACTGCTGCTTAGGTCTGCAGGTAACAATGCATCCTTGTGTGCACTGTGAAAGGTGAAAGGTTACCGACTATCTGGGAGGTCTTTTCTGTCTGGGAGGAAAAGGTGAAAATCAACCAGACACAATGAACTACAGATCACACCATTTTACCTGTAAACAAACCGAGTAATTCGAGTATATCCTGTCGGGAACAGTAAGCAGAATGCAGAACTTTTCAATGGGCATTTCGGCTTTAGTTTTTTCCGCATTTTCTTCGCTCGCCCAAAAATGATTCAAACTCAATCAGCTTCCCATCGATCTTTCTTCTTTTTGTTTCTTTTTTTTTGGACTGCATTTTGTCATTTTGGTCAGCCCGAATAACTCACACATGTATCACATTGCCAATGTTTTCCTAACAGAGCTTGATATACTGTGTAGAAGTCGAGAAAGCCGAATAAACAGGGGAAAAAATCAATAAATTCTGGAGAAATCCTAGATGTATGAATCAAATTAAAAGGGTGGAAAATTAAATCCACGTACATTTTACATGCGGGTCTGGTACGTTTGATTATTGTTAAAAAGGGGCCCCAATTGTGGAAGGACAAAATATACTGCCCCCAATAGACGCACCTGGTTGCGTTTTAATTTACAAGCGGGGCGACAAAGCGATATTGGTACCGTCAGAAGAAGCTACGACTTCAAACCGAAGATTCACCTATCAATGCTTACATGAAAGTTGTCGTCATGCACACTCATGACAAAAATGAAGTCCTCGATCTAACAATTCAATTAAAATGGCTGAATCTCTTCCGAGAGGTATAAAGCAACTCCTAATCTGTAATCTAATCGATCAATTTTTGGCTGGTACCCTGAACTTTACAGAGACCCTGCAAGATCGAAGCCGCGAATCCCTGCCATCTGCTTATGCGTTGCATTGATTTTCCTGTTCTCAGATGAAGGGGTTTTGCTCTAGGTACTTAAGACTTAATATTCCAGGCGCCTCTTGTTTTCATTCTTCTCCTCCAACATGTCAGTTTCTCTAACTGTCCTCCCTAACCATCTCTCGAACAGCTTCCCTGGGAAGAAGCAGAAAATTCACATTCCTTCGACAGCTATATATTTGATCAACTCTCAGGTATCTAAACTGTATCTGATTTCACTGTGGTACTTAATATACACTGTACAAACAGTGTTTTTCAGACAATTTTAAGTGTCCTTGTACCGAACATGCAGGACAGCATGAATATCATTATCACTAATAGAAAATGCTAATTAACCATGGACGCATCAGGGATGCATAAGGAATGCAGGGAAGATTGACGGGCACGGACAACACTTGCACAAACCCTATGGGGTGTACTGAAGAATTTTAAGTGTTTTCTAAGTAAATGCTTCCCAGTTTTGACAGGGTTAAAGTTTTTTAAGGTATAATACATGATTGGTAAAGGTAACAGAACAGCACTCACACTTTGTCTGATCAAACATGTAGATGAAATGATAAACCTGTGAAAATTTGAGCTCAATCGGTAATCTGAGTCACAAAAAAATAGTGGAAAACCGACTCAATTTTTTTTTATTATGCGGTTCGAATCCCGCTCCATTCAATTTTTTCTTGATTCACTTTTCAATGACTTTAAAATCAGTCAGTTTCCCTTGTGGTTATTTGATGATTATTCTAAAATGAAGCGATTTGAAGATGACTTCCTGAAATGTTTGTACCCATAAAAAAAATGTCTGCTACATATGTACAAAAGCTCTTGCATGTTTCAGGCTACGTACAAGTACGCGTACAAGTACATCTAGGCCTTCATTATCCAGTTGTTTCTCATACTCATTGTCTAATTGGACATCACATGACGCTTGAACGATGACATTAAGCTGGTGCGTAACTCTCACAGGGTGTGGAATTTCAACAAGGCCAAAGAGGATATCCTGTTGTAAGGTCTAATTTACGAGTCTGGCCTTGATGCATATGGAAATACCACAGTCTTAAAGGCCACTTTTTCACTGTTCAAAGGCCACAATATAAAAACAAATAATTATGTCAACAAGCAAAAATAAGCGTATGTACAGACAAAAACAGACAGAAATTGTTCAATTTTTTTCCCAATGTAATCAGCACGTTTCAAAGCAAACACTATTTTCTTAACTAAGGTCTGACTCTGAGCCAATGTCAAATACAGTACATAAAAGACATGCACCTACATATACAACAGTTTTAAATGTTTTCACGGCCATATAAAATGGTGATTAACTACATGTAAAACCCGATATTTTCACATAAAATATGAAAACAAAAACATTCAGTGTGACAAATTTTTCTTTTTTCTAAAACTTTTTTAACACAGAAATATTTTAGTGACAGGTTTTTTCTCAACTTGCTTACTTAAAACATACATGTAAAAAAAATTTTTAATTCATTTTAAATGTATCATTTCTTTAATTTATATAGGACTGGAGAATCTTAATTTTAATGAAAAACCCTGAGAAATGCAACAAAACAACCGCTATAAATACATTGGACCTATTTTTCAGAAAGGCTGTTCGACCCAGTTATACTGCCCTTGGTATTGCATATATCATGTATATAAAAACTATATATCTCTATGAAGGCTGAAGGAATGAAGTTTGTGGCAAAGGGTGAAATTTCCAGGTCTAGGCCGTACAATACTGATTATCAGTATCCATGGTAACCGACATGACCACGACGATCAAGAATAGTCTGAAAAGGGCCATAATCAGGTAAAAATTGTAAGGGAGGTACAAGTACGTCTGTTTTCCTTTGCAAATAACGTGAAGGTTTAGTGCTGTACGACATGTACTGATGCAAAGCACTGTATACACTTAGTACATTCTATTTTATTTCATTTAGCTGAAATAGAAAAAAAATTCCAAGAATTTCCCATTAGTCTTTTTTTAGACTTTAAGTACGGGTTTTCATTTTCAGTTTCATTGTTATGGATTCAAGAGGCAAAATCGAAAGAGCGATCCCCTTGAGAAGAAAGCAGACGTTTCTGAAATGGAAAACTACTGGCGCCATTTTGAGAGCATTGGAGGGATTAGGCTTTAATTTATTTCAAGGGCACAATGTAAACTTTAGTGTCCAAGTAATACAAAACATTTCTGTTTTATTTCCCTTGAAAAATGTGTACAGCAACACACATTTACTGACAACATGATAACGCATACACTATACTGTACAAACAATTACTAATTCAATATGCACTGTAGTTAATGTATGCACACGTATGTATGTAGTACAATGTAACAGTTTTCATACAATATGTATCAGTAATCAGTATACATGTACATCTGCACCAAATGAATTTAACCAAAAGATTTTGACCAAAGATAAAGGAAAATTGTAAAAAACAAAAAATCAGTAATTTCTCAAAACAGAAACTTCAAGGCAGGGGATACAACGTAAAAGTAATTCAGATAATTGAAAGCAAACATTGCACGTTTGGTTTGGTACATGCATGTATTTGGTTTTTTTATTATCATGACAGAAAACTCGGACAACATTCTCGGATCAATAAATCTCATTTCCTGCAAGGAGTAAAAAAGAAGATGCTCCTGTAACGTAACGTCCTGCAACGTGCTTATAAAAACGAAAGAAGGAAACGATCGTCACCAGTGGGATTAAAAAGAAGACTAGCCAGTGTGAACGAAGTATTGTTTGACAGCCGATAGCAAGGACAATTTGGAATGCATGAAAACAAAAACATACAGGACAAACATCCTGGTTGCCATGAATCAGTTTACGTTTACTTTTAAAATTTAAAGGTACCATCATACTTTAGTAGAATATTGAAACAGAAATCTTCACAGATTTACCTATAACTTTACAGAGTATGAAGATGATGGTGGTAGAAGCATACCGTTAATGTTTTCTGTCCTGAAATGCTGTATTTATCCAGAAAAGAGTAAAACCAATTGACAAAAAAAAATTCGATCTTCGGAAGATCAAAAATAATGTTACAAGATTTTTAAAATACCGTGGGCATGTTTCACTGTTTTCTCGAAAAGTGGGCACCATACGAGACTGAAATTTTCACAAATAACTTTTACTGTATCTTTTTTGCCAACGAATCTGCAATTCTTTGACAAAAACCAAAGTATGATATTAACCTTTAAAGCAATCCCTGAAAATTTAGTTAACATCTTTGAAGAATGGAAAGCAGAGAGACTTAATGTATCGGTTCATTCACGATGCAGACGAGCGTGATCAACAAATCAATTTTTTCTTCTGTTTGTTACAACACCGTACACCTCGGTCGTAAACATAAACCACGGGGCGAGGGGAAAATGAGACGGACCTTTTTGTATCGGTTACTGGCGTACGGTAAATTTGATGAAACTCTAGAGCCGTGATATATATGTGACCCATCTTCTAATAGATGGCTATCGTCTGGCTGCGGGCGATGCAGTAATTCTTCTAGTCTCACAAATGCTGACGTATGACGGTTAACATTCATTCTTTCCCTACGACGAAGGCGTGGAAGGGCTCAAACGAATAGCGATAATTCTGAGCACTTTTTTCCCGCTCGCAAATCTACCAGGTCACTGTACATGAACCAAGGAACTAGGCTTGGGCGATTCCATGTTAAAATCGATAAGAATCGATTCAAAATTTGGAATCGGAAACGCGATTCCTACATACAAGGAACGTTACAATGACCACATGAGTCACAAATCTTTAATTATTTTTCTTCAAGAATCAAGACAATCCAATGGCGCTTCAAAAAAAAAGGCAAGCCCCTACTCGTGGAAATTAAAAGGCTTCGGGGTCGCACACCCCCTGGCTAGAATTCAAACAAACATTGAAGAAAAACGGAAAAAACATCAGGTCAAGAAACCAAAAAAAAAATAGGATCAATGTCGATCAAAAGCTAGCCTGCCACCTGGACAGGATATTGATTCAAACCATAGAGCAAGAAACCAATGAATAAGTTTAGACAATAACAAACCCCTGGACAACCCCCCCCCCCCCCCATTTTCATTATACTTTCCAGTAGCAGTGACCTCGCCAACCTCCCTGGTCACTAGGAAAGAAAGGAAGACTTAAACTTGTCCGGAAATGCACCATGTCCAAACAAAAACTGTATACATGGTTAATTTTTTTTCCATACATTCAGTCACACAAATGCGTGTATGTAACAATGGTACAAAATTTGCCACTAAAATTTTTCTGCCCACAGAATCAATTTTTTTATGTTTTTCAATAATGGCAAGTTCATTTTTGGTTTCACTACGCTGACTCTGTAAAAGGCGGGAAAAAAAATTGAAACTGTTCTATGACTGGCTAGTACTCCTGAATTTGTATTCATTGGTCACTCACACAAGATGTCTGTCAAGTGCTGACGACCTTGCTAAATGAATTATTCAAGAGCTGCAGCGATTTGTACAAGTCTGTACCCTGGGTGGAAAGTTGTTTTTATCAAAAACTGTAGGCCTAAATATTGTTTTTTGGCCTTGAGCGTGTTCGATGAGTAATACAAAGTCTGTATCAACTAAGTAACTAAGGATGCATTACTTCCTTGGTTGACAAATGATGTCTGATGTTGGCCCAATTTCCAATCCAGTCTCTGGGGGTTTTCCCTAACTATCCAAACCTTCACAATACACACAGTACTTACACAAACAGTACAACATAATAAGTACACGATTATGCAAGATTCCTTCACATACATGTACAGTAGGGCCTACACGATACTTTCAAGGGTTTTTCCTCCGTTTTTCACCCGCAAGCAAACATTGGTCAACTTTGACATTTGCTTTTGTCTCCATTTGCCGAATAAATGCAGGAAATAAGGAAATGTTACAATTTGTTCGTGGTACGAATCTAAAAATGATATGTAAGTTCATTGACTTCAGAAGTAACCTTCGTAGCCCAAAGGGCTGAATATGTACATGTAGGACTGATAACAGACACACATCCGGGACGGGCAGCCTAATTATTTGCATAGCTGGAATTTTTTTTCGATTAAGCTCATAGATAAATCATGTCAAAGAGATATTTTTTTCATTATTTGAGCCTGTTATTTAGACAAACATTTGACCCATGTATCAACTTTTGCCGTCTGAACTACCCATTCATATTGCTCAAATCAGACGTTGTCATTTTTGGTCACGATTACAGTTGGCCAATCAGAAGCCATACAATTCTGTTCAGCTGATCCACTACAGCCTGTTTGTACCCTCCACACCACTTTCACTTTTAATCTTGGTTCCTAATCCCCCCACACCCCGTTTGTCCCCAGTGCTTGCTCATCCCACTTATCTCTCTGCGCTTTTCCTAGGCCAATTTGCTTGTTTCTCCTGTTGCTATGGACACTGACAACCTCCCCCCCTCCTTTCTGCTCCGCTCATCCTTCCGTGTGTGCTTAAAAGCTTGTATCTTCCTGTGTATTCTGTGTGCATCTGCATTGGTTCAGTGACTTCAATCAGCAAAGCATCCTTGCATCAATGCTAATGGGAGACCTTTGGAGAGTCGGTCTTGAGTCAACAACGCGCGCATGCTCACAATTGCACAAGCATGATTTGCGCGTGCGCTGTTGACACAAGACCGACTCTCCAAAAGTCTCCCATTTGCGCACGTGTGGAAACAGACTAACCCCTCAATAGTAACGAGAACGTCTTGCAACCAAGACTAACCTAACCTCAGAGCCAACCACCAAAAGGTTTTCCACACAATACCCCACGGATGCACATTACGGTACTGCGCTATGCATTATGATGCCGAAACCAGATAGCCATGTATGAACTGTGCACGTCCACGTACGCATGTGTCAAAACAGGATTCATCAGATAAGGAACCCATTACATGTGCACAGATGCAAATCTCTCAGACCAGTTACACCAAACACATACTACGAAGCCTCGAGTTACATTTATGGATTTTGTAGCCGGTTTTGGCGCTGCAGCTTTCCTTTCTTAATTCTTTTTTTAATTCTTAGCACATCTACTTTTGAAATTCTAAACATCGGGAGCTAGGCATGAGGCGAAACAGGGCCCAATGGAACTGATGGATTTTTTTCCCTTTTGATGAATTTACATTCAGTATCCATGTTTTAATGTTCCTGGGACTGTGCATAAACAGCAGGGAAAAAAAAGTTCGAAATTTGATTTCAACATCTGCGCCCAAATCAGTAAGTCAAAAATGAGCAAGCGGCGTTTCTGCGGTCTGCAGCAAACATTGCATATTGGTCCATGTCAGTCAGCGCAGATGTTTGTTTTGTGAGGGGTTTTTTTTGTAATATTAATTTGATCAAAATATTATTCAATGTTAAACATTGATTCTGTTTTGGTAGGCGACATTGTACATTGTAGATACGTGTTTAACATACTTTTCTATTATATGATAATATCAAGTGAACACAGATACTGGAAAGGTAATTAACATGATACATGTATGCATACATTTCAGGTCATTTTGGCTGATGAGCAGTTTGCAGCAGTTTATTACTTGTACATTATGCATGTCTTAAGCCGGGACATACCAAGTTCTTTATCTACCCAAACCCAGCGACCAGACAATATCCCTGAGACCAAATAATCAATAAATCTTTAAATGCTTGCTGCGGTTCAATTTATGAATTTAGAGCCAACTCAAACCTAAACAACTAAACTCGTTTGAACTTCATAAAAAAGGCCTCCCAAGACAACTACACGCATTACACATGCCTTCCCCAACAGCCTTTCTGCCAGATTAGAAGTTCTTGTAAAAAATTCATGTTTTAATAATCGGTTTTGGTTATCAAATTCCTACAATGGACAACAGACGTCTGGCGGTTGATCGTAAAAGCACGCAAACGGCCCAGACTTGTGTAAAACCTACATAACAATACCTTTGATACATTCACAAAATGATTCCAAGGTTTTGAAAAGAAACCTGTTATATGTGTGTTATGTAATATCGGGCCCATCAAAACAATGCAGGGGATATTGGTGATCTTTTTTCCGGTCCCTAGATATAAGAACTATGCACACAGGGTCCCTATAGTCATCTTTTGTGATGTTCCCAACAAAAGGTTATTGATTTTCATTTATACTCCAGCTACATTTCACTGGCTAGGGGACAAGGATTGAAAAGTAAACAAAATTGACAGAGCAAGATCCACAATGAACTCCCAACCAAGTTTTGCAGAAAGTTAATCTTCATTGATACAGATGGGCTGTTGTTGATCAAGAAAAAACTCAGTGCTAGTTTTGCTTGAACAGAACAGCATACAGTCTAAATAAACGGTAGAATTCCTTAAACCTGACTTCTGTTTTTATTTCCTAAAAGGAAATATTAGTACAATTTAGGACACACTATCACAAAATACATCACAATACGGTGTTTGAAGAACTTTCCAAAGTGAGAAGAAACAAACTTTGCGAGTCAAACTGACGAAAATCAGTTTGCAGCAAAACCATCTGCAAAAGGAGATGAAAAATTCAAACAAAACAACCAAAACTAGAAGCAGTCGAGGTCCAGACCTTTGAAGAAAAAAAACACAGATCGGCACAGTTCCTAAATCCACACACAGTAAAAAAAAAGACAGAGAAAATGCTGAGTTTTATCAATTTGCCCGCAAAAACAAAAGGTTTCCATATCAACCGTGCAAAAACTTACCATTGAAGTTGTTGTTATTAGCAGAAAGCATGGCGGGACACCGGTCAGGTTATTTCTTTTGTTCTCTCAGCGGGGTACCAATTAGCGACTATCGATGCCTGTTCTTCGTCTTGGACTGGGGGGGACGGGACGTCAAGCAACTTGGATCCAGATTTGCAAACACGCTGTGACTCAGCAATGGGGTCAGCGAAGGTTAACTATGGTCCATTGTTAAAAACTCCAGGTCTAGATAAGAATAAAGAACAAATTATGATAATAATAATATAAAAATAAACTCAAACATTCCGTTGACCACATTACAAGGCCATTAACTGACCGCTCTGACATTTATAAATCTGACTTGCAAATAAGCAGTAAGTCAACTTTTAAGCAGCTGAGTGTCGAGATAAAAATGTTGAACTAACAAACTGTGATGATTCTTAAAATTCATTAAAAGGTGAACAAAGACAATTTTACTAGCAAGCACATAAACTGCTACAAACTGCTCATCAGCCAAAATGACCTGAAATTTATAAAATGCTTAGAGTTGGGAGGGCCTGACGCGATTCAATCCTAGCAGGATCTTTATCAAAGGTTATAGCCTTTGAGAAAGATCCTGCTAGGATCGAAACGCGTCAGGCCATCCCAACTCTAAAAATTTTACTAGAGCAGGATTTGAACCAGTGACCTTCTGTATACAGGTTAGGTAACCTTGTGGTTATTTGATGATTCTTCAGTTACGGAACAAGCAACTTACTTGAATCACAAGTTGGATGCATTCCAACATTACCCCATCAATCAAACCTTTTTTTCTTAATCAACTCCACGCTTCCGTACTGAACCCCATAAAAAAATTCCCACCACAAAGGTCAGATACAGATTCAATAACTTCGAAGACGAGTCGCCATGCGATACGTCTGCTATTCACATTAAATAAGAAGTGCAGTTATCATCCTGTCGTATGCAGTAATAGCACACATCTGTTTCTACTGCTTTCCTACCCTAATGGATGCAAAAAGATTTCCAGTTTGCGTTATTAATAAATTTTCGCTTTGTTTGTATTTAATTAACATCATGGCATCCCTGCTGGCGTCGAGTGACCGTTTGGAATTGATAAGCAGGATAGGAGAGGTTCGGGGGGGTTTGTCCGTGACCTACGTGACTAGCCGGTAGTTCCGTGGTAATGCACAAACCACGAGTGCGCTACCGTGCCACACAATCACAAGATCTTAATTACATGTGCGGGGCGGAAACTGATGAATGTTGCTCTTAAAGGGACGAGGCCATCTTTCCTTCGCAACGGACACACCCATGCAAGAAAGCGAAATGTCAACTCACGAATGGAATGAGATTCAAGATTGTCGTTTGATTAACAATTTACAAAACAAAAATCAAATCAAAATTGCTGATCTTTTCTCAGGTTTTTCAAATGCCTTTCACAATTTCTGCGGAACATCTGCAATTTAACATCATTCATTCATAAGTACGCCTGAACCACCATTTTAGCACTTTATACCATCAACTTGCCGTTTAAAACCGCCAAACACTAAATCAAAGAAAGTAATTGCATCGCTCACGGACAAATGCACCCAACAAAATTATAAACGCATTAACAAACAAATCCTTTGCTCGCTGATAATTTACGGTGTATGATTCAAAAGATTAAATGGCATGGTGACGTGACAGCTACTCTTTGACACAGTAAATTTTAACTCTACTATCATGAACATGTAAGATACAAAGTCTGCTGAAGCCTGAACTGTGAGAATGTATAAATCCCAAGGTGTTATTGAGAATGGCTGCGATAGTTTAAGATGTCTGACAGCCAACACCTCTTTAGTGAAATATATGATTTATTGGCCTATCCAAGCCCTACAGGCTGGAAAATTGCCAAAATTGAAACAGACGAGGTCACTTAGATGACTAAAAGTCACCACAAAGTCAACCCAATGCCTGCTTGTACTCAAAATTTACAAACATGTACATGTACATGTACATGTACATGAAATGATTGCATACATGTCCTGTAAATAATTTCAATTTAAAACATGCAAATTAGGCTTGCCCTTCAACAACACTTCACGACCCCGGCTAGCTTGGTGGCCTAGCGGTATGGCATCTTGGGCCTATTTCATAAAACTTACGACGCGGAGTCAAACCAGATGGTTGAATAGAATGCTTTCATTTAATAGAAGACGTACCCGATTATAATTAACTACGCATATTAATGAGCCCCCCCCCCCCACCATTAAATTCAAGACGGATAATTAATTTAAATGCCAACAGCTGTGCAGCCATGTTAAATTCCAAAGTGTGCGTATCGTTCAGTTATTCAGTATATAATTGCACCCCACCCCTGCAAATTTAAAATGACAGTTTTGTTGACACATTTATAATTATTGTTTACCTATGTTCCTACAGGTACACGTAGCCAGGATGTTCTGATAAACTGGGGGAAACTACGCCCACTTTCACTGCCAAATTTGTGCTCGATCTCGTGGGAATTTGTGGGCGACCTCTTTGGCCATACTTTGTAGAGTTTTTCAATTTTAGTTTTCAATGGCATAAGAGTGAAGTGAAAAAACAGAGGAAATCAGCTGATCCGAGGAAAAGTTGCATGCCTGAGAAACCTTGTTTCTACGTTTTCCGTTAGCTAAAAACCTAGTTTTCTTTCAAATTGCCACTCCCCATGAAGTTGAACATAGCAACATGATCCTTTATCATGGCCAAATATTTGTTTCTGCTCACGAATACAATACAAAAATGTCTCATTTACATATCACATTGTTATCATTGTTATGTTAATGTTGCCCTTAATGGTATGGTACAAAATTGGTCTTGTTTGTTCATGTTTTGTTGTGTTGTTTTGCAGAAAACATTCATGTTAATCATTTACTCGGTGCTGCTTAGCACATAAATTTGCTAAGCATGACATTTCTGTCTTAATAAAAACGAACAAAGATAGTTGACTATTGGGGTCACCACCAACATAGGGCTGGATGGCTCAGTTGGTAGAGCGCCTGTACGGTATTCAGGAGGTCGCCGGTTCGAATCCCGCTCCAGTCAATTTTTCTTTGTTCACTTTTCAATGACTTAATAAAAACAGGATTAAAAACCAAATTTCCGTGTGTTGTGTAGGTCTATCACTTGTGATTGTTCTTTGGCTGTTATTCACAGACCACAAATATCAAATGAAATTTTTGAAAAGTGAACAGTTTTCTTTGTGGTTATTTGATGATTAAATGAAATTTTTAATGGTGGATTGTTTTATTGGGCAAGACATTTTAGTGCTGAGCAAACTTTTGCGCTTAGCAGCTCAATGAAATTGGCCCCTGGACTTTGGTTCACAAGGGGGCAAGGCTACAATATGTTTTCCTCTACAGCAAGGGGCATTTCACACAAACACACTGGAAAATATCTAAATGTCAAGAGGTCATGACAAGGTCAAGTACTAGACGACAGAGTCCGAGGCCTATAAACACAAGTTACACATGAATGTATTTGTACAGTTTTTTAATATATGATACCAAACACAAGATACCAGTATCAATTTGTACTGTCATTGTGCCAATACAAACAAGTCTGAAGCTTCAGGGTCCGTCTCCAGACTTTTGATAATTAAATCCTCCGTGTACAGACTACTTCAGTCGCCCCATCACCTGTTGCTATCCACTATCTACATGGGTAGTCTTCCATTCCAGTCTCAAATTGCATTCTTTCAGGGGCAGAGCATTAAAGGGGCTTTGATGGGAACCGGTCCACGCTAATTGTCCTGCTGAGTACACATACACATCAAACAGAGCACCGGTTACCAGTCAACCCTCCATGAAAGTTGTACTGCTTGCCAAATGTCTCACAACACCTTTTGGGTTGGGGCCAAGCGCCAATTTCACAGCCCTGCTTAGCACAAAAATTTGCTAACCATGAAACTACTGTCTTCATAAAAACAGGATTATCCGGGATATCCAGACCCCCACTGGTAGAAATCCCAAAATGCACCTGGGGTTTCCATAGCGATAACCAACTCATTGTACTTGAACTTGCTGTACACAACATGGACTCCCGCCAGCTTTGTGAACCCTTTATGCAACCCTAGCCAACAATGGACCCAAAAAGACGAACTTAATAACCAAAGAACACGCATACTATAGACACAGGAATACTAGGGTCAACCGCATGTCAAGCATACCGTGCCATTGTGCTAGACGTGTATAGGGTCGATGACGTACAAAGTAATGTACGTGCGCAAGCACATGTATAGCTAACAGCAAATGCACATTTAGCAAAAAGTGTGCAGTCTTTGGCCACCTGTTCACAAAATATTAATTTACAACAGGCAGCTGTATTCAAGTGCACTTTGTACATAAGAAAAAGTACACTTCAATAAATTTTATTACTTTTCCCGACCTGGAGTATTTCGTTCTTTTTTCGCTCGCCCACATGCATACAATTAATTTACCACACACGGTTTTTCCTGTGGTAATTGACTAGTGTAGTATCCTGAATACCACAATACACCACGGTGTGGTTTGTGTGGTCAAGCATGGTTTGTGATCCAGTTACCCTGTGGAGATGGTGGTAATGTGTGGTAAGAAGCACTTAGTGCAGAAGGTTAGGGTAAATTCCTGTTCAACAAATGGTTAGTGGGTAGCATACATGTCCGCTTACTCAGGCTGAAAGGAAATTAGTGCGATTTGGCTGGGAGGGAGTTAGTTAGTAATGTTGAAATATTATAATTTATGCTGGTAACACCACTACCCTGTGTACATGTAGATTAAGAGAACAATCTACAGTATGTGCACAGTGTACACTGCAAACAAATTACAGGAAAAAAAATGTATAGACATGGGCCTTGGTCTAGACATAACTGCTGTCATCAAGTACATGCATTCCCATGACATGATTTCTTATGGCAAACCTCTTTAAAAAAATGGAAATGAGGCATAGGAATTTCACAAACCACATCCCGGGCCCACAAACGCACCATAGCCATACTTAAAATAACTGCTCTGCGCAGGAAGTATCGTTTGTAAACCGGATTTTTCTAAAACAAAGCAACAAATGGCCGAGAACCAGTCATCTGCGTTGCACATTTTAATTATATTCTGGTTGGTAACCAAGTTTTTGTATTAAGCGCATGTATAATCTGCACCATCCTTTAACAAAATCTACTTGTACAGGCCTTTTTCAAACCTCAGTTTGAACCAAGGAACTGGGCCCATTTTGTAGTTTGGAAGGACAGTACACGTAACAGGCATTAAACAAAATATAGGCCTTTTAATTGGCATGGTTTTGAACAAGGAAGTGGGGTTCAAACTTCAGCTATAGGCCTAAAAAATCTGGAAGCTGCATTTTTAGCTTTTTCAGGGATGCGAGACTTCAGATTTAAATCAGATTTCAGATTTTTTTGGTTAAATTTTAACTCAGAATTTCAGCTTTTTGGTACACCTTCTCTGTACAAAAGTATAGTTAACTTTTCAAATTTCAGCTTTTTTCTTGGTGTTTTCAGATTTTTCTTTGTGATATGGCCACTCACATTCCTGCTTTTTGATGACAGAAAAGCAGCAAGAGATTTCGAAAGAGACCCTGAAAAATTTTCCCCAGGGGAGTCTCGACACTGCCAGGTTCATCCGATGTCAAGAAGGACGGGGTCACTGTCCGTGACAATGGCCCTATTGTTAACCTTTGATATTTTGACAGACGGCCATGTATTGTCTTCTAGTTTTAACAGATAAGATTGTGGGGCAGAATTGAATAGAAAACCAAGATAGTATCACAACAGCTATTATTTTATAAATGTAGACATTGCACCATCACAGATAAACCAAGTTAAAAGTGCAAAGCAGACTATGACGAAATATTCTGTTGCAATATGATTTTTTATTGCATTTTTTTCTTACTGACGAAAATCTACTACAAAGCACGTACGTGCAGTCTACCAGCATTTTTTTGAACTCTTGTATCTGAAAAGTGTACCGTGACCGATTTCTATTATAGTTTCTCGTGAATATAACATCATATGTAGTATACACACTATACATAAATGAACAGGGCTGGAACCATAAATATTATCCATTATAGTGGTTGTTCATTGTAGCGATTTTAAGCCGCCAGTGCTTTGGCATTCAACATGTTTTGTACACAAAAATTGGGAGCCAAGGATAATGTTTGGTATCTAGACAAATGTTAGGAAAAGCGGTGTTGGTTATAAGGTCTACAAAAAATGGTAGTGTTGCCCTCAAGTGGAAAAATTAAAATTTTGGGTCGGTTGGTCAATTTTTTTTTTTTTTTTTTTTTTTGGGCAGACTTTCAAACATTCAAGAATAAGTACAGGATGTATGGTCACCAGGGCTTATAAATCAGCGGTCTTGGGTCGTTTCGAGGAGACACGCTTTTTTACTGCTAAATCTTACATTTTCTGTCAAAAATTGTGATTTTTTATACTTTAGGACTCGGAGAAAAAAAAAAAAGAAAAAAAAAATCCCGGCCCAAAGTTTTGGCATTTTAACGGTCGGTTGCTGAGGGCATCACAACAATTTTTGTTTTAGGCCTAATGGCATTCCACTACAGTATGAAGAAAGTTCAATACATACAACAAGGCGTACTGTGTCTATGGCTATTCAAAATCATACCAGGGCATGAAAAAAGTACAACACACAAGAGCTATATTAGTTCCTTGGCTGCGCTTTACACTTGGCATATTGCCCCAGCAAAATCAACCATTCTCAGGTTTGCTTTGTGGTTTGCCCTAATATTGACCTAAGTCCATGCCATAAGTCCATGCAAACAGACATGTAGCTAAGCAAAATATCATGGATGTCATTTTATTTTTACATGATATTTTTCTTTTTATGTCATACAAGTAAAACCGAAAACTCCTATAGGCTTTATCTATGGCACAAGTCACTTTTCCTATAAAAATTGCAACATTTTTCATGTTGCCATGATCATAACCCTTGGTCTGTCGTGTTGCGATGATCGTGACCCTCGGTCTGTTATGTTGCGATGATCGTAACCCTCGGTCTGTCATGCTGCGATGATCGTAACTCTCAGTCTGTCATGTTGCGATGGTCGTAATCCTTGGTCTGTCATGTTGCGATGATCGTAACCCTTGGTCTGTCATGTTGTGATGATCGTAACCCTCGGTCTGTCATGCTGCGATGATCCTAACTCTCGGTCTGTCATGTTGCGATGATCGTAACCCTTGGTCTGTCATGTTGCGATGATCGTAACCCTTGGTCTGTCATGTTGCGATGATCGTAACCCTCGGTCTGTCATGTTGTGATGATCGTAACCCTCGGTCTGTCATGTTGTGATGATCGTAACCCTCGGTCTGTCATGTTGTGATGATCGTAACCCTCGGTCTGTCATGTTGTGATGATCGTAACCCTCGGTCTGTCATGTTGCAATGATCGTAACCCTCGGTCTGTCATGTTGTGATGATCGTAACCCTCGGTCTGTCATGTTGTGATGATCGTAACCCTCGGTCTGTCATGTTGCAATGATCGTAACCCTCGGTCTGTCATGTTGCAATGATCGTAACCCTCGGTCTGTCATGTTGCGATGATCGTAACCTTGGGTCATGTTGCTATTCTGTACAACCTTAAGAATATGGGGATTGTGGGTTAACGGGTCCTAAAACTATAAAGGAAAGGAAACTACTATTTGAAAAGTAACTTACCTACATATACTTTGTTGGTCTCCTCCTCTATATTACCAAGCTTAAATTTTTGGAAAGAGGGCAGGGCTTTGATTTTTGAGGGAAATTATGGGGTAAAAACGGTAACCAAGATTGTAACATTTCACCGCCGCACGGACGGCCGCAGACGAGAATAGTCTGGTTTCCACTCTGACATTTTGAGGACTCTTGGTCTGTTGGGTCTGGGCACTAGACTAACCAGACCAGACAAAATGGCCTCACGCGATCAGACGGTCTGTTTTAAAGTTTACAAGAAGCGCGTAAGAAAATTGAATTTTAACCCTGAAATGTTTAACAAATTTATTCAATGTAGGCTTTTAAGGACCCATGAACATTTGCTGAAAGTCAAAAGTATCATTTTTGAGGAGTAGTAGTTAGTTCAGAGCCAAAAAAATCAATGTGTTTTGGGATCCCGTTAACCCACAATCGCCAAGAATATAATGTAACGTACATGTATTCCATGCTCACTCTACCAACTGAGCTATCCAGCGCTAAGCTGGCTGTTTTCCAAAATAAATGTCAATTATCATTGTTCACATTTTGGAAGACAGAAGTTCATGTTGGCAAAACCATGGAGGTTGTACTTGTAGGCCCCTACTCAACAGAGGGAAAGAATTCCACTGATGACCATTACGGAAAAAGGATTATACCCTCCAAGAGTTAACTTATTGGATACAAATTATGATGAACTTCAATCTCAGGTGTGGAAAACTTGGGTAGCATATCTGAAAAGTGAGTTTTACAGGGTTTTTTACCTACAAATTGTGCACTTCCAATACAGCGGTGCCATTTTGCTCAAAACGCCCTCTATTGGTTCCATAGAGTTGTGCACAAATAATGGTCATCAGTGGAATTCTTTCCCAACAGAGTCTGACCATGGCATGCCATGGGGGTATTAAAAAGAGTTCCGATTTTGTTTTCATTCACAAAGTCGGGTCTTCACTTTTTCAGAATTCTTTCCATATTCGATGAGGCTGACAAAATCCCAAAGAGCAAAGAGCAAGCCAAGGAAAGTGACTAAATACATAGGCCTACATCATGATGCAATACCAAGTACACTCAGCGCTTGATGATTAAGAAAGCACCTAACCTTACCCTAAACTAAAGCAAGTCATTCGATTCTAAAATAACATTAACCATGCATAGGCATAGGACTAGCATTGTATTAACGTTAGGCCTACAACAAAAATTGAAGTAAAAATACACGAACGGTACACGATGTAGAATTGCATGTTCTCCAATAAAATTAAATATGATCGTCATTTATCGTTTCCTGACAAGATAGACTACGGTACTGACATTCACAAATCAAGATACTCACATGGATTTGGGGTTTTTGCCCGTAATTTCATCAGCTGTTCCCAATCGGACATCACTACAAAAAACGTGCGCGTATTCGACCACGATGGCGCCTATGGACAAATTATATTTATGTGAGAAAATCTGAACATTTCCCGGCAAATTCATGCGTCACACATCATTGTAACCAATCAAAACGACTGTTGTATTGTAGCGCACCTTACCGTGTAGGGCACACGAGCTGGGATTGGTTCGTATCGTTATCTCATGAATTATTCATATTCAAAGCAAAATGGGCGGGACTTTGAATTTCAACAGAGGGCGCAAGCACATTCATGGCTCTGATTCTACAGGTGCACCGTACCAATGTCACTATAGTACTCCAATTGACTTGGTGCAAAAATCCTCAACTTCACACGGTTCAAAAAACCTCATCCAGGAGTCTCTCATTCTTTGATACAAACTGCATATGGTAGTTTGGACCCTCATCTACCTAATCAATTTATTCTTCTAAATTTTTGGTTTGTTAGCCGATTAGATTTTTGGTAATATTGTAAAACAAAATACCTCCAAATAATTAATGTCCTACAATACAAAATTATGATGATAATCAGCTCGGCGCATTGATTTTGGAGCTATTTAGTGTGATGCGCCTTGACGGTCGAGTTTATTAAATCCCAACTTGTGTAAATATGTAATAAACACTCTGGATTTAGCTGATTTTCATCTGAAATGCGGGTTGTGACATATCGGGTTGTAAAACTTCGGTAGAAAACCAAACAAACAGACAGACACGCTACATGGACATGGAGCCCGACGGGGAGACACACAATACAGACAAACAAACAAACACCCCAACAAATTAACAAACAAACAAGTAAACAAGGAGAGCCTGTCTGACTGAAGTGATGATTTCCGTACAAATAAAATAAAGAGCAAGGAATTAAAGGGATGGTACAGAATTGGTAAGACAAAATACACTTCATGATCACAGATTCACATAAAACTTACACAGTATAATGGTGATGATAGGAGAAAACATCACATGAAATGTTTTTGTCTGAAATGCCATATTCGTTGAGAAATAAATGAAACTATTTTCCGATTGGAATAAATCGCTTCGAAGCGTTTTATTCATTCCTTGAAATCTGTACACTGGTTTTCACTATTTTCTCGTGACCCAGATGACTGATTGACCTCAAACTTCTACAGGTTTGTCAGTTAAGGTATATGATGGATTACATAATGTGCTTTCACTGTCAGCAACGGTTTTGTCGCAAAAACCAGTTCTGTACCATCCCTTTAACCAAGGATATGCATATGCAATTTATCATCGAATGCCAGAAATCTGCACCACATGGCATATCATTTTTACATACATGTAACATTCTTTTATTGACCATAAAAGTATGATGTACAGTTCAAAGCACCATTACTCATGATTATTTAAACTGGATAACTGAAATAATGTTTATTGAGACCCTCGTCTGTCGTGAACATTGATGAGCGGAGGGATTTTAATGTGCATGGCTTGTTAATTTTTATGAATGGACGGTGATTGGCTAATGCTGGGTAAACGATACAAGATTTGTCCAATCATCATACGTCATTGGCGCATGGATAATTTGATGGCAAGTGAATGACCTAGGGATGAATATTTTATGAGCGTACACATTTTTTTCCAAGGCTATCAAAACTAGTAAAATTATATGAATCCTCCTCAATGCTCTTCATTCGCTGTCAGAAACTGCTGGAAGAATACATTGTGGGGAAAAATGGCAAATTTCTTGTTGGTCGCCCGTGTTTGTGAAACCATCATTGGACTGCTAGGTGTCCTTGGCAATGGTCTGGTTATAGTAGTCATCTGGAGAGTCCGTTTCATGCATACGCTGACCGTCTCTTTCATCTGCCACCAGGCGGTCATTGATTTGATGGGGTCACTCCTAGTGGTGCTCCGGTATAACATTCCCCTGCCCGACCCGGTACCTGAGACGGTAGAAGGCGAGGTGCTGTGTCGGGTGTGGATAGGGGGAGGCCTCCTCTATTTCTTGTTGATCGCCTCCACGTACAACCTCCTGTTCCTGACCACGGAGAGATACGTCGGCATCGTGCATCCGCTCCGCTTCCAGAAGATATTCTCCCGTCGAGGGGTGGCTTTGATGATGGCATCCGCTTGGCTCATCAGCGCCTTGATTAAGTCCTACTCCTTCGTCATTTACACCGTGAAGGACGGGGGATGCAACTACCAGAACCTAGAGGGGTCTAAGGTGATCGGTCCTCTCATCATTTGCTTGCAGTACTTCCTCCCAGCAGCCGTCATGATGTTCTGCTATGTCCACATTTTCGTGTCGGTGAAACGTCGCTCCGTCAAGTCCCTCAAGAACGGTGTTGAAGATGACCCCCATGCCACTGCAGCAGCTGCACTTGGTCAGCCACAGCAACAGCAGCAGCAGCAACAGCAGCAACAGCAACAACAACAACAACAGCAGCAGCAGCAACAGCAGCAGCAGCAGCAGTTGAGGCAGGAAGCTGTGGTCAGACGTGACATCCTAATGACCCTGGTCATCACCTTCGTGACATTCCTGATCTGCTGGACGCCCAGTCAGGTCTTGTTCTTCATGTTCAACATGGGCTGGTACAACCTACAAATCGACGGAGCCATAAACATCATCATAACCATTATGGCTCTGTCCAACTGCTGCATCAACCCCATCATCTACTCCTTCAAGTACAAACAGTTCCGATTGGCGGTGCGCAAAATGCTGTCCGGCCGTGAAGATGAAGGAATGTTTGACGGGCTTCTGCCGTCTGCAATGACACAAACAACCGAACCCTATTGCATGCAGTAAGGCTCGGATCGGAGGATATAATTAAAGGTACTATCATACTTTGATAGCATAGGCTACCGAAACAGAAATCTTCGCAGATTTACCTATAACTTAAAGAAAATAAATTTGGTGATGGTAGAAACATACCGTTAAAATGTGTCTGCGATGCCTGAGTGAAATGCTGTATTTATCCAGAAAAGAGTAAAACCAATTGACCCAAAACAAGTTGATCGTCGGAAGATATCGCGGGTGTTTTTCACTGTTTTATTCAAAAAGTGGGCACCATATGGGACTGCAAATTTCGCAGATGACTGTTGCTATATCTTCCTTGATATTAATTGCCCATGAATCATCATTTCTTTGACAAAAACCCAGTATGAAATTACCTTCAACTGAAGAGCATAGTACACCATACACTTGGCATTAGAATAATTATGTTGTTCGTGATATTTATAATTATATTAATATGGTTCAGGGTATTTAAAATTTGAAAGGTATATTCATGTTTGATTTATCACTTTTAATTATTTATTATTGATCAAGAAGTTAAAGTAGAATTGTTTAGTGGATACTGAGAATTTCCATTTTTTTGATTTGGCCTAGACCAAGTCAAGACGCTTCCTTAAAACAGCTTTACAACATAGCAAGAGCAATAAACGACTTAGTGCGGTTGTCGATGGTAATCTGACTTTACATTGTCTTGTATTGAAATTTTAAACTCGATTTTAACTTCCAACGGATAAGGATACTTTGATAAGGAAAAGTGAGACTTTTGCTTTGTGAATTCAATACAAGGTGATATCAGAAAATCTGCAGATAGAGAATTTAGTTAGATAATTTAATTTATTATACTACAAGCATTTAGCCATCCGTATGGAGAGATTTGAAACGATTTGATTGAGCATAAGGAATATAATAAATACATAATTCATTCGTGATATTGCTACTGGTTGCTAAATTAAGTTGTTCATGATATTTATCATTCTATTATTCAAGGTTCCAGGGTATCTAAAATTCGAAATTATTTTTAAGTTTCATTTATATAATCATCACAGTTTTAATTTATTATTACTACAAGAAGTTAATAGAACTATAATGGATGCTGGGAATTTACGTGTTTTGTCTTTTTTTGGTCTCCCTCCGTGTTTCAGTTTCGTTACTTTTTTTGAAAACCTTGTTGTTAATTTGAGTGGTTTTGAGATATTATCCTTTTTGATCATGAATGCTTTTATTTTCCGTCGTTTTTGTTTTCAGAAACCCACGATCACAATGAACGCCACTGACACCATGATAGTCACCAGCGAAATCTAATTGAATATTAGTCATTTTTCGCATGATCTAATAACCTAATTATAAGGTCAACAAGGAATCATTATGCATTTTTCTACGTGGAGTTAGACAACAACATTTTCCTTACAATAAATTTTACGACCAAGCGGTTTTGTGGAATGATAACAACACTGGCGGCAGCCGAAACATGTTTTTGGCGCCTTTTCACAATAAGTAATAGCGCCATCTTCCGACAGGAGGAAGTTAGGCTAGTAGTGGTATTACAAATCATGTACTACACAATGCCAAATCGTCAGTATGAATGAGCACTAAACTACCTGAAAATGTAATACCAAATCATTTAAGACCGGGAAAACATTTTCTAAAGAAAAGGAAGAAAAAGGGGGAAATAAAGAGACTATTTTCAAAACCGTATATAACAAGGAAAAGAGCAGAAATTTCTTTCAAAGCCATATGGTGATAATTAGGGCCTACATGTCGACATTTTGTTTTATCATTGAAAATACCGAACCAATATATCTTTTTTCTTGTCAAAGTAACTATGAGAGCCCTAGTTACGTTTGGAAAAGATATTTTGAGTCGTCTATAATGGACTATTAGGGAGACATTCCCATAGGGGACGTGACACACAACTATACCTACCTATTTCTAAACATCATGGGCCTCCAAACCAATTAACTTGAAATTGACATATGTTCATATTGAGATCATTCAGTTCAAATATGTTTAAGATGTAGACATTTGTTGTTGTCTTCGTAATGTTAACTTTCAGATGTTAACCTGCCTCCCTATTATGCAATTTGGACAAATGAACCTAAGTTTGATTCGTCACTATTAAATTCAATAAATTGTATTCATTATAAAAACCCATGCATTACATTCGACTCATGATTCATCTGGCGAAAGATAATACGACATTTTTTTTAAAGGGTATTCATGACAACAACATACGTATTAAATAAATCATAAGTGTCTTTTAAAGGCAAAATCAAACTTAAGGAGAAAAACAATGGTTTGAGAATTTTTGCGGGCCCGCTGCACAGCAGAGTCAGTCATGGGAATTCCTTCCTCCATGGTATGACCGAACAGGCAAGCTTAGAAAAATAAGGAAATTACCCCGCAGTAATATAAATCAAAGGCTTAAATTTCAACCTATTCACAAGGCAGTTTATCGCAGATTAGCCACAAATTATTCATCCCTTGTTACGATATCGAAAATAAAATCATCAGGAATTCCAACCGCATGAGTTTCCAAGTTGGGACGCCCCTTTTTCCCATAAAAAAATAATATCATGATAATAATTAATAACATGAAATGTTATCCTCGTACCAGGCCGGAAACACCAAAATGCTCATAATCGTGTTTCATCCTGGGAACGATACAGCTACTGGCATATATCCGCTGGTGCACGACAATTATCGTTTGAAATGTGCATTGACGGGTACCAATGAATACCACATCATTGAACATGCACACTTTATGCACACCACAAAATAGGGAGGAGAATCATACGTCCGGATGTGAGCCTTCAAAAATGATGTTTTCCTTTCCTTAGTGCCAAAAAAGGACCCATTTTTTTAATCAAACTGATGTAATATCAAGACACTGCAGTGTAGAAGTAGGATATATATCGATTAATTGGATCTGGTATCCGAAGAGAAAATGAGTTGGGGAGAGGACTTGTGGGTAAGTTGAAAAATTTTAGGCGTTGACATTTTTTTTTTCCTCCATTGGTGTGTCCAGTTTCCGGACAACATCAGAACACTGGATTTAAGTATTCTTCCTCGTTGTAGAATTATATGTTTTGCGTGGATGTTGTGTTTAAAAGTAGAACAGACGTTAAACTGAGACAAATTAGTTGACTTGGAGGATGGAATATTTATATTCCTCATTTCCTGTTGTATGTCATGCGAGTTACTGTGACTGTACTGACACTGACTGAACTGTGCTGCTGTGTGCGCATGCATGTGCTACAAGTTAGTACAACTTGTGCAACTAGGCCTAGGGCCTACAAACAATAAATAATAAGCATATGTTTGAGAAAAGGGGCGGAGACGATATGCTTGTAATCACATTGGCAATCGTGACAGTTTGTATTTAAAAGATAGAAATGGTTCTGTTGACAAGCACCACTTTTTTCACCAGAAATGAATTCAAATATGATCAGTTCCTACAGAAAACTAGTGACTTGACTAAAGTAACAACAGTTTGCCTCTTTGGAGTAGAAGTTTGGCCTTATTTCATTTGAACTAGGTACTTATTACTTATTTATGCAATTTATTTATGCTAATTACAACGCGATTTGAGTACTTTTTTGCTTAATTTTATTTGTTTGGTTTTATTTGTGTTTTTTGTTATTTGTGACTGCCTTCAGAAATTTAGTATAAAAACCCACATGAATCTGGCACAGATATTTTAGAATTTCCAATTTTGTAACTGACTTTGTTTATTGAGCATTCCTGGTAATTAGTCCATTCTGGTTAGTCTGGTACCCAACTTCTACAGTAAACTAACTCATCTAAATCTGTTAACCAGAGTGGACTAATCTCCAGCCCCAGAAATGCCGTTGATTGTGCATGGTTCTCTGTCATTTGATAACCGATCAAGGCTTGGGATGTGCTGAATGATAAGCGAAGAAGTTGTTGTGAGTGAAACACTTCCGTAAAAAATGCACAATGATGGTTGAGTGGAAGGGATGTAAGTTAAGAAGTAACTGTGTATTTTGAGTAGTATTTTGTGTGGTTCTGAAATGAACTGGCAGCTTGACGTTTAGTAGAGTTTGCGATCTGTCCGTTAACAGGAGACTGTTGATTAAACTTATCTTTTCAACACATGGGTGATTCACAATACTGCGTGTGCGTCTCCATCTCCAAG
Source organism: Astropecten irregularis (assembly GCA_963971285.1). Taxonomy (NCBI): domain Eukaryota; kingdom Metazoa; phylum Echinodermata; class Asteroidea; order Paxillosida; family Astropectinidae; genus Astropecten; species Astropecten irregularis. The sequence continues at coordinate 13,682,158 of OZ020260.1, read as the reverse complement.
AGTTGGTATAAGTTGGTATAATAAGTATCTAGTTCAATTAAAATAAGGCCAACCTTCTAAACAAAGAAGCAAATTGTTATTAATTTAGTCACTTATGAACTTATTTTATTCATTTTGCTGTTCAAATTATGAAAAAAAAATAGATGAAGGCTAGCGCGAAGCATTAATTTAATCCAAGTGCAAGTTACATGTATAGTGTTACGTATTATGATTACATTTGGTAGAATGTAAGCTGCACAGAGTAATCTACTTGACAGTTGTATTACACTGAGACTACTAGATCGTGACATATCCTGCTTCGGTCTACATCCTACGTAATGTGTCACTTCCACAGGGCCCACGCTTGCCTTCAGTGTTGGGTCTGAACTTGCAATTGGTCTATGAAATTTCACCAAACTCGTCATAATTTTCATAGGACTTTTGATGCATTGCAGCCCCATGTAGAAGTCGTACTTATGATGGGCTACAATTGACCCCACTTGTCATTGGCCAATTAAGTGCTTTATTTAGAAGCAATCTATTAATTACTGACCAAATTCATTCAGGTTTTTCCATGAACATAGGAAGACTTGGAAATTAGACATAGACCCAGCCTTGCAATTGTTTTTAGCAGGTCATTTCACTCACGATTAATAACAAAAAGTGCACTTTTTCAATAGTTTATAACAACTTGCTTACCACTGTATTTGTGCCAGAGCTGTTTACGTAGGCAGTTCAGATTGGAGTATCCTTTTTTACCAATTGACAATTTCCTTGCCCAGTTAAGATTGAGATCGGAGTCCTAATCCACTTAAGTTGAAGCAAACAATTTAGTGTAATCTTATGATCAGAGCCATGCCCAAAGTCTGTGGCATGTTGTGGGATATAGGCATATTGGCATGGCTGTGTACAGTGTATGCTGTAAATATATTATTATTATTGTACACACGCATTAAATTAACGTCGATGCTTAATGACCTAATTGATGACACCACATGGTCCATTAGGGACACCTTACACATTTTCCTACAATTGTAAATGTTGGAAACATTTAAGAAATATTTTACATGTATATTCCAGGCGTTCTTTTCCTCGGATCAGTTGATTTCCTCTTTTTTTTCACTTCACTCTTATGCCATTAAAAAGTGAAAAACACTGTACAAAATATGGTCAAGATTGGAATTTCCTCTTTTTTTGGTTAAGTTCAAGTTGCATGGCTGATATTCATGTTCATGATATTTATTTATCTTTTTCCAAAAGTGATACAATCCCCAATTACAAATGCACAATAAACCCTAAATAGTTACTTGACAAGTTGACAGTAAAAACTAGGGAAAAGCAAATCTGTGTGAAATACAGTAAATTGTGAATGTTCCTTTAATTAATTAAAGCCCGTAACTAGATTTAAAAAAAAACTACATACCGGTTGGTAACCATGTCGGACTTAATAGTACCATCATCAAATCAATTCATCATACACACGTGTCTGTTCATCAACAATTTTTAAAAGTGTTGAAGGTTTAAAACAGATAACATGGCGTTTCCTGCATTAGTGCACTTTGTGAACTGTATGCATTGTCTCAGGGTATTACAGTATGTGCACTGTATGTAAAATGGTATGATGGTGCTACACGTGTACGAAGACTCCTAATTAGCCATTTCCACCATTTCATCAAAATACCTCCATATATGGAATATCCTGGCTAGGCCGCAGACTTACAGGTCAAAGCCGTGTCTAGTCGTGGTTTGGTGAATCAGTACACACTCTACATGTCCACCGTACAGGGTACATGTACCTTCTCAGCAAAGGGATGGGTGTGCTCTGAATGATCCGATCACCTGTACAGTTTGTGCATCTACGTCTCAAGGAAATAAGCCCGTCAGCTGTGCGAATTTGTCCTGCACGACTTACCGCCGCTGATCGCTGCGATTTTTTCCGGATTTATTAGAGTTTTAAAGGGAAAAATGTCGGACCAGGAGGAAGCAGCAGAAACTGTAGTCGGTGTAGCGCCGGACTCAGCTCCGGATTCAGCGCCCAAATCAGCGCCGGATTCGGCTCCGGATTCAGCGCCCAAATCAGCGCCGGACTCGGCTCCGGACTCAGCGCCCAAATCAGCGCCGGACTCAGCGCCAGACTCAGCGCCCAAATCAGCCCCCGACTCAACCGCCGACTCAGCCAAGAAGAATGGTGCCACACCTGTTAGCACCAGTGAGGTGTGTGCCACACCTGTTAGCACCAGTGAAGACGTACCTCTAAAATTGACTAAATCCAGGCTGCCCAAGCCTCTGTTACCCAGACCCAAGACCATCTTACGGAAGGCTTCGAAAGGAGATACTCGTGACGGGTTTGACTTTGAGGTATCTGTAGATTTTAGTCAATATTCGTTGATAGAATGGGAGGCTTTTGAGAACCGGTCTTCATGTCAACAGTGCACGCGCACGCAATTGTGAGCATGCGCGCTTTGTTTTGCACGTGCGCTGTTGTGCGTGCGCTGTTGACTTGAAGACCGGTTCTCAAAAGTCTGCCATTGATAATCTGTGAACAGAAGCGACCCACTTCACGAGGGAAAGTTGGAAAGTTACATAATATCCTAATTTCGGAAAGATTAGCAAGAAGAAATGGCTATTTGATGCTTCTCATCCACGAACCAGGATATTGCGTTGTCTTGTTTCAGATTGAAAGACTGAGTCCACCAAATTCCTGTTGCATTTAGATTTATAGTCTCGGTCGTTATAAGTTCAAACTATCTGGGAATACTTCCTGTAGTTGGATTCCTATTTTCAATTACCCTAACACAGACCTCTGTGTCCCAAGTTCCTCATCAATATGATATCACCATATTCCCAATGTACAAATTGTAATGTACACTATCACTGCTTGCACATCATGCACAGTATTGTACTATAGGCCTACGCTATTGTCAGTTTTCACTACCAGTATATTTATGTGCAAACTTGTACATTGTGAAGATGGCAGAAGATAAATAAATATATATCTGGATCAACTTTCTCGTTGTTGCTATAGGTTGCCTTCAATAGTAAAAGTATGTTTGCATTGCTAGTGCACATTTTTTGTTTCACATTTCGCATTTCACAATGAATTTACAATGTACATGTTTGTAAATAATTAGCATTTTGAAGACACTTTACATAATATTTGCATTTAAAGCAATTATCTTGGACACAATGTTTACTAAATATTCAGTGTGCATGCAGTTTTATTCATTCAAGAAAAAAAGGCCTTTTTGTTTTAAGAAATGTTCATGTACATGTACATGTCAACTATTCTAAAAAAATTATGTATGTATACACAAAGGTACAGTACACTGTACATTGATTTCAATATTTTCAAAAGAACTGAAAATATTAGATTATATTGCATGTACACATAAGAATGTACTGTACATAGTTGCCTATTATTTATCAATTGTGAAATGCACACAATGAACACACCTCCAAACATGTACAAATGTCAAAATATTATGCCTTACATTCTGCCTGTAATGTATGTCAACACTGATACAAATGTGTAATACATAAGTACACTAGGCATTTACATGTAAATCAAGGAACATTTTGCACGTACAGTATACTATGCAGTGCATAGACTACACTGGTATCCCGTGCCCATGCGGCATGCATATGTACGCTGGATGTGTCATCAGTTCGATTTTCCCCGATTACCGGCCAGGAATGCCGTGACTGAGGGACTACCTCAAAATATTGACAGTCAACAGCTGTCTCTGAATATACATATTACTCACTCCTCTCTACGCTACCGCAGTGATTGCCAAATAAATTATAACACCTTGATCATTGTCTGTCTAATTGTCTACTGGTAGTACTTTACACTGTAGTATATAGCCACTCCCATATTGAACATTCATACATGTACATGTACAACATTCCTATGATATTATGCGGCATAATTAAAAACAAAGAGAGAACCTACTGTTTTCCCCCTAATATTTTTAATTAATATTGTATGATCAATACAAGTAATAAACTGCTGCAAACTGCTCATCAACCAAAAATAATTACCTGAAAATTGCCTGAGTTAGGAGGACCTGATATGTTTTGATCCTAGCAGGATTTTTATTAAAGGCTAAATGACAAGAGGATTTCATGCAAGTTAATATTGTACAGTATGATATATGTAAGTTTTAACGAAACAAATGGAATTTCCCACTGTTGTAGAAGATTCAAAGTTGATTTTTTTTTACAAGAATCATGGGATCAAAAACATCATTTATTTAGCAAAAATCTTTACGGAAGTTCTGCATATAATGTCACTATTACCATTGCATGTCATGTATTTTTACTATGCATAGTTTGTTCACACAGTTTGTGCTGTTCACACCAGGAAATCCGTTTATAGGACTGTCTGGTTTAACCAAACATACACTGATCCAGTACTTTTAGTTTTGAAAATACATTTTTTGCACAGGTCAAATGTACATTGTACAACTATTACTAATATTGCTATGTAAAAGTTACCATTTCACTTTCGTTGAACAGTTTTATCCTAGCTCTATGGTGTTTTGTTTATCCTCTTTGTTGAAAGAAGACATCCAAATTTAATCTGGCTTCATTTAATATCCATATGTCTAAATGGTTCATTGACAAATAATGCAAATTGCAGATGGGTAACGTGCCCCCCAAAAATGTGCCCAAAATGTGCCCTGATACATGTACTGTTTACATTGTACCTTTATGGCTCAGATCTTGGATAAAAATAACCATACATTTAGCATGCCCAAGGGCAAAAAAGAGGAAAAGGTTCTTTAAAATTCCGTGTACAGGGTAGGGCCTATTGATTTGCGTACAATGTATGTTGAATGGCATTGAATTGTACATTTTTTTGACGTACAGGACATATGTACAAAATACAAAAAAATGTACATACACTGTACTTCTCTAGTATGCATACTGCATTAATTAATGTAATTTGTACTATGAAGAGTCCTCCAGTTTTTTTTTAATTTACGAAGAGAAACAAAATCAATGTTCTGTCTTTCGTCGATGTGAAGAAACAACACAGTTCTCTGCTCAGTCCATGTGTAGAAGTATTAAGCCTTCAGGGTTGACATGTGATACGGACCGAACGAACATGAAGTAAAAAGAAAAAAAGTGCAACCATGTTTGCATGCGCACACGTATGAGTCACCTTTATGAACAGTAACTATGACGACTCATTCATTTTTGTCGCATTCTTTGTGTCATTGTCCATCACATTCAAGAGGTGGTGAAAAAAAAAATTTTTGAAACTGATTGAGTCACATAATGAATTCATGTCAATTTCTCTTTTGATTTTTTCTGTGAAATTTTAATAGTAGATGTCTAGATATAAAGCTAGGCCCATAAAATATAGTGTCTAAAATTAAAAACTTGGTCTAGTGGTCTACCCAAGTAGCTGAGGCCAAAACTTTGCATTTTCCTTTTATTCAAAATATGTTTCTCATTTTGAGGTTTACTGTGATTTTTGTTTCATTCATGTATCTTTCGTTTCATTCATAATTTTGTTTCTCTGACGTGTAAATATGCAAACAGATGTTTCATCGTCGTTCTCTGTGAGAATGTGCATTGAATTTTTTTGTTTGATCCGCTGATTCAATTATACAAACAAGCCCCACACAAGCGGAATGATTTACGTGAATAGTGGGTTGAATTCTGGAATCTGGTACCGGCATGCGGACATGTCACATATTTTGTACCTTGATTGCTACTCACCCATGTACACTGTAGGCAAGGGACCTCATTAATCATATCACAGAGCCTTATGGCCTGCATATTGATGTGCATTGATACTACTACTAGTCTACTATAGTGTGTACTGTGTCACACACAGATGGGAAATTGAAGGGATTATATTATAAACATCTTTCTCCTATTTTGGTTTACATCAATGATTATTAGGGTGTCACCCTGTATACATTACATTATGTAGGCCTATGCATACCTGCATTAATAAAAACATGTTCTCATCAATTAGAATAGAATGGCATCATCAGTTTCTGTATTGTAATCTGAAGTACATGTGTACTGTACATGTCATGCCCACAGTAATGTAAATTGCATATTGTGTGGGGATCATAGATAATACAGATGGTAACATACAGCATGTAGATGTACGTTCATGTACATGTATGGTGCTGGTACCTGTACTTATCTATTACAAACATTGACCATGTAAGTTACAAAATGGACACTAGTCCAGCGTCCAATCCAAATCTTGCCCCAACCCGGAGTACTTGGCAGAATACCAGCATTTTGTGTTCAGAATCTTTGTGACTCTGTTAGCATACAGTATTGTAGATCTAGCACTGTGCAGTGCACAGCCTTGAGTTAGGGTACATTGGTACAGCCAGGATACTGCCTCCCAGAAAATGTGGGTCAAAGGGTTCGTTTGATGTCCAGGGTAAAGTTCAGGATTATAATGACCTTTGAGCTCTTGAAACCTTAGCCTAAGCCCTGGCTTTTGGCTTCTGCTTAGTCTATGGCTCTAGTAATACATACATTCACTGTGGATGAGTTCGTTTAGCTTCCACGGGGCAGCCCTGACCTTGGAATGGTCGTGTATTCTGCGCAAAATAAGCGAGAGGGTGGGGATGAGGTTGACTGGTGTCGACTCGTGGAAGCTAAACAAACGCATCCTTTGCAAAATGGTAATGGTATCAAAATTCTGGACTGGTTTCTTTGACCAAACTCCATGTACATGACTACATGTATTAAACAAAACGTGTTTGTAACTTTCCTGTCCGGTTAAATGATGTACTGTACTTGTACACGTATGCATTATGTATGTACATGTGCAGTGCCTTCTTTTCAATTTTATTTGTGACTTCCTCAATTTCCTGTGTAGCATCGGTTTCAGTGAATATCCGTGTGACCATGGCGTAAGGTCCGTGGCGTGACCTGACTATGTCCAATGTAGGTTTTGTACACGTAAAGTCAGGTGTAGGCCTACATATCTGTGTGTATGATAATCACACTACCGGTAGTACCATATCCTACTGTATCCTCCATCAAAAGGATAATATGATCCCACATGCACATGCACAAAATTAGCTTGCAACTTTCCTACTTGGATTTATAATTCAGTAATAATTAAGGATACTTTTACTGTACACACAGTACAATGTACAAACTGGCTAGTGTAATAAAGTCGGACTGATCAATTGTACCGGTAATCAAAAAGGTTCATTTTGCCTTGTCAAAGTAAACTCAACATACTGTACACAGCAACTTACATGTACCTCGAATTAAAACAATTTCCAATAGCATTCATGTTCACCTACAGCACTTCCAAATTGCACAACATTGTAGGCATGTACAGTACAGTGTGGTTAAAATTGTATCAATACATGAAATTTGTTTGCTTAAACTTTGCTAGAAGTATAGAAATTTATTAGTATGCATTTTTATTGTTGCCAAATCATCACTCATCAGGGATGTGATTTGTTACTGTCAGGAAAAGTCCTTATTTCAGGATCTTTTCCTCATTTTCCCTGAACAAAAGTATATGAGACGTGTGATTTTCAGGATTTTGTTTCCCCATTTTTCAAGGTTTTTTATGCTAGTGCTGTCACAGCCATACATGTACATGTACAGTACAATACTCTCCTGTCTATAGTGTTTTTTGTGTAAATTTTTTTCTGAAAGTGAAACACATAAATTTTACACGTTCGAATGTAAAAAAAAAAAAATGGACATGGTTTCGTGATTTTCTAAAGACACTCTTTTCTACAGAGAACCTTGACTTCTTATTCAGCAATTTAAGTCTAGATTTTTACCTTTATAAAAATTCATTCATTCCGTGTACAACATAAATGCACACTGTATAGTGTGGAGGAGTTGTACCCTTTTTATTGCATGTGTTGTGTCCACGCATGATGTCATAGGGTCTGCATTAGTCATCGTGTCAGTTTTCTACGTAGCTAGTCGTGGGCCCTTTCCATTGTCTGAGACAATTGGTTCGGCAACAGACGAAGAATGATTTTGGAAATTTTGGATGCAATTTCCACCAATGCCTAATTGGTGATGATGGATATATATATACAGTCACCCTGCACAAGGAAATCATAAATTTATCTCTCTCATCTTAAATGCTGAAAATTTGGGTCAAAGCTTCATTTTCTTGTTTGCAATACGGTATCTGTGGAAACTGTTACATCAAGCCTTTATTTTGATAAATTCAAAATTCAAATGAACATCCTCATTAATTAACCACAATTACAAAATATGACTTCTCCTTCCTCAAACTACATAACATTCAGGAAATCCGGTATGAAATTGTCTGCCAGATTTACGATAAAAAAAACCCTCTGATTGTAGGATACATGTATGTACTTTTGTGATCCTGTTCATAATGTGTATTTGAGCTTTGTCTTGTTTCCTTATGGCTTTGCTATTGTCATCTCTCTTGAAAAAAAAACCCCACTAAACAGCAGGTCTAGTAACTGAAGCATTTTATTAGACCTGAACTTTTTCTGTGGCATTCATGTGTATAGGAAATCAGGCCTTGAATTTGGTTCTGAAAGGGACAAGGCAACTTTTCCATTGCAAGGGGCACTTCCATTGGAAAATCATAATGTCTATGGAAACATTTGAAGGGGCACCAAGCCGAAGAACCAGGGCAACGAAGGCCATGGCCTCCGTGGCCTCCGTTAAATTCAAGGCTTGGAAAAACCGTAACATAATCAATGTAGACACCATTTTAATTGTACAAGGAAAACAAAATCACTAGACAGCCGGTTTAGTGCAGTACACACTTTTACTAGACTGACATTGAAATCTCTAGACTCGTTCCGTGGTCTAGTGGATATTTCAAGCCCTGATGAGGGTACATGTAGTGGAGGGCATGTTTAAAAAACAGAGGGATGTTAAAGGGAAATGCCCCGCCCTTGAAGGGGTAAATGGTGTGGGTGGGGAGATGAACTATGTACATTTCCATTGCGAGCCTCCACGGTTCCATTGTGCTTAATAATATGCGTAACATTATTGTGTTCATATCAAAGTGAGTTCATGTACATGTACCGTGCTTACATTGTGTTCATTTGAATGTGATGTCATACCGTCATACTGTACGTTCCGTCTATACAGTATGTAAATGTATGAATGCGTGCGACATGTGTGTGCAGTGAACGTGAACAAAGGACATGATGTATAAATCTGCTCTGTGTGCATTATCTATGGTTCTTACTCTCAGGAAAAAAGAAGAAGAAAAAATCAATATGGAAACAAAACAGTTCAACAGCTCAGTGTGTGCATTATATTAATTCTGAGACATGTTACATGTATGTGGCTTTTTTGTGCAATGATTCATGTGCGATTATTTCGTTCTGTTTGGGTTTTGATTGATTTTATTATATGAATTTATTTATGCCATTCTGTGGACTCATATGGTTCCTGGTCATTGCCTTGGTGCCCCTAGTCACTGCCTTGATGTCCTTTGCCATTGTCTATGCTGCACAGTGCATTGAGCTTAGCAAAAACACTGCAATTTATTGATCTAATTCTTTGTCCTCATTTGTCCGTGTTTGCTGCCCAGGACCAGTACAGTCAACTGGAGAAGCACACTGAGAAGGGAATTGAGTTTCTGGACAAATATTGCCATTTTGTAAAGGAGAGACAGAGAATCGAGCTGGAATATGCCTCCCAACTGAAGTGAGTATGAATGTAACCCTAACCTTCTATACTTAGAGCTGCTTACCACACATTACCACGTTATATTAACCCTAAAGATCCTTCTTCACTTACATGTACCATACTAGACAAGAGCTGCTTACCACACATTACCACATTATATTAACCCTAACCCTCTGCTCCTACCACACAAGACAAGAGCTGCTTACTACACATTACCACATTATATTAACCCTAACCCTCTGCTCCTACCACACAAGATAAGAGCTGCTTACCACACATTACCACATTATATTAACCCTAACCCTCTGCTCCTACCACACAAGACAAGAGCTGCTTACCACACATTACCACATTATATTAACCCTAACCCTCTTCTCCTACCACACAAGACAAGAGCTGCTTACCACACATTACCACATTATATTAACCCTAACCCTCTGCTCCTACCACACAAGACAAGAGCTGCTTACCACACATTACCACATTATATTAACCCTAACCCTCTGCACCTACCGCACAAGACAAGAGCTGCTTACCACACATTACCACATTATATTAAGTTTTATAAACCATAACCTACACTTACCATATTAGACAAGAGCTGCTTACCACACATTACCACATTACATGTATATTAACCCCAACCTTCAACACTTACCATGCCAGACAAGAGCTGCTTACCACACACTACCACAGTCTCCAAAGGGGAACTAAATCATAAACCATGCACTACCACAAAAACCACACTGTACCTCAGGAAAAACCATGTTTGGTTAACTGTTGTCCATGTGCCACATGGGTTAGGGTTAAGGAACTAAATACATGTATAAAGTTGTCTTCCATTTCAGCAGTTCAGGGCAGTCATGTATGACGATGCCATCTGTAACAGTGCCATCTGTCCAGCTATTTCAGAGCCCATCCAGGTGCCGCTCTTAACAAAAGGCTGGTTGTAACAGCCCATAAATACGCTGGGACTATCACTCGGGGTGAAAAGGTGGGGCTCTGGACTTTGTTGCACCGTAGCTGTCCGGAGCAAACACTTCCCTGGGAAGTGACCAGGGTATACTGGCCAAAAATCAAAAGCCAAAACTTTAGTCAAATTGCTATGGTCTCAATTGTCTCAAATACAGTGGAATGCCACTATAATGTTCGCTAAAGCGGTGTTCATTACAGCAGTGTTCGTTATAGCGGTATTCCACTGTAGATACAGTATATGCCAGATTTGAAGATGTCCCCAAGTTGGTGCATGAAACATTGACTCATTCGTTCTTCAGTATCACTCGCGGAACTTCCTTTGACAAACTTCAACCAAATAAAAAAAATTACCCCCAAATTGATAGCTTTGTACTTCCAGAAACAAAGTTCTAGTCTCTTGGCTCACCTTTAGCTTTGGAAAATGGCAACTATGGACGACTTTTGTACAGTATGTGTACATTCTTCCTTTGTTAAGAATGGCGACAAGTTTTATATCGGTGTGGAATGCCGTGCGTAGTTGTGGCCCCAGCTATGAAATCGGTCCTCCCCCTTTAGGCCTTATACATGTAATCGCCCATGCTGTATGTACGTATAGTCTACTGGTGTAGGCCTATATGTAGCTGAAATAAAAATAGCTGGCCTAATGGATAGGTGTACAGTTACAATTGCAGGTCCATTATGATCCAAGTTTGTGCCATTTGACTCTAGATAGCGTGTGTTGTTGTTACATGTGGTAGTGGCTACGATGTAATGGGATATCGTTACACAAAAGTGCACGGGAATCAATTGCCCATTACTTGTATTACATTGCATTGGTGAAGTATGCAGGTTGAACGTGGGATATTTATTCCACCAATACACAGTCTACATGGTTATTTGGTTACGGGTATTTGAAACGTAGTACAGTAATGTACATGTAAGTCCTACATGTACAGTGTAGAATTTTGAAATTCTGCATTAGTGCAACAGCAACAGCGTCAAGTCCAACCATAGACCCTTCCGACCTGTCAATCAACTGTGTGCTTTGACCGATCGGAGGACGCCTTTTAATCAGGTGACCGCAAAAGCCTCGGTCAAACTCAGTCACACTCGGTCACATGCTGTATGTAAACACACACGTGGGCGGGGCTTAAGAGCAAAGCCGGAATGGTCCATTGGAAGTCATGCATATTCAACACGTCATTAATATGCATACATGAATATGCATGCACGACATGTAGAACCACTCAACATCTTGCGGAGAAGAAAAACTATATGAGCTTTTCAACCGTAATTTGAAGAATAATAAACGTTATCTACACTATGTACATGTACATGTACATTTGTCATCGTTTTATCCAAACTGTTAGCATGATTGAACTTGATAGGCCATGCAGGTTTCATATTGTGTGTACTGTAAAGATTTGATATCTTTTATTGACCAATTAAGTAATCTTTGAGCTTATCAATCTCAGCAAAACATATTCATTACCTGATTGTTAATAATGGATGCTTTGTGCATACATGTACGTGTACTTGGCTGTACTGTACAAGTACATGTAGCCTACATGCACATTACCTCTGTGGATCCATTCGTGTACACACTACATTATGCCAACAGCAATATGCAGACCGCATTACCACTATCCCATTATACAATGTAGCCTGGGTACTTACTTAATGAGATTAGAATAAGATTGTTATCTGGGGGACATCCGTGTTTTTATTGCTGTCATGAGGACAGGCAACCATGAATTCTGAAATTCAAAAAGAAATTCTACACAAATTGTACAGTGTACATGTACAATATACTGGTAATCAGATTGGACTTTAGTTATAGTTATTTTTAGTACCATATTTGACATCACATGTGCATACATGTACATGTACCGTGTACATGTAGTTTGTGATTTATACATGCATATATTGTGCATAATCGTAGGTTAACGCCATGAAGTACGCATATTGCCGGAGAGCAAGCATCATTCTTGGAGGGGCGAGACGGCTCTAGGCTCTGCAAAGGGCACCTCGATGACAGAACCCTGAAATGTCTGCTGGAACATTTAAAGAGGCCCTTGAAGGGCATTACAGCCCTTAAAGGGGCATCGCGGCCCTTTAAAGGGGCACCACAGCCACCGAGCCAGTTGACTCTGGAGACTGGACAGCGCTACTGTGTGAAAATCAAATACATGTACTGTACTTCAATTTATAGTGCAAACAATATGGATCTTCATGACATACTGTAGTACTTACACTACCGTAATTTGTAATTCGTACGTTGCATTGCACATTGCGGCTACTTGGTCGATGAACAGTGTAGGTCTACTTGTTTGGCAACTTGTTTTATTTTGCCAGAAGGATATGTACTTGATGCACATTCACATACACTGTATAAACAAGGAAATAGATATGAATGTGCTATTGGAATTTTTGTTTGCACCTTTGCACATCAATACACTGTATGTCTACAGTTTGCAGCACATGTACTGTACATTATACCATGGAGGAACTTTCCTTCCTCCATGATTATACTGATGTAGCTAGTGTTCTATCCGTAATATCCTGTATGTTCTTCCTCTACACGTTCTTGTAAAAGCCAACATGCATCATGTTCAAAATTTCATGAAATGTAGACACATATTTTTATTTGGGATGAAATAATGGTGGACAAAGTCCAAGTGCAAATGTCAGTACATACAGTACATGTACAGTAGGTCTGTAATGCAGGAACATGGATGTGTACGTAAAGTCGTATACAATGTACAGTACATCAGTTTATGCACTGTACTGCATGTATACGGTACAGGTAGTGTAATACATGTACATGTACTGTACCTGTATTGGGCATTGTAAAAAAAAAAGAGATTATTTTGGCTATACTGTACGTATTATATTGTTGAACAGCAACATGTTGTACAGTACTTTGAACACGTATGTACACATGTAGCCTTTAGGAATCCCTGGGAGGACTTGTGACTCGTCTATGGATTGGTGACACTATAAAGCGGTGCAAATACTATGGTCTGCGCGCGGAGCACACATCATGGTCTGATTAGCTGTGAAATCAGTCTGGGATCGGACCTCGTTGCGTGGCATTTGTAACCCTATCCATCCTGTCATTGCCGGGCAGGTATACACAGAAGATACAGAGGTGTGTCAGTGACGCTGTAGACTAATGACTGTAACATACATTGTAATCCCATTGAAAGGGCGCGAAGAAACGTGGAAAGGAGAGAGCGTATTTTGATGTTAATAATCGTTATGTTAAACATAACTATGATATGTACATGTACGTACATGTACTTGCACTGGCTACATGTTAAATACATGTACACAATATGTAAATATGTACTGTACTGTACACGATATACAAAAAATATGTACCGGGTACATGTGTGTATACATGTACAGTGTAAATATGTATGAACTGTATAGCGATTTGCGGAAGGTTTTCTTGTCACTGGGTTGAAAATAAACACTTTAAATACCTGAATGTTTGATTAACTGTCACTTATCATGAGAACTTGTTCACAGTTGTTACTAAAATTATTCACTTGCATCAATCTCTGCACGTTATGTGTAGTATGTTGTGCTTTATAATAAATTACTGCAATTTATCATTGGTACAATTTGTGCAACAGGCACTTCCTTTACAAAATGCAATTATCTTAATTGGAACAATTCCAGGGGTACCCAGACCAAGGACTGAGTAACGAAGACCAACGATCTCTTTGAAGTGAAGCTTGTTATAAATGGACACATGTTTATAATTCATGTACAAGGATACAGTATACATCAGGCATGCAACTCTTCCTCGGATCAGCTGATTTCCTCGTTTTTCTCATCACACTCATGCCATTGGAAATAGAAAACAAATTGCACAATCAAGTGTTGCAAAGATTAGAATTTCCTCATGTTTTGTTATTGCCTGAGTTGCATGCCTGATATTGTACCTTCATAGATTTGGTTGTTCCTACATATGTATTTATTATAAGTGCCACTGAAAATAGAAAAAATATTGAACAACAAAGTCTTGTAATGATTGGAATTTCCTCGTTTTTTGTTAAGTCTGAGTTGCATGCCTGATACTGTACCTTTTATAAATTTAAAATGTAGTTGTTCCTATTTATTACAAGTGCTTCGGAAAGTACAGAAATTCAAGTTGTGTTTGTCTCAAAGAGTTAGCAGATATGGGTGTATAGTTTACATACATGTACATGTACAGTAGATGTTCCCAGGCTGTCTATATGTAGGATTTGTAAATTGTTTCATTGTCAAAAATGTTCCATGAACTTGCAGATAACAATAGACCCTTTGTGGATAGCTGGCTTATGGGAGTTTAGTGCAAACTGTCCCATAATGCATTTCTCATATACCTTCACCACACACTTCCTGTTTATCCACAATAGATTTCATAGACCCTTTCAAAGATAGCCCACCTATGGGATTTTGTGCACAATTTTAACGCAAACTATCCCACAATGCATTTCTCATATACCTTCACCGCACATTTCCTGTCAGCCCACGAAAAGGTACATATGGAAAGAGAAAGTGTGGTTGAATTTCTTCGTACTCCATGTCACATTATATTTTATCTTTTAATTATTTCCCGTTTATTTTTATTTTCGTATCATTTTCTCAGGAGGCTCATCCGGAACTATCAACCAAAGAAGAAAGAAACCGAGGATGTCACGTAAGCTTTGCATTCTGTGGCCCTTTACGAAACCATGGGCTTGGGATTAGGCTTGGGCTTGGGCTTGGGCTTGGGCTTGGGCTTGGGCTTGTTCCTTGGGCTTGTTCCTTGGGCTTGGGCTTGGGATTGGGCTTGGGATTGTTCCTTGGGCTTGTTCCTTGGGCTTGGGCTTGGGATTGGGCTTGGGATTGTTCCTTGGGCTTGGGCTTGAGCTTGGGCTTGTTCCCTTGTTCCTTGGGCTTGTTCCTTGGGCTTGGGCTTGAGCTTAGGCTTGTTCCCTTGTTCCTTGGGCTTGTTCCCTTGTTCCTTGAGCTTGGGCTTGTTCCTTGAGCTTGTTCCCTTATTCCTTGGGCTTAGGCTCCGTCATCTAAAAGCTGAAAATACAGGTTGTGGTTTTCCGTGAGGTTGGAGCTCCGTTTTCTTGTTCAAAGCCGAGGTTTCGTAAAGGCCCTGTGAACGTTATTCTCTGGTTTGGTTTTGGCTTTGTTTGTTTGTTGTTTGTCACCTCATGCCAGATATGCTCTATTGAAGATCTTGCGTCTCTTCCTGTGGCACATTGTTTTTCTTTTAAGAGTGAAATAAGTCTGGTTTACTTATATGTATACTTCAACCTGTCATCATGTTTAGAATAGCTCAGAATTTCTGTGTATTAAAAATGACAGATTTCTACAATATATAAGCCCTATTACAATGGACAATCAACTTCACTCCATTGCTTTGTCCTGGATCGTTGTTGGCACTAAATTTTGAGTCCCACATAATAATCATGGACATTATACAGAAGCTGGGCTTAATTTATTCATTTTAATAAGCTCTATTGTATTGAGGATCAGGGCAGATAGAAATATTTCAGGCCTGAAGGCCCGGGCCTGGCCTGGCTTTCCAATGGCCGGTCCCCGCCCGACCGGTATGAAGAATTTCTCTGCCTTAGGTCAAATCAGTGCCCCGTGTTCACCACATGATGCCTTGGAGTCTTTCATTCTGTATGTTCAGTATGCTGAACCCCTCGGTCACTGCGAACAATAGAGAATGTGCCACTGCATGTTGCTATGGCAAAGCAATTGTTATAATGAACAGCTCGTCATTATAATGCCACATACATGTACATGCACCGTATGACTCACAGTGTTATGCATGCAGTGCCTGATATTCCCTGCACATTTTATAGCGGGGAACCGTTATGCATTGCATGTAGTGCAGCTGGTGCGCTGGTGCCCTGGTGCCATCTCTGTATACATGCTCACCTTGATTCCACCTGCCAAATTGATTCAATCGATGTAGTACAAATTATACCTGTTTCAATATTGTATATGATTATATACATGTACATCTTTCTGGAAAATAGACTATAGAAAGATAGTGAACAGTTTTCCGTTTCCCTTGTGGGTATTTGATGGGTTTTTTCAGGGTGTTGGTTGGTATGTTGGTTAGCTTTTCGGTTTGTCTGTTTCTCATTGTCAAACTGTAGGCCTACGCCACATGTGATATCTCGTTCCAAACCATCCTGAAATGATTACCTCAGTTCCCCTTAAGATGTTCCTTCAGAACGATCTTTAATTTTAACACGAACGTGCCCTTTGCCAGATATAAGCTTTATCCTCTGGCCTTTCAATTATCGTACATTCTTCAAAGGGCAAAATATGTTTCTCCCCTCCTTGGTAAAGGACACTTCCCCTACAAGGAAATTGAAATGTTAATGGAAACCTTATCTGAGTGCACTCAGGCTAAGAACTTGAGGGATCGTACAGAGTAGTTAGTCACTTCTGGTGCTACTGTGAAGTATTATAAGGCACTCTAAAACATCCAAGAACAAAATTTGAAGTTTTCCTACTTAAATTATTCAGAGGCAGTTCTATCAGGTTTGCTTGGCACCCGAAATGCATTAATTTTCAACATTTTCATATCAAGTCATTGAAAGGTGAACAAACAAAAATTGACTGGAGAGAGATTCGAACCAGCGATCCCCAGAATACTGTACCGGCATTCTACCAACTGAGCCATCCAGTGACACAAATGGTCAATTATCTTTCTTCGTTAGGCAGTCAGAAGCCATGAATCCACACACATACCGCTCATATCGAGCTAGCTTAACATTGGTCGTAAACCAGGCACTAACCCAACAAAAAAGGGATATCATGGACAGAATGTAGAGTCTAGATAAAGCTTCGCTGTGACGAACTGCAGGTTTGTTATAATCAGCCATTGTCTTTTGCCGCATCAACCCCAGGTTCTCAACGATCACAGCGTTCAAGAACATCCTGCAGGAGCTGCAGGGTGTGGCCAATCAGCATGACCTGATTGCCGAAGGCCTGTCCACCAAAGTGACCAAGGAGGTTCAGTCTGCCATTCAGGAGTTCAAGCAGGAGCGCAAGAAGCTTCTCCAAGACGCCCGGGCCAAGGAGTCTGCCAAGGATAGATCTATCAAGAAGATGGACCAGGTCTGAAGACTCTTGAAGCTTCCCCTTCCATCATGCTCTTTTGGTTTGACCCTATCCCTCTCAAATCCCCTAGAATCCTTCTCTATTGCAAGTTTTGAGAGACCAGAGGCCGATTTCACTACCGCATCTATTGCGATCATTGCTAAAGCCCAATTCCATCGCTAAACGGAGAATCAATAACTACTTCGCTTAGCAATTTTCCGTTTAGGGGTGGGTTTAGGCTTTAGCGATGATCGCAAAGCGTTAGTGAAATCGGCCCCAAGCTCTTAGACTGATCTTTAATGTAAGATCCATTGTAATTGCAAAGGAAAGTGTGATGTCACAATACAAATCGCTGCGGTGATACTGACAACTCATCTCAAGATTAATCTTAGTGCTTGGTGAAATCCAGCCCAGGGAAGGTCTATTTTATAATGAGCTTGCTAGTCGAGCTTGGCTGAAGAGCAGACCACCGGGATGTTTCTTAGTGTTAGATTCAAGGGAATCAGGAATGTTCTTAGCCATAATGTAAGGGGAACAAGCTCTTATTGTATATGCAGCTCTTTCTAGGAAGTATGATTTCAAACCCCACCCCTATTGTTACACGCTTGCTTGTCTAACCGTTGAATTTTCCTCTGCCTTCCACTCAGACAAGGGACACGTACAGGCAGGCCTACAATGCCTACATCGCAGCCAAGCAACAGTTTGAGAAAGTGGACAGCGATCTCTCTCAGAGCAGAGCGCAAGTGGGCAAGGTACGTTGACATCAGCCTCTTCGTTGTGCCTTTTCCTTTCTTTTTTATTTCATTTCTAAAGCCTAGGCTATTGGCTGTGCTCTTGCTGTGCCGATCTCAAATAATTTTACCTCTTCAAGTTTGGCACGGCAGTGGCACGGCGTTTAGCGTGAATTTGGCTCAGCAAATTGAGTTCGGCACGGCAAGCTCTTTGGCTTGACAGGGTCTGCCACACTATCGGTATTTGGTACGGCAGTGGCGCGACACTATCAATTAAGCTCAGCGTTTAGCGCAACTGCTGTGCTATTGCTGCACTCATTGGATTTAAGTTCGGCACGGCAGTAAAACGGCGTACTGTCTTGATCTTCCTTATTCAGATTATTTTCCCATGTAGAGGAACTGTTACTGTGTCCTCTTTGCATACACGCATTGCTGCGACAGCACCCTTAAGTAGAGTCCTTAGGCGAGGTTGTTTGAGATTAAAAACCCTCCAAGATCCAGATCTTAGGGTTGGGTTTTATGGAACAGATTTTCAGTGAGAGTTTACGATCTTTTCATTCCGAACAGAGCAAGAACACCATGATGCAGAAGGACCAATATCGAGAAGACTGCAAGAACGATTACATCGTGCAGTTATCCCAGACCAACAAGGAGCAACATGACCATTACTACAACCAACTACCCAGTGTCTTCAAAGTAAGTTGACAAAACTAAGGACAAAACGTCTGAGACCTGGAGTTGATGTCACCAAACTCATCGTAACTTGATATCAATCATAGGACTTATGATTCATAGCAGTCCTACATAGGATAGGCCTCCTATGATGGGTTATCATAAAGTTGTAAATTGAGTTATGATTGATCGTAGGGCTTTGTGAAATCGATCCCTCACAACGGCTTGGAAAAATAATGCACAAGTCTATGGGAGCTTGCTGAAGCCACATCCACAGCCATACATCAGAGAAGGAGTTGTTACAGGTTTGATTCCAGAATCTTTCAAGAAATTCGAGCTTTCTGTTGAAGGGCCTCAGAGACGATATCTTACAAAATACGGACACAGTTTCCGAGTTGCCTCTCTGTGGATTACACAATGAAACTTAAACTTCGTCCTCAATAGGATATTCTTCGTCTCTAATGCTTGTCGGTCATTTTCCGGTTCCGATCATCTTCCCAGAAAATCCAAGAGTTGGACGAGAAGAGGATAATGAAGACCAGCGAATACTACAAGGAGTACGCCGAGTGCCATCGTAGCGTGCTACCCATCATTAGCAAGTGTCTGGACTGTATCACGCAGCAAGCTGAGCAGGTCAACCCTGAAGAGGTACGATTGCTAGGACGGCCATCCGGTTGCCACCAGGGGCCAATTTCATAGAGCTGCTTACGCACAAAAATTTTGCTTAAGCACCAAAAAACCTTCGTAAATAAAATCAGTATGCCAGCCAGAACTTTGTGTGAATGTTATGCTCAGCAAACAATGGCCGAATACAAGTCAAAAGCAACATCACATGGACATTTGGTTGGCTATCCTGTTTGATCAAGGAAGACTTTTCATGCTTAAGCAAATTTTGTGCTTAAGCAGCTCAATGAAATTGGCCCCTGGTATTTGTGAGCCTTGTGACACTATTAAATGAGGCAGAAACTTAATGTGGCACTTGCATTTGTCCTTTGTTAGAGTCTATGTTCATTAACCTGCTTGGTCATTCTAGAAATTTAAATTTGGGTTCAAATGTGACTTCGAGGGTTTTGCTGTTACACCAAAACCTGAAATTTGGCACAGAAATGTCACTAAAATTGACTTCAAACTTTGTGTCTTTCACGTCATTTGTAGTGCTTGATCACCCACAGAAATGAAAGAATCTTGCAAAATAACGTTAGATTTTGAAACCCAACTTTTTTCTTAACAACACACCAATCAGCAAACCATTTTCTCTAAAAGTTTGTATTTTACAAATCTGTCTGGGTAATTTATGTCGAATGCGTGGGAAACCTCTGTAGATGTAATTGATTTAATAATGTTCTTCTCGTTTCCTGTTTTTTTGTTAAGGACTCTCACAAAGTAACAGTCAAGTACAAGTCCGGTCTGGTCCCACCGGAGGACTTTGTCATGCTGGACCTAGACGATCCACCAAAGGAGGAACAAGAGAAAGAGACGGATGCGGTGTCCGGTAACAGCGTGTCCAGCTCCAACAGCGCCGGTACGGTGTCTGGGAAGACGAAGAAGAACAAGAGAGGCATCATCAGGGGTATATGGGCCAAGGTAGGGATGACAGGAGGCAGGTTAGAGTTAGAGGAGTAAGGGAGAGGTTTGTTCCTTGAGGTTTTCCTTGAGGTTGTTCTTTGAGGTTTTCCTTGAGGTTTTCCTTGAGGTTGGTCTTTGAGGTTTTCCTTGAGGTTGTTCTTTGAGGTTTTCCTTGAGGTTTTCCTTGAGGTTGGTCTTTGAGGTTTTCCTTGAGGTTGGTCTTTGAGGTTTTCCTTGAGGTTTTCCTTGAAGTTGGTCTTTGAGGTTTTCCTTGAGGTTTTCCTTGAGGTTTTCCTTGAGGTTTTCCTTGAAGTTGGTCTTTGAGGTTTTCCTTGAGGTTGGTCTTTGAGGTTTTCCTTGAGGTTGGTCTTTGAGGTTTTCCTTGAAGTTGGTCTTTGAGGTTTTCCTTGAGGTTGTTCTTTGAGGTTTTCCTTGAGGTTGGTCTTTGAGGTTTTCCTTGAGGTTGTTCTTTGAGGTTTTCCTTGAGGTTGGTCTTTGAGGTTTTCCTTGAGGTTGTTCTTTGAGGTTTTCCTTGAGGTTGTTCTTTGAGGTTTTCCTCAAGGTTGTCCTTTGAGGTTTTCCTTGAGGTTGGTCTTTGAGGTTTTCCTTGAGGTTGGTCTTTGAGGTTTTCCTTGAGGTTGTTCTTTGAGGTTTTCCTTGAGGTTGTTCTTTGAGGTTTTCCTTGAGGTTGTTCTTTGAGGTTTTCCTTGAGGTTGTTCTTTGAGGTTTTCCTTGAGGTTGTTCTTTGAGGTTTTTCTCAAGGTTGTTCTTTGAGGTTTTCCTTGAGGTTGGTCTTTGAGGTTTTCCTTGAGGTTGTTCTTTGAGGTTTTCCTCAAGGTTGGTCTTTGAGGTTTTCCTCAAGGTTCTTCTTTGAGGTTTTCCTCAAGGTTCTTCTTTGAGGTTTTCCTTGAGGTTCTTCTTTGAGGTTTTCCTTGAGGTTCTTCTTTGAGGTTTTCCTTGAGGTTTTCCTTGAGGTTGTTCTTTGAGGTTTTCCTCAAGGTTCTTCTTTGAGGTTTTCCTTGAGGTTGTTCTTTGAGGTTTTCCTCGAAGTTGTTCTTTGAGGTTTTCCTCAAGGTTGGTCTTTGAGGTTTTCTTTGAGGTTGTTCTTTGAGGTTTTCCTTGAGGTTGTTCTTTGAGATTTTCCTTGAGGTTGTTCTTTGAAGTTTTCCTTGAGGTTGGTCTTTGAGATTTTCCTTGAGGTTGTTCTTTGAGGTTTTCCTTGAGGTTGTTCTTTGAGGTTTTCCTTGAGGTTGGTCTTTGAGGTTTTCCTTGAGGTTGTTCTTTGAAGTTTTCCTTGAGGTTATTCTTTGAGGTTTTCCTTGAGGTTGGTCTTTGAGGTTTTCCTTGAGGTTGTTCTTTGAGGTTTTCCTTGAGGTTGTTCTTTGAGGTTTTCCTTGAGGTTGGTCTTTGAGGTTTTCCTTGAGGTTGGTCTTTGAGGTTTTCCTAGAGGTTGGTCCTTGAGTTATAATGTAGAACAGTGAGTGCTTACTCATAACGATACATCACTCGACATCCTGATAATATTAATGAGTGCATGGGCAGCGTAGTCAATAATAAAAAGCCCAGTGTGATCGCAACTAATTTCCAAACTAAAATAAGACCCTTTCTTTTTAGCGGAAAATTTAGCATACATGTAGCTGTTGCATTTCCGCATTGACACATATGGGCTAACAATGGCTAATACTTTCCATTGGGTCTGTCTGGGAAATTATTTTGTTAGGGAGAGTTTATTTCTCTCTCTGTCTCTGGCGTTTGTTGGTTGATATTTTAATCATTTCAGGCATTTCTGAGTTTTACTACCCCTTTCCGAGGGCCTTTTTCCTAAGTTATCAAGCGTGTACCACTGTCTTAACATTTCAGTTTGTCGCTAACATTCCTTTATCTCAAGATTTTTGTTTTAAAATCTCGATACTCTTTGCTCCTTTAAAAAATAAATGACATTGTAGTTAAAATATTCACAAAAAGAAAGAAAGAAAAAAGTATTCTCATTGGAAAATGTTACTCTTGCCAATAATTCTTGTGCAACAATGTTTTGATGGGTTTTTATGGATACGCAAACAAAACAATGCACAGCCACTGAGGAATGTGTTCATTGACAGATCAACGTTGTCAAGGAAAAAAATAAAAAACAAATCCTGTAAAGCAGTGTTACATTACCGATGCTGATAACAAAACCACAGTTAAAATTTTGAATATCATGATCAAATGTTGAGGGGGTGGGATTATTTTTTTTCGCAGTAATCCAAAGTGCAAAAAGCAATAATAGAAGATTTAACCATATTATTAAAAACATATTTAAATGTTTATTTCCTTTTTTTAAAGACAAATTCAATTCGAATGATATAGAACCCAAACAATAAAGAGCAACAAAAGCACCAAAAAATAATATAAAAACAAATAAAAAAGCCGAATTATGCAAATTAGACTTGCGCCCTAAATTTCACCGACGTATATCAGCACGGCAAGCTCAGTTTTTTTTTTGTTTTTTTTTTAATGTTCACATTGATAGACAATTTTGCATTTTTATGTTTTATTTGAAGCAGGTGAGTGAATCCAAATTGCGCGTTATTTATTTATTATTATTTTTTGTTATTGTGGAAATATTTTCTTTTTTATCAGTTTTGTTGTCAGTGATGTGGCGCGTTATTGTGGACTGA
Organism: Astropecten irregularis; assembly: GCA_963971285.1. Taxonomy (NCBI): domain Eukaryota; kingdom Metazoa; phylum Echinodermata; class Asteroidea; order Paxillosida; family Astropectinidae; genus Astropecten; species Astropecten irregularis. Next base: position 13,658,838 of record OZ020260.1, on the reverse strand, counting down.
GCTTAGTGGGATAAGAAATGTACACGGACATTACACATGCACAAAAGGGCTGAATTATGCACATTGATATTCGGTGTATAAATAAGTTTGGCTAGCTTCCACTTCCACCAAGTTAAAGGTACTATCATACTTTGGTATAGCATAGCAAAACAGAAATCTTCACTGATTTACCTATAACTTACAGAGTATAAAGATGGTGATGGTAGAAACATACTGTTAAAATTGTTTCTCTGCCTGAAATTCTGTATTTATCCAGAAAAGAGTAAAACTAAAGACCAACAACAGTTTTGATCTCAGGGAGATCAAAACTAATGAATAGATTATAAAATACCGTGAGCGTTTTCACTGTTTTCTCAAAAAGTGGGCACTGTATGGGACTGGAAATTTCACACATGACTGTTACTGTATCTTTCTTGATATTTTTGCCCATGAATCTGTATTTCTCGGACAAAAAACCAAAGTATGATATTACCTTTTATGCCATTGTTTTTGATATAATAAGTTTCGATAATCTTTCTCTCAGTCTTTTGATCCTGGATCATAGCTACTGATGCCGTGTGAACACAATTCTTTTAATCCTGGTCACTGTCGGCTTTTAATTTTATTATTATTATTGTTTATTATTGTTACGAGTGAACAAATTTTGTATTTCTTTCGCCTTTGCAATGAGAGGATAATACTGGAATGTTGTAAAAAGAAAAGTACAAAAAAAGAAGATATTTATTAACCTAATTTGGTTATTGTAAAAACTGAAAATTTCTGATATTCTGAATGTGGTTTAAGCAAACATTCAGAGTGATATACAAATGATTTTGAATCCATTTGGGTTATATTCTTCCACATTTATTCTGTTTCAAGTATTGAAACTCACTGATACTCATTGAAAAAAAAAAATGTGGACAAACTTAAGGGGACAACTCAAAAAAGCAACCAAATTTAGCATTATAAAAACTTAGTGAACAAAAATGTTTGATTGAAATTTGTATCATATGAAATTTGTTAGCACTCTAGATGTTGGCGTTTTATACACAGAAGAGGTTCAAATGAACGTTGTATATGAATATTCATGAAGTAATAATGAACCAATCCTGGTATGGCCTGTGGTTTAAATATTCAGATGCCAGCCAATCATCACCTTTTTCTGATTGAATAATTTTAACTCTTTCCCCTTGAACGATTTTACAGAATTCCAGTATTAAGTCCCACTGTACTTACTTGTGAAAAAAAAAACGGAAGAAAAAGTGACAATAATTTATATTATTTTTGTATAAATTGCTACATCACTCCTCCCATCCATTCATCTATTTATCCGTTTTCCCGATCCATCCCGTCAATCCGCTCACTCCTACCCACAATTCAAATCATTCACTCCATTCATGCCATCGAAATTCATAGGCGATATCAAGCGTTTCACAACCTCTGCCGCAGGTATCGTACCTTTAACCCATTCTTAAACGTTATTTAATCGATGTGGCGCCCTCTGTAGCCCGATGACTGTCAGTTCCTCATTGAATATATATATATTTATATATCTATCTGTATACTTGCATCGTGATTGGGAAATATAAATCTACCCAAATGTATACCTTGTACACGTACATACTAACTTTTCAATGAAGGTTCCCTAATCTTTTAGTATCTCCAGCTGTATGTCAAATGCATGTTGCCCAAGTTGCATGTTGGGATTGTACCTGTATTAAGTCTTTAACTCAGTATGATTAAGGATAACCTCCGTGTTCATGTGGAAAGTGTGCCCCCTCTGGCTTAGAGGTTTGGCCCAGTAGTTTTGCCCATTTTTGAAGGGCATTTCTATGAGATAAACTAGAACAGTTGAAGAGGCATCAAGGCAATGACCAGGGGCACTGAGGCAATGACCAGAGGCACCAAGGCAATGACCAGGGGCACTGAGGCAATGACCAGAGGCACCAAGGCAATGACCAGGGGCACTGAGGCAATGACCAGAGCCACCAAGGCAATGACCAGGGCCACCAAGGCAATGACCAGGGGCACCAAGGCAATGAAAAGGGCCACCAAGGCAATGACCAGGGCCACCAAGGCAATGACCAGGGCCACCAAGGCAATGACCAGGGGCACTAAGGCAATGCCCAGGGGCACCAAGGCCTTTGCTACTCAATAAAATGTATGTCCTATCGGTGCAACTCTTCTATCAGATTCTCTTACAGATGTACAAACTTCCCCCCCTCCCCCAAAAAATAAATAAATAAAAAATTGTTCCAGCCCGACAGGATTTTGGGAGGGAAACTAATTAAAAGAAACTATAACCTTAATTTTTTAAGTTATGGCCAAGAATGAAATGATATTGAAATGATATCTCAATGAGGAAACATTGAACCGTCGGCTACTGGGGAAAGTCACGCTGAATTTGGTTGATCGAAACCAAAAGTGAAGACCGTTAAATAGGTATGACATTATATGAACAGTGAAACGCGTTGTCAATTTCAGATTCGACCAGGAATAAATCGCAAGCTGATTGAGTGAAACGAAACAAAACCTCTTCGATGTTAACCAAACTTTTGTTATGACTGATTTCCCGATATCAGACGAAAGAACCTTTCACTTCAGCTGAGAGAAACTGTCATGATCGATGGTTTTGATATAAAAATGGATCAGTGTTTGAACGGATTAATCCCATCCATCCCTCTCCCATATCCTCCCGCCCACAAACCGATCCGTTCCGCCCCGCCCACCCCCTCCACCATCTTGTCTCAAATTCACGTTAATTTCTTCTATTTATCTTTTTCTCTCCTTTTTGTCATCCCGTGTGGAACTTTTCTCCGATTCCCTGCCCCCTCCCTCCCCCCCACCCCCGGCTCTGCATTATTCATTTCTTTGGTTCTTGTGCCCCCCTTTTTCCGACCTTACCCCCCTCCCCTTCCCTTCCCCACCATCTGGCCTCCCGTTTGCTCTACCAGGATGATGATGGGTTAGGGCGTGGCAGCATACGCAGATTAAAAATCCCGCACACGCCCTCGTTTAGGCGGAAGGTATAAAACAACTCCCATCTCCTACTTTTTTGCCAGTTCCGCACATTGCACACCCTCCCTTGCATCACATCCACCCTCCATGTCTTGTGGTATGGTAATGGCTGGTGACTGCATTGCATTGCATTTTGTCTGTCCGTGTGTGTATGCCTGTCATTGTTGTAGTCCGGGTACCAGACCAGTTTTCACCGACCGTACAGATTATAGTGCCACACAAAGGCTGTTTATGAAACGGAGGCTCGGACTGTGGCTCAGGCTCCATTTCGTGAATCCATTCCAAAATTACAGGTATCAAAATTGAGACTTTTGGCTGCGGTTCTGAAGTAGATTCTCTGGTTTGAAAAGAAAAACAGAGTTTCAGCTTCGATGAAAAACCACAACCTATATTTTCAGCATATGGATGACAGAGCCGGAGCCTGAGCCTAACCCTCCGTTTCGTAATCGCCCACTGAGGAATGGAAACTTATGATTAACGTAAAAATCATGCGAAATGTATCACATATGGGAAATGAATGGCCAGGGGTTTTGAGCCAGCACTGTGTCACACCTACTGGATCACCTCCATCCAGTCCCCCTATTGTTAACTGTTTTAATTTCTACAACCTCGTACCCAGTTCTCAAGTTAGATATGACCCACACTGGAGATAGAAAATGTTATCAGGCTCTTTCAGTTTCACTTTCAGTGTATTGCATATTTTTTTGGTGATTTTGTAAATGGGTTTACAGTTTCCTGAATTTGTGCATGCCTTTTCACTTGCCAATTTTTATTTTTATTTTTATTTTATTTTATGTTTTATTTTATTTTATTTTTAATATTCAATGTGGTTTTTCTTTTTTAATTTGCATTGCCTGTTATCGGTTACTTATTAAGTTCCCACCAATGTTAAATTGATAAATTTGTTGTTGGAATAAGATTTTTTGGGGGATGGGGGTTGGGGGAATTTCACTTTTCATATGAAAAATATGCATTATTATTAGGTGAAGTGATTTGATATGTGGCGGCCATCTTGGGTTTTACTTAACATACACTATTCAGGCTGTGTCTGAGTCACATGGATATGGCTTAGAATAATGCACATAGCAATGGGAAGTAAGCAGCCGCTTCTACAAATATGCTATTGGAAGCCATAGCCGAACAATGTCAGGATATGAGGCTGAAAATAAGGCTGGGGTTGAAAATTGACTGGTACCCAGTGTTAAGATGTTTATATTCATCGTAATTATAGTTGCACAGTCTGGGAACATGACAAAGAAGAGCTCCAGTGTGTTCCAATTACTTTGGCTACGGCTTAAAATTACACACAAGGCTATGAGAAGTGGCTGCAGCCATTACTACAACCACATTCGCTTTGTAGTCGAGCCGTAGCCGAATAATTCATACGCAAGACTCTTCGTATCGGTGAACTAACCAAGACAGCATCTTTATTCACCCTGACTTCTGTCAGACTATAGATGGCGCTGTTCTCTTTTCTAATGGGTACTTTTTAGATCTAACAAAATCATGCATGATATTTTAACAAGCATGAACAATTAGTGTGGGATCTTAAACATTATTGCATGTATGTGTAGTGGTTAATTAACATCATGTCGCATGGTTAAATTGCTTGTATTATGTTAACACTTAACTTACACCTAACAACTTAATGACACCAGTAGAATACCAGCTTTGCTTTAAAACAATGATCAGATATAATTAACCCCTGACTAAAAAAAAAGAGGAATATTTCATAATATTAATGGATATTGCCTGATCAATTGTGAGTTTTTTCCCACCTTTTATGAGCAAAGTTTAAAGTTATTTTGTGTCTTTTCCCCAAAATGGTACCTCGTTTGTAGAATTGAAGTTCACTGACTACATGTATAGCTTAATCTTTGATCTTAATCTTTGTACAGTATTTCTTAATCCTTTCACTGTATTTCTTAATCCTGTTTTCTGAAATCCTGTTGATACTTTTCCCACTTCATACTCAATTTTGCCTTTTCAAGTTCCGTTCTCTTTCCTCGTGATTGTTATATTCTCTGTCAGAGATACTTCTTCACTCTTGTAAATCCATCTTCCCCGATGTTTTGTGTTTTGTGTTTGCGGATCCCTGTGTCATTCACTTTGCATATCTGTCCATCACACATTGAATGGATACCAGTTAGTGTGCCATGCGTACACAATGCAAGTCAGCCTGCCGGTCACCGGGCACCAGTTTCACAGAGCTTTGCTTTTAATCTCCTAAACCCTTGTATTAGGAAGCGCACTGAAATTAACATGCTTCAGGCCTGGAATTTGGTTCTGAAAAGGGCAAGGCCACTTTTCCATTGCAAGGGGCACTTCCATTGGAAAATCATAATGTCTATGGAAACATTTGAAGGGGGCACCAAGGCCAAGAACCAGGGCAATGAAGGCTGTGGCCTCCATTAAATTTAAGGCTTGATGCTTCAAAAGTTGGTCAATGGTTTGGTAGAGATTTGTACTGGACCTGACAAACCTCAACAGGCTCCAGCTGTTGGAGTTTGATTCATTTGGTATGGATGTGTCTATGCCTTGGTGTGTGACTGTAGACCAACTGTACCAAACCCAACAAAATGCCACTTTGAATTCTCAAAATGCAAGTGCACCATCACAAATTCCATCAGCAACTGTGCTATAGACCATGGGTAACCTTACCCACAAAATAGATGCCACTGCATTGCCACAAACCCCAGCACTTGTTTTCACACATCTCATGCCTTACTTCCCCGAACCTGACAGAATTAAATAGAGTACCTCATTCCATCGTAGCCAGTCAGAGTTTAGTCATTGGTTGTACCAGGCGTAGCTTCTAATATTGCAAGACTCAATAGCGCTCCGCACTAATGACGTCACACAAGTGATTTGGCCAACGCACGTTTGCATGGTTGCAATGTTTGTCTGAGTTCCGGTGTGATGTCACAGCATTTAGCCTGCTATTTTTAGCGCAAGTGCGGACCCCTATTTTCCTACACAGTTACAGAATGCGTGTGATGGCAGATGCTTGATAGTGAATGTAAACCGCACATTTTGTCTGTCCTTAACTAATTATCGCTTCTCCAACACTATACCTAACCCAGACATCTTCTTGCTTGGTCTTCGTTTCAGCCGGAACCCGTGGAGGACTTGAGCCACTTGCCTCCACACCAGCAACGCCGCGAACTCCAGAAGAAAATAGACGAACTGCAAGCGCAGGTGGACCAGGAACTCAAATCAAAGTAAGAAATCCCGCTAGAAAATTCACCCAGTCATAAAGGTTCAAGGCATACTGGAACTAATAATGTCAGATAGTCAGTAACGTCCATCTGGGGATGAAATGCTATGAACCTTCGATTCTCAACAATTTCTTGGAGTTAGGAGGGCCTGACGCGTTTCAATCCTAGCAGAATCTATTTTAAAGGCTAAAGTTTGCTACTTGTATTCTCAATAATTGGTACACATTCTGTTTTTTTACGCTAACAGGGAAGCTCTGCTGAAGATGCGGGAGGTCTACACCAAGAACCCGACCCTAGGAGATCCGGCTACCGTAGAGGGGCAGCTGACCATCATCGGCAAGAAGGTGGACTCCCTGAGACTGGAGCTGCAGAAGTTCCAAGTAAGGTCCAAAAACAAACCCCAACATCCTGACCGCTGCCCTCTCAAAACCCAGTCTTTTTGTCGGCGAGCGGGACGGTACATTCAATATCCCATCCAGTTGTCATCTTAGGTTGATTTTTGTTCTTTTTGTCATCGTACAACATCAACAAATATTTTCACCAGCTTCCCGATCATCATTACTAAAGAAAAGATCTTTTTTTTTTCTTCAGTTTTGATTAATTTGGCATGAACTTCGAAGCTTTCATTTGATGATAATAAGGAGTGTCTAAGATACTTTATTACCTAGAGCTGCTCTGTACAAAAAAAAAACACAGTGCATCCTCAAGATATAATGCTTTTATCGTCCATTCCTCATGACGACGATGATTCGTCTTTATCCGATGCCTTGTCTGGGAACGAGAAATGCATGCTGGGATGTCCACTCTTGTCAGTTTTGCGAAAACGACGTTCTATTTTCATGCATGAAACGTCCGTTTTGGGTCTTTGTGCTCAGGAAGTGTCCCGTTAGCATTTGGAGCGACCTTTCTACATTCAGTGCATCCTTAGGTGTGCCTGTTTCATCGAGGCTTTTAACCAGAGGGGTTCTCTTGGCGTATTTCTGAAACCCCATTTGGCATTTGTAGATATTTGTTTCGGAATTCATCACAAGGCGTCGCAAATTCAAAAATTTGAACACCGCCTCTCAGTGCATGCTCAGGTTGCACACTGAACTTTCAAGTTTCAAAGCCTTCTGTTTCACTGATTTCTGATTTCCAATTATGATTTTGATTTGAGTTTACACCCTGTCATTGTAAAGTGCCTGTGCTGGGTGCATCAGAAGCACAGATCTGTTTTGATACTAGAAATCTGGTTCAGTGAAATGTAATAGTTTGACCTGAACAGGGAGGAATTGAACCCAAGACCAAGAGTTTCACCCTCTTTTTCACTTTTACAACGAGACAACCGTCATGTTTGATGTTCGGATTTTAACCCAACATGAAACATTTTAAAATATGTCAAAATCTTTTGTGAGAAGCTTCTTTATGTAACTTATTTTGTGGACATCCCAATTCTATTAACCCATATACTTTCCCCCCATCTTCTTGAATTTTTTTCCCCAGAAATTATAATGAAGGATTATTTTTTTCAGGCCACTCGTTTCAAGATGTTTGTTAGCTAGGGTGTCTTGATAGACCACTCCCAGGGGCGGGTGACATGCGGACCCATGAAACGATTCTTGCCTCTCTTCATCTGATCCCACGGCTTTTCTTTGGTTTCCTTATAATAATCCCCCTCCGCTAATGCTTCCCACTTCTCTTCTGTGTCCACGCAGAAATACATGGGCTATTCGCCATATTGCAATAACACACTACCATCGAATAGTGTAAGTATTGATGGCATCTGTGTTTAAACAGGCCAGCGAACGATTGATACTCACAATGCCTGTCTGATGATGCACTGTTTCGTGGCAGCCATTTTTTTGTTTCGCATCCATGCTTGTCAATTTTCTTTTTGAGGAGGATTGGGGGTTGAAATTGCAGGAAGTACGTCACGGAGGGGTTACAGTTAATGCAAATCATTTTTAGTATTTGTGTCACTTGTCTTTATTCATAAACCACTGCTCTCAGAAAAACAAATGCACCATTTTTCTTCTATTCTCTGTCGATATTTTCCCTTCTTCTGTTTTTTTTTAGCAGGAAAATCTAGTTGGCATTCACTAAAAACTCAAAACAAAATTCTTTTTTCTTTTAGCGGTGCTTAAACTTTAATACATTTTTTTTTTATCATCATCTGAGCTCAATAACTTAATTGGTTTTTTTTGCATTTGAATAATGTCTGTGTTCTGACTATAGAGGGCGCTGTGTACATTTTATAATGTACCAGTCATCCCTTTTTGCTCAAACACTTGGGATATGCCATACAAAACCGTCTGTATGTACGCATGTTATCACATGCTTGGCTTCAGTCATAATAAATACATGGACAAAAATAAACAAATATGGTTTCATTGGCCATAATGCTATATATCTCATGCTGACAATGTTCTCCATATTTGGCTTTCCCGCAGAAACGACAAGGGTTTTTTATTCCTTTTTCTTCGTTTTTTCACATAATCTTATGGGAACTTTACTTAGTTTATTAGTCCCTAAAAGTATTTTTTTTTTCTTGTTCCTTTTTTGTTTGATGGGTAATTTCAGTCTAGAATTAGTTTGCATTTTTCACGTCACTCACAGTTCTTTCCGATGAAAGAAACAGACCCACAAATAGAGTAGGTTTCTGATATTCTAGTTGTGAGAGTAAAAAATTCGTAAACACACTCTGCACAAGAATGGTTGCCGGGGAAATGAATGCATTTTAGAATCTATGCAAATCATCTGTTGCCTGATTTTTGATAATTTTTTTTTCTCCGTTTTCTGTTTGGTGAGTCCTTGATGAGCCCCAGTTTGCTCTGTTTCTGTTGCATGGACGTTTCTTTCAGCTTCGTTCACGATGAGTTTTGCCGTTAGAATTTGTTACGAGTTTTCACTTCTGATAGTTTTTCTTGAATTCTTATGTTTTTTATTGAGCAATTGTTGATTTGTATTTGTATTGTGCATGAACTGCTTGCAATATTAACTCTGCATCAAGGTGTTCAACTTCGTGTGTTTTTTTAAAAGCAAAAATAGAAATCCAATGATTTTTAAAAACACGGGATCTTTATTCTACATTTCTAAATTTGTCCCAGTTCTTGTTAGTTGGAATTATGTTCCTCCAGTTCCCAGGTTAAAATTATAATAAAACCATACAAAACAAATACACAGCTAGACTAACGTCAGAAATGACAAAACCTATGATTATTTATTAGTGTCTCTTTGCACGCTGGCAGGTCGTTTTAGTATAACTACTTTGATTATAGTCTTAAGACTCTTAAACTGTATTTGGTGCCTGAAGGGCATTTCTTATCTGAAAACCTAGCACCACAGAAGAAGTTTTGTTGGCAGGACCTTTTTGAAATAGAGGCCCAGGCTCCGGTTCTGTCATTCATATTTTGAAAATACGCTGAGCCTGAGCCTCTGTTTTATAAAGGCCCATAGGTTCCCCACAGTCTTCAGTACCCATCCTGTTTGAAGTTTTTCCCCTCCACCCAAGATCTTGCATGACGGAGTGTCGTTGATAATTTTATTGATAGTTTGTTTTGTTTCGGAATGTTTAAGTTTTATTACACTGCATACCTTAGACAGTCTTCACACCCATGGGTGTCAGTGTGGGGAGTGTGGCATGCATACTGCATGCATTGTTGCATTTTGTGTCAGATTCACGACTTGGTGGCGAGTTTCTGTGTCAATTAGCGTAAATATCTCTTGAGTGGTCTACGTGAATGGTGTTAAGGACCTCTCAAGAACTTCTGTGAATAGTGCCCAAGTCCCTATACGTTATTTGCACGAATAATGGGCGAGGTCCCCACAGCCTCCATGGATAATTGGTAAAGTCCTCAACTTCCCATCAGTGTGTGAGGTCCTCACAGCCTCCATTGATAGTTGAAGTCCTCACAACCTCCATTAGTAGTGGATGAGGTCCCCACAGCCTCCATGGATATTTGGTAAAGTCCTCATTACCTCCCATCAGTAGCGTGCGAGGTCCACACAGCCCTCATAGATAGTGGATTAAGTCCTCGCAAGCAGAAGAACGCAAGGTCCCCACAAGCCTTATGGCGAGTCAGTAAAGTCCTCACAACCTCCCGTCATTTGTGTGTGAGGTCCCCACAGTCATCTTTTGGATTCCTAAACCCGCAATCTTGCCAAAGCAGTCTCTTTTGAGAAACTTGAATATTAAGCCAAGACTTTTAAGATTAACCGACCAGCAGTTCTGAACTAATCGGTTCTTTGTTGGCCTTCTTGTTAACGGCCAATATGATTTACCTTTGTGTTTCATATTTGTGTTTGATCTTCTCAATTTGTGTTATATCCCACAGAATAGAAATAATATTTTGATGATATTATTCAGGAAAAGTCATAATCATTTGATTATTCATTATTTTTGCCAAATCTTTCAAGAAGTCTCTCTTAAGTTTGTCATCAATCCACAATTAGATGTCAATTTTTGTAAATCATCAACATATCCATTTATTCCACTCTATTTGAATTTTTACATAGAACTATAAAGCAGGTGCAGATGGCAAACCTGGCACGCCACAGAGCACACCCCAGGGCACACCCCAGAGCACACCGCAAGGCACACCCCACAGCACACCCGTAGCAGACAGGGCCGTGAAGGAAGGGACGCCGGCCGGCTACGGCCACGAGGCCGCTTCCGAGGACTACCAGCCGGGGTCCAACCAGTCCAGTCCGACCAGGGATGTACCAGGGAATAACGACACAACGGATCATGCACTCACCCCAGGAGACAGTGTCACGAGGTAGGACATAATTATTCTTGTTTAACCTCCAAGAGACCATGATAAAGTTGCTGAACCCTTTTCCAAGATGTAGCCAGTTTTTGACCAGAGGAGGGCAAACCACCCTGAATTTTCCCAAGAGGCCTAGCCCACGCTAAGTCGCTGAACTCCATTCCGATGGGGGCCAGTTTTTGAAACGGTGAGCAAGGACTTTTTGCAGAATGCATATGACAGCGCGTTAGCAGGAAATCACGGTTAGCCTACAAATTTGTTCGCTAATAAACCGGACAGTCTTGCTTATAAATGGATTCCATTGAATAGATTTCACGCACAGCAGTGCCCGTAAGCATAAAAATAGGCCGTAAAGGATTCCATGAAATTTGGCTCAGTGAAGTGCAAATCAATATGCAAATTTGCTTAGCAACAGTTCCAGATTGAGCAGCTGTTTTGAGATTGGCCTATCTAACCTTTGACCTTTGACCTTTCTCTGTCAGCCCGGTCTCTTCCAGGCAGGAAAGCTTCTATGAAGATGTCGACGATGAGTTTGAGGATCATCCGCAAGTCAGGGCCAAATTTCCATTTCACAGTAAGTCTTGGACGAACAAAGTCTTGGTTTTGCTGGTTGGGTTGGAGGGTTGGGCGGTGGGGCGTATATGCCCCTCTAGCCCTTCCTTAGCAATGGGTATCACAGTATATTTTGCTTGGAGGGCTTGACGCGTTTTGATCCCAGCAGGATCTTTTTCAAAGGCGGTAAATTTTGATGATTTGTCCGGCTACGGCACACATTTTCGCACACATGTCTATGGGATTGGCTACAGCCACTCATCTCAGCCTGTTGAAGCGCAGCTTACTTATACCCATTTGTGGATAGGTCAAAGGTGTGCAGTGGGATATATATGACAAAGCATTGTGGTACAGTTTGGGCTTACGATTTGGTTTGCTAACTTCAATAGTTTAGCTACCTCGAAAGAGCCTTTGAATTAAAAATTGTCTATGGTTGAGTTATTAAATGGGCCCTATGCAATCATTCAAGTCTTTGCTTTCAAATGTCAGGGATGTAAGACTTCCGGAAATTTCCGGAAATGGCGTCATTAAAAATCATTTTCCGGAAATGACAAAACGTTGTTTTCCAGGGCGCTGCAATAATTTGCTGCGCCCGTGCGTTGGCCTTGTTGATTTTGAGAGTTAAAAAACAATAAAAAAGCATATCGTCTGGCTCCGTGTTTTGTGTACGCATGTTTATTAAAATGGGGCTAAATAGGGCAGGAAACAGAACTAATACCGATAGCGCCCTCTGTTGACTATCCAACTGAGTAGTCTGGTTCCATATAATTGTTGTCGCGTTAATGAATACATTGGGATGTGGGTACTAAGCTAACCTTATTCCTGTTGATGAACCCTTTGTGTTAACGGTTTCCTCCTAAATTCTTGTCGCCTAGGTGAGGACGAGAACTCCCTCAGCATGGAGATTGACGATGTACTAGAAGTCATGGAGGAGGACACGGGCGATGGATGGACACGCGTCCGCAAGGGCGACAACGAAGGCTTCGTGCCCACGTCCTACCTGGACTACGACTCGTGACAACAGCGCCCCCAATCGGACATCTGAGAAACGTTTCATATCTGGCCATGGAGACTTCGTCGTTGAACCACATCGACTACTGTGATGGTATATCATCAATCATTTAGCATGTGAGAGGAATAGTGCACTGAGTGTGGCTTTTTAAAACTTGGGGTGTTTTAAACACTGGCTTCTCAGGCCAGGGGGTCGTTTTCACAGAGCTTGCTTAGCACTTGCAAAGCCAAGCTTAATAGCAAATTGCCGGTTACCAACCAGAATTCCATGTAATGTATATTGCTTATGACAGGTTCCCAGCTGATGTATGCTTAGCGCAAACCATTTGCTTAGCAGTGTTTCTCGCTGGGAAGCTCTGTTAATTTGATCTCTCTGTCTTTACATGAAGTGGCTCATTTTGAAGGCTTTCAAATCTCCCATCATGCTCCACTGTGCTTACTCACTCTCAAAGTCGGACCTTTTTGTTTTAATAACCCCCTCGCTAATAGTCATATTTACCAGGAAAAATGTCTAAATCTGCCAAAATGCAACACTGTGTGATTTGCTTTTCTTTGGGCTCAGACAAGGTCTGTTGGTCTGAGTTGGGAGAGCTGGCACCCCATATGAAGTTTGGCTGCTTGTGCCTGACTTCTTTCTTTCGTAAGTACACGAACACTAGCTTTAAAGGGCTAAGTCAAGGGAAGGCAACCAAGGGCATCCTGAGTTGTTCCTTCCAGCCCACTGAAACTTCTACTGAAGCGCCCTATGTGGTGAAACTGTCCGGTCTCTGTGGCCATGATCATAGACAGGGTGCCACTTTCCACAATCCTTGGAAGCCCCACAGTACAAGTGACGAATTTTGGCAACTTTTAGAATGGCTAGAGTTTACATAATTCATGCTGCACTGTCTTGTTACACTGTTACATGTAATTGTCCAACCGGTAATCCTTCTCGGAGTTAAGTTTGAATAATTTAAAATAATTTAAAATTTAAGAATTGTATGGAAGCTCCAGATCCTTCCAAAGCCTGATAATCCGATGTTGGAGCTTGCTGCCAACCGCTCAAGAATTTGAAATCACGTATAAAACTCAATCCAATTATGATTTTCTTTTATAATTTGGAAATTTGCATTGAAAACCAAATCAGTTTTCTTAACTTCATTGAAATGTAATTTGTATAAAAAAACTCCAAAAAAACTGTTGTGAAATGATGATAATTGCAATTCAAAAGTTGTTTTGTATCGTTGCCGGGAAGTTTTACAATTCATGTTCATCTTTATCATAGACGAAAATGTTTGTAAATTCGGAACAGAAGACAGAACTCTCAGATAAACAACACTACTTCTTGACTGCATTTTGTGGGCATTTATGAATTATTTTTGTTTTTTTCCTCATCGTAATAACCATCTTTAAAACATTTTATACGTGTACAAATTAAAAAAACAAAAACAAACAAACAAAAATTTAACGAATTGAAACGGAACATAATTCGACAAGGCTGCTCTGATTTTGGATGCCTTTTAATTGTAATTATATTTTATTTTTATAATTATTTCTCAATATTGTGTTTGAGAAAAAAAATGAAAATGATAAAAATTGTCTTCTAGCAATTAATTCCTACATTAATTCACTAGCCCTCGCCAGAAATAATGAAAACTCAAATTGATTTGAATACAAAAGTACGGCAGATACTGTGTGCATGTATTGTTCGCTTTTTTGTTTACAAGTGAAATTTTTGTTTGGTAAATATAAGTTAATTACTTAATTTTCCAGTCTAGAGCTTTTTATTTTTAAATTTTGGTTTTTATCCTATACTTTGTTTTGTGTGTATAGTGATGGGCAGTATTAGTGGTCTGACCCCGGACTACATAAATGTGGGGCATCAGACTAGCGAGACGTCATCCCTAACTATGCATAGTTTTGCCTTTCGGTAACAAACACTGAAACATGCAAGTGTAAAAAGTTCTTGTGGGGTAATAAAATCAAGGAGAAATGAAAATTAGAAATCAATTTTCAAAACCGCGCTTAAATTTTAATTAAAAAGTAAACGTAAGCTATCCTGAAAAGAGAAATTTCTGTCGTGAATATTCATAAATTGTTTTTTTTGTAATTTTCGGGTGTTATATGAAACGCATTTGTCCATTTTGTTTCCGACGTCCTATGGGTGGCCACGTAGGCACAAGTTAATTGCAATTCCATTGGCTTCCATTGTCTCATACCAATTTGATAATTACCGTTCACTCAAATCTGTCCATTTTTAGTAAACTATGGAAGGAATTATTGCTCAATTTCTAATTTGACTGAGGCATCATATAATCAGTATTTAAAATCACCTGTATTTACTAAAGGGGTATTAAAATCTGCTTCTTTTTTGCTTTTTTTGCCTTTTTTTTGCAAAAAGGGAAAATGTATATAGATGACGTATATATGTATTATATTTAATGATGGTGGTTTTTAACGATGAAATTGTATTGATCTAGTACTTATGAAACAAATGCTTAAAGATACATGTATTTGTGACTGACATATTATGATATCCCGTTATAGATTTGACAGAGGTGAACAGAGCCCCTTTGAAATGCCGAAAAAAGTAAGCTTACACAAATTCTTCTGTGGTGATCTTATGGAACGTTCCATTCTTAAGATAAAAAATGGAATGATCCAGATTTTTATGCGAAACAGTTTTTGTCATTGTCTAGTACCTAGACTCTCTGAAGTCTGAACTGTACCGTATCTGTGATACCACGGATTGTAGCCTTCCGAGATGATCCCTGGATCGTTCCATTCTCATCAGGGGACAAATGGAACCACCCAGGGATCTCTTGGATGACTTAAAGGTAATATCATAGTTTGGTTTTTATCAAAGAAATGCAGATTCATGGGCAAAAATATTAAGATCGATACAGTAACAGTCATCTGTGAACATTTCAGTCCCATACGGTGCCCACTTTTTGAGAAAACAGTGAAAAACAGCCACAGTATTTCTTAAGTCTTTTCTCTTTTATTTTTGATCTTTTAAAAGATCAAAAAGATTTTCCGTCGTTGTTTTACTAATTTCTGGATAAATTTCTGGATAAAAATTTAATGGTATGTTTCTACCACCACCATCATCTTCATACCCTGTAAGTTATAGGTAAATCAGTGAACATTTCTGTTTTGGTTTCTTACCAAAGTGTGATACTACCTTTAAAGCAGTCATAGTACAGTGTCACCTCATATACACAGATTCAAAGATTAATGAGTTTTCTGAAACATCAAGAAGTCAGTAGATGACTGTGCTGACCACATGTGTGCTTTCCATGTGGACTTTGGTTCCGCTACTAGCTTCATGGAAACATTTGCATGTAAATACAAATATGACATCATCGGTAGATATCAAGCTTGTAGCTGCTGCAGCTCTGCAAGGTGATTTATCAAAGCCAGTGCTTGAAATTGACTCAAGTGTGTATTAAAATGCAATGCCAAGCCTTCTTAATCTTGCACATTTTGTAGGGTCTAGCAAGTTTGATCTCTTCATCCAAAATATATAAACCCAACAAATTTGTATCCATTAACCACTAAGCACAAGCTGTGCATTGTGGCTTCTATGCTATCTGTTCACGGTATCAACTTCATAAAATACGGTAGAGGTAAAATCCATTTATTCCAAGTGTCATCCATGACCAGATGTGTGAATTTTTCAAACTGGATCCCTTGAAGACTCATGCAAACTTTTGATTGATTACTGTTATTTTCCTCAGAGGAATTTTGTCAAAAGTTTTCAAAGATGCGTTGCTCTCTTTCCAGTTAAATATATTTGTTTTTCACCTGACTCTTAAAAAGACACCACGTTTTGCATCTGTTGTTGAACTGAGATGCTGTATGATACTACCCTACCTTTTCTCTAAGTTAGTTTATATAAGGAACCTTCCTGGATCTGCCAAAGGTAAACACTATTGGCTGGGGATCGTATCTTTGAACTTCAACCATTTGGAGAAAGTAAGCCTCATATAAAGATGTGTGTCTCAATTCTACTGTCCCAAGGCCACCAAGAAAAAAATGGTACTAAACACGTTTTGGGAAAATATGGGTAAGCTAATAAGTTTCGAATATTATCATCAAATATCCACAAGGGAAACTGACTGAATTTTTAAGTCATTGAAAGTTGAACAAAGAAAAATTGACTTTGTTCACCTTTCAATGAGTTTCTTATATTATTAGCTAAGGTTTGACCGTCGATCTATTTCTTGAATATCTCCATGGTTTGACTTGACCTAAGCTTGGTGTACTAGCTCTGTATTTTGGCATTGGAGCAAAGGGAAACGTGTATCTCAGTGCATTTATGTATAAATCACGGCCGAACTCCCCCAGCAATTTGCATGTAACTCACAACCTAGATGGAATAACACTGTATATCCAATGCTCGTTTCTTTCGGTAGTAGCTTCTATGTAATCACTCTATTGTTACAACATGTCAGCGCGTTTTTGTATCCTCGCCAAAATTGTATTAATACTTGTAAAAAAAAGAAAAAGAACAAAACAAATGGCCCATGTAATCACAAAAAGGGTATGTTGGTTAAATTTGTTTTATATGATTTAGTTGTTTCAGTGTAATTGACATCTTTGCAGGAATGAAAATGGAATTGTGTTTGACACTTTACACTGAGTTGAGTGTATGGTGTAGAAAGGGAACTCTGACCTTTTTAAAACTCGGGTTGTGTCTCTTTGAATGAAAATGAAATCTGGTTCAATTTGGTTTGTATAATGTCGGCCAATAGTCTGAGCTATAATTCAAGATTGCAATATTTGTGTTAACTTGTGAATTTACTTTTTCTACAGTTTGAGTATTAATCGAAAAACTCAACTTTTGTTTCTGCATCATGAAAAATACAAAAATGTTCTGATTGTCGTAATAGAATTACTTCTAATACGAGTGCATTGGTTGAAGTTTGCAGGAAAAATTTAACGAACATATAATTTTTTTTTTTTAGATATTGTACATCTGCTTCCCCTGTATTTATCCTTATAAAGTGTTTATTCACTGTAAGTTGGGTGAAAATAATTTCTGTGAAATTGGATGACTTTGGGAAAACACTGAATTAATTTACATTTTCATCCATTTCAGGTCTCATTAGGTTGTTCTTTAGACGGTGCATAATACATATTTTTGCCAATTATTTTGTACAAACAGTTTTAAATTTTTGTTGTAAATTTGTTTTTTCTGCCAATCTCCCATTGAATTACACGTTTAAAACTGATTGGTACTCTTACTGAAAATCGAAGGCAGTTATTAGAGACATGAAGTTGAATTGTATAATTATAGTGTGTAAATCATACTTCTGCCATCATTGCTGTTGAAAATAAGGATAAAAAAAAGTGAACCACGAAACAGGCATAAGAAGAAACTACTTGTTAAGAATAACCAAACTATTATTGTATCCGTTAAGTTATCTATCTTATTTATATTTCAGTGTTATAACGTGAGATGTGTTTGGTGAATTTTTTTTTTCAAGTGTACCATGTGAAATGGTTATCTGTAGTCCTTTTAAAAAATGCAAATGATTCGAAAGTCAACAGTGCTTTAAATAATATATCTTTCAATTATTGTACATATATCTGAAAGATACCATGGCCATTTTGTCAAATATTAGAGGGAATTTAGCAAATTAGCGTAGACAAAAATCAGCAGTATGTGTTTATGTTTAAGCATAGGTCGTCATCATGATACCATTTTTTGTAGCAAGATTTGCCAGACATAATTAAAACAAAACAATGGACAGTATAGATTGGTTTCTGTGTGTTTTATTGTTTTTGTTTATTCATTGATAATTACATTGAAACATGTTTTCCTTTATAGTGAAATTAATAATCGGCAAGTATTTAGACCCCGGTCGCGCGCGCATCATAGTTGCTTCAATTTATTCACACAATTCAGACACCAAGAAAATTATCGTCTGCTCATAATTAGAGTTCGCCAAAATGTAGGCCTACCTTGTTTTTCTTTAGTGACCTGCTATCTCCAATATTTCATATTTATTCCTGAAAAATCGAAATTAAATGGCCCAAAATAATGATATGATACATGTAGGCCTACATTGTAGCCTTATGTGGGTCATTTTTTGTTTTAATCTACAAGAAGTCTGAAGTGCTATTGGTCACACAAGCTGCGCGGGGGGTCTAAAGTGGTGTAAAAGTATCGCCATTGGTCAATTTATTTTGGTTCAAGCACCATAATCTGCTAAACGCACAAAAAACCTTGCCGAATAAAATCAACTTGCTAGCCCAAATTCTCTATAAATCTTTTCATAAGCGAACGATGGCTGGATACAAGTCAAAAACAATGAACCCCACACGAAGATATGGTTGATAAACCTGTTTTTATAAAGGAATGATTTCCATGCTTAGCAATTTTTTTGGCGCTTAAGCGGTTCAGTGACACTGGCCCCCATTGTGAACTGTGTGTCAAAGTTCACCGAATACGCTGTGAACACACTACTTCCGCAGTGGTGCGTGGAAGATGCAGTGAAAATGACGTGTTTCTTGAAGAATATCAGCGCTTTTTGCTGTGTTGCTTTGCTTCTTTCTAGTCATATTGACGAGAGTTGTTCGACTCAGTCGCAGAAAAACGTTCTTCTGTTTGTTGGTAAGTTAAATAGCTATGAAAATGGAAAGAATTGCAATGACCATATGGAGGTCGAACTTGTGCACAACCCTATGGAACCGGCAGAGGGCGTTTTGAGATAAATTTACCGCTGCATTCGAATCGAAGTGTATGGTTAAAAAAATCCCGTAAAACTCACTTTTGTAAAACACGCATGTGGGCGGGGCTTAAGAGCAAAGCCGAAACGGTCCATTGCATTATGGGATGCACAAGGGTCGACAGGGCGACACCACCTCCTAACTTTTAGACAGTTTGAGGGAAATTTTGTATCCAAATTATCTTTCGCTGTTTATTTGTTTGTAAACAATTTATTCATTGACATTGTGTTTATGTTTTTTTTAGGAGATGATTTAGGTTTTGAGACCCAAGTTTACAAGAACGACGTTTGTCGGACGCCCAACATTGATGCCCTGGCAAAGCGCAGCGTCGTCTTCCAGCATGCCTTCACCTCGGTCAGCAGTTGTTCCCCGAGTCGCTCTGCAATCCTGACGGGCCTACCCCAGCACCAGAATGGCATGTACGGCTTGGAGAATTCAGTCCACCACTTTGTGTCCTTCGACGGAGTACGCAGTTTGCCACTGATTCTGAACCAGAATAGCATTAGAACAGGTACGCAGAAATCCCAACGAGGTTTCTAACCTCTGACCAAACTTCTGTAAAACAAGTTTACTCAGCGGGCTGAATTTACATGATGGCCCCCAGCTATGGATGCCCCCACTATTATAGTATGAGTCCGATTTCACGATTCCCTTCAATCGATCGTAACTCGAGTTACAAAGGATAACCCATCATATCCTACAAAGGGCTGCATTGCATCATTCCTACGTCCTACGGCTGATAGTAAGTTACGATGAGTTTGGTGAAATGGACCTATATGGGGCCGATTTCACTGAAGTCGTATTTTGCGATCATCGCTATCACACGTGATATGAGATCGTTACTTTGCGATCAATTCTCCGTTTAGCGATGGATTTGGGCTTTAGCGATGATCGCAAAGCGTTAGTGAAATCGGCCCCTGGTTGGATTCTTCGTTTGTCAATCTTTTGGTTTTTATTTCAGGAATCATTGGCAAGAAGCATGTGGGGCCGGAGTCCGTCTATCCTTTTGACTATTCGAAGACGGAACAGGATGGCTTCTCTACCATGCAAGTGGGAAGGAACATCACTTTGATGAGGCAGTTTGCTCGCGAGTTCTTGAGAAGTAGTATTAACTCTAGGTGAGTGGTGCTCGATTCAAAGCTTCCCCGAATTATTCATGTAGGAAGGAACATGATGTTAATGAAGCAGAATGATCAAGAATAGTTGTGATCATAACCCTTGGGCCTTTCTCAAATCTCGGCTCTGACTCTGTAATTCATCTCTGTCATCCACATGCTGAAAATATAGGTTGTGGTTTTTCTTTGAAGCTGAAACTCTGTTTTCTTTTTCATGCAAACCAGAGAATCTACTTCCAAACCGCAGCCAAAAGTCTCTATTTTGATACCCATAATTTTAAGATGGATTCACGAAATTAATGGAGCCGGAAGCTGAGCGTTGAGAAAGGCCCCTGATCTGTCTTGGTGACATTGTGGTTATAGAAGATCATGTTCAGTAAGTGACCTTAGCACTCAGGCTGTGCCTGACCTGTACTGATGTAGATAAGGAATGAAAGATGGTACGTTGGAAGAAGAAACAATAATAAAACTACCTTAATCTCGATCAATATGCAAGATTTAGAAGCCAACTAGAGTTCCGTCTTTAGGTCAGCGATGTGGTCTTGCTCTTCTGATGTGCATACGTGTGTTCTTTTTGTTATCCAGTGAGCCCTTCTTCCTCTACATAGCCTTCCACGATCCTCATCGCTGCGGTCACACAAGCCCCCAGTACGGCCAATTTTGCGAGAAGTTTGGCAACGGCGATCCGGGAATGGGCCTTATTCCTGATTGGAAGCCAACGCTGTACGATCCCGATCAGGTGGTCGTGCCCGGGTTCGTTCAAGACACGCCGATTGCAAGGCGTGATCTTGCAGCGCAGTACACCACCATCAGCAGACTGGATCAAGGTAAGCTTGACTTCCGTTGCACAGTCACCACAGACTGTCACAGATTCAGAGCTGCACTTAAAAGTCTTTGAAGCAGTTGTAGCTCGGAAGGCATCTTGATGTGTTGCTCCACCTTTCTCCTAAAGGACAGAGGCAAATGAATCAATGAGTACGGTTGATGTTTACTGTCATATTTCACTTCATCTTTATACAGGTGTTGGTTTGATCTTGAAGGAGCTAGAGATGGCGGGGCATAAAGATGACACCCTGGTCCTCTTGACATCCGATAACGGCATCCCCTTCCCGAACGGCCGGACAAACCTCTACGATCCAGGCATGGCAGAGCCTCTACTAGTCTCCTCCCCAGCTCACCCTGACCGATGGGGCCAGGAAACGAACGCCCTCGCCTCCCTGGTAGACATTGTCCCTACCATCCTGGACTGGTTTAGTGTCTCTTTCCCCGACTACATCCTGAACAAGCACCAGGTCCAGCCCACGGGGAAGTCCCTTCTACCTGTTCTTCAGAAGGAGCCGACCAGCGGGTGGGACACCGTCTACGCCAGTCAGAGTCTGCACGAGATCACCATGTACTATCCAATGCGAGTGGTGCGCAACCGCCAGTACAAGCTGATTCACAACATGAACAACCTGTCCCCGTTCAATATCGATCAGGATTTCTACATCTCAAACACCTTCCAGGTGAGTTCCCTCCTCCAAATCGTCAATCACCTGAAGGTGAGCCATCAGTGTCTGTACAAAATTTGCTTGGATATTAACCCTTACCCTCTGCACCTACCACATAAGACAGGAGCTGTTTATCGCACACTACCACAGTCTCCACAGGGGAACTGGATCATAAACCATGCATTACCACACAAACCACACTGTGGTGTTTTATGTTATTTAGAATACCACACTTGGCACAAGAAAAAACATGTAGGGTAAATTGTGGTATGCTGGTGGGTTAGGGTTATTACCTCCACTTGTACTCCAATATGAAGTCCAATAGGCCTTATTCACGGAGCATCCATCCTACATTAGAAGCAGTGTAATCAATCCGGTACCTGTTTTCTTTTTTAGAATTGGTGTTATCTTTTCCGAAGGGTATATAAGGAAGGTGACAAAATGGATGTGGCATGAATAAGGCCTAAGCATTGTCCGCATCTCACTCAGAAATAAGTTCCATTTCTTCTCTTTTTTTTTTAGGATCTGCTGAAGCGGTCGGTATCCGGTGAGGCCACCAATTGGTTCAAAACTTTGAAGGACTACTACTACCGTCCCCAGTGGGAGCTGTTCGACCACCTTCATGACCCCTTAGAGACGACCAACCTTGCCGAGGATCACAGGTATGCCTCTGTCCTGCAGGACCTGAAGAAACAGGTCCTTCATTGGCAGAATGTCACCAATGATCCCTGGATCTGTAGTCCATGGGGGGTGCTAGAGAACAGTGGTCTGTACAAGGACAACCCAACCTGTATGCCCATGTACAATGGCTTATGATATTCCTTCCGTTATTTCCAACAAGGCACGATGTCCCGGAACCTTTTGCTAGCATCCTCAAATTAGAACAGATCAGGATAGTCATCGCTGATCACCTGTTAAAAGGGCGCGCACAACATTGGTACAGGTGCCAGAACAGCACTCACACTTTGTCTGATCCAGCATGTACATGAAAGAATAAGCCTGTGAAAATTTGAGCTCAATTGGACATCTGAGTCCCGAGAAAACTTTCAAAAACCCTACTCATTTTTTCTTTTAAAACATAAAGAAGGATTTTTTTATCTTGGTTTTACTCTTTCTGGATAAATGCACCGTTTCAGGCGGAAATATTTTAATCGTATGTTTCTACCAGCACCATCTTCATACACTGAAAGTCATACATAAATCTGTGAACATTTATGTTTTGGTTTGTTACCAATGTTGTACATGTCCTAGTAAGGGGTGCAAGTGAAACTTAGTTTCGCTACTTGCCTCACTCTAGCGGGATGAGGATTAAAATCCAGTGCTGGAGTCAGGTATACCAAAACAGATACAGTAATGACAACTGTTTGATAATGGGCCTAAAAGATTGGATACAAATCAACATTATGTCAATTTTTGAGAGGGAGAAAATGGTACTTTTTACGACTCATTTTTTGAATGAATTTTTTATAACATTTAGTTGCATCATGATTGCAAATGCTCACCTTTTGTAAATACATGTGTATTTGTATATATTAATATCATCAATAACCCATTTTTTTCCCAATAAATATTTATCCTAAGATATTTTGGTTTTATATCTGTTGCTACATGTTGGGTCATTTTATTTGTTGTCTCATTACTTAACTGTGAAATCTGTGAAAGAGATTCCCCTCCTCATATTCGACACAATTTATACACGATTTATACATGGTTTATACAAAGGAACTGAATTTCTGGAGCGTAAAATTCTTCATAGCAGTGGTAATGTGCAATTGAATGTACAGTATATGGAAAAGTTTGGCCAAACGGCATTCTATGTTTTGCCTGTAGCTTTTAACTAGCAGCTTGCCAGCGCAAAACTATAACACTCAGAGCCATTTGGCTACGAAATAGCTCAAATGTTGGTATGTTTAAACCAGCGCTCTTTGTTCCAATTGTTTGTCAAGTATCCAAAGATTCAATAATAGTGAACTTATTTTTCCTTTTTCCTTCCAACGAGAAGAGCACTGGGATATCCGGTTTAACACTCAAGTTTGGTATAACTTCCGTCAGCGCATGCGCACCCACATTCCAGTATCCACCAATCACGGCCTCCGAATTATCATATTTGTCTTGCACTTAACCCTCAATACGAATTGAATTCAACCCATTGGGTGATTCTGTCAGACTCCTATCAATTTGTTTTCTTTACAGGCAACTTGGAGGTAACCAAGTATACCTTTTGCACACAACAGGAAAATTTTGGTAGGACAAATGACAATATTTTGGCAGTGTCTATCCGCAAGAAAAACAAAAATGTGAAAATTGACAGGTGATGATGACTAGAGCAGGCTAGTCGAAACGTTGTACCTTACGTGCGAACGAAATAGAAGTGCGAAAGTACGAACGATTATTACTTGGTGTTTCCACAAACCGATCCACATTGACAGAACTGATGATATTTCTTCTTAATTAAAGATTGCTCGGAAAAGTTTAAATCAGGGGATATAGAAGGCATACTTTAAAAAAAACTTGACACTAAAAATCAACTTTATTTTGGTTTTAGACTATGCATGGCGCCGGCGACGTAGCCTACATAAGATAATGGATCTGCGGTATATATAATCTTTTTGGAGTTACGTGGCTTTGAAAAGAGCCGAATACTCGACGAAGTTCTGGCCAGTGTAGGCCTACTCTGGCTGCTTCAGGAGAAATAGTCATTAATCGTTATTATTATCTGCATCTTGATCACCTTTGTACCTAATTAATTTGTTGTTGTCATCGTGCTGATTAACCATTTCCTTTCCATGAAAAAGATAAACACCAAAGTGTGGCTGCAAAGTGGTGAACTTTTGTATTAATGTAACATACCGGTACCCAAACAGAAATGTTCACAGATTTACGTATAACTTTCAGGGTATGAAGATGGTGGTGGTAGAAACATGTACCGTTAAAATATTTCCGCCTGAAATGCTGTATTTATCCAGAAATTAGTCAAACAAAGACCGAAACTTATTGCCTGTCAAGTATCCAAACATTCACAAATTGTGAAATATATCTTTCCTTTTTCCTTCAACGAAAAGAGTACATTGTGATCCTTTACCAACCAATTTTGGTATAACTTCCGTCAGCACATACGCACCCACATTCCACTATCCACCAATCAGTGGCTTCAGAATTACCATATTAGTCTTGCACCGTTAACCATGAATAGGCATTCAAGTTAGTCAACCCATGGGGGTGATTCTGATATATCTATGGCGATTTGGTTTCTTAACATTTAGCTTAGAGGCAACATGTTAAAACATGAAAACTTCGGTGGTACAATAATGACACTTTGGGCATTTCAATGCACCAATGCCCATTAGTTCATGTTTTTGTTCATCCGATGTTGGAGTATAGTGGCGCTCGGTGAAATTAGCTGTCAGACCAAATCCCGGTGATTGCTCACTCATGTAACATTATGCTCGCTCTGGGCTTAGGTTAACTCTAATAAAAGAAATATCGTGCCTCTAGACATTCTTAGTGTTAAGAAAAACATACATACATTTCCTTACAAAAGAAATGAAAATGTGGTTGTTGGGGTTCGACAGTGTTTACAACAGTTTTGTTGTGGTGATGGCAACCACAATCGGGTCACCCACTATCAGCAAATAAAACTGAAGGGTCTAATCTTGTAATGACTGGTAAGTGCCGTGTCGAAGTCTGGTATACGGCCACTTGAGTATCTGCATTTGACCGTACTAGTTGTCCGTTGCCCAGCTCTGATCTCTTTGTGGCTCTTTCTGGCGCCGCTGAGCATGAATCCCACGCGAGTGTTGTGGGTCTCCGTGGCCGCGTCCCTGGTGTACCTCACCGGTGCTTTCCTGCCGAACTACGGCGGGGACCTGCTGACTGCCACGGACTACACCCTGACGGAAATCACCTCGGTGGGCATCGTCCGTGCCGTGGCTAGATATTACGAAGATACAAACCCGGATAGGTACGAACCGGGTGATCTTACCAATCTCGATCCGCTGACGCCATCCAACCTCTTTCGGAAACACTTCGGAGGTAAGAAGTCGTTTAAAATATCCCTTTTCAAACTTATGATGAGGTAAAATGTTGATTCTTAGCCCGCAACAGCAACATGTAGATACCACCTAACTGTGGAACAAATTGGAAATACAAATTGTGCCGTCTGCTAAATTGTAGGCACGTTTTCACTCAATTTAATTGCATTTTTTTGTACATTAGCCTTGAGCCCCTATGGTCTTTTTCCCACTGAAAAGTGTCGTGATTTTAGTTACAAACACGAATCCAACTATCCAGTTACATAGAAATACTACAGCTCAGTCCAAATTATTTTGCTTTTTGGAAAAAAAAACTCTTTAAATGTAGTATCATACTTTGGTAGCATACCGAAATAGATATATTTACAGATTTAACTTACCGGGTATAAAGATGGTGATGGTACTATTACCGTTAAAATATTTCTGCCTGAAATGCTGTATTTATCCAGAAAAAGAGTATAAAACCAGTGGCCAACTATTATTTTTGATCTATTAAAGATCAAACATAAAAGAAAAAAGACTTAAGAAATACTGTGGCTGCTTTTCACTGTTTTCTCAAAAAGTGGGCATCGTATGGGGCTGGAATCTTTGACAAAATCAAAGTATGGTATAACCAATCTTGAAGTTCGCTGTCTCTCCAAGAGACAAAACGAGTTGGTTCCACATTATCATGTAAACCGTTTTAGTGAGAAGTTTCATCTGAAAAATGATAGGCCTAGTTGTATACAGCACACCATTACATGGCCTTGTCCCGTGTTGTTTTGATGTATGTTAGTAAAATGCATTTGGTATAAGCTTTTTCTTGTATGTATGTGGGAACTCGGAATGTGACTTTTTGGACACGAAATGGGCAGACAGAAGCTATAGCTACCAATAGGCTTAAATAACCTGAATTAGACAAAACGAAATCATAGTCTCGTTCTATACCACAATCTGCCAAATACAATTGGCATAATGTGGGGGCATGCATAGGTGGCAAGTGCGTTATGCACTCACCAATGTGGCCCGAGTTCGAATCCGGTCTGGGTGGTATGCGAGTAGGCCCTATAGTTCAGTTGTAATTGTGTGTTGGTTCTCTCCTATGCTACGGGTTTTTTTCCTCGGGTTCTCCGGTTTTCCTCCCTCCACAAAAATCAAACACTTTCGATCTCAGGCTGTACTCTGTGATCATATATGGGTTGATGTGGCTGGCAGCCAAGGGCGCCCATAAACGTCTGCTACTCGATCACGTTGAAGTCGCATCCTTCGCAATTCAGCACCTCAACTGCGAGTACGGATGGTTAGCCTCCCACTGAATGATTTATCTATTTATTTGTCTGCATTGAATCAATGGTATAACTATAATTGTGATTGCTTTGCTTTGTAAGTGCATATGTTTATCTCTTGTCAATTTTGTTTTGTAGAACATGTATTTTCGGATAGTTTCGAGCGGGCCATCAAAGCCATAACCGATGCGAATGTTCTCATCTCGAGCCCAAAAAAGTGCTTCAACAAGGCTGTCTGGCACTTCGGCGGTAACCTGATCAATAAAGGTAGGTGTATGGGAAAGGCGCCACAAAGGTAGGTCCCCATGAAGGGACTTGATTGATTAGGAGTCAATTTCATAGAGCTGCTAAAGCACAAAATTTGCTAGAGCGTGAAAAGTATTCCTTGATCAAACTGAATTACCAACAACTTATGTTGATATGATGTTTACTGCTTTTGACTTGTATTCGGCCATTGTTTGCTAAGCATAACATTCATAAGGAGTTTTGATCATCTCAATTGATCATTTTTGTTCACTTCAAAATTAACAATTGTTGGCGGTGTGCATGTGCTTGATTTCATGGCTTCTGACTGCCAGACGAACAAAGATAATTTGACTATTGGGAACACCACCAATGTAGGGCTGGATGGCTCAGTTGGTAGAGCGCCTGTACTGTATTCAGGAGGTCGCCGGTTCGAATCCCGCTGTAGTCAATTTTTCTTTGTTCACTTTTCGATTCAACTTTAAATTCAGTTAGTTTCCCTTGTGGTTTAGTTATTTTGATGATTAATTGTAAATTGTCACAGTGAGGTATTGCATAATTACAATGGATCTGCTTAAGAATGACATCATGAATTTGGTGGACATGTTTTTTGCAAGGTAACTCTAAGATGATCTCCATTCGGAAGGGGCTTTTGAAACACATGACTCCTGGTGATGTCACAGCGCCTAATTACGACCAATCCCGCAAGTCCTGCGGGGAGTTCCTGCACATGGCTCAGAGTTTCTATTCTAACACCAACTGGATCGAGCTGAACCGATGGCTCAACTCCCTCATCGGGAAGAAGGAGATGATCATACCTTCCAGCGATCTCGGTAAGAGCGGTCGGGCCCTCAAGTTTGCTTTTCTTTTATTATATTCGCTCCGTATTAGGATAAGGATGTCGCACACGGAGCGGGCGCGCCACGCACGGTACGTCCACCGATCGAGAGCGTCGTTTACCGGCGGCTTTGGATTGAGATCACGCCGTATATCAAATTGCTTTCAGATTGCTCTATTGCTGTTATTGTCCGAAAAGGTTAAAAACATCGGTTAAAAAGTCTCGAGGAAACATTTGAAATATCTTTATAATATTATTTGTATACATAGAAAAAGAAAATATCTTATACCGGTGCCTTTAATTTGGTAAAAGCAGCTTATTTTAAACTATATTTCATTCTTACTGCATACCATTTCGACGCCTTTCTCAATATTTCGTTTTGAAAATAACTGCCACTGATCAAATGAAGCCTGATTATCTTGTTTTGTCTCCAAAAAGACAGAAGTGTAGAAACGCTTCAATCGAGTTAGTCCTCAAGCTGTTGCTCCAGACACTGAATCGAAGTCAGATACATTCATAAACGTTCCTGACTTGAAAATTGATACTTCACCTATTGAAGCTTGCATGACTCAAGCACTGTGTACTTTTTCTGAGTGGTCATTTTGAGTGACAAAAGTGAGGTGCGTGATGGTAAAGAACAAAAGGCCGAAATTGACGAGGTGTCATCGGGCGACTCGTCTTCATTGTGCGCGGTGAAATTTGTGATCGTGTGTATACGGCGTGTCGTCACGCGCACGCGGGGGAAACGTGTTACTTCTCATCTTATGGTGTATAACGAAAAAAACAGAAACAAAGTAACTAAGTGGTTATTGTATATTAAAGGTTCTGTCATACTTTGGTAGCATACCGAAACAGAAATCTTCACAGATCCCCTATAATTTTAATAGGGTATACAGATGGTGATGGTAGAAACATACCGTTATAATGCTGTATTTATCCAGAAAAGAGTCAGACCAAGGACCGTTAACAATTTTGATGTTTTAAAGATAAAAAATAACGGTGAAAAGACTGGCGTTTTTCACTGTTTTCCCCCTGAGTGGGCACCGTATGGGACTGAAATTTCCACAGATGACTGTTACTGTATCCGGCCTTGATATTTTTGCCCGTGAATCTGTATTTCCTTGACAAATACCAAAGTATGATATTACCTATACGTATCTCTGTAAGACTATAGGCCTAGAGCACTTGATTGTGCAAACAGCCAATGCTTAGGCCCATTCAACATAAGGCAATACAGCCATACATAATTAGACATTGATTAATATTTTGTTAGACATTTTCGTTTTAATAGTCTATATTAATCGAAGCCATTAATTTGTGCGTGGTTCCTTTCAGGAGTCAGGAAGCTTGTTTGGCAGCAGAGTCCAGGGAACGTAAACATGTGCCAGACCTGTCCAGGAGGGACGACTTCGTAAGTTCAAACAAATCGCCATCTAGTCGCCACCAGGGCCTTGATTTGCTGAAACAAACGGTACCAAATTGCTACAGCACCACGTGACAATAGGAACACGTGTATTTTTGAAAATTGGCTTTGTTTTATGTGCTTTGTTCGGTTGCGTCCCATTGCGTTTCTTGTTGCCGCAACTGTGCGCCAAGACTGTTCATCAAACAGACGTAAATGAACATGTCTGGGATGTGGACTCATAATATCGTGCTTATTGTTTGTATTTTATTAAATTTTAAATATTGGTTTATTCGTCTTGTTACACTGCCATTTCATACTCGTGAAATTGTTGCGTAATGGCTATTTTGAAGACTCTTTATAGCAAAATGACTAAACATCACTCGTTTCTTTATAAACAATCTTTATACCGATCTGAAGTTTTGATAACAGTTTCCGTCTTCGAGCTTTGAATCTATATCATTTCCCCTTCTCAAAACCAGTCCCGATGCCCAAGACTGCACCAACAACCTTAAGAAGAATGTCTACTATCTTACAAGTGGATATAGAGACGGTCAAGACGTAAGCAAACCAGGTGGGTATATAGAATCTTTGCTCCGATCGAACAAACCTAGGCCTAGGCCATTTTTTCCCAAACCACGGCTAGGTTCCGTGTCCAACTAAGGCGGCTCCGTTTCGTGAGTGCGTCCATAGGACTGGTGTGCTGACACGTGTTCTTTGGGGGTATACGATTTGGGAAGTAGATACGTTGTTTTAAACAAGAGAAACGGAGCTTCAGCTCAGGCGCGGTTCTAGAGCCAATATGTTTTTGGGGTTTTTTTTGGGGGGGGGGTCTAGAAGAGCCAATATTTTTTTGGGGGGAGGGGGGGGGGGGGGGGCTAGAAGACCAAAGATTTGGGGGCTAGACCCTTCGCACGTGACGTCATCTTCTAACATTCTCTTCTGCTGTCTTGTTGGGTGTAGAAATGCAATATAGCTCTACACAGAGCATTTGTCAAGTAATTGGCGTGTAATGACTGAAAAGATCCAGTATAATTTTCCCAATTTCCAGCATTTTTTTTTTTCAATTGCAAGTTTGGGGGGGCTAGACAAAATTTTTGAGGGACTGCAGCACGTCCCCCACCAGTAGAACCGCGCCTGCTTCAGCTCACAAGGAACAAAAGCAGTCAGTATTTTCAGTTTTGGGGATGGGGAGACGGAGTTTGGTCCGAGGTTGCGAAACGGGTCAAGTTGGGCAGCGAGAGGCCTTGGGCCCCGTATACGTGAGTTCTCTGGTGTTATCGACGGGCGCGCTCCGAGAAAACTCAAGTTGCGGTGCGGGTCTTTGTGACCGCGGTGTTTTGTTGTTTGTTTGTTTGTTTATTTGTTTGTTTGTTTGTTTATTTGCTTGTTTATTTGTCTGTTTCCTTGTAGATGAGGAGGTGATTGTCTCATTGGAAATGTGTGGTGTTCTTATATAACCAGATAAAATCAACGTACACTTATTCATTGAACATAATATTTTTTGTAATTCATTGGTATTTTTCCACCATCCAGCAGAACTTCACATTTTATGATAGGCCTATCAGTGACTCGTTCACATTATCAACCGCAAGTATGGGCCCACACTCCAATTAACTTCTCTGAAGTTTCATGACATTGTCAACAATCAAATAAAACTATAATTATTAACTTGTCTCCATATGGATTGATATAATGTAGCGCAAAGTTCAAAGCATTTTTATTGTTGATATAAAAAACATTGATGCATAAAAGGTTTTAAAGATATGATGTAAACAAGAAAATTGAAAAACATATCGGTATCTTCTTTTCTTTTTTGCCCAAACGAAGTGAACTGTCAATCCGTGGTTTTGACATTTTAGGCCTAGTGCGTTGACCTAACTTATCACATCTCAACAAGAAAAACACGTTGCCCTCTGATATCAGTAGCACAAAATATGATTAGAAATTAAAGAACAAAACCACAGAAATGTATCCAGTAGCTTTAAACATATTGTAAGATTGGTAAACTTAACCGATTGAATTTAAATACAATGCACGTCCATCATATATAAACGGCTACTATAACTATATTACGTCTTTCTTCTCCGTTTTATTTGTTCATCGTTTCGGACTGATAGCAGGTGTGTGACATTTGAATTGCTCCGATGTCGTTACTTGGGAAACGATCTAGCCTTTTTTTTCTGGCGCACCCGAATATTTTCAATTGTAACCTGGCACTCGTTTGGAGTGTCAGGGTTTGGAGTGCAACTTCAACACCCATTCCCTTGCTAGAGTGGCGATAGCACTCCAACGGAGCAATGTCAGCAAGTGCTATTCATTCATACCTGGTTAATGTTTAAGCCGGTCTCCGGAGAACGTGACCCCCCAAAAATGAACCAATTCAAATTGTCGAAGGTCATAATTTTGTAATTCAGAAGTTTCCATATCCGTGAAAAGATAAGGATATGTAGTTTATTAATTGGCTGTGGTTGACGTGTTGGGGTTTTTGGTACTTCTTTAACATTCAAGTATAGGATTTTGACTTTGTATTGTTGTATACTGATCCTCTTTCTAAAATGTCAATTCTTAGTTATGGATGTCATTTATTCATTGTCGTGTCGTTTAACTGTCACTTCAAGAATTAATTGATTGATAGGGTGTCAGAGATTTTACAGTGGGGCTCAAAAAGCTCTATAACAAAATAATCTTTAGTTCCAATTAATTAACATCTACCAACTTAATTAACACCGATAAGCCTATTCAAGTTGGAAGTCGAAAAATCAAAGCGCTACTTTATTTCCTAAATAATTAAACAGAATCGCTAGCCACAATCCCAGCCGATAGCTATCTCTCCGCAACAGATAAACGTTTTTTATTTCTGGGTTCTTTCAAAACATTTTGTAGTTTAAAGTGCAGACCTTTCTCGTAGAAATGTTTTTTCAAATTATCTGGTTTGATAAAAGAAATGTCAATATTTTGCAAGCAAAACTTGTTGCAAGCACGTGACTGGTTTGTTAACGAGTTATAGGATAACGTTTTCATGAGCTATGGTTGAGCAAGATACTGCCTGGAGTTGGCAAAAAGATTCTGCTGGGATTAAATCGCTACAGTCCTTTGAGAAAGGATCCAGCTGGGACTATTGAAAAGCATCCTGTTTTGGATCAAAGATGTTTTGAGAAAGATCCTGCTAAGATCAAAACATCAGGCCTTTGAGAAAGGTCCTGCTAAGATCAAACCGTCAGACCTTTGAGAAAGGTCCTGCTAGGATCAAACCGTCAGGCCTTTGAGAAAGATCCTGCTAAGATCAAAACATCAAGCCTTTGAGAAAGGTCCTGCTAAGATCAAACCGTCAGGCCTTTGAGAAAGATCCTGCTAAGATCAAAACGCCAGTCCTTTGAGAAAGATCCTACTAAGATCAAACCGTCAGGCCTTTGAGAAAGATCCTGCTAAGATCAAAACACCAGTCCTTTGAGAAAGATCCTGCTAAGATCAAACCGTCAGGCCTTTGAGAAAGATCCTGCTTAGATCAAAACATCAAGCCTTTGAGAAAGGTCCTGCTAAGATCAAACCGTCAGGCCTTTGAGAAAGATCCTGCTTAGATCAAAACGCCAGTCCTTTGAGAAAGATCCTGCTTAGATCAAAACGCCAGTCCTTTGAGAAAGATCCTGCTTAGATCAAAACGCCAGTCCTTTGAGAAAGGTCCTAGGTACACCACTTCCTCTAAATAACTCTGACGGCAAAGATATCGTGTATAGCATTTTCATTCTTTGAAATTCTCCTGCCGTTCTTGTGTCCTTATAGACGCGAAGCCAGGGGATACATGGGGCAAGTGTTCCCACGGTGGTGCCAACGATTCATCCTGGACCACGGTACCCTCAGGAGGTATCAACAAGGAAACCTCAGACCCTAACCTGTCTCCTCACCACTACCTCCACCAGCACGCAGCACTTACCGCTATCCAGGCCACCGAGAATTTCTTCTACCACCCAGGTTCGAATATAATTTAATAGACCTAAAGTGAAACTATTTAACTATCGGTCAATTTCAGTGATACATTATTGGCTGTTGAATTGAAACATTATCAGTTGGTTACTCAATATTGTAACTAGCCTCTTAGATTCCCACTTCCAAACACCAGTGATCAACGTGATTGCCACTCATTATGAATTTGCTAGCTTTCATCATGTTCTCCTCGCAGACACTGGTCTCTACAAGTTCCTTGGTGAGGCGAAGTTCCGCAAGTTGCTGAGTATTGATATCGGAGCATCCCTGACCTTCGTGATCGACACTACAGGAAGCATGGCCGACGATATCAAAGCTGTGAAGGAGGAGACCATTGAAATCGTCAATACGTACAAAAATTCCAATCACGAACCCTCTCAATACGTCATTGCACCCTTCAATGACCCAGGTAAAACTCAGAAATCTTTCTTTCTATCTTTGCAAGATGAAATTAATTTGAAAACAATGGCACTTGATTTAATATGTTAGCCTTAAAGGTACATTACATGATTGGTAGTGTACCCAAAGAGAAATGTTCACAGATTTACGTACAACTTTCAGGGTATGAAGACGGTGCTGGTAGAAACATACCGTTTAAATATTTTTGCCTGGAATGCTGTATTTATCAAGAAGTTAGTAAAACAACGACCAAAAACAGTTTTGATCTTGGGGTAAGATCACATTGGCACACTGGAAGCACATGTCTAGATCCATATCAGGTTATACATTAATTCTCCTCTTTGTCTAGTCGGTGTTTTAGATTGCTATTCTTAGAATCGGAGGCTCAGTAGTGAGTACAAGCATGACTAGGCCTAGACGGATCATGAATTGCCGACTTTAACTGACCAGAGTCACCAATATTTTGTCAATTCAGATTATGGGCCTGTCATGGTTACCACGGATCCCTATGAGTGTATCGACTTTCTTGGCAATCTCACTGCAGACGGAGGAGGTGACTGTCCTGAGATGTCCAACAGTGGCTTGGAGCTTGGCGTTAAGCACAGGTCAGGCAAAGAATTGATTGACTTGATATTGAATGAACAGAGACTTTAGGGATCGGAGCAGGGGCAGCTCTGGGAAGCCAGCACGACCTTCAGCTGCTCCTAATGTGCCCAGTGTTAGCAACCAGTCAAGTCCTCTGATAATAGATGACTTTGGGTTCTTGTACTCTAGGGCGTTTACGAAACGGAGGCTCAGGCTCCGTCTCAGGCTCCGACTCCATTTTCATGTATCCATTCTACAAAAACAGGTATAAAAATAGAGACTTTTGTCAACAGATCGGAAGTAGATTCTCTGGTTTGAAAAGGAAAACAGAGCTTCAGCTTCAACGAAAAACCACAACCTATATTTTCAGCATATGGATGACAGAGCAGGAGCCGGAGCCTGAGATGGAGCCTGAGCCTCCGTTTCGTAAACCCCCTTAGTCCCTTCTGCCTCCACTTTCACTAGCTACTATGATGATGCTTCAATTACGCTCCATTTAAGATTCATCTCGTGCAGCTCCGATGTCCTTCACCATGTTGTTTTAGGGCCTTCCCTGTTTCTTTACCATTGTTCAAAAAGATTACCCCTTCTAAATGATCTGTGTTTTTGCCGAAATAAATGGTACATCTCTCAAAAAAATGCTACAAGCAATTAGTGACACTACCAAAAAATCATGCCCATAGGCTTATATACTCGCAAGAATAATTAACCCAGATGTCCAAGAGTCTGCTATGGTAAAACTTTTTTCAGAGTCAAATTTTTTGACATCTTTGTATGGGGGTTAAAGGCTCCGGCGAATAGCTTGTATAAAACCTTCCCACTACTTTCTTTTCTTTGTCCATATTTTATAGTTTGAACGGGAAAAAGGTCTACCTTTTCACCGATGCGGATGACAAGGACGAGGAGAAAAAGGATGCTGTTCTTGCTTTGATCGATGAGAAAGATGTGAAAGTTTGTTATTTTGTGACGGGAGATTGTAAAGGAGTGACACGTAGGAAGCGAGGTAACAAATTTGTCTTTTCCTTTCAATATAGAAACTTAACATGTACCTTTGGGTGAAATAGTTCTAAGAAAAACAAAAAGCATGGCTGGAGATCATGCGATCAATTTCACGAAGCCCTACGATCGATCGTAACTCGGGTTATGAAGGATAACCCATCGTATCCTATGTGAGGTTGCAATGCATCACAAGTCCTACGATGGATAGTAAGTTACGATGAGTTTGATGAAATCGACCACCATGAGGTATGTAGGTTCACTGTTTGAATGGGAATTACGTACCAATGAGAGTGAAATGTGGAACAGTTTGCGGTTACGGAAACACCATG
The DNA here is from genome assembly GCA_963971285.1 of Astropecten irregularis. NCBI lineage: Eukaryota > Metazoa > Echinodermata > Asteroidea > Paxillosida > Astropectinidae > Astropecten > Astropecten irregularis. The sequence continues at coordinate 13,622,915 of OZ020260.1, read as the reverse complement.
TAAGAATCGTCCGTACATTCGCACTTCTATTTCGTTCGCACTTCTCGTAAGGTCTCAACGTTTCGACTAGCCTGCTCTAGTCCTCATCAGGAGACCTGAGAGTGAAATGGTTCTTAAAAGAAAGGAGGGTGCAAGTGATGCTCTTGTTGATTCGAAAGGGATGTTATGCCATATTCTGTTGATTTAATAGTTGATTGTGGTTTATTTGGTAAAGACTTTTTTGTGGAGAACTTGACCGTCTTTCCCCAAAACACACCAAGACAGATTGGTCCAGAAAAGCCCCAAGATGATACCTATTTTTGTTTTTTTATCCTTGTAGCAACTCGCACTATATCACAAACATACTACGACATTGCTAGAGCATCAGGTGGTGAGGTCTACCAAACAGACAAGAATGGTATCGCAGACCTGGTCAAAATAATCGCCGGAGAAATACGTGCATCAGAGGTAAAGTGTGCTTCCTTGCTGCGGCTGTCGATGTTTCCGCTGTTGTGCTATAATTGTTGCTGTTTCTGCTGCTTGTGTTGCTCTTTTTGTGTTGCTCTTCATTGCTGATGCTGCAGTGGTTATTTGTCAGTTGCAGCTGCTGGCCACACTGATCGACACTCCTGATGATGCCTCATACTAACACTGATGCTGCTGCTGCTGTCTCTAACAGTGCTGCTGATGCTTCTGCTGCTGCTGTCTCTAACTCTGCTGCTGCTGCTGCTGTCTCTAACTCTGCTGCTGCTGCTGCTGTCTCTAACTCTGCTGCTGCTGCTGCTGTCTCTAACACTGCTGCTGCTGCTGCTGTCTCTAACACTGCTGCTGCTGCTGCTGTCTCTAACACGGCTGCTGCTGCTGCTGTCTCTAACACTGCTGCTGCTGCTGCTGTCTCTAACACTGCTGCTGCTGCTGCTGTCTCTAACACGGCTGCTGCTGCTGCTGTCTCTAACACGGCTGCTGCTGCTGTCTCTAACACTGCTGCTGTTGCTGCTGTCTCTAACACTGCTGCTGCTGTCTCTAACACTGCTGCTGTTGCTGCTGTCTCTAACACTGCTGCTGCTGTCTCTAACACTGCTGCTGCTGCTGCTGCTGTCTCTAACTCTGCTGCTGCTGCTGCTGTCTCTAACACTGCTGCTGCTGCTGTCTCTAACACTGCTGCTGCTGCTGTCTCTAACACTGCTGCTGTTGCTGCTGTCTCTAACACTGCTGCTGCTGTCTCTAACACTGCTGCTGCTGCTGCTGCTGTCTCTAACTCTGCTGCTGCTGCTGCTGTCTCTAACACTGCTGCTGCTGCTGTCTCTAACTCTGCTGCTGCTGCTGCTGTCTCTAACACTGCTGCTGCTGCTGTCTCTAACACTGCTGCTGCTGCTGTCTCTAACACTGTTGCAGGGGCAGAAAGATTGAAATAGGTTTTATACCAGTGTCTTGTACTCATTTGTTTTGCATCTCAGGTGACACTAGTGAAAAGGTCTTCGACAGGCCTCACCTCATTCGATGTGGAGATACCTGTTGATTCTACCGTGCAAGAAATCATGGTGCATGTAGTGGACGCAGCGGATACAGGCTCTCATCAAGTCTTTCTTGTGAATCCCCAAGGTACTATTGTTTCAAAAATAAAAACAGTTCAAAATGGTCGATGCTTAAAACAATTCTTACTGCCATTTCAAGGATAGTATATACAGATGTATAGATTTGAACATGTACCTTACCCCTTGGTATCACCAGGAGTGAATGGAACCCTAGGAGAACTCGGTGCCGAGATCTTCACGGATTCCTCTGGCCAGACGGTATTCAGCATCAACACCACCAAAGCCAATGAGAAAGGCCTTTGGATACTGAAACTGGAGTCCCTGACATCCGACTCCGAGTATCGAATCAAGGTCACTGCCAACAGCATTCTGGATTTCACCGCCGAATTCCTCCAAGTCGACGAGATGGGAATGGCGTTCCCATTGGAGGGAAAACTGTCCTCAGGTAATTAGAGCTGTACCTTAAAGGCTTTGTTTTCAAGAATTCGATCAGTGATCCGGCGGGCAAAAGCTGCTCTGGATTGCATTTAAGCATATCCTGCTAGGACGTGGATTTGTAAGATCACCAGATACTGATTAAGAGCTGCGGCGATCGAAACAAACAGGCCCTTTATTACAGAATACTGATCGAAACTGAATTAATGAGACACGTAATTTTTATGATGTTTTCAAGATGTATAGGTGTGTCTGTCTTGTCGAGTCAGATTTGAATTTTGCCATTGAACTTTGAAATCGAATTTTCCAAATCGGGATGTTTTTTAATCTCAAGTCAGAATTTATTGGCTGTTCTAAGTGAGTAGATATTAATACGGAGTCGTCAAAATATTGCTTCACTCTTGAAAGTGCAGTGTCACAGAAGCAGTTGTATGAATAAATTGTTGATATGCACCTTGCAAACGAATCAAATCTTGGGGTGCTGTGGCCTAGTGGTCTGGCGTATCGGACTCAAGATCTTGTGGCCAATCTACAGATTGTGGGTTCGAACCCAGCCATGGGCTAGTGGTGCTTGCGTCCTTGGGCAAGATGCTTTGTCACATATTGCTCCTCTTCACCCAGGTGTAAATGGGTACCTTTGAGGGTAGAGATGGCTTTGTGTGCTTAATTAGCCTATGTGCGCTTTAAAGTAGCCAGGGCTGTATACTCCCCAGGGAGTTGAGATTGTTTCAGGAATGTTAGTGGGGCCCGATGACCAGGGATTATAATGGTAAGCGCCTTGAGCACCCTCTGGGTGGATATGTTGCGCATTACAAATGTTTATATTATTATTTTTATTATCTTCCATTTGTAGGAGATGGTTTGCGGCTCTTGGTACAGGTTTCCCCGCCGGACAATGTGGCTGAAGTCAGTGAGATACATTTAATGGATGTGACAGGAGAAAGAGCACTGGTGACCGAGTCTCCAGTTTTAGTTCCAGGGAGAACCAGTGGGTTGTTCAAGGCAGAAATTACTATACCTGATGAGGTAAGTCATAAATTCAAAGTAAGGCTTGCCTTATCTGGGAGGGAAACTTCAATACTGGTTGGGCCTGGCCACTGAAAAGCCTGGCAAGGCTCAGTCCTTTGGTCCTGAAATCCTCCTCTTGTCAGCCCTGAACTTTACTACAGTAAAGCTACTTAAAATCAATACAGCCTGGCTTCTGGATACCGTCCAATATGATCAATGTGTCAACTATGATCCAGGACACAGCAGGGGCTTGAAGTTGATAGTTCAAGGCTAGGGATTATAGAAGCCCAAAAGCCAAGGCAAAGCTCAGACCTGGCCAGGCTTTTCAACTATGATCCAGGACAAAGCAGGGGCTTGAAGTTGATAGTTCAAGGCTAGGGATTATAGAAGCCCAAGAGCCAAGGCAAAGTCCGGGCCTGGCCAGGCTTTTCAACTTTGATCCAGGACAAAGCAGGGGCTTGGAGTTGATAGTTCAAGGCTGGGAGTTATAGAAGCCTAAGAGCCAAGGCAAAGCCCAGGCCTGGCTCTTCATCATTTGAATAGTCTCGATTACCATAGAAACCGTGCTTGGATTCTCTGTGGTTTTTTTTCTAAATCCTTCCAGCCATTTTTCGTCAGCATCACTGGAAAGGACCAGAGTGACATGACCTTCCTACGGACCAAACCATCTGAAATTGATGTCGTGGATTTCAAGTTGGAGAAAGTTGCAGGCACTGACTCATTAGGTATGAATATTCAGACGCCTTAATTATCTAATACACAAAGTCTATGATACTTGTTGATGGCTCTGTTAGTTTGGTACATGTATTCTGCTTGGAGTTAGCTAGTGGGCCTGACGTTTCAATCCTAGCAGGTTCTTTCTCAAAGGCTTAATGATGAGAGGACAAGAATAATGCGAGTGAAGAAACACATAAATGGAAACAGGATTCTCTCATATCAGTTTATCTTATTAAAAGGTGAACAAAGAAAAATTGACTGGAGCGGGATTCGAACCGACGTCCTGAATACCCTACAGGCGCTCTACCAACTGAGCCATCCAGCCCTATGTTGGTGGTGTCCCTATTAGTCAATTATCTTTGTTCGTTTGACAGTCAGAAGCCATGAAACCACTTTGTTAGAGATCTTTTAGCGTGATGTAAACTGCAGAGGTATACTAGTCCAAAATTTGATTGGAAATTGCTTCTATGAAGTGAGACCCACTGGGTCTCTTCAAGAGATTCCTCACACGGTGGTACTGTGATGGTCTTCAACCCAGATGGTACTCAAGATCTTAGGATCTTTTAGAGACCATTCACTTGCTTAATACTTTCTGCCTACAGACGAACTGGTTCCGGGAGGCGGGGCCAATTTTTCTTTCCGAATAATCAACCCCGGTGTTGCGGACACGATGGAAATCAGCGTGTCTGTCCTGAACTTGGACGACTCAGGGACATCGTCCATCTCTGCGGGTGGCGTCACGGCCACTGTGGATCCGTCATCAGTGGCTATTGATGCGGGCAAGACTGTGGAGGGGGTAGTGACCATCTCAGCTTCTGAGAATGTAGAGATCGGAACGTCCGCGTAAGTTTGAAACTTTGGGTTGTTTCAATTAAAGCTCGATATGAGTACAGTCATACTCTCATTACAAGTAATTAAGTACTGCAACCCTGAACAAAATATATCAAATGCTTGGGGTTACTGAAGGGCCTGACGTTTTGTTCCTTGCAGGATCTTTATCAAAGGCTACAGATCCTGCTAGGATCAAAACAAAGAAAAACTTGGTCGGGCCCAGCCACTGAAAAGCCTGGCTAGGCCCAGACCTTCAGGCCTGAAATCCTCTTCTTATTAAGCCCTGAAGTTCCCTACATTAGAGCTGCTTAAAATAAATCAAGCCTGGCTTCTGGATACTGTCCATGATCAATGTGGACTCAATCTATCAATCAGGTTAAATAGTGCCAATTATGATCCAGGACACAGTGCTGTGTCTTGAAGTTGATAGTTCAAGGCTAGGGATTATAGAAGCCCAAGAGCCCAGGCAAAGCCCAGGGACTAGAAGTTGATAGTACAAGGCTAGGGATTATAGAAGTCCAAGAGCCCAGGCAAAGCCCAGTGGCTAGAAGTTGACAGTTCAAGGCTAGGGATTATAGAAGCCCAAGAGCCCTGGCAAAGCCCAGGGGCTAGAAGTTGACAGTTCAAGGCTAGGGATTATAGAAGCCCAAGAGCCCAGGCAAAGCCTGGCCCTAGTCTTGCTTTTCAGTCGCTGGACCCTATAACCAACATAAAAGTTTATCTCCCTTTAAATAGATTCAGGAGTATTTAAATTGTGTATTTCCGTGTGTATCTCTCAGAAAGGTAACATTGACCATCACGCGCCGTTCATTATCAGCCGCCCAGAGTTCCCTGTCCGTTGACGCTACTGTGTTTGCAGCACTTAATGAAACAGACGTAAGTTAAGACTTTCTTTACGTGCTTATGTACATTGCAATCTTTGGTTATGATTAAGAATTGTGCTGATACTTGTGGTACTGATAATAACATTTCCGACTGGAATGATATGTTTATCCAGAAATAGCAAAACAAAGACCGAAAACAGTTTTGATCTCGGGATAAAATCAAAACCTTTCTTTATGTTTTAGAAGAAAAATTTAGTTTTCGCTATTGTCTCGTGACTCAGATGTATGATCGAGCTAAAATTGTCACAGGTTTATTATTTCATGTACATGTTTGATCAGACAAAGTGTGAGTGCTGTCCTGTGATTTTTACCAATCATGTATTATACCTTTAAAAGATTGTATTTCATGGCTTAGCAAGGTATTTTCAGGCTAACCGCATAGAAATTCAACGCTAACCCAATATGATAGAATGAGAATAATAAGCGTCAATTTCTGTGGTAAGCAGATTTAGCCATGAAATAGGCCCTGGTCTCTCCTTAATGCATTATACATTGAAATCATCGAATCATTGCCAAAGTTGCAATTCTGGGTTTTCATCAGATGATACCAGAACTTCATCCTAATGCTCGGAGAAAAGGCTTTCTCGCTTTCAGTCCCATTTCTGTGGAACGCTCTTCCACTGAGGATCCGATCAGCAGAATCCTTATAGATACATTCAAGTCAGATCTGAAGTCCCATTTGTTCTCACTTTATTTTCGTTAGATGTATGTTTTTGCATCCTTCTCCCTAAGTTTCCATTTCATCTTTTCTTTTCCCTGTGCGCCTATGAATAGTTCTTCTAGATATACGGCGCATTAAAAATGCTTTATTTATAAGTTGCATCTGAAGTAAGATCTATCTGGAGCGAGGTCTAGGTACTTGTCTGGGGTTTATACTCAAGAGAATGGTTGTTCAGTGCAGTGGCTATGATCCACTCATCCTTCGGAATATTTTCAACCTCTCTCATTCAGGAGGATCCGGATGATTATGATGACAAAATTTCACCTACCTGTGACATCCAGCGTACCGTGGGAGGCTGCACGGCCGAGCAAATGAGCCAAGACTGTCACCTTCACGAGTGGCAGGTGGAGTTCTTAGTCCAAGATGAGCGTCTTATTGGATCATTCGGTCTAGACCCGGTGCCCGGTGAGAGCCAGACGTTGGAGTTTGAATTCAATCCCAGCAGAACAGTGTTAACTGGAAATTACACGTAAGTCGAGAAAGATATAACTTCAGGGGTCGATTTCATGAAGCCCTACGATCGATCGTAACTCGAGTTTGCGGGGCTGCAATGCATCAAAGATGCCTACGATTGATAGTAAGTTACGATGAGTTTAGTGAAATCGACCCCTGATCATGTTGACATGTTTGTGAAACCTTTTTAATAGCGCCAATTAGTTACCCGCTAACGGGACAGACGTATCCCCATACTGCGGTTTGGGCACTGGCATGGTGACCTATCTTTCTATTCTTTTAGACACTGTCTTCCTAATGTTTCTTTTTCTTTTTATTGTTTAACTTTAATTGATTTACTTGAGTTTTTTTGTAATGCGCCTTTGATCACTTTTGTGTAAAAGGCACACTATAAATTTCCATATTATTATTATTATTATAATACAAAGCTTTGAGGTTTTGAAATAGGTTGTGTGGATTATATTCGTGTGTGGATTATTAAAATTAAATTATCTTCTTAAAGGTACAGTACAGGATTGGTAACATATACCCAAACAGAAATGTTCACAGATTTATGTATAACTTTCATGTTATGAAGATGGTGCTGGTAGAAACATACCGTTAAGATATTCCCGCCCGAAATGGTGTATTTATCCAGAAAACAACGACCGAAAATCTTTTTGATCTTTTAAAAGATCAAAAATAAAAGAGAAAAGACTTAAGAAATACTGTGGCCGTTTTTCACTGTTTTCTCAAAAAGTGGGCACCGTATGGAACCGAAATTTTCACAGATGACTGTTCCTATATCTGTCTTGATATTTTTGCCCATGAATCTGTATTTCTTTCATAAAAACTAAAGTATTATATTACCTTTAATTGAAACTGCCTCGATGTTAGTTTGCAGTAACGACATGAAGAGGCATTATTTCCTCTTACAAGTTTCTCTTATTGTTTGTCTTTTATTTTCCTCCTAAGGGCTCCTTGTTGCTGCCCGATGATCAACTTCACGGTGATTGATACAGGAATGAATACTGCTTGGTGTGGCATGGATTTCTATACCTCGGTATCGGATCAAATAGATGAGCCAGTTTGTAATGGACCGGTAAGTAGCTGACAATCCGTCTAAATAGATTCAAGACTAGATAAGCCCTGTCCGCACTTGGTCTTTTGACTCAGGTTTCTTAACCATACCCTCATGGAAGAATTGCAAAGCTGTCAATACTAGGCTCATGTCTGCACTGGACTTTTGGTCTCAGGAAAAGTGTCTCAGGAATTCTCCCTGGGCAGAAGACTTCCTGAGACATCCTCACTGGACTTAAAATGGGTAGTACCCAGCATCTCGGTAACTTTGCCCCAAAAAAGTCCAGTGCGGACAGCGCTTAAGAGGGACTTTGAGGGAGCCCTGAATTAGAATCAGCGCTTATGTAAGCAGGAAATTTCATGAATTTACCAAGTTGTTTTCAGCTTAGTGTAGAATTTTAATGCTTACCTAGTATGAAGCGTAGAATGAGAATTGTAAGTGCCTAATTCTGTGTTAAGCAGATTAATTAATTGGGCTCTGGTCTCTCCCAAAAACATACATTGAACTCATAGAATCATCGTAAAAGTTGAAATTCTAGGTTTTCAGGTGATATTTAGGTTGCATCTGAAGTAAGATTTATCTGGAGTTAGGTCTAGGTACTTGTCTGGGGTTTGATCAAGAGAAAGGTTGTTCAGTGCAGTGGCTATGATCCACTCATCCTTCAGAACCTTTTCAACCCCTCTCATCAGGAAGTGGTTCCAGACATCATTCCCCCTACCTGTAACATTCCACTTACCGTGGAAGGTTGCACAGCCGAGCAGATGAACCAAGACTGCTACCTCCATGAGTGGCAGGTGCAGTTCTTAGTCCAAGACGAGGCCCACATCGAGTCATTCAGTCTAGACCCGGAGCCCGGTGAGAGTCAGACGTTGGTGTTCGAGGAGGACAGTTCCATCAGCAAAACTGGAATGTACACGTAAGTCGGGAAAGTCACTCCAGATCATGTCGACATTGTTCGTGAAACTTGAACGCCTACGTATTCAACTGTAGCTTTGCGATTTCAAATCTTTTATGGGTTCTTGTCTTCTTAATTGAAACTGAATCACTTGAGGTTCGTTTGTCGGACGAGTAATGACATGAAAAGGCAATTTTTCCTCTGACAAGTTTCTCTAATTGTTTGTCTTTTATTTTCCTTCTTAGTTCTAATTGTTGCTGCCCGATGATCAACTTCACGGTGACAGATAGAGCAGGGAATTCTGCTTCATGTGGTGAGGATTTCTACACTCCAGTATCGGACCAGATAAAGAAGCCAGTGTGTAATGGACCAGTAAGTAGTTGACAATCAGTCTGTAGATTTACGTCTAGGTATGACTATAACTGCTTAGGGTGAGTTTTGAGGGGGAAACCTCCCCCTGACAAGTACCTGCTCCGCCCCCTGGGTGAACTAGGATACCTTGCTGATGCTCGAAGCTCTGGGGACCGGATAGCAATCTTCAAGGGATAATTTCATAGAGATGCTTAGCACAAAATAATTGCTCAGCACAAAAATAGCTTGCCCAATAAAACAAACCACCATTGAAAATTCGATTTGATATTCATGGTCAGCGAACAACAGCCAAAGAACAATTGCAAGTGATACACAACACATGGAAATTTGGTTGTTATTCCTGTTTTTATTATTAAGGCAGAAATGTCATGCTTAGCGATTTTTTGTGCTCTATGAAATTGGCCCCTGGATGTGATACATGTTATAGTGGGATGGCAGGATTATAATCATAAAAGATGATTGGTGGTGTACAAAAAATGATATACTGACACCACCGCAGTTTCTTGTTTAAATCAAAAGAGGGCGCCATTCAAAACCGTGTGCTTGAATTACTGTATACCTCGTGCATTACTTTTCTTGTTACTTTTATAGATAACTGGTTCCACTGGTCTGAGTACCGGTGCTATCATTGGTATTGCTGTCGGGGCGGTCGCAGGGGCCGTGATTCTAATAGGCGTCATTGTCCTCATCATCAAGAAAATGTCTGGTTCCAGTAAGGCCATGGGATCCGTCACGCCCATAAACGTCAGCCCTCACCAAGACCCCGTCCCGTATAAAAACCCGACCTTCGGCCAGGGACAAGCGGAGTCTCTGCAACTCTAAGCAGCTCTTCGGTCTTGCGAGAGATCGAGAAAGTGACGAGCAAAGTAAGGTTGGAGGAGAATTTCTCAAAAAGATGGTTATCGCAATTAAAGGTAATATCATACTTTGGTTTTTGTCAAAGAAATGCAGATCCATGGGCAAAAATATCAAGGAAGATACAGTAACAGTCATCTGTGCAAATTTCAGTCCCATACGGTGCCCACTTTTTGAGAAAACAGCGAAAAACGGCCACAGTATTTCATAATGTTTTCTCTTTAATTTGTTATAATTATTCAAAAGATCAAAAATAATGTTGGCCACTTGTTTGACTCTTTTCTGGATAAATACAGCATTTCAGGCGGAAAGATTTTAACGGTATGTTTCTACCACCCCCATCTTTATACCCTGTAAGTTATAGGTCAATCTGTGAAGATTTCTGTTTCGGTAGGCTACCAAAGTATGATACTACCTTTAAGTTTCTACTTTTAAAATGTGTCTAAAACTAGAGTGCATAGTTTTGCTTATTTTTCGCCCTGTGCTGAAGTCATCATACCGATAACCATCGAACCACTAAAATCCTGTTGTGTTTTGGAGGCGACTCAAAAATTGCAATTGATTCGGGTTTTCAAAACCACTCTTACCTTTGATTATACATTGGAGTTTCGCTTCTTTGAAATCGTACACTCGAGCGTGTTTTTTTTATTGTAGATACTTTGCAGTGACTGTGTCGTGAACCTATCCCTAGCCTAAGAAGAATTGCTCTGTTTGTTTATTTTCATTTTTGTGATGTAACCAAAAAGGTAGTTAAAAGTGCATATTAATAAATAACATTTGATAGCTTCAGTAACTTAGCAAAAACACTGATGAGATTGTCTATTATGAATACTTAATTGAATTAAATTAATTCACTATTGTTTTAGGTTCTATGTTTTTACTATTTTAGATCGAAACGTATTAAAAAATGACAAATTTATAATTTATAATGAAAATATTATGAACTTTTCAGCCTCATGGACTTAATCTCCAGGAAGGAAATGACTAATATTAATGCTTGGTTGTCTCCTTTCCATTCATCTACAGGTGCTCTCTAATCCCTCCTGCTTTTTGAACTCTCCATCTTGATCTCTAATCCTCTAATTACCTTTTTTGTTAATCCCTATCCCCCAGCCCCATTCTTCCCCACCTCTTTGTAGTCTGGCAACATTGATCTTGCCTACCTGACCCCTCTGTGTGTGACCAATCCCCTCTCCCATTGTCTCAATCCCTCATCCATACATTTGTGTTTCTATTCACTTCCATGTTCTTGTCCTTCCGTCAGTTTGCCTTTGAGGAAGATCCTGTTAGGATCGAAACGTGTCAGGCCCTCCTAACTTTAAGCAAATTTATAATTCAGTATGATTTACTTCTCATTTTACATGTTGAGTAATTTTATCAAAGAAATTTCCTTAGGCAAAATCAGAAGAACTCCAAGTTTCTTTATTGACGTCAGTTCAGCAATTACTTCAAATTGCTCTTTAATAAAGGATCCAAAGTTAAATTGACTTCAATTTGTGTGGAGTGCTGTGACCTAGTGGTCTGGCGTGTTGTACTCACAATCTTGTTGTCAGTCTACAGATTGTGGGTTCGAATCCAGCCGTGGGTTATTGGTGCATCCTTGGGCAAGACGCTTTGTCACATATTGCTCCTCTTCACCCAGGAGTAAATGGGTACCTGTGAGGGTACAGAAGGCTTTGTGGTTTGATTAGCATCTGTGCGCTGAATACGGCAGCCAGGGCAGTATACTCCCCAGGGAGTTGAGATGGTTTCAAGAATGTAAATTATGGCCCAATGACCAGGGATAATAAAAATATATGGCTGGACAGCACTTTGATCCTCTTGTAAAGGCGCTTTATCAATGCTTGTTATTATTATTATTACGTTATGACATATCCTCATTTTAACAATTACAACTCAGGCGATTTCAGCAAAGCATAATTTTGTATCAATTATTAAGAAAAAAGAAACATTTTCACATCTTAATAATTATGTGTGTTTTTTATATTGACCTAGTAGTGATTTGATGTAAATATTTTAATTGATATATATTCAATGTCATGCTGTGAAGAAATTTTATTTATGAAGCTTGGTAAAATGGATTTTTTCTTGTTCGTATTATTATTATTAATCTTATTATTTTCATTTCACTGTGTGATTTACATTTGTTTCAGTACATTTCTGATATACTCAATTTTGCATTCCATGAAAGGCTAGTTTGTTACCCTTCATTAGTTTCTGGCATGTGCCATAGATGTTTGACAATAAAATCATTTTTTTATGACTTAGAATTGGTGTTGTCACTTGAAGATATTTTATTATTTTTCAATTATTTATTTACTTTGTTGTGATCTTTTACTTTTAAATTCTATTGATTCCTTAGAGTTCATAGAAGATGTTTGTCAAATTATTTGACAAATTCCAGGACAACAGGATGATCCGTTCAGGATATATCAAAGCTTTATTTGACTTTAGAGAAAAAGTAAATTTTTGGCCAAAATTTATAAAAAACAACAAGGGGTACCCCTTGCCATTTTTGCCAATTTTGACCATTTTTTAACATGTCTTGAAATCAATTCCATTGCCTCCTAAGACACCAATATTGCTGTTTTTATACTTGAAGGTTGCTTCTTTCGCTTATTAGGGCATTCTCGATCAGTTAGAGAAAAAGTCAATTTTTTGCCAAAATTGACAAAAACGACAAGGGGTACCCCTTGCCATTTTGTTCAAATTTCACCATTTTTTAACATGTCTTGAAATCAATTCCATTGCCTCCTAAGACACCAATATTGCTGTTTGTATACTTGAAAGTTGTTTCTTTCGCTTATTAGGGCATTCTCGATCAGTTAGAGAAAAAGTCAATTTTTTCCCAAAATTGACAAAAACGACAAGGGGTACCCCTTGCCATTTTGTTCAAATTTCACCATTTTTTAACATGTCTTGAAATCAATTCCATTGCCTCCTAAGACACCAATATTGCTGTTTTTATACTTGAAAGTTGTTTCTTTCGCTTATTAGGGCATTCTCGATCAGTTAGAGAAAAGGTCAATTTTGGGCAAAAATTGACAAAAACGACAAGGGGTACCTCTTGCCATTTTTGCCAATTTTGACCATTTTTTTTACATGTCTTGAAATCAATTCCATTGCCTCCTAAGACACAATATTGCTGTTTTTATACTTGAAAGTTGCTTCTTTCACTTATTAGGGCATTCTCGATCAGTTGGAGAAAAAGTCAATTTTTGGCCAAAATTGACAAAAACAACAAGGGGTACCCCTTGCCATTTTTGCCAATTTTGACAATTTTTTAACATGTCTTGAAATCATTTCCATTGCCTCCTAAGACACCAATATTGCTGTTTTTATACTTGAAAGTTGTTTCTTTCGCTTATTAGGGCATTCTCGATCAGTTGGAGAAAAAGTCAATTTTGGGCCAAAATTGACAAAAACGACAAGGGGTACCCCTTGCCATTTTTGCCAATTTTGACCATTTTTAACATGTCTTGAAATCAATTCCATTGCCTCCTAAGACACCAATATTGCTGTTTTTATACTTGAAAGTTGTTTCTTTCGCGTAATAGGGCATTCTCGATCAGTTAGAGAAAAAGTCAATTTTTGCCCAAAATTGACAAAAACGACAAGGGGTACCCCTTGCCATTTTGTTCAAATTTCACCATTTTTTAACATGTCTTGAAATCAATTCCATTGCCTCCTAAGACACCAATATTGCTGTTTTTATACTTGAAAGTTGTTTCTTTCGCGTATTAGGGCATTCTCGATCAGTTAGAGAAAAAGTCAATTTTTGCCCAAAATTGACAAAAACGACAAGGGGTACCCCTTGCCATTTTGTTCAAATATCACCATTTTTTAACATGTCTTGAAATCAATTCCATTGTCTCCTAAGACACCAATATTGCTGTTTTATACTTGAAAGTTGTTTCTTTCGCGTAATAGGGCATTCTCGATCAGTTAGAGAAAAAGTCAATTTTTGCCCAAAATTTACAAAAACGACAAGGGGTACCCCTTGCCATTTTGGTCGATTTTCACCATTTTTTTACATGTCTTGAAATCAATTCCATTGCCTCCTAAGACACAATATTGCTGTTTTTATACTTGAAAGTTGCTTCTTTCACTTATTAGGGCATTCTCGATCAGTTGGAGAAAAAGTCAATTTTGGGCCAAAATTGACAAAAACGACAAGGGGTACCCCTTGCCATTTTTGCCAATTTTGACCATTTTTAACATGTCTTGAAATCAATTCCATTGCCTCCTAAGACACCAATATTGCTGTTTTTATACTTGAAAGTTGTTTCTTTCGCGTAATAGGGCATTCTCGATCAATTAGAGAAAAAGTCAATTTTTGCCCAAAATTGACAAAAACGACAAGGGGTACCCCTTGCCATTTTGTTCAAATTTCACCATTTTTTAACATGTCTTGAAATCAATTCCATTGCCTCCTAAGACACCAATATTGCTGTTTTTATACTTGAAAGTTGTTTCTTTCGCGTATTAGGGCATTCTCGATCAGTTAGAGAAAAAGTCAATTTTTGCCCAAAATTGACAAAAACGACAAGGGGTACCCCTTGCCATTTTGTTCAAATATCACCATTTTTTAACATGTCTTGAAATCAATTCCATTGTCTCCTAAGACACCAATATTGCTGTTTTATACTTGAAAGTTGTTTCTTTCGCGTTATAGGGCATTCTCGATCAGTTAGAGAAAAAGTCAATTTTTGCCCAAAATTTACAAAAACGACAAGGGGTACCCCTTGCCATTTTGGTCGATTTTCACCATTTTTTCACATGTCTTGAAATCAATTCCATTGCCTCCTAAGACACCAATATTGCTGTTTTTATACTTGAAAGTTGTTTCTTTCACTTATTAGGGCATTCCCTAATTGCATCAAAATTACACTTTTTGCTTTCCAACCCCCCTGTTTTCTGAAGGCTAAATCTGCCCTAACTGTTCGGACTCATCTGTTCCCCCAGTATGGTAGTTCCCCCAGTAGTTCCCCCAGTATGGTAGTTCCCCCAATATGGTAGTACCCCCAGTATGGTAGTTCCCCAGTATGGTAGTGCCCCCTAGTAGTTCCCCCAGTATGGAGTAGTGCCCCCTAGTAGTTCCCCCAGTATGAAGTAGTGCCCCCCGGTAGTTCCCCCTAGTAGTTCCCCCAGTATGAAGTAGTGCCCCCCAGTAGTTCCCCTAGTAGTTCCCCCAGTAGTTCCCCCAGTATGAAGTAGTGCCCCCCAGTAGTTCCCCTAGTAGTTCCCCCAGTATGAAGTAGTGCCCCCCGGTAGTTCCCCTAGTAGTTCCCCCAGTATGAAGTAGTGCCCCCCGGTAGTTCCCCTAGTAGTTCCCCCAGTATGAAGTAGTGCCCCCGGTAGTTCCCCCAGTAGTTCCCCCAGTATGAAGTAGTGCCCCCGGTAGTTCCCCCAGTAGTTCCCCAGTATGAAGTAGTGCCCCCCGGTAGTTCCCCCAGTATGAAGTAGTGCCCCTGGTAGTTCCCCCAGTAGTTCCCCCACTACTTCACACTGGGGGAGACTATTTTTTAACATGTCTTGAAATCAATTCCCCTGCCTCCTAAGACACCAATATTGCTGTTTTTATGTTTGAAAGTTGTTTCTTTCGCTTATTAGGGCATTCTCGATCAGTTAGAGAAAAGGTCAATTTTTGGCCAAAATTGACAAAAACGACAAGGGGTACCCCTTGCCATTTTGCTCAAATTTCACCATTTTTTAACATGTCTTGAAATCAATTCCCCTGCCTTCTAAGACACCAATATTGCTGTTTATATGTTTGAAAGTTGTTTCTTTGGCTTATTAGGGCATTCTCGATCAGTTAGAGAAAAGGTCAATTTTTGGCCAAAATTGACAAAAACGACAAGGGGTACCCCTTGCCATTTTGTTCAAATTTCACCATTTTTTAACATGTCTTGGAATCAATTCCCCTGCCTTCTAAGACACCAATATTGCTGTTTTTATGTTTGAAAGTTGTTTCTTTGGCTTATTAGGGCATTCTCGATCAGTTAGAGAAAAGGTAAATTTTTGGCCAAAATTGACAAAAACGACAAGGGGTACCCCTTGCCATTTTGTTCAAATTTCACCATTTTTTGACATGTCTTGAAATCAATTCCATGGCCTCCTAAGACACCAATATTGCTGTTTTTATGTTTGAAAGTTGTTTCTTTGGCTTATTAGGGCATTCTCGATCAGTTAGAGAAAAGGTCAATTTTTTGCCAAAATTGACAAAAACGACAAAGGGGTACCCCTTGCCATTTTGTTCAAATGTCACCATTTTTTAACATGTCTTGAAATCAATTCCCCTGCCTTCTAAGACACCAATATTGCTGTTTTTATGTTTGAAAGTTGTTTCTTTGGCTTATTAGGGCATTCTCGATCAGTTAGAGAAAAGGTCAATTTTTGGCCAAAATTGACAAAAACGACAAGGGGTACCCCCTTGCCATTTTGCTCAAATTTCAACATTTTTTAACATGTCTTGAAATCAATTCCCCTGCCTTCTAAGACACCAATATTGCTGTTTTTATGTTTGAAAGTTGTTTCTTTGGCTTATTAGGGCATTCTCGATCAGTTAGAGAAAAAGACAATTTTGGGCCAAAATTGACGAAAACGACAAGGGGTACTCCCTTGCCATTTTGTTGAAATTTCACCATTTTTTAACATGTCTTGAAATCAATTCCATGGCCTCCTAAGGCACCAATATTGCTGTTTTTATACTTGAAAGTTGTTTCTTTCGCGTATTAGGGCATTCTCGATCAGTTAGAGAAAAAGTCAATTTTTGGCAAAAATTTACAAAAACGACAAGGGGTACCCCTTGCCATTTTGGCAATTTTTGGCCAAAATCTTCAATTTTTCAAATCGTGTCATATTTCATCTATTGATTCCTTAGAGTCCATAGAAGATATTTATAAACTTCCAGGACAACAGGATGATCCGTTCAGGATATATGAAAGCTCAAATGTTGCCTATTTGAGCAAAAATGACAGTCTTCAACACAAAATCACACTCTTTAAGCCATATTTTGCATATTGGTTTACAGGAAAAACATAGACAGGAATCATCATATCTTTAGCAAAGTTTAGTGCAAAAACAAGGGGTTACAAGATCTTTAAACAAAATTTAATATAATCACTTCATATTACGATGATCGTTAGTTTCACTTATTATTTATTATGCTTAATCCCTCTGCAAAAGCACATATTGGGAAAGAAAATTTTGAATTCTAAAAATCATACTTTTTAAAGCTGTATTCTCTTCGCCCTCTGAAAGTCAGAAAAGCAGAATTCAATCAAAATAATAGGATTTTACACCGAAGCAGCAAGAATTAACATAAATACACATTTTGCCGAATGGACAAATAAATGGCAATTTCATATTGTACAATTTTTAAATTTAATAAATTTTAAATAGTTTTTAAGAAAAATACTGCAAATTTATTTCAATGTTCGCTCTTTGCAAGTCATTTATGATCAGAAGGCAATGTATTTACAACCTAAAATAAAAACAATTTGTTGAAAACATAAAACAAATCCATACGCAAATGTTTCAAAAGAAATCAATGGTCCTTATGTTATGGAATGAAACCTACTTCCTACAACAAACTGGTTACCACAACATAATATGCAAAAATAAATAAGTAAATAAACAAATTGTTTAATGCTGTAGTGCTAGCCTTCATAGAACCAGTTCTGCCGAAATCTGGCAAAAATTCGGCAAACTTAACCCTAAAGTAAATTTAGAAAGAGCTGTTTGAAGCTATTTAATTATTTCATTTATCCATCTAGGCCGAATATTGTTAAAAAAATTACCGTAGCATTTTACCACATTTTAGTAATAAATATCTTATAAATTGATTTGCATCTAATGAATATGCAAAATTTGTATCATTTGTCACTCAGTAAATCATTTGTGAATATTAATTCTTACTGATAAGATGAAAAAATCAAGTTAAAAATGAATTTTCCTTCAACGAAAGTAATATACGTTAGGAATGTATCTTTCTTTATAGTTATCTGTCACACACATAAAAAACTTTAACAAAAAGAAATATTTCAGAAATATTCTAAAATATTCTAAGGAAATGCCACACGAACACACTAAGATTTGATTTCTTGCTCCCAAAAAAATCACACGTTTCTTACGAATGAACACAAATCTTATCTTCTGAATAGCAGAATAGCTGAACAGTCTTTGGCAAGTTTGAATATCTGAAAATAGAATACCCAATGGCACTGGACGATAAAATATTCGGTATTATTTAAACAATTATGACCTCATCCGACCTATTATTTAGCAGCGAGGCTTTGTGCTATATCTATAATTGAATCATAGACCTATATTACAATTACTAGAGTGCTAGCTCCCCGTACACAGTGATGCCTGCTGGGCTCATCCATGTTTGTGCACAAAATTGTGTACAAAGAAAATTGTGTACATCATTTGTACACGTGTCTCTTTGCATATGCGTTTGTGTTCTATACAGGTGCTTATCAAAGCCCAATACACCCAATACGACGCACCTTTAAGACACGCTTCCAGTAATGTTCGCACATACTATGTACTTGCGCGTTGCATTTAGAGTACATTCTTCAAAAGGCATTCCAGTCAAAGTGTTCTTGTTCCACAGATACGCACACAAATTCAAAATGACAGCGCCCAGGACGCCTTCAAAGCGTCTACGCATGGAGAACGCAGGGCTAGCGCTCTAGTAGTTTTAATATAACTCTATGAGTTGAACAAAACTCAAATGAATATACTGTAATTCATTATAAAGGTCGGTCCAAAATATAATGTTAATAATTATTCATAACAAAAGATAGCATCGAAGGAAAAAATATTTGAAATAGCAGATGAATTTCATCAATTAATACTAAGCATTATGGACAGATTACGGAAAAAATTTTCACACACATCACACAGAGATTGATAAATGATGATGAAGTTGATGAAAATGATTGATTATGATTATGGTAATTAGATATTATAATGATTAATGATGGGATGATGATGATGATTTTGATCACAGTAATTGATTCTGATTATGATAATTAGTGATGATAATGATTAATGATTGGATGATATTGATGATAATAATGATTTTGATGATATGATTGATTATGATTACGATTATTTCTGATAATGTTTCTGATTATTGATGGGATGATAATGACGATGATAATAACTGAATATGATGAGATCATGACAAAAGTTATAATGATAATGGACAGTGAAATATGATGAAAATGACGATACAATGGAATGCCACTATACAATGAACACGCCGGGATGCACAGAGATTGTTTATTATAGTGGTTGTTCGTTATAGTGAACAATGTTCAGCATGCCTATACATTGTACACAAAAATTGGGTGCCAAGGATGATGTTAGGTATAGCCAAATGTTCGGCATAGCGGTGTTTGTTATAGTGGCGTTCCAATCAAAAGATATATCAATAGATAGAAAAATATGTCAAACTGTTTCACCTATGTACACTACAGCCTAGCAACATCAAACACATAAACAAATGACTGATATCATTTCAGATTTGTTCATTTGTCAGTACCATGATTCAAGATAAATCTTGGTGCACAGATTCTTGTGTGGCAACTACACGACAAAGTGTCAACAGTTTCTGTGCAAGTGAGATAGTTGCATAGATGACGAATTGCTCATTTCAATAATCAAACCCAAAAAATTATCTATTAAAGGGAGCGTCCAGCTAGAAATTTGTTCTAAGACCAAGAAGATGTACACCTCTTGAAGTCATGGCTGCTAACACAGAGCAGTTTCTAATCTAGAAAGGACGGTTAGTTAACTACAGCAAGATTATGACAAGAATCTGAAAATGGGCTGTCCAAACTCTGTTATGCGCTGAAAAACAGAATATGTGAATCTTCAATTTGGGGTACATTTATATATGCTAGTTGCCATGGAAACATGGCGTCCAAAAACACCAAGCAGGGCACCCACAATGCCGCCCCTGACACTGCTCTGGCTTAGGACATAGAAGTAGAAATTTGTCTGAATTTCATTACTTGCTTACTCGAATAACAGCTAAGCGAAATGATTCCAGTTGATGCTGTAGTTGTTAACTCCCGCCCCCTGAAATTAGAATAGCCAGAACTGGGACTGAATAATGTCTTATAAAATTATTTCAGTATTCGTGAAATAACCACAAGGGAAACTGACTGAGTTATTTTAAGTCATTGAAAAGTGAACAAAGAAAAATTGACTGGAGTCAATTTTTCTTTGTTCACTTTTCAATGACTTAAAATTATTTCAGGTTAGGTTTGTGAATGTGAAAACTTCTAAGGGTCATCTGTTAGTTGAGCAGATGCTTAAATACCTTACTGTCCACAAGACTGAAGTTCGTCCCATAGTTAGATGGTCGCATGATGTGCTCTGTCCATAGAGCTATATTAAAATTACTAGAGCGCTAGCTCCGTGTAAAAAGTGATGCCTGCTGGGCGCATCCATGTTTGTGCACAAACCTATGGAAAGCCCACAATTTTGTACGTTTTTTGTACGTTCATTTGCATACCTGCGTTGTGTTTTATACAGGTGTGTTATCGAAGCAAAATACGCCCGAAATCCGACGCACCTTCGGTAAATGCGCGTTTCATTTAGGGCCGTGCACGCACACACTTGTTCCACAGACACGCACATAAATTAAAAATGACTGCGCCCAGACGGCTTCAAATCGTCTACGCGCGGAGAACGCAGAGCTAGCGCTCTAGTAATTTTAATATAGCTCTATGGCTCTGTCGCAGTTCAACCAAAAGTCATGGCAACTGATAGCCATAGCAACCATGTACTGGTACTGTAGGTTGTTTCCGAAAGTCGATTTCACTCGATCAGAAACTGACCACTAGACCGTGCCGGAGATCCAAGGGTACAATTGACCAATGATCTTGTCACTCACTTCATCACGTAGCTCTCTTCAAGTCCGAAAAAAGTCATTTATCCATAATAGTCTGGTTCCTGTGATGGTCCCCTGTGATCTATGTGTGGTATTCAGGGAGCCAGACAATATGGCAGAGGGTTAGACATTATCACGTGATTGCTGTGGCTTCTGATTGGCTACATGACGGAGCAAACCGTGCTGGATTTCTGCGTCAT
Source organism: Astropecten irregularis (assembly GCA_963971285.1). Lineage (NCBI taxonomy): Eukaryota > Metazoa > Echinodermata > Asteroidea > Paxillosida > Astropectinidae > Astropecten > Astropecten irregularis. The sequence goes on along the minus strand of OZ020260.1, from coordinate 13,602,058 downwards.
CTTCATTCCCGACATGGCTGCCTTGGCCGCACGCCTCCTATTGGCTGCAAAGTCAAATAAAAACAAATTAATATGAAATCTGCCACAAATTTCATAGCCCTGCTTAGCACAAAAGTTTGCTAACCATGAAATGTCTGTCTTAACAAAAACAGGATTAACAACCAAATTTCCATGTGTGTGTATCACATGTGATTGTTCTTTGGCTGTTGTTCGCTGAACATGAATATAAAATGGAATCACCTCTGTGATATCCACTGGATAAGTTTCATCTTCAAATCTACAATTTTATTTCAAATGGAAGTTATTAAAGAAATGAGCAAAACTTACCTTCGTTGAATACATCTCTTGAAAAGACACCCCCGGCTGTAAGAGAACTGTAACAGACAAAAAATACAAATCGTTGAAATAGCAGGAATCTACGGCCTTACTTTAAAAAGAAACGAGATATGAAGATTTCCATGGTGGGTTCACGATGTAGGCTTTTTGATGTGACACCATGTATAAGACTCTTTTAGACTTGGAGTGTGGCTCTGAGAAGAGCTAGTGCTAGTCAACGTTTCGGACAGTGTGCTCAGGCCGTCTTCAGGAGACTGCAAGATTCCAAGTGAAGGCGGTGCTCTTAAGGGTAGCCCTGATGATTGGTCACTGGTTCTGAAAAGAACCAGAGGTCTTGATATTTTGAGCTGTAAACAGGAGATGCAGCTTCCGACAGTGACTTTCAAAACATGCATCCATCGTTTTTTGATACAGAAGGAGGGTAAACGACGACCACACTCCGACTCTACCCGTCATCAGGGGTCGATGGCACCAAACGCATCGTAACTTTCTATCAATCGTAGGACTTATCGATTCATTGCAGCCCTACGTAGAATAGGTCCCCTACGATGGATTATCCATCGTAACTTGAGCTACGATCGATCGTAGGGCTTCGTGAAATCGACCCAAGGAGAGTGACTGGTCGGCCCAGTTCCCTGCTTTCTCCTGATGACGACAAAGGCGCACTGCTTGAAACGTTGAGCCCTCCAGCTCTTTTCAGAACCTAGAAAGAGTTTTGTGTGGTGCTTCCCGCCAACCCAACTTGGTGTTCCTTCTCCACCCTGCAAACCGTTGAGACTCCAAAATTCATCTCGAGGAAAAAAATATTGGAGGAATTTTCACGGCACTTACTCATCTTTGCCCGGCCTGATCTTGACTTCGTACATTGCATAGACTGGTTTGTGGTCGGATACTTTGATGCTGTTGCAGGCGTTATAAAGCACGTTGTGGATCTGGGCCGATCTTCGACTCATACACAACACGCGATCCTGTCAAAATAAAAGAAGGGGAGCTTATTGACAAATAAAATTGGCAACTCTCTCTCTCTCTCTGGGTGCCATGTCTCTTGACGTAGACGGTAGTGTCAAGCCTTTCACAAGTTAAAATTGAACAATATCTGGTACACCTATCTAAGACACGGAGGAACCAGGTTGTATGCAATACCGATGACTCACCGTGTATGACGGAACCCTCGCTTTGGGTGACGTATCGTAAACGTCACCCCCGATGTCGTACTTGTAGGTGGGAAGGAAATTGATATCCGGCTCATGAAAACCTCGGAAGATACTCTCTGCAAAAATATACAAGAATCAGGTGAAGGGAAGGTTGAATTAGAACGTTGTTAAGATTGTACATGGTTTTGTTTTTCATGTTGGGCCAGTTCGGAACTGGAGGGATCTTACTTGGACTCACATTCTGAGGTTGTAACCCTTGTACTTGGAATTGTTTTTAAGTCTGCCCCGTTCGGGAACTGACAGTGCGGTACATTGCCTGAACAGGAAACATTTGGTTTGTCTCCAGATCAGGCAACACATTTCCAAAACAGGAAACAAGTCACAAAAATCATATTTTGCTCATAATTTTTTAACCACATATATAAAAAATGATTTTGAAGGTGAATGACTTTTGAAGAGACTCATTAAATAAAATAATGAATGAATTATTTCATATTTTTAAGTTTACATATATTTTTTTCATCAAAGAAAATTTCAAATTCTCATATTTTCAGTCTGCAACATATAACGACTTAGACGCTTTGTGAAATTATTCAGTCATTCATTAGGCAAAAATACCATATTGTTGTTTCATCGTTATATATTGCAAAAAAAAGATATAGATCATTAATGATTGCATGTTAAAACAGTCTGACAAAAAGAAACAAAATGTTTCCAGAACAGGAAACATTCTTATTTTACATCATGGATGTTTCCTGTTTTGGAAGCCCTGTAGTATGTCTCCAATTTTGGAGACATCCAATTTGTTACCTGTTCTGGAAACAGTGTACGGTGTCTCCGATTCTGGAGACACTACAATAGTTTCCTGATTTGGGAACATTGTTGATGTTACCATATCTGGAGTCATCTGATTGTTTCTATTTTTGGAAACACAAATGTCATTTTAAAGCATTGGAATTTAAATTCAATAAAACAAGTTGTGGTTAAAAAACAGAGACATGAGTAGCACAGAATATTATCCGACATTGTCCAATGATATCACCTCCTGTGGTTGTTGGCAACAACGTGTCACTAATGGTCAACGCACCAATCTAACTTGAAGCTCACATTGTTTGAGAAGTAACTCACATTTTCATACAGGTAATTAAAACTTGATCCTGCCAGGATCATACATAAAATGAAGGTAAGTTTGCGGTGACACCATGTAATCTCTTCTGTGAGAGTGTGTGGTTCTGAGAAAAACCGTAGGTATTAACTCGACGTTCCGAACAGTGTGCTCTGTTCGTCCTCAGGAGAATGACTGATCATACATGTACATAACTACATGTCAGGTACTCCTAACTCCAAGTATTCTAAGATACCTTAATATGTTTATCATTCATTTCTTCATTCTCTAACACATGTACTCCTTGTATACAAAATATACATTTCAGGACTTTGCAAAAACTATTAATGACAACCTTCCAGTGTTATCTGGTTATGATATCATTACCCCTCACATGGTCACTTCATGGAAGGAAAGTCAACAATCCGTGGTTGTTATGCCTAATTCTGCTCCTGTAAATATTCACTGATGATCAGATTTGATTTAAATCATGAATTTAAATCAATGGAAAATATCTCTTAAAAATAAATCTGTATTTTCAAATCTAATTGCAACTACATGTATCTGTTCAGTCTGGTACATTTCCCATTGAGGAAACGCTTCATTTTGTTTCCAAATTTGAAGACATTTTCCCATAACAGGAAACAAATCAGTTGAAATCACTCAATCAATATAAAATAGTTTGATATGAGAACGAAAGTACAGTATTATGATGAACAATTTCATGTGTGACATTAAAAAGGGGAAGAAACTTTTATGTATAATGTCTGTTGTTTTTAGCAAAGACAATTTCAAATGGATTTATCTCAAGACTGTCAGACTTCACCACCAAGGCATTTTGAGGAAATATTAACTTACAAAATCAATTTTATTAGAAATACATGTATGTATTCACCAAATATCCCAAGCAAAGGATAGTAACAAACTTGTTTCTTGAATAGGGACACATTTTCACTGCATTTGCAATGTTGCCTATTTAGGAGACATTGTCACTAAACGTGTCCAGTTTTGGAGACATATTTAAATGTTTCCTGAAATGGAAACATTGATAAGCCTGGTTAAGGCTGTGTCCTGTTCAGGAAACATACTTCATATTTTGGAGACATTGTTTTCATCTTTGTACAATATGTAAATTGAATGTTGCTCAACAAATTTTCAAAGATTTTTACAGGTCACACACTGACACACATCACCAGGGCACTTTGCAATGAAACACCTGAAAAAATCCCGAATGTAGTAAATGCATGGCACATCCAAATGTCCCCTGCAGTATGCACGTTCAACCATATAGGACTAGTACAGGTTTATTATTCCTCCATTGTTCAATGTCTGAGGTATAATGTACGAAATACGTGTACCTAATAGCGTGCAAGGCTATTACACACTAAATACTCTGGTTGAGTTCAGAGATATATTTATTGAAGAATACACATGATGATGAGTATACAGTGCGATGCTCTGAGTTTAAAAACCCAAGTACAATATGCTCGGGAACACGTGGCACAAGAAAAGCAATGTTGCTTTCAGTTTCATGATGACTAGCAGTAAGACTGAGCTATGAGAAACATACCCTCAGCAGGCTTTTTATAACATATACTGCTCAAGGCATAAAACAATTGAAAGAAGTTGATTTCCATGGAATGATTCATACTAGTCAGAAGTTACAGTAATACTAAGAATCAAGTCAATGGACAGCTGAGTCACTCAGGGTCACTGGTCACTAGTGGTCAGCCTGGTGTCAATCAATGTCAGGAATTGTGACAACAATTGTTCTTGGAAATGAGGATGGAAATAAGGATTAATCATTTCTTAGCACTGTCTACATGTGGCGAGACAATTACATGATGTATGATGAAATAAGGTGTAGGTCAAAATTAGTGAATACAGGTTATTCAGTTACATGTAGGCCATATAGTATTAGACAAAAAATGGATTTTTATCATTACATTGAATAGTAGAAATAATACTGATGAAAGGATTATAATGTGTACCGGTAAACAGTTTTTATCAGTCCAGAATATGAAATTAATGAACTGTCTGTTTCACGATAATAAACTGCTACATACCCACATGCCGTTAAATTAGGATGCACAGTTTCACTGATACATCTGGAAAACAAGACATGCATTATTCAAGTGTATTCATCTAAAGTACAACATTTTAAATTTCTATGAGTGCATAATGCACTGTAAAAATTGTGTAGCCTACATGTACGTTGATGTGAACTGAATATTGTTTCAGTGTAATTTCAGATAAACAACCAGAAGAAAAATGTTAATGCCAAGTACAAGTCTACATACATGTGCACTCATATACAAAACCAAGTACATGTATGTAGGTCTGTCACACTGTATTGTATGCTTTCCTTCAAAATTCACAATTTTTACAACTTAGGCGCTACTACATGTGTACCGCGACAGCCATTTTTGTGTTGTGTAAGGTGAATGTGGAGCATGATCATTGATCAACCCATAGAGGAAGGAACAACCCATGTCAAAATTTGGAATCTTGAGTGTAATGTACACACGGCATGGCGGACCCGTGAAAAATAACACATAGGCCTAATGAGTAATTAATGGGCATTCTCAAGCCATCAGGGTCCATTTTCATATTAGATAATTAATATTAACATCTTATCAGTGTCATTGAAAATGGATGGAGTCTGACCCATTAATGGTATTGTGTGTGTTAAAACTAAGTCAAGCTATACTAGGAATTTCTATGATAGGATTTAACATCAAACACTTGTTAAATTCTGGCCAGCCTGGTGATTAGGCTGACCTTGCTTTAGCCACCTAGTAGCCAATTTATCTTTGTCACCATCAGCTATGTGTACAGATAGTACATGTGTGCATGTGGGTGCACTTGCTTGCGAATTATGTAGAACTTTCTGAACAAAGTTTCTTGCAAGTTGTAGCATGGCATGCAACCACAGGAATGTACACAGTCCTTATTGTGGGATTTCTCCTGTGCACAAGCAATGGGAATAATGTCAAACCATTGTATTACATGCAGTAGATTCCAAATCAGTGGTTTATTCATTTATTGCAACACCTGAGTGACCTGACATGATTTTGTGTATGAAAAATGAAAAAAATGTATCCAGAAAATGTAAAATATTTTAATGAAAAAAGAGGGAACAAAAACTTAAAGGCATTGCATACGTTTGGTAATGACTCTGAAAATTTATGGCAATAAAAACTTACTTGGTGAGAAGTACAGCGGCTTTGGATAGTATAAATAATGCATATTGAGAAACGTTCAATTCGAAGTACCACGGTTATGGAAAAATATGTCACTTTTTATCTCCAAAAATTATGAATCTGAGAAGCGTTATGGCCGTAACGCTTCTCAGCTATTGACTAACTGTTCTCTGGCGTGAAATAACCGCTCTAGTTTGTCGCCAAAATCTCAAAAACGCTACCACCTTTTGAATTGAAACTTTCACAGGTTAGTTTTATGGTATATATATTCAATTATATTGGTTTGAAACAAACAGTAGGCTCAAATTACCAAAAGTATGCAATCCCTTTAACTCAAAACTTGAAAACTAGGGTTCATCAAAAATGATCAGAATCAAAGACAATTTTGGTACTAGTTCAACTTGAAAGCAACAGGCAAATAAAATTTATTTATTTATTTATTCATCTCATCCAACAGCAGAGTAACCGCCAATTACAGGGAGAGGTAAAATCAAAATAATTATGGACAAGGAAATCATAACCAAGTGTAAAAAAAATAACAAAACCAACGACAGAATTGGTTGAATAAAAAATGCAGTAACTTTTAAATCAGAACCATCAGAACCAATTTATGAACTGAAAAACTCCACTCTCTCAATCCCTGCCATCACAGCTCTGTCCTGTCTGTGGGCAAGGCTCTTATCTTGTATGTCTTTGGAGGTAGACATTTTTCTATTTCTACCTCCATGGTATAACCATAGAGCTAGGAACAGACTAGCTCTATGGTATAACCATGGAGCTAGGAAGCTCCATGGTATAACAAAAATGCCGCTGTTATGTAAGACCATGTGGTAAGACCATAGAGCTAGGATGGAGTACTGTAAGACAAGGGACACACCAAGCCAAACCACTGAGCCATGGGTAATTGGTAGCTATAAGATAAACAATGTTTAGGGATCAACTTCACCAGTCAAAGTTTTTACTATTAAGTACAGTAGCACTAGCAGAATGAAACAAATTTTATTTCCCACACTACCCATTCTCAATGTGTAGAACTGGAAGATCGAGGATTATAATTATATTAGATAATAATCTAAAACCTGAAATGACCTTTACGATAAACAGTTGAATTTACAAGGAAAAAAATATGGGTCTCAATACTTTATCATCCCATCCATCTCAGCACATACACATCGTACTGACTCCAGCCTTCAGGATCATACAAAATGTATTATGATAACTTTCTCATGCCTAAAATAAGTTTAAGATAACGAGCAGAATTTACTGATTCTTTCATGGGTCCTAATAGTAATAATGATTATCCCTGCTGTCCCCTTTCATCTAATCTTGATAGGACTGCTTTATGTCGTCACTCTGTTACATTGGTGTAGATCGGAAATTCCATTACTTGGAAATAATTCACACTCTTAAAAATAAAATCAGTTTGCCAAAGTCTCTATTATTTTTAACATCTAAGGCCTTTAGGCTACCATGTACATGTAGTCTTTTCTTTTTCTTTTAGGTACCGAAAAGAGGTACTAGGCCTACATTGTAAAACTAGTTTACTTGTAATATTAATGATCTTTCTCAGTGAACACCGTGAACAGAACTTAGTCTTTCTTGTCTTGTATTTTTTGGTATCCACCATTGTCCACAGTATTACTGGTAACTTTGGTTGGCTAAAATTATTATTGGCTTTCAGCATCAGCAAAAAGCCTTTACCTTTGTTCTGTTTTTTTTTTCCAGATTCTTATTGTCATTTGAAAGACTTTGCACAGGGGCATTAATTGTCGGTCCCACTTTGATCACATTTAAATTATAAACAGTTGATGTTTTAAAACCAAACTTGGACCAAACTAAGTCCCTATAGTGTAAATTTATGTCAATTGTATGCAATGTCCATCATAAGGATGGATGGTGCTTACATGTATACATATAAGCATACAGCCTCAGCAGACAACCAATGCTTACTGTGCTATGTGAATGCACAGTCCCCTGTTGAAAACTTTTGTAGTTGGTACATACCACCTGTACATATCATGTACATGCCATCTACATGTACATGTACATGGTACATGTACAGTACATGTATGTCTACAGCCCTATACATGTACATTATGTCTATGGCCATTGTGTTTGCATGAGATGGCCGGGGTGGGTACGGTGTGGGGTGTGTGCGTGTGAGAGAGAGGGGGGGGGGGGGTTCAAGAAAAATCAACTTAAAACCTGAAAAAAGGAAATAACTTGGTTGTTGATACAAGAAAATCAACTCTATTTGTAAACTAGACTCAAAATATAGAATTGTCTTTTCTGAACATGTATAATCCCATGCCTGTACAATGTACATGTACTTGTATCACTTACTACATGTACATTCTGTATTAAAAAACAAATGAAGCAAGTGGACAACACCCATAAACACAAGTACTCTATACTATCTTAATAATTATAAACGTATTTATATAGCGCCTTTTCTGAAGGATACAAAACGCTTGGGGGAAGCAACCAAAATGAATCACGACTACCAAAGAAATATTTCAAAATAGTGGACATGATGCACAGTGTTTAAATTAATGCCTTCCCCTAACCCAAAACCTGGAGTATACACTGTATACTGATGAATACATAAAAGAGCTTGATCAGAAAAGTGATTATTATGCAGACTCTGAATATGATCATCAATCTTCTGCTATTTGTGGTGAAGGAGGTATTTATCTCGAGCACCTGCAGCACTTGGTTATTAAGAAGGATTAGTGAGTAATGCAATGTGCTAAATGAAACTATACAAAATGTCATTAGCGAGAATTTCAAACTTGAAACTCGAACATTTAACTCGACATTTGAAAACTTAACTTGAAACTCGAAAATTTATTAAACTCAAAACTTGAAAACTTAACTCGAAACTCGTAAAATTAACTCAAAACTCGAAAATTTTACTCAAAACTTGAACTTGAAAACTTAACTCAAAACTTGAAGAAAAGAAATAATTAATAAAGTAATAATGGCAGTTGTTTACTGTGCAAAGACATGATATACCTTGATGTATTATTAGGCCTACACACTATACAGGCAATTCTGTGCTATACATTTAGGGCCTACATGTATTAGGTACATTCTGTACAAACAGAACATTGGCAGATTGGGAAAATATAGCGCTGTGTGCACATACTTTGCAATGGAATTTTGCCTCATACATGTGTACTATACTTACCGGTATATAGGCCTACAGATGTGTATTTTGTGCAGTAAAAACTAACTTTATAAACACACATCTCAGTGTTTTTATATCAAAGGTTCATGAAAGAGTTTCAAGAAGATATTTAGTTTTTCTTCAAAAAATCAAGTAATAATGACAAAAAAAGAGATTTTTGGAATGATTTTTTTCCATTGATTTGTCACCATCAGCTACAGTGCATGTACAGATTGTACATGTATGCATGTGGGTGCACTTCCTTGCAATGTAGGACCTACATGTACATACAGAGCCCTGATCTCACTGGTCCTTGTAGGCGTAACCACCGACAGGAGGAAGGTGATTTGATGGTACATGTAATATGGATGTAAAAAGCAGCAGTTTGTGGTTTGATGGTTGGTGAAAGCCCATAAATAACGCTGGAACTGAATTTACAAGCTCACATCTCAGTGCACTCTTCTATTTGGAACACAGGCCCTTACATAATACAGTCTTGTTCATAAGTATTACAACTTTTGTGCAAACCATCATCATCATATTGGAGAGTAGTATAATCTGTTTCATTGATTTAGGCCTATCCTTTTTATAGCTCCATGATAGGCCTAATTCTTCATTCATTTGTTTTGTCCACATGATTAGCTGGAAATGGAGACACATAAGGCATTATTAAATACCTTGTGCAGAATTTGTGGTCAAACTAAATCAAGGTCTGCCAGACCTTTTGTACCAGCAAAGAATCACCAAGAAGCGCTTTACTTTTCGTTTTTGGTAGAAGTTGGACGAGATATACCTGAAATCCATCCAAGCTTGCTTTGTCACAAATGTCGATGCAGAGCTACACAAGAGTTTGCCATTAACATGGACAAAAATGATGAAGGCAAATTCAAAAATGATGTTGTAGTATTTCAGCAGCATGATGATACCTCTTGCTTCATATGTGACACTTCTCAAGCAGGACCATCAAAGGGAACTCCAAACAAGGCAACATCACCTGTGGAAATTTGTTCTTTGGAGCATCACTTAGAAAGTACAAGCGATTTAACGTCTGTCGTTAAGTCGTTGCCAGAGGAACTGCAACTGAAGCTGGCCTATGCACTTGGCCAGTCTGTGTCAAATCAGGTGTATGATGATGCACGTGCAATATCCACCGATTATCATAGCCCCAGCAACATGATGTACGAGTCGACTCATACATGGGTTTCTCAACGCCATCCAGTTATAACTTCATTTATAGATGGTGCAACGCAGTCGTCAAGGAATTGTGAGAAAAGCACGAAGGCTCTGTATGCCCAAGCCAAGGCAATAGATTCCATCTATAAAGCAAGACACTCGAAGTTCATATCTACATTATCTTTTGCTGAGAACTTAACACTTTATTCCATCACTGGTAGCAAAGCTGCTGTCAACATGAGTAGTGCATCAAGTTCTGGAGGAGGGATATCATCCATACTAACTTGGCTCAAGTCTCAAGCGAAAACGGGTCCTGTTGTGTTTCCTGAGGATGGTGATTTGTTTGTGGCTATAGACAATGAACAGGTCGTGGGAAAGACATGGCGAGTCTATGCAAATCGTAAAGTGCCTACTAGTATTGTGACAAGTGTGATTGCAATGAGACTTCCAGATTCAAGAGAACAAGAGAAGTGGCTCATTCCCTCATCATTTTCTAGTAAGTTCTTAGAAGAGGGCTTAGATGCTGTACATTCAGAGGTTCTTGATGATGAATGCCGCAAAACAGCAAGTATTGAGCTTAACAGGTATATAAGGCAGCGTCTTCATTACCTTGAACAGGAACAACAAGGTACTATTAGTGGCTGGGCAGATGTAATTGATGAGGAAATAAGCAAACCAGTTGTCAAATCAAAAGTGTGCTCCAAGTGTGGAAAAGAGCAACAGGTGGTGGAGGAACAGTCGGCCGAAAACAAAGCGAGGGTCAAGCCAACCTGTGAAAGCTGTGGGGAAAAACATCTCAAAAATGTTCCAAGTCATGGAGAGTTATTCACAAAGAAGAGTGATAATAGTAAACGACAATGCTCATTTCGTGTTGATCCTGAAGAGTTTGTACCTGCATGTAAACAGCCGAAAAGAAACAACGAGCCAAGCCAACCTGAAGTAACTCCTTCCACACAAAATCAAATGCCACCTCAACCATATCAACTACATGTAGTTGACCCAGTATTTGTCAACCCAAATTCCTACGAGACAATCACCCAAGTGCTCAGACATATCGGGAAATGTGCTGGTATCTCGAAGTACGGATGTGGGAAACGTAAATGGACATTTGTAACAATGGATGGCCTGCCTTTCACCGTGGCATATAATATTATCCAGGGGACATACACCTGCAAGCTTTGTCAAATCTCAATATGTGGAATGGACAAAAAATTGAGCCATTGTGTAGAAGTTCATGAAGGTGAGGATAGCTTTATGGACAGAGAATTTGACTGGGTTATACTAAGGATTGGCCATGGGCATTTTGAGATGAACATGAAAAAAGCTTTCATGGAAGTTAACTTCGTACCTTTCATGGCAGATATCGCAAGTGAGCTTGGTTTTAAGAGTGCCAATGCCCAGAAGTACGTCAAACAATGCAGTGACAACCACAAGGCCTGGGACCTTATGTGCATAGCTAGAGAAGCATTAGCTGACGAATTGCTGCGACCATATGTCCTGAAGTGCCTCAACACACATACACCATGCACGGTGAACGGGTACTTTGCCTATGCTATGGACAATATACAGAACCCCAACTACAAATTCATTTATGAACAAACATTTGTATACAACCAGGCAATAGCCAACTTCCGTAAAGGGCTGCGAGAAAATGAACACACACTGATCATGGCAGGAAAGGAGAAGTTTTCTCCTATTTGGTTTGCAAGAAATCACCCCAAGTATCAACTTATTCACATATGTGATACGCATGATAGATCTTGTTACTCCAACGATGTCAGATGCATGGTTGCTACCAATGAGACCTTCAGTTTCACTGGAAATCCTAGGAGTGGTGAAGGACTAGACTTTGTCTTAGAGAATGTCAACAAAAAGGTCAAAGCCATTCTGGCAAATGGTGTTCCGAATGCTGATGACTGGATGCTCGCTTTCCGTAATTACCATGAGCTTGAAAACATCAGGAAGGCTGCACACTCAAGGATGGGGATCTCTGACCCATCATCTGGATCATCCAAACCTCGCAGCTATGAAGAAGAGATAAAAAAATGTCGATGTTTAATTCGGAAATCAGGAATTCTTCTTGACCCACAAGCAGACATGCCATTCCAGTCTTTGAGTGGTAAACAGTTGAAAGACAACCTATTGGATATGACTGCCATTGGCCAAAGAAACAAAGAAAAGTACACAAACTGCCTTAAAACAACCATGAGCCCACCAAAGAATATAACGTATGTCATTGCAACAGATGAAGAAATAACAGTCAAGTCCCGAACCGTCACAAAAGCATCACTAGCAGGTTCCATCAATGAGATACTCCATCATCTCCCACATGGGACAACAACCGACTATCTTCATGAGCAATGGAAAGATATGAAGAAAGGAAACAAGAAGGGATACATAGACTTTTATAAGTCCATAGAGATGATTGAAATCACCCAAGATGACACTGACGAACTTGGTAATGAATTAGAATGATCGCAGATGTCACCTCTTCTATCTTAATAGACATGTAACTGTATTCATTAACTTGCCCTAACTGCAACAAATGTGGCTGTGACCATGTTGAGACTACATGTAAGAGGGATACAATTTAGTATCTTAAGGAATCTATATTAGCCTATGGTAATGAAATGTACGCGTGTATGGTCAAGTCAAGTGCCATTGCTGTAAAAGCTGTGAATTCCACCTTCATCCAACAAGGCATCAGGGTTGACACGCTTCAGTGAAAATATTGTTTCTGGCCCTTCATGTTCAAGTACAATTTCCCCCCCCCCCAAGCTGTACTACCTTCAGACCTGTGATAATAATGGTTGCACTGTGTAGATTTTGGTGTGTGTACTAATCATGTGCGCGCATGCATATCATGACTAGTTTGTGCACTATGCCAAATGAACTGAAAACTCTCTGTACTATAATGATACATGTGCCTATGTATGTACATACGGTGACTGCATCTTGGACACTACTGTAAAAGCAAACCTCTTTTGCTTTGGCAATGGATCCTGCCAAGCCACTGGACATCGGACAGCTCTATGCTCCAATCCATCCATAGAGAAGGTATGTAGAATTTAAGTGTCCCACATTTTTGTTGTTAATGTTACTACTGTCAATAACCAAGTTGTTATCACTTGATGTACATAGTTGTACAGTATAATGTGACATGTATTCTAATTTTCAAACCTTGTCGGTTACATTTTTACATACAGTGTACACTTGTAAAAAAAGGTAAAAACTTTTGTAGCATCGGTTGTGGAATTTGTACAGCCAAAGTGAAATTAATTTACTTACCTACCCTACCTGGATATTTTTCAGACTGTCACCACAAACATGCAGTTTAATTATTTTGTTAAAGGTAGTATCATACATTGGTAAGAGACCAAAACAGAAATGTTTACAGATTTACCTATAACTTACTGTACAGTGTATTCAGATGATGCTGGTAGAATCCTACCGTTAACATTTTTCCGCGTGAAGTGGTGTACTTTTCCAGAAATTAGTAAAACAACGACCGAAAATCTTTTTGATCATTTAAAAGATCAAAAATAAAAGAGAAAAGACTTAAAAAATATTGTGGCCGTTTTTCACTGTTTTCTCTAAAAGTGAGCAATGTATGGGACTAAAGTTTTTACAGATGACTATCACTGTATCTGTCTTGATATTTTTGCCCATGAATCTGTATTTCTTTGACAAAAACCAATGTATGATATTACCTTTAACTTAAGTTGGAGCTAGGAACCTCCATGGAGATCCAGATAAAAAAAATCAAGGATGATAAATACTGACCACATTCCTGTATTGGTCATTGACCCCCAAATTGGAGGACCTCAAATCTTGTTTCCAGCTACTCTTTTTCATCATGAGTCTTGGAATTTGGTCCAGCCCCTTCTCTAAAACAGCTGGACTGTTTGACTCATTGATTTGTGTGGTTAAAGGGAGCGTAGGCCTATAGGATTTGCAAGGCCTCCCAAAACAAATTATTGAGTTTGAGACAGAAAATGGACTCAAACAGTGCAAACAGTCACCATTGGAAATCTTGGTTCATCAGATGCTGGAAATCAAGATTTAGTGTATTTTCCAAAGATCTGTCGTCCGAACGATTTTTTGAAAAAAAAACATAAGTAAACTATTCTTCATGTTTTATAAGAAAAATCGAGTCAGGTTTTCGCTATTTTCTTGTGACTCAGATGTCTGATTCAGCTCAAATTTTCACAGGTTTATTATTTCATGTGCATGTTTGATCAGACAAAGTACGGTATGAGTGCTGTCCTGCGACCTTTACCAATCATGTATTGTACCTTTCAATGATGAGTTAGAAGCCCAGCTGACCAAGATTTCCTAGTGCCTCAAATTAGCATCCTGGTTCTTTTCACTAAAATGGATTGATTTAGCCCTTGTCAGAACTCAAAATCATCCAAATCTGCATATTAGAACCGCAAGAAATAAGAATTTCAACATGATCTCAATAAAAACTCAAAGCTCAATGAAATACATACTTAAAACTTAACAAGTTAGGGCCTATATGGACATGTGTATAATATTTTATATGTAGGCCTACCGGTACATGATTTATATCGTAGAGTTACAGTATAAAAATAGATTAACTAGGTTTTTAAGTTTAAGGCAGGGTGAAGTATTAATGTACTACAACAGCAAGCCTTGCACAAAACATAGTTTGTTCTCAATCATGAGCACCTAGTGTGATGAATGAAATTGAAAAATTAAAGACTTTTCATTGTACCATGGAGAAATCTTATTTCTCCATGATTTTACCATGGTTGTAGTCTTTACATGAACAGTTCCCCATGTACAAGCACATACCGTATATGCATGGTACATGTATTTTCCACTTGAAAAAAGATTAAGTGGTAACCACAGGAACATCTCTGTGATTAACAAGAAAGAGAGTAGCTGGAAACAAGAAGGTCATCCTGTGGAGAATAATGAATTACCACCTAGGCCTAGTCATCTTCTCCAAGAAGTTTAATGTTAATCCCCAATCTCCTCAAGCTTATTGGACAGCTGTTTACATGTTTGTCTTTGTACTATCATACAAAATCTCCAATCAAGAATCAGTCTCTGTCCCTGGTGTCATTACACAGATGGACATCAGTTGTGGAACACATGCACCATCTTAGTTGTGTCAGTTTGTGCATAGTTTGTGCAGGCTTGAAATTGTTGTCAAACTTCACACTACAAGCATTACATTTACTACTTTTCATTTGCGTCTGCTCCATCTTAGACTAGTACAACTCTCATATGGATGATCTGTCATCCTTGTGCCTGTCTGTGGGGATGAATTCAACTGCAAATGATGTATTCTCCTTTGCATCACCCTCAAGGAGCGGAGATGACTTCAGTGACATGGATATATCACCGATACAACCTGTACATGTACCATCTCCGGCAACAAGGTAAATAGTTTGTGTAATCTTTATCAGTTAAACCATGGTTAAACATAAAGCATATATGCTTTTGCTGTAATTTTCAGAAATGAATAGGTAACGGGATAAGTATTTTAGGTAACAGGTCAACTTGTAGCTTTGCCAACAATTTCTAGTCATGTCGTTCCCAGGTTAACTCATACCCAAGTCATCTCGTACCCAAGTTAAGTCGTACCCAAGTTAAGTCGTACCCGAGTCAAGTCGTACCCTAGTTAACTTGTACCCAAAGTCAACCTGTACCCCTATGCACTTGTGCATAAAATCTTGTTTTGTTTTTCCTCGAAGACTGTGACATTTAGTGTTCTTATTTTTTATATCTCTTTTAATTGGAAAATCCGCATTTCAAAATTATTATTTATCATCGCAGAACCTGTCTCCCCAAAATTCCTGTTTCAAACTTATTTGAACAAAACCCCCCACCCATCACCGTCCGTTTCAAAATCTCTACAGGTTCATACCCAGACGAATGATTTAAACACAGCAAAATTAAAAACAGACAGACAGTAGGCCTAGTTGTAGTTTTATATTCATCTTTTCATTCAACCTTTACATAGATGTCAATTTAATACACGTACGGAGTATATATGACAGTTTCAAAGTCTGTCAGCAACAGCATGCCTTGTGCAATAATAGGGAACATACGATGGTGGTGGTAGAAATATATCCATTAACAATATTTCCACCTGAAATGGTGTATTTATCCATAAATTAATTAAACAAAGACAGAAACAGTTTTCATCTCGGGGCCCGTCAAAACCATTCTTTACGTTTTTATAAGAAAAATTTAGTTGGTTTTTGGCTATTTCTTTGTGACTCAGATGTCCGATTGAGCTCAAATGTTCACAGGTGTGTTATTTTACATATGTACATGCTGGATTAGATAAGTGTTACCTTTACCAATCATGTATTGTACATTGAAGGTGAACTTTATACAAGTGACAAAAGTTGAGCCAAGAATGCCCCTGTGCAAAGTCTATATGATTTTGAAGGAGAAAAAGAAGAGGAAGGAAAGACAAAAGACAGAACAAAAATAAAGGCTTCTCAGTGACGCGGAAAAGCAAAATAAATCAAAACAAAAACAATACTTTTTCTGACACAGAAAATTAAAAAAAGGGTACATGGTCACATACAAGTCTTCATTTCATAGTCTGTAGTTAGACATGTTAAGTTTCAAAAGCTGAGTCCATGTTTTCTGTATATATGAAAAATTAAAATATACATGTTCATGTTTTGTTTTTCTTTCAGGCGACAGTCTCCTCGTCTAGCAGCTAAAAGAAAGGCAACAACCCAACCACCCATCAGAAGAGCCCTCTTACCAAAACGTCTGGCTAGTGGAAGTAAAGCTGCTCGCACATCACTGTCCAAACGGAAACGGACTGTGTTCAAAAAGGCCCATGAGCTTTGGCAAATTACAGGAGCCGAGGTCCTTGTAGTGGTCAAAGTCAAGAGGAAGAACACCAACAGCAAAACCTACTATGGTGGCTCCAAGAGTCTTGTTGAGGAATTTGAGACTGTAGGAATCTCCCGCGGCAATAGCTCTTGCGAACTTTTCAGAAAGTTTGAGACTGACGATGGAGATAATGATGATGAGGAGGATCTGTTGCTTGGGCCACTTTCCCCCAATGTGCCAATGTTCATGCAAAGCTCACTACCTACCCTACCTAGAGCTCTTCAAATGACTTCCCCATCTGCCTCTCCTAGGGCTGGTAATGACATCAATGAACAAGCAAAACAGACAGCTCCCGACTCAGACTCTGGCCCTGTGCACCAAGTTTCATCCACACCGAAGGCAACACAAAAACCTCAAAAAGCCACATCTTCCTCAAGTACTGCATCACTTCCTAAACTAAGCAAACCAGCCAAAAAGGGCAATACTAGTACTACCACCTCATCTTCTGCAAGGAAAGGCAAGAAACATGCAACCAAATGTACAGAAGCCGCCTCAACATCCTCAAATGATATTGCACCAGACTTTACCAAGGGAAAGTGGGTTGCAGTGGCCTACCATAAGACATTCTACATCGGTCAAATAATTGAAAAATCCATGTCTGGTGATAAAAACCGGTACAAAATTAAGTTCACAAAGGAGCAATGTGGCAAATTTGTTTGGCCCGCAAGGGATGAGATTGAGGAAGTGTCTGAAATCTATATATTTAATTCTAAAGATGTTGACATGGCAATTGATCAAGGTAGAGTTCTTCGGTATACATGCTGCAACCTTTCAGATATAAGGAGAGAATATTCTCATTTTAAGAAGTTACATGCTGACATTTTGTAGAGTGTTTCAGTTGTCAAGGCAAGCAACAAACTTTTAGTGCACAGACAATAGCTTGACTGTTTCAAACCACAATGATTAACAAAGTAACTAATTAAAGGTGTAGTACAGGATTGGTATAACATACACTGTACCTAAACAGAAATGTTCACAGATTTATGTGAATATATTTACGTCTATAACTTTCAGGGTATGAAGATGTTGCTGGCAGAAACATACCGTTAAAATTGTTTTGGCTGAAATGCTGTTTTTTATTCAGAAATTACTAAAACAACGATTGAAAACAGTTTGATCCCGGGTTCAGATCAAAACTCAAGGGAAAAAGATTTCAAAATAATGTGAGCAATTTTCACTATTACAAAAAATGCTTTCTACAGTTTCCTATGTCATGAGCTGAAAATTTATAGGTTTTTACCCCTTGACAAATCAAATTAAAAACTGTCTACAGCTGTTCTGCCACCGTTACCAATCCTGCATTATGCATTAAAAATTTCATTTTAATCAATTTTTTTGAATAGGCTAGCCCATTTGAATCATTGATTATTAATTGAAGTAGTTAAATGTTGTGCTTTATTTTTGTTTTGTTTTATTTTTTGTCTTGTTTTGCTTTTTAATGCCCCCAAAAAAACTCCAAGGGTTGGACAAAAGTGAAAGTACTGTTTTCCTGGCTATTTTCTTTTTAAAGGTACAGTACAGGATCGGTATCATTCCCAAACAGAAATGTTCACAGATAAATTACGTATTACTTACAGGGTATGAAGATGGTGCTGGTAGAAACATACTATTAAAATATTGCTGCCTGAAATGGTGTATTTATCCAGAAATTAGTAAAACAAAGACCGAAAACAGTTTTAATCTTGGGTTAAGATCAAAAGCATTCTTTACGTTTCATAAGAAAAATTGAGTCGCTTTTTCGCTATTTTCTAGGGACTCAGAAGTCTGATTGAGTTCAATGATTGAGTGTGTTATTTTATGTACCAGTACATGTTGAATTAGACTAAGTGTGAGTGCCGTTCTGTAACGATCATGTATTATACCTTTAAGCCAACTCCGAGATTCCATATTCAAATTTGTCTAAAAGTGAACGCATCTGCAATGTGACTAATGTCTTCTCTAATATTTTTATTTTATTTTGAATTAGCAATGATTCCAATGTTTAACTTACTTTTTCTCAAGACAGATTTGAGGCTTTGCATGGTGACAATTGATATGTGGATCGGTTGCCGAAACACCATGTATTAATCGTTCGTACTTTCGCAATTACCTCTCTAAGAGACCTAATTGCGAGAAGTGCGAACGATATAGAAGTGCGAAAGTACAAACGATTATAACATAATGTTTCGGCAACCGATCCACATTACTTTGTCTCCTAATTATCTTTAATTTTTTTTTCTTCCATTAATTTTCATGTGTATTATGTTACAACATGCTTCTCTTCCTGTTTGAACTTTGTGAAATACAAATACACATGATTGTATTTCAATAGCGTCCCTGAGTATTGATCATATTGAAACTACATGATGAATGAGCAAATGGCTACCAAATTAGACAAGGACAAAACAACTGAATTGTACTTAAAAGAATAGTTAAAGATAGTGTGCAATGTAGTATAGAAAAATCGTATTCAAATAGAGAAAGAATTTGGTAGAAAGAGGCTTTGCATGGTGACAATTGGTATGTGGATCGGTTTGCGGAAACACCATACAATCTCCCTATAACTTATAGGGTATGGTGATACCGATAACATATTTCTGCCTGAAATGCTGTATTTATCCAGAACAGAAAAGAGTAAAACCAATGACCAAAAACAAATTTAAACGGTGAAAATACTTAAGAAATATTGTGGGCGTTTTCCACTGTTTTCTCAAAAAGTGGGATTCATATGGGACTGAAAATTTTACAGATGACTGTTAGTGTATCTTCATTGATACTTTTGCTCATGTAGTATGATACTACCATTACTGGTTCCCACCATGCAAAATAATTAGTATGATGGGGTTTACACTATTCACACACATTTTAGTGTTAATTTGTTTTCCTTTTTTCTCAATATTTAAACACCTTACCATTTACTCAGACTTTTGCCATTTTCATTGACCTTAAATGTTTAGATGTTTGAGTTACACACACATATGATAATTGAGCTTAAAACACCTCAGGATTGACCAGCACTTTACTGTGCATTTTCTTTGAATATTAGACTACATTTTGTATCGTTTGTTGCACATAAATATGCATTACTCTCACACACAACATTCTTCGCTTTTCAATGAGTAAATAAGTACTGCTTAATTTCGGTTTTACAATTTTGAATGGTGAAATTAATTTGTTCTTTTTCAGGGACTGATCAAGGGATGTCGTTTTTGTAGAGTACGTGTACGTGCATTTTCATTTATCTGTGTGGACACTTTGTTAGGATTAAATATTCATAATAACACTTCATGAAAAACAAACAAACAAACATTGCCTTTCTTGAGTTTCTTCATTTTATGCAAAACATAATGTTTACTTTTTTTTAATTGCATTTTTCTATAGGCCTAGGTTTGAATTTAAACTACAATTTGAGTGTTTCTTTTTTTAGACCCTGACAGGCCTGACTTTAACCCATAATATCAGTATTATCTTGGATTTTGATTTTAAGTAGAACACTGCAACTCAACATTTACATCTATTTGAAAATCGAAACATAGGCCTAATGTGTTTTTGCATTTGTGTTGAAAATTTTCATAGATTTGTACTGTTAAGTGTAAAATTGACATGAGTTAAATCAAACAACCCTGTCCGAAAGTGACTTGGCGCATTGAAAAAGACTTCTTATATAAAAGTGTTAAACGTTTAATAGCACAACCCTCTTCTTTCTATGATTTGCTTTCTCGAAAACCGCTAACTAGCCTGGACTTTGAGTACCACCTGCTATCAGATATTGTCTGGCCACATTAGAATTCCTGGCCAGTCCATTGTTTAATCCTGAATGAACAATCTACTCCAGCCTGATGACCACCATGAAAAAGCTATTTGACCATTTCCATTTGATAACTGTGTATTGGACGTTTTATCTGACACTTAACCAATACTAGGCATTTTGAGAAGGTGCCTGTTGCTCAGGTCCAGAATAGCCTTGGTGGTTCTATGATTTAGTTCTTCCATTGGAATCTCTCTTGATTCCTCCATGGTTCTCCTAACCCAAAACAGTAGCAAGATTGGCCACTTGAGACTTTGTGGTCAATTACCTGATTGATTGTCCATAGATAAGACATTAAGTACATGTACATGTACTCAGTATGGGGTCTATACACTGTGTCCTCATCAGGCTAATGCCTCCAGCTGCATAACAGCCCTGGCCAGCTCCACAATTAGATAGATCTATAAAACTGTACTTTCTTCTCAATCTTAAACTTTTCTTGTAGTTGTACAGCCAGAACTATGTGCATTGAAATTAAATTTCCTTCAGTGAAATGACCTTGGATATTCTTTTTTCCAGCACAAGGGGGATGTGGTTTCCCAGCATTAACACCTATATTACACTACCAGTACACTACCCTACCAGTACCAATAGTGTACTGGCTGCTGGGCAGTCTTTAATTCAATATAGAGTGTTTATCTTGCAATTACCAGACTGATAAAAGTCTGACACTTCATAGCTCTCCAAGGTCTAATCATGGCTCTATGGTCAGACCATGGACTGGCTGGACTGGGTGGCTGATGTACATGTACATGTACATGTAGTGTACATAACTATGACTTACATGTATTTATAAGTTATGAAGATGGATATGATTGAAACCCCCTGTCAAAATATTTCTACCTGAAATGCTATATAGGGCCTAGTTGTTAAGAGAAAAGTAAAACAAATAATTAAGTCTCGGCGAGATCAAAAACAGTATTTATGTTTATAAGAAAAAAAGTGTTAGTACTCGGGACTCAGGTGTCCGATTGAGCATTGAGCAGTTAACATTTTCACAGGTTTATCATTTCATGTACATGTACATGTACATGAAATATTAGACATGATATATTACCAATCATGTTCCATACCCTTAATGTAAAAGCCAGAACAATTGAACATTTGTAGAGTAAGGATTTACTGGTAATCTAATTGCAAAAATAAGCACATTAATTTTGTGTATGGCTCAACACATACATGTACATGTACGCTACTGTGACTGTATTAAATGCAGTTGTACAGTTTGTAGACTTTATGTACAATAAGTGTGAATGTGTAAACTTAACAAAGGACTGAAACTAATGGAAAATTTTGTAAGAATTGAATCCAGAACTCCCAAGTGTTCCCATAATATAAAAGCAATGTACAAATGTAACAAATATTGAAACATGTGGCATTGTTTCAGGCAACCCAAGTTGGTTCCTAGTTAGGGAACATTGAATCATGTGATTTTGTTTCCTGATCAGGAAACCATATGAAGGTTTCCTGATCAGGAAACATTGAATCATGTGACATTGTTTCCTGATCAGGAAACCATATAAAGGTTTCCTGATTAGGAAACATTGAATCATGTGACATTGTTTCCTGATCAGGAAACCATATGAAGGTTTCCTGATTAGGAAACAACCATGCCGAAATGTAAATGTTTCCTGAATAGGAAACATGTTACCAGAAGAGGAGTTTGGATTCCTGAGCGGGAATTGTACCGGACTGACTGAAGGTTCTCACATTCTTCTTGCGAAGATTTAGAGGTTTTAAAGTTGTTACTTGGATTTGTTCTTGAGCTAGCTCAATTCAGGACTTGAGGAGCTCTTACTTTTAGTCATGTTCTTCCTAAGCTGGTCGTGTTGGAGGAGGACCTCGTAGTCGTCATTCTTGCCGTCCCGAAGCTTCCCGGCCCAGCTCTCAATCTTCACCCTGCTCTCAACCAGACGGAAGTTGAAGTCGCCACACCAGAAGATGCAGTCAAAGCGACTGGTGATGTCATCTAGCGAAGGAATCAAGAAAAAAAGGGAAAATTGAAAGTTGACGGATCCAACTCTGAATCCCCGCTCAGAATCCCTGAAAGTTAGCTGGTCAATGAAGTGTGTCAGTCTTCGGGTGGACACACTTGTCCAGTGAAGATAGCAACCTAGGAAAGAGGTGTTCTGCAGAACATGAGTCGCAAGAGTCGACTTACTGTTCAGGTTGTTGTACTTCCTCGTCGGCGGGACTTTGACTGGCAGCTGTAGATCTTTGATAATTTTCTCGTAGTCAGCAATCCGCTCCTTGACTTGGTCATCACCAGCTGCAAGCAAATCGACAAAAGTAAAAAGAGAACACAATTTACGATAAGAAGTCGGTTCCCTTGTGGTCTTTTGACGATTTCAAAATCCCACAATGTCATTTGCAATTTTTGGATGGATTTACCAAACTTCTGCAAGCTTCAGCAGAAGTTGTCTCTCAGAGACAGAGCTTACCTGTGAAATGAGAATTGATGAACAAGAAGGACGTTCCGAAGAATGTGAAACTCGCTGCCACGGCACCCTGCAAGCAAACAACAAGATGTTCATTTCTTAGTGCACAAGGCAATAAATGCCTCTGCCCCTGTGGTGTGGAGAAACCAGTCCCTCACACTGAAACAAGACTGATGGTCTCTTCACAGTATAAATAGGACTGGAAGGGGTACCTAGTCCACAGCAAGGCAGCAATGAATGTCTCTACCCCTATGGTGTGGAGAAACCAGTCCCTCACACTGAATCAAGACTGATGGTCTCTTCACAGTATAAATAAGACTGGAAGGGATACCTAGTCCACAGCAAGGCAGCAATGAATGCCTCCATCCCTATGGTGTGGAGAAACCAGTCCCTCCCACTGAAACAAGACTGTTGGTCTCTTCACAATATAAATAAGACTGGAAGGGGTACCTAGTCCACAGCAAGGCAGCAATGAATGCATCCACCCCTATGGTGTGGAGAAACCAGTCCCTCCCACTGAAACAAGACTGTTGGTCTCTTCACAATATAAATAAGACTGGAAGGGGTACCTAGTCCACAGCAAGGCAGCAATGAATGCATCCACCCCTATGGTGTGGAGAAACCAGTCCCTCCCACTGAAACAAGACTGTTGGTCTCTTCACAATATAAATAAGACTGGAAGGGATACCTAGTCCACAGCAAGGCAGCAATGAATGCCTCCATCCCTATGGTGTGGAGAAACCAGTCCCTCCCACTGAAACAAGACTGATGGTCTCTTCACAGTATAAATAGGACTGGAAGGGGTACCTAGTCCACAGCAAGGCAGCAATGAATGCCTCAACCCCTATGGTGTGGAAAAACCAGTCGCTCACACTGAAACAAGACTGATGGTCTCTTCACAATATAAATAGGACTTGAAAGGGGTACCTAGTCCACAGCAAGGCAGCAGTGAATGCCTCTACCCCTATGGTGTGAAGAAACCAGTCGCTCACACTGAAACAAGATTGATTGTCTCTTCACAGTATAAATAGGACTGGAAGGGGTACCTAGTCCACAGCAAGGCAGCAGTGAATGCCTCTACCCCTATGGTGTGAAGAAACCAGTCGCTCACACTGAAACAAGATTGATTGTCTCTTCACAGTATAAATAGGACTGGAAGGGGTACCTAGTCCACAGCAAGACAATTTCCACCTCCAAACTTACTTTTTATATCTCTCAGGAATGAATGCTGTAAACAAATATTGATGATACACAATGAACATTCTCCCATTCAAATATGGTATTTGTGCCACCCTGCTACTATTTCATGTCTCACCTTTGTCTTGATCATAGAGAAGGCTCTGGTAGACACAGTATCTTCCTCCACAGCTGCAGAAAAAAATGATAAGGACACAAATATTACATATTGTAATCCTTCGAAGGAAGGCCCTTATCAAGATTGCTTAGTGTCTATTTTATCATTTCATGCTCCAGCAAGTTACGGTATTCTAAAGATCGTATTGGGTTCACATCCCACTCCAGTGAATTTTCTTATTTCTAACTTCAATGAACTGTTTTCTTACTATAAAGCTTAAATATTCCAAACGAACAAAGACAATTGACTATTAGGGACACCACCAACATAGGGCTGGATAGCTCAGTTAGTAGAGCGCCTGTACGGTATTCAGGAGGTCGCTGGTTCGAATCCCGCTCTAGTCAATTTTCCCTTGTTCACCTATAAAGCTTAAAGACAGACCTGAGCAGAACCATATAAGATCTCTTCTGATGAAGATGAGTAGTCTGAGAACGCCGTGAGTCGCTGAGTGGAGTAGGACGTGAGATGGCCCAAGGGTCTCCTGAAGACATATCTCCCATTCCTGGCTGCTCCGAGACGACGCGTCCATGGAAAGGAAAATAACATCGATTAATGAAATAACAGCATCTTTTGTTTCACAAAAGTGGGCCATTCCCACTATGATGCGGGACGATTAAGTAGATATGAGTGTATGTTGGGTCATTCTACCAGGGGCCAATTTCATAGAGCTGCTTAAGCACAAATTTTGCTTAAGCATCAAAAGCCTTTTTTGATCAAACAGGATTGCTGACCAAATGTCCATGTGATGTTTACTGCTTTTGACTTGTATTCGGCCATTGTTTGGTGAGCATAACATTCACAAGGAGTTTTGGCTGGCATACTGAAATTTTTTTACCAAGGTTTTTGGTGCTTAAGCAAATTTTGGTGCTTAAGCAGCTCCATGAAATTGGCCCCAGATGATTGGGGCAAGAATTGTTCAATGCGTCAACCTGCAACAAAGGATGATGGGTTTACATGTTTTCATTCATATTCAAATTAAATTTCCAATCCTTGTAAAATGAAATTATATCATTTGGTGTAAATATTTCTAAGTCAAAGACACAAAAAGGAGAAGATGCCAGTGTTTAGTCTATATTTTGAAAAAAATGGCAAAAAACTAGAAAAAAAAGAGCCAAAAAATAAACAAATGAAAGACCTACATGTATGCCAGCATGAAGTTCATTTAACATACAAATTTCATGCATTTTGCAGACCACAACAAATTTGGTCAAATGAAGCATAAATTTCATTCCCCTCTTTAAACCTCTTAAAATATTCAAAAGGGCGCCAACAGCTGACCGAGGCAGAAGATCTATTCCATTAGTGTTGCCTGGCAACTGTTCCTAGGTGACAACCTGTTTTGTTAGCCCCTAATAATAACAATGTAAGATGCTTGTTTGATAAATGCCGACAAACAAAGTCAAGGGAATGACTGACGTTTGATGATTACCGACCGTATGATTGGCATAAATTGATAAAATTGATACAAAAAACGCATAAAATTAAAATTGGATACCACAACAATGACAAGTCTCTCTTGCATACCAGGGGCCAATTTCATAGAGCTGCTTAGCACAAAAATTTGCTAACCATGAAATTTCTGTCTTAATAAAAACAGGATTAACAACCAAATTTCCATGTGTCTTTGGCTGTTGTTCGCTGACCATGAATATGAAATGGAATTTTTAATGGTGGTTTGTTTTATTTGGCGAGACATTTTTGTGCTTAGCAATTTTTTGTGCTTAGCAGCTCTATGAAATTAGCCCCTGGGCTGGGTTTCACCAATCTTAAGATGAGTTGTCAGTATCACCATAGTGATTTGTGTTGTGACATCGCGTTTTGCTCAATAGCAATTGGGATTGATCTTATACTTAAAATCAGTCTTAGTGCTTCGTGAAATCCGCCCTAGGTGATTCAAAAGTAAAAATTATTTCACCACAAATGGCATGAATTTAACCTGGGGTCGAATTAGAAACAAATTATGCGGATGCTGTGAAGTACGGACATTTTCTTGTCCGTTTTTGAATAACAAGCTTTTAGCAGCAAAGGAATGAAGTACAAATTGTCATAATTTGAATGGAAATATGACAGCGGAGCCTAGACGCCGTACGATTAGACCGAGGCCCATCAAAGGCTGAATATAAAAACGCAGCCCTTACATGTCTAATGTAGTTTTTAACTTCAATCATTACACTGATCAATTTGTACACAGTCGAATAGATGTATCAACATTAAAGTCCAACGTTCAAGAGACAGACACAAAGCTCACATTTCCGAACAGAAGACCAGGAACAAACAAAATTAATATACAAACACAGAACGCACAAACAATGACATATCTAACGTCTGACATTTGGGGAAAACAGCATGTGTATCAATGTGAAATTAATGCATGTCGACGTGGAAAAGGTACTCTTTTGTTCGTTTGGGGTGAATCGTTTATTTCCACGGAATTGGCAAGCCATGAAAATGCTGATATTTTGCAGAAAATGGATGCCGCATGTTTAATACGACATGCGAAGAAAATTAGTAATCGGTCTTCAGAAATTTCTGCCAAGGTGCACAGTGTCTATTAGTGTATGGTTATAAATACAATTACAAATATGTATTTCAAAGCGTTTTTCTGTTTATGAATATTAAACCGTAACTGAATTAAACACCATGTCATACAAGAATTGCAAGTCATTTTGCACAAAAGATCTACATTAATTTATTATCAAAATTTAATTATTTTTTGGAGAATTCTTTCATATTTTCCAGAACAACCCAAGAAGGTTATTTGATTATAAAAATCTTTTCCTAAATTGTCAGAACGACTGTGTAGAGCCATTCACATGTATAATAGGCCGATAACAATGACCAAATTTATGTCAATTTTAATAAAATCCCAATTTTGACCAAATGCATTATATAAAATTCTAAAAAAATCTCAAAATATTGTAATTTATTAAAATTTAGAATGAGGTCGACTGGATTGCTCCCCTCATGATGAATTAATGAGTCCCTAAAGATCGCTGGCTACCATGGCAATTTTATTCAGGATTCATTCTTACCCATCTGACGATGACTCCTGGGTACCGATGACGTATATGTCCTGGACCAAGTCACAATCTTCGGGGAGTAGCAACTCTTCTAGGTTATCCGGAATCACCTGCGAAGAAATGTCAAAACAGAATTGAAAAGATGATGGACATGCAGCCTAAGCATCTGATTTGTCGACTTGAGTCATGTGACTTGGACTCAAAAGTCGGATGTGAGTGACCTGCGACTTGGGCCTTTCTCAAAGCTTGACTCTGGATCAGGCTCTGGCTCAGGCATTGTCTCTGTAATCCATATACTGAAAATATAGGTTTTTCATTTGAGCTGAAGCTCTGTATTCTTTTCAAACCAGAGAATCTACTTCCAAACCGCAGCCAAAAGCCTCTATTTTGATACCGGTTATTTCAGAATGGATTCACGAAATGGAGCCTTAGCCAGAGCCTAAGCCGAGCTTTGACAAAGGCCCTTGATTTGTAAAGCAATAGCTTTGACATGTGACTTGACTTAAGACTTGTATAATTTGACTTGTCACTTTCACTTAGACTTGCAAAAATTGACTTGTGACATGTCTGCTAACCAAAGCTACGGCTGTAGGCCTATAGGATGAGACAGACAGAATTTCTTGTTTATAACTCTCTCCGCTTTGGGAACTAGCCTCATCTTTCTTTTAAACCAAGCTCTTGAGTCGCTTGCCGACAGCGATAAAACATCTTTACTTATAAATCCAAATATAATTCACAAGAAATGTTAAGTAGAAATGTTAGCCCTGAAGCCATAAGTTCAATTTCAAGTCTGAAATTTATGTAAAGTACCATTAAAAGTCAGTATTTTATTGATCGGAACTGATGAAAAATTCATTCAATAAAAAATGCAACAGACCTCAATATAATATAACGTTCATCACTATTTTCAAAGAAATGCAACTTGATAAAAAGAAATTATTAAATTTATGGTTGAACGACATTCGACTTGAATGGAATGTTAAAAGCCTGGAAACAGGAAGGGACCCCATTAACAGAGGTGCTATTAAATGTACGCGTTCTGTCACAGTGCAAGAGAACATATTTCTTGAATACATGTATTTCTGAGTGTCGGATGTTGTTTTTTTGGAACGCGGAGGTTTGCTCTCTGCAGTGATATAAAAATTCAACCATGTGAATTTCTAGGCAATTAAAAAATCTTCAGAAATGTACGAAAATAATTGAAAACAAAAGATAAGCCTTGGCATCGATGGACCAAACACGTGTACCAAGTTCTGTCCGATAACATACATGTCTCAATCTCATATTATGAAGTGTACATTATGTACATGAGATTCTTACTGATAAAAATAATGAACTTGTGTGCTTTTCCTGCAACGTAATATAAACTCATTGTAATTATCAAACAACCACATGGGAAACTATCTGAATTTTAAAGTCATTGAAAGGTGAACAAAGAAAAATTGACTAGAGCGTGATTCGAACCAGCGATCTCCGGAGATCACTGCTAAATTAATTGGAACTTCATTTGTACAATGTGTATGTACATGCATGTGCAGAACAAGACAGAATAAGTTGAACAAAAAAACCTGAAAATTTGAACCAAACAAATGTAGTCGTCACTGAATTTCTCGACAAAATTTAATTTATTAACAAAAACCTCTGTGGCTTGTATGCCTTGAAACGTTTCCTAGGACAAAAAACAAATTGTCATCAATCAATATTTTGCGAAGATAAAACTGCTGTGTATCTTCAATGAAATAATTCAAGGACTGATTATGTGACTTGTACAAATGTACATCACTGAATGTCAATGCTCAAAATGGCATTGAAATATAAAATATGACCTTTATGCTTTAAATTGAAGCACACCTAAGACTAGAGCCTTAAACGCTTACAAGAACAATATAATCAAATTTCCTTTTTACAAATATTTTTTCACAATCTAGTGTCAGGAACATAGGATTATGACTTCTGGGGATGCATTTTGAACAACACTGTTTAGGAAATGTA
This sequence comes from Astropecten irregularis, assembly GCA_963971285.1. Lineage (NCBI taxonomy): Eukaryota > Metazoa > Echinodermata > Asteroidea > Paxillosida > Astropectinidae > Astropecten > Astropecten irregularis. The sequence continues at coordinate 13,572,436 of OZ020260.1, read as the reverse complement.
ATTTATTCCAAAATGAGGATTTTTTTATAAGGTGAATCTGCGGTCAGTGTATGTTAAATTAAAAGTATACATGTGTGTGCATGACCACATTATCTTTACCATTATGCATTGTGTAGCTTGTGTTTATTAGTGTTCAAAATGTAGCCTTTGAGAAAGATCCTGCTATAGGATTGAAACGTCAGACCCTCCTAACTCCATACATATTTCAGGTCAATACTTTGGTTCATGAGCAGTTTGAAGCAGCTTATTACTTGCATTTGTGTTCAATTCAAATCAATTCAATTTATAACAACATTTCTTTCCATATTTGCAACAACAGCAATACAAATCAGGTTTGATAAAGTAAGACAAATGTAAGTACCGGTAATAAGAAAATATTTTTTTTTGTAAATAAAAAAAAAGGAAGAAAAAAAAAGAAGATTTTATGTACAAAATGTGGATCTAGGGTAGGCTATAATAATGTTAATATAAGAATTATTTTATTTGGATCTATTCAAATAAAAAAAAAATTTTTTTTTTACTTTTCTTATTTTATTTGTGGATTTCAATAAGCATGCTCTGTAATTCAGCAACACAGTCTGAATGGGTAATATATTCAAATTTAATACTGTAGAACGCAACGTCGTACTCAATTATGATGACAGAGAATTAATCTACCACGGAGGTACAGTATGTAGGTGTTAGCCTAGACAGTTATTGTCAGCCATGTCTTACTAACATCATGCTCCACTGACCCACATGTGAACGCTGCATTATATTAAACCTACATGTAACTGTAAAGGAATGGCCCCCCATGCAATTTATAGGCCTATAGCTATCTCTGTGTGACGAACGGTCAATTTATATCTGTATTGATTGTCTGAGAAAGGTCAAGCCAATTTGTGACATCCGTAGACTCACAGTAATCAAGGAATCTTTTATTGATCTTCGCATTTCATGGATTTTTCTAATTCCAAAATTGTCATTCTTTATGCATCTAATCATGTTCAGAAATTAGAGGATTTTAAACTGTTGCAAGTTGCTCATGAGCCAAAATGATGACCACAAATATATAATGCTCAGAGAAGCACACTAGGATCCAAGCAGGATTTTCCTTCAATGTTCAAATGACAGAAATGGAAGAAATAGATTCTTAAAATGTAAAATATAACAAAATTGTTGTTTTTTGGTGAAGAAGGTGTTCATTCCAATTATTTAATTTTCAAAATGCACATTTATCATTCATGTTTTGGGGAAACCGAATGAATGATGGTTTCTGTTTTCATGTGAAATATGAAATTGGGTTGAAATTTTGTTGTTACGACCAAAAATTGGATGTACAATACTGCAATCCTTTAGGATTTAAAATTATGCAGCAAACTAGAGTAAATGAAAATATATCACATAAATTGGTTATAAATTCTTAAATACTTTATACATCTAGAAAGCTTTTAATAGACCAAAGCCTTATAAAAGCAAACATCTTGGGGTTTGGGGTAACGTTTGCAATTTGTTTGCTTTTGTTGATTTGACTATAAATTTCTAAATAGATTAGTCTTGGATTAGACTGAATTAAATTGGAATAGATTAACTTTGGATTACAAAACTAATCCAATTTAAGGGATTTGATGATATAAGATTGGAATAGCAATGTGACTATCCTTCCTGCACAGAACTTGGATTGTATTATAACGCAATGGATTAGTTTTGACTTGGTTGGATTAACATGATATTAAAAATGAATAAATTAACTTGGATTACAAAACTAATCGGATTAGTTAGGATTTGACAGCATGAGATTGGAATAGAAATGTGTACAAAACTAGAATAAACTGAAACGGAGCGATTCAGTGATAATTCTGATTTTGATTTTGGACATGATTGGAATCATTATTATTAAAAGATTTGATTTGCTTTACCTTTCCTTCGCACATATTCCACGTCGTCACGAAGATCTTGACTTTGCGATCCGGGAAGAAGCGATCCAACTCGTCCCGACTCATCAGGGATCCTGTGTTGCTTATTCCTCCGCTCAAATATGACCTACAATCAAGGGAACGAAATGTGATCAATGACAAGTATTCAATGGATGGTGAAAGTTTCTTGCATGTTGCTCCGACAAGTTAGTCAACGTGGGTTATCCTTCTTGACTTCAGTTACGATCAATCGTAGGGCTTTGCGAAATTGACCCCTAGAGCAATGGACCCTTCCGGCATGTCAATCAGACTACTCGCATTGACCAATTGGAGGATGCCTTTCAATCAGGTGACCACGAAAGCCTTTGTCAAACTCCGTCACATGCTGTGTGTAAAACACACGTGGGCGGGGCTTAAGAGCAATGCCGGAAGGGTCCATGGCATTGACTTTAAAGGTGTTTAGAATAATTTAGCCCAAATAAAGAAAAGGTCGCAGAATTGGATCTTACCTGTTTCTAGCCGATTTTGTTGTAATTGTAGACAGCGCACCGGTGGACATGAAGGAGTTATTAGTGTCTAGGAATTGAGATGATGATGACATTGTTCCTCCGAGATTGGGCTCAGATAGTGCCAAGGAATTACCGCTATTGCTGTCCTTGTGATTGGTAAGATCCGACGAGCTGGGATGGGGCGGAGTCTCGATGATGTCGGGGAATGGCCTCGTATGGGGTTTTGTCTGGTCCCTAGACTCCACCCTTGCATAATTCGTGGTGGAGTTCTGGAGTTCACCACTCTCCATATCGATCACGCCGTTTTCTCGGAGGGTTGTGTCTGAAGTACCAGATGCCAGAGTCGGCCTCAGAGTTTCGTCCTCGCTGAGATTGTTCAGCTCGGTTGCCAGTTCGGCGGGAGTAACACGCTTGAAGACCGACTCCTCGTTTGACGTTTGGGTTTGGAGGATTGTTTCCTCAACGACCTTCTTATTGGCAAAGGTGCTAACGACAACAACATCCTCTTCTTCGTCTGAGCTCAGCACGGACGATCCAGCATTTGTCTTGTCCTTCAGGTCCCCGCTTGACTCGGATGGCTTCGTCGGCGTTGAGGTGTCTGTCGGGGACATCAATTTCGAAACGTCAGTGAGAGAACTCAAGCTGCTGACTTCATCCAACAGGTCGCTCTGACCGTCGCCCGAGTACCGCCTAGTCAAGATGTTCATTTTTGTTTGGGCAGCTGTCTTTGAAGTGCTGTTATCGGGAATGATGATAAGATCATCCTCGTCTGAGTCTTCATTTTCCTCGTTGATTTCTCCAGGACGATCTGAAGTAGCTTCTTGTTTCAACGGTGGCTCGTTGTAGACTGTTTCGGAGGTTTGAGAAACTATTGCTTCTTCTGTTGCCAATGGTATTGGCTCACTTCTGTCTTCCTTTTCCTTCCCGTGCGACACTTGATTTTCTGAATGCCTGTTGTTGTCATGGTTCGACACTTCTGGGGGATCCAGAGATGGCAACAGCGAAACGCGGTCTAAAGTCGATGAAACTGTTTTACGGTCATCTTGAACAACAGACCACTCTTCGGATAGTGACGAGTGTCTTCCATTACGTTCAGAGGATATCGTTCTTGCATTTGAGCCACCCGTGTCCCCCTGAAGTCCAGCAAATCTTCGAGGCTTTATCCTTGGTGAGGGTCGAGGCTCCAGCCTTAAAGAACTATTACTGATAGAGTCTTCTGCTATGGGACTTTTGAAGTTCGTGGACATATCTTCCGTCTTTCTGGCAAGGGATTCGGAAATGTCAGATCCTCCATCTAGCGAGGTAAGCCTGGATGGTCGTGCTAATGGTGGTGGCCCAATCAGGCTGTCAAACTCGCTGCGTTTATTCTGGACACCATCAAGCTCCCCGCTAGCGTCCGAGCCATTAAGAGGTCCGTCCAAAGGCCTTATACGGCGCGGTTTAACGCGTGGGGACGGCGACGATTTTGTTTCAAGGACCTCCTTCCCTCGTGGCAATATCGAAGACATATCCTCCCTCGCATTTTGAACCTTGTCATCCACAGATTCTTTGGTTTGGTCCACTTTATCCCGCACGTCCGTGAGACTCCCATTGACGGCTTGACCAAGGTTAGGCCTGATCGAATCCTTGATATCACTGACCGGTTTGGAGGATAATAAATCATTTCCTGATTGTTGGATATCCGAGGGTACATTTTTCTTCAGTTTCCTGTTAAAAAAAGACACAGGTGACTGACGTTAAAGAAGGAAAGAGTAATAAGGAACACCTGTTACGTGATACCTTTAAGAATCCATTTTCATATTTCCCTTCTTTTGTTATTTAGTATGCAGTACTAAATTGAAATCAAGATTTTAAAGGATTTGAAAACAGTCCCTTCAGTTTTGGCTTGCACCCGTTAGTATTTTGCCATACCTTTACATTTTGCTAATGAAAAAGGGTATCCGAAACAACACACAGTGCGTCAACCTTTGTGGTTTAAAATTTTTCTGTAATTCTGAGAAAGTGTTCTGCATAAAACTGTCTCCTTGTTGCTAAGGTACACATACTAGACTCAAAATTTGGAATATTTTCTGACAAATTTGCCGAGAAAGGACAGTACCTAACCCTATTAAGGCTAAGATGATAAAAGGAGAAGTCATCTACAGAATTCTGTTAAAATTCTGTATGCTATCAATTTCATCATTCTAAATGTTTGACTTAAAAGTAAAAACTGTGGGGTTACCTCAGTTTAGTACACTCAGGGTAGCTGGTACCCAGCTTCTACAGTAAACAAACTTACCTAAATACGACTGGGTCTCGGTACCAGCTAACCTGACTGTACTAACTGAGGTAACGCCAAAACTGTTTCAATAATAAAGTACAATCATGATCAAATAGACACAAGGTAACCTGACTGAATTTAAAGTCATGAAAAGTGAACAACGAAAAGTTTACTGGAGCGGAATTTGAACCAGTGACATCCGGAACGCTGGTTCAAATCCCACTCCAGTCAATTTTTTTTTCGCTTTTCATTGTTAATAATTGAAAGTAACATGCAAAAATCAGAGACAATGCAGCAAAGAAACCAAGTAAATTACATATCCCCATGGTATATGGGTACCATGACAAACAAACTGGCAACCAAACCAAAAATCAAAATCGGCTGATTTCTATTTTTCATACCTCAAGCGAGACAGCGTGTTGTTCTTCTTCTTTCTGCCCGGGTGACCACCCAAACCATCTTCCATGGAACTCACGGAGCTGGTGGATCTAGCCGATAGAATATTATTGTCTCGATCCAGGCTTGAGATGGAGTCTAGCGCAGTCAATCCAGTGACGTCCATGGCCATTTTTATTATTCTGTGACGAACAAATATTAATTTCTTTGAAACATGTTTGCATCATTAAATGAATGGGAAAGACTGCAGTTTTTCCCATAATTAATATTAGAATCAAGCTAAATTTGATGAGTACTATAAGAGCGTTCCCTTCTCATCACAATCCCCCGCTGGGATGGATGAGTTGGCTGAAGTTAGCGACCTCTTTTGTATGTACAGTGAGTGACATAATTTAGGCCCCTAAAACCCAGGATAACAAAAAATTAAAATCAATTTTCAAATTCAAATTGTGACCAAAATTAAAATGGTAAAAAACTAAAACTAAACTTAGCCTAAAGTAAGACTAAAACTAAAAGACAATTTTAGAACTCCTCACGACGCACTTTCATGAACCACACACACGTCACACACGTGCGACCCGAACCTAATTAAAATTTAATGAAAAAACAAAAATCGAAATAAAGAAACACTTATTGTCCGAAAACTGGGCATGGTTGGCGACAAGTCACAATCTGTGAACGACACGAAAACATTGCCATTTTGATTAAAATTACCCAATTCAACCATGCTTTTCCAGTTCTTCCATTAAAATAGCACATCATTCGAGTGAACATTATGTGTAGGCCTACTTACCTATTATTTTCCGACAGAAAGACGAATACTTCGGCATTTTTAAAGTCAGACAGCACTAAATTTCGTTCATCGTGAAATCCTACACACAGCAACGATATAAACAGGGAATTTTCACCGGTGGTATGTCAATACAATAAAATATTTAAGTGACGACTATTTCATGACACCTACATTTTGACGGTCAATCCTCCGTTAGAAACGCACACATGACAACCTCACACTTGATTAGGTCAATATTTTTCTCACATGCAACAGTCGTAGGATTAGTAACATAACGAGTTGCAGTCGGGGCAGAAAGGTGAACAACAAAGTGGTGTGATTTACTAGATTTTGTCGCAAAATATCGACTCGATTACAAGTTTGGTCGTGACACACAGCTCTAAATTGAAGGTGAGTCGATCATAGGATAGTTTATCTCCTGTAAAAGTAAGTGGAATTGTTTAAGTTTAGTTGCCAGAAATTGGGACTCCGTCGTAGGTTTTGCATGGCGCGCGGTTCCAGTAGCGGGACACAGGCGACTTGATCCTAGCAACGACTTCTAACCTTTATTTCGCTCTCGCAAACCACAGAAAATTTACTTCTTTATTTTGAAAGTAGCGATCAAACGATGAAATGTTAAGGTTTTAAGTGATTGGATTTAGGATTGGAATAAATCCCGATATTTTGGTGCACGAAGTGGGAATTTAGACTTGACAACCATTTGTTTACATCGTGCCCCTGTGCTATCCATGCGGGACCATCCCTGTTACGCATCAATGGGTTATAGGCCTATTTGGGTTTTAATCTGATCGCCTACTGTGTGTGTATTCACCGCAAGTTTGTTTAGGGCCAAGTGCTAACTACTATAATTGGGGCTTAGTTACTTAATCTGACTTATACGAGATTTTGTTTGATTTTCGAGATAATTGGATTTTTTACCTCCTCTTAGAAAGTTTTTTAAACTGATTTGTATGTAACTTATCACACTAAATCAAATTAAGTTGGCCAGTCTAGTAATGGTAAATGTTTTTGGTGACTTTTGCCTTTTTCTTTGGGCTTAGAACAGTTCTTAAATGTTTTCCTTCATCAAATCAATCATTTGCTAGATTCTCCTTCGACATGCTACATTTGTGTGGCGGTTGCATTAATTGTTCATTAATTTATAACAATGTTGGTATAATATTGTACAGATAATTTAGATTTAGGCATTTTTCTGTAGAAATATTTCCAGGACAAACTTGGTCCAACTCCAAGAACATAGTTTTCTAACATGACTTATGAAAGCCATGGTTGATTATATATTTTGTTCTTTATTTATAACTTTTTAGCCTTTGAAAAAGATCCTGCTAGGATTGAAACGTCAGGCCCTCCTAACTTCAAGCATGTTATATATTTCAGGTCAATATTTTGGTCGATGATCAGTTTGCAGCAGTTTATTTTTTGTACTTTTATAACATTATTTAGAACATGTTCATTCCTAAAAGTGTTCTGAATAATTATAAAAGAATGAAAAACAAGAAGATATTCTAAGTGAAGAATTTAATTTACTTGTCATATTTCCGAAGATTTTCTAAATAACTTAGTACAAAATACAGAATCAATCATGGCTTCCCTTAGTCTTTTGCAAAGTTTGATTGAGTTAAAATCTGAATAATGTCAGTGGAAATGTCTAACAGCAGTCATATACGCAGTTGGTTCGTCTTTAAAAATACCTTTTCCGGTGCAGAACAGAAAATCAGTATGAATATCACATGCATGCATAGTGCCCTGGAGTTGTTTATCCGATTGGGTCAGATGTTTGTTGTCCCTCAAAATGCAGGTTTTATATTCGCAGATTATTTTACACCTATGACCGGCAGTGCACTGAGATAATTTTACAATATTCGGACTCTGAACTTTTTCCCAGTTCAGAATGCCGAACTGGGACAGTGTCAAAGGAATGTCTACCATTTCACACAACTTTGGTTGTTATCACGGAAAGTCATTCTTTTTCATTTTTAATGGAATACAATCTGACATATTATATGTACTTTCAAAATCATACCTACTTGTATTTGGAGAAAGTTCTGTTTAAATATGATTGAAAAAAATGAATTTTGAATGAAATAAATTGAGATCTAGGAATGTTTTTAGGATTACTTGATCAAGGGAGATTTTTTAAATCTAACATCTAACATGTATTTAATCAAACATCCAATTCAAAGAGCTGAATTCATAAATACATGCAGTAGGATTTTTCAGTAATGTCACAGAATATCGTGACAAACCAAATACACCATTGAGAGGCTTTTTATAAAAAGTAAATTTATTTTATAATTTGTTTATTTATTTTATTTCTCAAACTTTCTATAAGCACTGGACAGTCATACCAGGGGCCAATTTCATAGAGCTGCTTAAGCACCAAAATTTGCTTAAGCTTCAAAAACCTTGGTAAAAAAAGGTATACCATCCAAAACCCCTTGTGAATGTTATGCTTGGCAAACAATGGCAGTATACAACTCAAAAGCAGTAAACATCACATTAACATTCGGTTGGTAATCCTGTTTGATCAAAGAAGACTTTTCATGCTTTAAAGCAAATTGTTTGTTAAAGCAGCTTTATGAAATTGACCCCAGTACATAAACATTAGGCCACTGATAATTATATTTCATTCCTCATTGTATTTTTCAAAACTTAATTCATTGAAAGAATTGAAAGAAAAACCTCTTAATTTTCAATAAATATGCAAAAAGGGGGTTAAACAGTTGAATATAGTATCAAGCCAAACTTGTACTGTATTAAATGTAGATGCAAAATGAGATAATGCAACAAAAAGATTTTAATCAGACGACTTCATTCATCACCAAGGCAACAGATATACACACAGGATACCCAAACAATAGAATCTTGTTGCCATGGTACCTCATGACAATGAGAGAGTTGAACTTTGATACATCGGAAAGCTACCAGCCCCCGAAAAACAAAACAAATTGAAACATTATGAACAATGCACAAGAACAGTCATGGGAAATATTTGCCAAATTAATTTTAAATATTAAATTCTGTTTGAATCATTGAAAAGTGAACAAAGAAACATTGACTGGAGCAGGATTCGAACCAGCAATAATCACTGGAATACTGTACCGATGCTCTTACCAACTGAGCTATCCAGCCCTATATTGGTGGTGTCCCTAATAGTCAATTATCTTCGTCCGTCTGGCAGTCAGAAGCCATGAAACCACTCACATACCGCTATATCCCAAGGATCATTGAAGATACGCGCAGCATTAGCAATGCTGCAACCTGAGAAACGGTACATGGGGGATCACTCAAAGAGGATGCAGCTTTTTAATCAATAATATCATCATATAAATATGAATAGAGACTAATTTTTATTTGACGTTTTATTTTTAGTCATGGCCGGCCTCAAAAACGACCTGTCCAGACTCCGAGAGAAGTACAAGACCCTCCAACAGCAGCAGTTCACGTTTGTCTCGGCTCTGGAACATTCCAGAAGCGATGCTTTCGAACGGACCAAACCCATCCGGACGATTACCCAGGTAAATATGAAATTGCTCTCACGCCCAAAATTCTAAAAAGCAAATGTTGTTGTCTTAGGTTCTATTGATTCCATTCACCACTTTGTTGGTGTTCACCTTTGATCTTGCCTACCTCCAAAACACCCCCTTCCCCTGTCCACTCTTGCCCACCTCTATCCTCTCTTTGTGGTTTCCCAGACTTCTTGCCCGCTTTCCCTGCTTCCCTGGTCACTCTGTCCCCCTTTGTTCTGATCCTCTCATCCATTTATGTGAGTCTTTACTTGCATGTTCAGGGGTCAATTTCAAGAAGACCTACGATCGATCGTAACTCAAGTTACGAAGGATAACCCATCGTAGGCGGCCTATCCTCCGTAGGGATGCGTAACATCATAAGTCCTATGATTGATAGTAAGTTACAATGAGTTTGGTGAAATCGACCCCTCCCCTGGTCCTCTTGTCATTTAGCCTTCGAGAAAGAACCTGCTAGGATTGATACTCATGCCCTCCTAACTCCAAGCGGTTTTTTTTTTAATTAAAGTGTGATTTTTTTTGTTTCTAAGATTAAACAAATGCACGACCGGAGTAAAAATGCCACTGACCGGCGAGCGATGCGCCAGTGGCTTGACCTCTTAGCTGATCTGGATAAACTTCTACAGAGCATGGAGAACGCTGCCGGTTCGGGGGCTAAGGAAGGTGCCACAGGGAGGGCGTTGGATAGATGGAAGGTCCTACTCAGCCCCAACCATGACCTCTCGGACTTGAGGGCCAAGTACCCTCATCAAGAGGTTAGTATTGGGTCCTGCCTGAGTCATTTTTTTTCTATGGCTTGAGTTTGTGCCTGTGTCTATGGTGATGGCTGTTGTTGGAAACCTAAAATGAACTTTGAACTTTTTTGGGATTCAGGTCAACCATCTGAGCTGCGCCGAAGCTCGTGTTCTATTTGGAGGAGTGGTCAGTCTCGTCCCTCTGATCTTTGACCAAGCCCACCGGTTCCTGAGCGAGACATCCAGAAAGGCTAAAGAGGCTACGTCATCCGGGGTGGAAGCGAGGGACACCAGGACCAGCCGGGAACCGGTGAAAAGCTCATTATCCCCTCGACGAGCTGTGCAGAGCGCCAAGCATCATCGTTCACATACCGACAGTAAGTTTGGGTTGCAAAGTTTCTTTTTAAATACGCGCCACGCGCATCATGCAGGCTTTGTTGCTCGGTCTTCTTCTTCACAAGATTTAAGTCAATCAATCAATGGGAGCATGCGCCACGACAGCGCGGTGCCGCATCTACCTTCGTCTTCTGATGGCCATCCCCCAGGCAGCCACGCGACCAATCCCCATCTCAGCATAATAATGATCCATCTGACGCAACCATGTGTCATATGGATTCCCCACTAAGCGAGTCCTACCAGTAGGTTCTCTCATAGAGAGATTTCGCCTGGCAGGATTGCTCGCAGGGAATCTAGACACATGACCGTACGGACGCATCTGGAAAGAGTTAATTGAATAGCATTGGCATTTGAACCTCATTTAAAAGAATTTGTGATTCATTCCAAGAAATTAAGCACCAGGGCCAATGTGGCCTAAAAAGAACAAGTCTTGTTGAGACTTTACGGGAACTGCGAACGAAATAAAAGTGCAAAAGTACGAACGATTCTTACATGGTGTTTCCGCAAACCGATCCACATAAGAACAAGTCTGTTGGAAAATCAAAACTTTTATAACATTATAATAGAACGAATTAGAACCAATTCCTTCTGCAATGTGTCTGCAGATTTCAGGATCTAGAGAGATATTAATAGACGGGTTAATTTTTTCTCTCAACCAGGTGAAGTACCTCTACGTGCCAAGACGGCGGTCGGCCCTCGCGACAAGAGCGTGGACACCAAGGATCTATCCAAAAGGACACTGCGTCTGTCCTTTGGTAAAATGCCCAAGAGCACCGACGAGCCCATTCTCTTCTATCGGCGTACCCTCAACGGGAGGTCTGACAAGCTGTACGTCAACGGCGAGATTACTCTAGACCGCGCCCCGTGGCGAGGGGCGTCGTACGACAAGATCAACCATAAGGAGCACAGGCACTTCGTCAATTTAGAAGGCAAACTGTATTGAGGGTCGTGGCTCATGTTGGATGCTTAAAAACCCAAATTCAACGATCTTCGGTCGACATCTTGGTGCCAACCTTGATGTGCTTGACACAGTTCTCAAGTGATAATGTTCAGGAACGATTCGGAGACTTATGCGAGAGCCTTTTGCAAAATTTGAATTGCCTCAACTGAGTCCGCTGTTGAATTTTGTGATGTGGGGCTTACAGCCAATACACCTCCAGCTTCTAAAATGGTCTGGTACCCTTTATGCCATTCTCACCCATGGTGAACGATGTATGGGTGCTGGACTTCTCTTATGTAACTATTCAAACAGGTAGCCCCAGTCATGTGATATAGCAACAGCGCCCTCAGTGGAGGAAATTCGAATTTGGGATAAACATGCGATCATTCATCAAACATAAATACCAAAAGTTTCAAATTAGCGTGTTATCACAATAACACTTGCTTTGTTGCATGAACAGTTCAGAAAAAAAAACAGAAAAAGTACTACTAATTATATATTTTCTTAAAAAGCTGGTGGATGTTTTTTATTTTTAGGGAAAAGCAAAGTATTGTTTGTAATTTCAGATGGCAGTACAATTGAAAAACCTTTCAATAGAAATAACTTGAGACAATCTTTTAACTTTTAACAAATCATTCACAACAAAACTGATTCAAATTCAATTTTGCAGTAATCTTACAAAATCAGCCGTCAGACTTCAATGGAAAACCAGCTGAAATATTTTTTTGTGTTTTCCCCTTGCCTTTTAAATCCTCTTAGATCTGAAAACCAAAATATCAATTATTTGAAAGGAAAATTCCTTTTTCTGAAGATTTGAAGTTTTGCACATTTTTTTGGCAGATTTGTTTTTTTCACTAAATAGCACGTTTTACAAGGAATGTTAGTCTTTTTACTTTAATATTAAGAGTCTAAAAAGCCTGAAGACATATTTTTAGAAGAAAAGGACAACAAATCATGACTGTGATTTTCTATTTAAGAGGAAACTTTTAATGCAAAATAGAATTCAAATTTTTGGAAACATTTAGTACATTTCTGTACACGGACATGACAAAGACACTCTTACAGTACTCTTTGTAAGTGTGAAACAGTTTGGACCCAAAATACAGTGCAAACGAATGAGCAACAAACGGCAGTTCATTTGCACAATCCACAGTGTCCCATGTATTTTGGAGCAGGAAGTAATGACTACTTACAGACAGCATGCTGTCATGAAATTGTACGGCAGAAATGAAACTACCTTTGTGATCCAGTAAGTTCAGTCGGTGATGGAAAATATTTCTTAGTGCGTGCTGTAGCCATTTATTTTTTTTTAATTATAATCCTCGTTTGAATTTAACTGTACAAAGACACACATAAAAACTTAATGTACACAAAATGGTGAATAAATGTATAGAATTGAATGTAAAAACGTAATAGCCCATTTTCATGATTTTGTGGCTTAAAGGTACTTTCATACTTTGGTAGCATACCGAAACAAAATTCTTCACAGATTTCCCTATAACTTACAGGGTATAAAGATGGTGATGGTAGAAACATACCATTAAAAATGTTCTGCCTGAAATGCTGTATTTATCCAGAAGAGAGTAAAACTAATGACCCAAAACAATTTTGACCTCAGGAAGATCAAAATTCCAGTGAAAAGATTTTAAAATACCATGAGTGATTTCACTGATTTCTCAAAAATTAGGCACCGTAGTGGACTGGAAATCTCACAGATGACTGTTACTGTATCTTTCTTGATATTTTGCCCACGAATCTGCATTTCTTTGACAAAAATCATGAAAAGTATGATATTACCTTTAACCATTTTTTCACCTTCCCGAAAAAAGAAACTCCAATGTTGTGTTCGATTTCATCTTGACAAGACAAATTTGCACGTCTTTTAGTAAAAACCTTAAAAAAGGTACTTGCAGGTAATGAACGCATATTGGGATGGTCTACTCCGAAGCCCAAAGTTTAAATGTCCGGTCGAAGGAGGCCGTGGCTATGAACTGCTGATTGGATGAAATATCGGCGGCCATGATCTTGCTGTCATGACCGGCTAACGTGATGAGGGGTGACCAGCCGGGGTGGGCCCATACCTGGAGGGAAAATTAAATAAATAAACAAATAAACAACCAAAAAGAAAGGACAAACGGACCAAAATTTTTTCAGGGTCACGCCATTGGCCATTTTGCCAAATTTTAATTCCGTCAAATGACTGTAAGATAATGTCTTACCTTTGCTGTGTTGTCGTATGAACAACTGACTAGGTAGTCCCCTGATGAACCTGTATTAAAACAAAAAATTAATGAAATTGAGACTCGAGGTGGAGACTATTTGAATGTGTGCATTGGTAGATAGCCAATCAGACAGTTCACCCTATCATCTCTAGTCTTGGATCAAGTCAAATTCAAAGTACTTGCACAACCAAGAAAACACTATCCAAATTGAATTGACCGGCTATGGCTTGAATTACACATGAGTCTATGGGAAGTGGCTGCAGCCACTACCATAGACTTGTGTGTTAATTTAAGCTGTAGCCAAGGAATTCTGACAAAGCCAATGAACTGACAAAGACGGTTGTTACCTTGAAACTTAACACCAGACACAATGTTGTTGTGAGCTGGTATGGTGTACACACATTTCCGCTGCCTCAAATCCCAGATCTTGACGGAATGGTCCTCGCTTCCCGTTGCAAGGTGGTATCTATGGCAATCAGAACAATCCAAAATTACAGAAATAGCATCACAAAAGTGGGATCATAGGATCATTATTTGATGAAAAACTGATGACTTAAAAGTTAACAGAATTCGATTTGATTACAGTTAGGGACAAAATAACTCACTGATTGGATATTATAAGTTGGCAAACGGACACTCACCCATTTGGAGAGAAGTCCACGCCCAGTACGGACTTGAGATGACCCTCCAGGAACATGATACATCTGCCTGTTCTTAGATCCCAGAGTCTGCCGAATGCATCCATTCCACTGAAAAAGACATCCACAGGAACACGATATAAGAAGGAATCTTCATATGACGGTCTTGTTTCTGCAATGACTTGGAGTTTCTGCTCATCAGGCCCTCCTAGATTCTGCTAGGACCGAAACATCAGGCCCTCCTAGATCCTGCAAGGACCGAAACATCCGGCCCTACTAGCTCTAAGCAATTCTAACCTTAACCGACTTCTAGCCTCCTTCGTGAAATCTGATCGCAAACTCCAATAAGACAGACAGACACCCCGACATACAGACAGTGAGACAGACAAACACGGTGACGTACCCCGTGGCACACAGTGATCCATCGCCGTGGAAAGCAATGGAGTAAACTGGCCGGCTGTGCCCCTCCTGGTGAAGAATCTCCTCCTGAGCTTCAAGATCCCACAGACGCCAAGATGTGTCGAAGCTAATGAATAAACATGAGATGGTAAGAGTTACTCTATGCCATAACGCATCAATGCTAATGAATAAACAAGAGTCACACCACAGATAGAATTTCACAGGATATTCAAAGATAATTGACAATTTGGGACACTGCCAACATAGGGCTGGATAGCTCCGTAAGTAGAGCACTGGTACGGTATTCCACGGGTCAGAGGTTCAAATCCCGCTCTAATTCAATTTTTCTACTGCCAACATAGGGCTGGATAGCTCCGTAAGCACAGCACTGGTGCAGTATTCCATGGGTCAGAGGTTCAAATCCTGCTCTTTTTCATTTTTTTCTGTTCACCTTTCAATGACAGGATATTCTACTTCATCTTTCGCATCGTTAAATGTTAACAGAGTTTGGATTCATCTGGGGTCTTTTCGGGACATGGGTTCCATGAGACTTACCATGTGGTTCCGAGAAATCTGCCCGATGGGTGGTAGGCCAACCTCGCCACTCTGGCTTCGTGCCCCTCGATGTTGGCGACCGGTTCGTCGCTGAAATTACAAAGAAGCGCCACACAAAAAGCAATCAACACACAGAAGACTATAAAAGGACTGAGATGGTGGCGTAGAATGACACAGAATGAACCTTTTAGTTTCTGTGAGGTTTTGCAGAAGAACAGACGTACCTTGAAATCTTCAGCATTGCACTGATGTCAATAAATTAAACTTTTACTGTGAGCACAAGTTCTACAGGGCAGATTTGTGAGTAAACTGAGACTCGGACCCAAGGCCATTTGACAACATTGTTTTTAAGTTTGTGTTCAAAAGTGCCTCACTAACCGTACATTTCACTATATAAGAGACAGACATAGCTCTGAGCTGGATTTCACAAAGCACTAGGATTAATCTAGTTGTCAGTATCACCATAGTGATTTGTATTGTGACATCACACTTTGCTTAGCAATTAAGATCAATTCACACTTAATATCCATCTTAGTGCTTAGTAAAATCAGCCCCTGGTTTCGCTTAGATGATTAGCAAAGAATTCCTACACTCAGAGTGTAAGCAAGAAATTCCTAGTTATGCTCCACTGAAAGTTTGTACTGAATGTACTGATTCATGAAACGGGATCTTGTAAGCACAGAATGTTCTGCTTCTGTAAGCGCTGATTCTAAGCTTACAATAAGCAGAGCCTTCAAACTGGGCCAGGCACAGGGTAGGACATACCTTTGTAAGTTCCAGAGCTTGACGCTACCATCAGCAGCACACGATGCCATACAGCAAGCTGAGTCATCTAGTGACACAGTGGCATGGGGATGAAACACCACGGCTCCGATGTTATGGTTATGGCCTACAGGAAATCATACAATACCACAGTATCAAACTTAGGATTGGGCCCCTGGGGGCAGCCATACCTGGGGGCCATCCCACACTATTCAGTGTACCCACATACAGGGGCCAATTTCACAGCCCTGCTTAGCACCAAAAAAAAAAACCCCGACATGGCGGCCTTGGCCGCACGCCTCCTATTGGCTGCAAAGTCAAATAAAACTAAATTAACATGAAAACTGCTGCCAATTTCATGGCCCTGCTTAGCACAACAATTTGCTAAGCATGAAATTTCTGTCTAAATAAAAACAGGATTAACAACCAAATTTCCATGTGTTGTGTTTCACTTGTGATTGTTCTTTGGCTGTTGTTCGCTGACCATGAATATCAAATGGAATTTTTACTGCTGGTTTGTTTTATTGGGCAAGACATTTTTGTACTTAGCAATTTTTTTTTTTTTTTGTGCTTAGCAGCTCCATGAAATTGGCCCAATGAAATCATCATCCAGACTGCTGTGTGTCTATGCGATGGCCCCCACCAATGGCAGCCCCCACTAAGAAAAGATGGTATCAGTCTATACTTCAGTCACTAATGAGACCTCATGTCATTTCAGTAGGGCGCCCTCGCCCATCATGCAAACATGCTTTGTATTGCCCCATAAGACAGAAGCATATAATATCAATGCATTAAATTGATAATAACACAACAGTCTTTTACAACGACTCTTCAAATGGAAGCTTTTCCACGTTTGATTGTCATAAATTCATGTATTTATCATCGTAAAATCTTTCTCCAAGCCGACAAATATACCGAAACAAGAAAGTGACGTACCTCTGAGGGTTCTGACTTCATTCAGTTCTGGAACCGACCACAACTTGATAAGTCCACTCCTATGGAGTATAACAAACAAACAAATGTTTGTCTTAAAGGTACAGTACAGGATTGGTAACATACCCAAACAAAAATGTTCACAGATTTACTGGTAACTTTCGGGGTATGGAGATGGTGCTGGTAGAAACACCCTGTTAAAATTTTTCTGCCTGAAATGGTGTATTTATCCAGAAATTAGTCAAACAAAGACCAAAAACGCATTATCATAATAAATTAATGGATTATATCAAGTGCTTGGAGGTAGGAGGGCCTGACGCGTTTTGATCCTAGCAGGATCTTTCTCAAAGGCTGAAGAGAAAGATCCTTTGAGAAAGATCCTGCTAGGATCGAAACGCGTCAGGACCTCCTAACTCCAAGCATTTGATATATTTCAGGTAATTTTGGCTGATGAGCAGTTTGCAGCAGTAATTACTTGTATTGGATTATAAAAAGTCTTTAAAATCCATAGCAACATGATTCCGTGAAGCACTAGAGGACTTACCATGAGGCGGTGGCCAGGAGCTTGGAGTTGGGGCTGAACTGACAGTATGAAATGGGACGAGTATCGCCGATCTGACTCGCTACTGCCGTCAACGACTGTCACAACAAAATCCAAAAAATAAAAAATGATATCATCAAACTTATTGTCAATTTGAATTTCTCTGTGAAATTATACTTGAATTGCACATCTGGACACAAAATTATAAGAGCTCAGTTGTGGTTTTTATGATGACATCATTCTTTTGTTCAAAGAGCGTGAATCGCAGACTTGTCATGATGATTGTTAAGACTTTCCAAGATCTTACCCTCAGATGTCGATGTAGTTCCTGTGTTTTGGCATTTCTCTTGGATTCTGGAATGTTCTTGGCTACCTTGGACTCTTGAATCCGCTTCTCCGCCCTACGAAACAAACAACAAAATGAATACACTTCATAAAACTGCTGCAGACTGCTCATCAACACAAATTGTAACAACACATAAAATGCTGAAGAGTAAGGAGGGACTGATGTTCCAATCCTTTGCTTTGAGTCTGAGTTGGCTAGCCATTGGCTAAAGGCTGTGATAAATGTGTGTCATATTTGCGGCTGTAGACAGAGATGATTGGCATATGGTATTTACCTTGGTAAGGAGTACTCAGCAATCCATAGCCGGGCTCTCTTGAGACTGTCCGGACCCTCGTGATACCACGTGGTCTGTTCTTCCTGTTAAACAATTCAGAATCAAATCCATCACAAATCATGTCTATGATGGTACAAGGCACTTTAAGAGTCCCAGAGGGACTTTGTGCTAAATTGAATTGATTCAGAATAAGTACGACAGAGAATCAATCGTGCTTATCCAGTGGTGGCTTAAAATCTCCAAGTATTTCCTGTCGACTTTAGGCCCTAGTACCTAGGCGGCTCACACCTATGCTATTACTTGATGGTAAACAACTTGAGGGTTTTCTGGCCTACTCTTTGACCTGCACCCAATTTCACAGAACTGCTTAATAACAGGAAATATTGCTTAGTAGATGTTTATGCCAAGCAAAAATTAGTTGAGTACCAGTCACAATCAATACGCATTACACAGTGTTTTGGCTGGCATCCGGTAACAACTAAGCAAAATGTTTTTGTAATTAGCAAATTTGAGTGGTTAGCAGCTCTGTGAAATTAGTCCCTGATAGGTTGGCGAGATAAGGCTTACAACTGTCTGGACTGCTTTTATCATCTTTTCCCGGGGTGGAGAAAGCAGCATAGTTTGTTCTGCAGTGTCAAACTTTCCTGACAAACAACTATTCAAATAATCCCTGACACCAAGCCTTTCCTCAGTTTTGGCCTACTTCACCAACCTCTTTCTTCTTCTTTTCTTGTTCCAGGCGCTCCTCGGCCTGACGAGTAAATTCATCATCGTCCCCGGTGAGGGCTAGTAACTGCCGTAAACGCTCTCTCCTGTCCGCTTTGTCCTCACCAAATAGACCTAGTATGCAAGGCAAATATCCACGCTCGTCAATATACACGACCTAGGCATAACACATCTGCCATTTTAAAGAGGCTATGGCCTCCACCTGTCTAGGTCATTATGCTTACTATGGCTGCTAAACACGTTGGTGTGTAAATTTAGAGCTCAAAATGGAAGTACTTTCTAGACAGGGAAAACAAATTAGTCTTGGCTTTTTATGAAACAAACACTACGCCTAACATTCTGTGTTCAAAATAGCAACAAAACAAACAGAAAATGTAAACCATTGCCTCAGAACAGGCCATTTGTAAAAAATGGTCAGCATCCTCATTTGCATAAATTTGCATACAATTGTACAAGAAAGGGCCTCAGTACATTCCACTCGTAACTGTAGAAATAAAGTCATCAGCCCAATGATAGGATTCTGAAAAGAGAACCCTTGCTGTTAAAGGCCAGGGGTCGATTTCACCAAAGTCATCTTAACTTACTATCAATCATAGGACTTACATAGGATACATTGTAGCCCTACATAGGATACGATGAGTTATCCTATGTAACTTGAGTTACAATCGATCATAGGGCTTTGTGAAATTGACCCCTGGGCAGCTAGGGTTATCAATACAGAATATAGCCTATCAAATAAGGCTTATACTAGTCATACTCACATATTGGTTCACCCCGTTTTCGGAGCTGGGCTTTGACCTGAGCATCATCAGTTGACACTGTGATCTGACGAAGCTGAATGGTCACAAATAAAATATCGCAAATTGTATAAGAGTAAAACAACTTGATATATGTAGAATTTTCTACTTTTTAAGAAAGTAATTCATAAAATTCTTTACTGACCTTTTTTCTTCTCTCAAACTCAGCAAGAAGCTCCAGCCGCTGCTCACTGACGTGATCTTCAAGGTCAAAGGTATCAGCTGAAAAATGACGAATGAATAATAACGTCAACGACGAATCAAGGTATTACAAAGTCAGCAATTATAAATACAAGATATCTGCTCTGATTCTTGACATTTTACAATTAATAGTCACTACTAAACAAGTATCACACGATGCACAATGTTGTACTTAATGTACTGCAACGTTGTGTCCCAGAATCTGTGTGTCTTGTTGGTTGTGCCCAATAATACTGGAAGTTGTGGTGGTCTCCGAATTTTCCATTCCAGAGGCCTCTGACCAGAGGTTAAAAATTAGGCAATGTATATTTTGCCGGGACCGGCATTCTTCCTGCAAATGCTATTTTGCCGTTGCCTTACTCCGATTGACAAAGTTGCAGTATTCTGTCGGTTGGCAATTTGTCACTTATTGTGTAAGCACAATACATTCCAGAGCATTGTGCTACACTTGCTTGTTTTCACTCCAGCCACATTGTCAAGCATTGTTCAGTGACCAAAAAAGCCAGCGTTTGACCGAGAGAATTAGAACGTCCTCTAGCAAACATTTCGAGAAAGAGGGTCGGCCTGACGTATCTAGAACTGGTCAATCAGAATAATGACGGTGCTGGGAAAATATACACTTTCTAACAGTTGATTAGTTAAACAGTTAATCCTACAATCTATACACAAAGCTCATATCTGCGAGGTGGCACGTTGACTCATACCTGATGCTAAGCTAATGTTGCCAGCCTCGATGCCTGCTTGGATAGCTCCTTTAGTCTCTTCTTCTCTCAGTCTATCCTCCAGAGTGCCATAATGAATCTTCTGTCTCTTGACGACTGGTATGTCCTCATCGTCTGACATGCTGGATGTTGAAGTGCTAGTGCTACTAGAGTACTGCTTCTGATACTGTGCTAAAATAGATCGTGGTATGATTAAGACAAATGAAATGGCAAGAATAACCCGTATAAATATCATGGTGTTCCTGGACATAAATGAAGAGTTTAGTATTCAGGTGAGTGAGTTAGTTTAGAAGCTGGGTAGGCCTACCATCTAACGGAAAGAATTCCACTGACGGCCATCACTTGTGCACAAACCTATGGGACCAACAGAGGGCGTTTCATCATGACTTGCATCAAATAAGCTAACTTAAGCTCTTGGAGGAAATAACCCTGTTTCCGTCAGTGGAATTCTTTCCAGAAATATTTCTACCTCCACGGTTTAACTACTACTTACTACTTTTACTAGGCTTACTTGCACAACACAGTACATTCAGTCTGTACTGTAGAGTCAATGGAGTGTAGGTGCAGTGTTGTGTAGTGCTGTGTGTGTGATGTGACGTGTGTGAGTCTGTGGCTTAGAGTTAGACTCAACACACAATAATCCCACAGCACACAGCCACGCAGCCACAGACAACACATGCAACATTGCAAGCCTATTTATTTAACGTTACAGATGCGTTATTTATTGGGCCTATTTAATTGAGTGTTTTTCACCAAACTCCCACCTACCTTATAGTACGTCGATGCCTTTACACAGTGCCTCAACTATTAGAAGAATATGGCAATAGAATGCAAGAAACAGTTAAAAAGAATGAAAAATATTTCACAAACGTACAGCGAGCGAAAAACTTATTTTGTGGAGAGCGCCATGTTAAGTCTTTATCCTCGCTCAATAATTGACACATAAAATGATGTAGGCCTATGTGTTTCACCAATTCCAAATATTTAGGATATTGATTTTGAAAACGAATAATATAAAATTAAATCAAAAATATTTTGAGTCTTAATATTTCTCAATTTTTTAGTGATAATATGAAAAATCATGACACATTACTTATTTTTTTGGAAAAAGTCTGGAAGGTCATTTGTAGTCGTTGAGGGCGCCACATTTGATTCTGCATGCACTGCATGCATTTCAGCCAGGCATCTAACTTCTACACAGAAAGGGTAGAGCTTATTACTTTCTAACTTCCACAAACAGAAAATATTCAATCTCAAAAATGATCAGGAGGGGCCCAACACGGATTGCTCTGAAAATCGATGACATTGCAGAGTTTGAGAATGCCAAAAAAGAACTGGAACAGCAACGAAGAGAAAAGCAACAACTGGATGGGACGATCGAAATGCAAGGCGTCGAGTGTCAGGGTGACGTCACACCCGGTACCTCTTGGGATCCCCAGGCCGGTGGTGTTGCTGACTCTTCCGGATCTAAGAACATGGACCCAAAAGCACGCCAGGACAGGATACAGCGAAGGATTGGCTACGACCCCAGGCCGGCGCCGTCGATGTCGAGTCGTATCGGAGAGCTCCGAGGTGGAGAATGAAACGAGACATTCACAATTGGACGTTGAAATACAAATGAATGAGGCCTGTATTGCTGGCTGCAGTTAACCACATTGACTACAACTTGTCGGAGATATAACCACAATACCTGTTACCGTAGCAATACTGTTCTGCAGCGCTGTGGCATTACATAAGGAGATGTAAACGTTACATGTATTTTAAAAAAGCACGTAATGGAATATTGTCATCATCCACGGCGTACTCTTTCATCAAAGATGACATATGGAAATGAAAGGACTTCAACGTCGTGCAGCCTGTTGTGTTGGTCCCCTGGCCACGTCCTTGTAGCCCCCATTTTAAAACTCTCTTTATAACTGACATGGAATAATGAAAAGCCCCTTTTGAAGAACATTCATCACGCTCCGATGGGCATGTACTAATTGAGCAAATAGGCCTACAAGCTGTGCATGTGGCATGTGCCATGTCAAACAGATCGAGTGTTTTCTGCCGAGCCAGAGCGTTGCTGACACTTTCAGCTCTAAGAACATGGACCCCAAAGCACGCCAGGACCGGATACAGCGAAGGATTGGCTACGACCCAAGGCCGGCTGCGTCTGTGACCCAAGGAAATCTTCACAAGTTCACAGTGCAAGAATGTCAACAGTGAGTCTCACCAACAGAATCATGTTCCTTAACCTTCAGACTGCTTGTGAAGGGTTCATCTTATGATGTATCATGTATGGAACTGTGAATGTGAGAGTTTAAATGGCTAATCAGCAAGAACAGAGATGCCACTTGTCAGGCAAAAAACCTGATCATTACAAGAACCATCAATCATGTATTTAATGCAATGAAACGCTGCTATGATGACGAACTCGGCAGGATCCACAAAAATGATTATCTGTGAAAGCAGTCATTCTCTATAGTGATTTAATCAGCAATGTTCATTGTTCAGTATGTTTTGTATATAAATATTGGGAGCCAATGATGATGTTCAGTATAGCTGAATGTTCGGTATTGCAGTGCTCGTTGTAGAGATGTTCCACTATATCTGTATTCTGTACACTTCTCTACTCGACTCGGTACATGTACCGGGGTACATTAATGCCTGCTAATATGCAGTGCTGCATTACATTGTAACTACATGCTATGAAAACATTGCTATGATGTTTGGCATTCGATGTGGATTTGAAATGCAGTGTACGGTATCCGTACACAATAGACCTCTTGCAAATATGGATGACATATTTTGCTGCCAACACAAATACAAAGAAGATAGAAATCAACAAAATTCCAATTTTATTATAACGTTTTATTCAAATGATGTCCATATAATAATCCTTGATACTTTCTCCTTTGTTAAATTATTTATAAATTTCAGTCAAAAACAAATTTAGAAGTTGAACTATTTCAAATTTCAATTCTCCAAATTTGTTCACTTTCAAGTGGCACATTAAATGAGGTACATGTAATTGAAAAACATAATCCATAAATAAATACTGATAGTGGCTGATTAATTCCTGATTTTTTTGTACACTAAGTATGTAAAGAAGAGACAGAGTAGCGCTGCGCACTTGCGCTAAAAATAGCACCGAACCTCAGACAAACACTGCAACGTGGCCATGCAAACGTGTGGTGAGTGGAAGTATTTGTGCATGTCGCGCGTGGTGTGACGTCATTAGTGTGGAACGCTATTGGGAAACTTTATATAAAAGTTACAAAATGCTGACCTATGTTTGTTGATTGATTAAAAAAGCAGAACATGTAATCCTAATTTGGTCTCATCCATGTGATCAGTATGCCAATACCATATGTCAGTGTCGCAGGAAAGATGTGCTGGCTAGACAATTTCAATCAAAGCTGTCCAGGGCCCAATTTCATAGAGCTGCTTAAGCATCAAAATTTGCTTAAGCACCAAAAACCTTGGTAAATGAAATCAGTACGCCAGCCAAAACTCCTTGTGAATGTTATGCTCAGCAAACAATGGCCGAATACAAGTCAAAAGCAGTAAACATCACATGATAATTTGGTTGGTAATCTTGTTTGATCAAGGAAGACTCTTCGTACTTAAGCACATTTTTGTGCTAAAGAAGCTCTATGAAAGTGGCCCCAGCAGATTTTAGAATACTCATAAAACCATCTCCAAAGCATTCAGACTGGCCAATTACAGATCTTAATGGATTTAATTCCATTTCAATCAGCTGCCAATGTAAGAAGGACGTCCTCATCATCAATGCTTAGACTCTGCAGTCCAGTCGACTGTCTGTTCAGAAGAAAACAATCAACAACAACAGATTATAGCTGATGTCAAGGTTTACCACAGTTTTATACTAAATGAGGTTAAAGTTTACCATACAATTTACCAATGACATCACAGTTTACCATACAGTTTATCAGTGACATCGCAGTTTACCATAGTTTGCCAATGGCAACGTGGTTTACCATACAGTTTACCAATGCCTTAACAGTTTACCATACAGTTTACCAACGACATGGTTGACCATAAAGGTTTACAATGACATCACAGTTTACCATACAGTCTACCGATGATATCACTGTTTACCATACAGTTTACCTTTCACATCACAGTTTACCATACAGTTTACCAAAGACATCATGGTTTACCGTACAATTTACCAATGACATCTCAGATTACCATACAGTTTACCAATGACATCTCAGTTTACCACACAGTTTACCAATGGCAGTACAGACTTTGCCCTTACCCCTTCATCTCTTTCCTTCACGGCCTGCTTGAAGCCAACGTCAGCTGCTCGTTTCTGGAAAGCCACGCCCTCAGGGGAGTGTCTCGTCATGCCGTCCAGCAGCGTGGCCAATCGCTGAGTGGCTGACAAACCCATCTGTTCCACCACCTAACGGATGATTGCCAGATCAAATTAGATACAAATTCTGAAAGGGACACACCCCTTTAGGTGTGTCATCTTTACATCTCTTCATGTGGTGTGACCGACCTTTTACCCGAAAAGAGAATGTTAATTTGGATCTTTTGTCCTGATTTTTAAACTGCATCCCTTGAAAAGATAGATGCTTGGCCTTGAAGAGGCGGCAACTTCATTGCATTATTAAACTGGGTCAAGAAATAGACCACCTCCCCAACAAAACTTTGGCTGTGGTTGCAAATGATTCATGCAACGTCGGACCACATCGGTCACTGGCCAGTGATTGCAGCCATTTCCACAGACTTTATTGATTATTCGTAGCCACAGTAGCCACTGCCTGAGATTTGGGATAGGATATGGCCATATAAGGAGCCAAAAGGTTAAAATAACCTGAAAAATATTACCTCACCTGGTTGATGACTTGTTTCTGGAAGAAAAGCTGATTGGTGGGAACCGTTGTCATCCGCTGCACCAATCGAGCGACCTCCTCATCAAGTTTGTCCGAAGATACAGCCTGGTGGTTAGGGGAGTGGAGGGGGGGAGGGGAGAGGGTGTGGTCAAGATAACTCTATATGAGAACACTGCCACTATCTTGATGTCCATTATTATTTATCGTCATGACAAGGTGAGGTAAAAGGAAATGAGATTTGCTTCACCCTAACCCCCCTGCATACCAAAGTTTACCACACATGGTTTTTCCTGTGGTAAGTGTGGTATCGTGAATACCATAGTGGTAATACCATAGTGGTAATGTGTGGTTTATGATTCAGTTCTCCTGTGGAGACTGGGGTAGTGTGAGGTAAGCAGCTATTGTCTTGTGTGGTAAGTGTAGAGGGTTAGGGTGAACTATGGTTTATGATGCAGTCCTGTGGAGACTGTGGTAATGTGTGTAAAGCAGCTCTTGTTTCATGTGGAAGGTGCAGAGGGTTAGGGTTAATACATACCTGTCCCACAAGTCCTATCCTTGCAGCTTCGTTGCCACTGATGACGTCACCAGTCAGTAACAGCCTCTTGGCCTTCTCAGCTCCTACTCGGTAAGCCCACATGGCCGTCGTCGGACATCCCCACACCCTGATCACCCAACGACAAAAAATACAGCTATTACTACCGTCACTCCTTCAATATAAATGACTTGGGGCCTTTAAAAATCTGAACCCCCATGAGAATTTTCCTTCATTCTGTCTTCCTAAAGCCCCCCCCATTAGCTTTCCTGAAAGTCCCAACACTCATGCTCACAATGTAGACTTGGACTTGGACTTGGACCACGTTGGGCCTGGAGGGCCTGTACACTGTGCACTTACTGTGCCCGGGTCCTACTGTCAAGACTGGGGATCGAGTCGATTTTGCAATCCAGCATTTCTCATGATGAACTTTAGCCAATTTGGGAAGGTTAGGACTTACTGGGCCCAACTGGGGACATAGGATTGAACTGTTAGGCTACAGGCCTTGAGAGATTCGTCGAATCCTTGAAGAGCTGCGCATGTCTTACTGATGTGTTCCATAGTCTGACCAGTACGAATTAGAGCCTAACGGTCACCAAATGAAAGATTGAGGAGCCAAGAGGTGGGGAGCAAGGAACCAGTGTCCCCTAAGTGGATTAACAGGTGATATACTTCCAAAGTCCCATGATCTGTCCTCATGGAGTAACCCACCTTGTGGGCGGATAACCAATGAGTGCATCTTCTGCCATGACGACCAGATCACAGCACAGAGCAATGTCGCTCCCACCGGCGATGGCATTACCGTGGACCTTGCAGACCGTGGGCTTCAGACTGCGCCACAGGGACATGAAGCTCTCGGTGGCCGAATGCATCCATCTGTAATCTTTATACGGGTCCCAGGGCATCTTCTGAGTGGCTTCTAGTGCAGATAGATGAAGGAAATGGTAACAAATTGACTTGAGCGGGATTCAAACCAGCTACCTCCGGTATTCCGGAGGTCGGTAGTTGAAATCTTGCTCCAGTCAATGTTTCTTTGTTCACTTTTATTCCGGAGGTTGCTGGTTCGAATCCCACTCCGTTTAAATTTTCTTTCTTCACTTTTCAATGACTTGAAATTAACCAGTCAGTTTCCCTTGTGCTTATTTGATGAATAAATAAAAGAAATTTACTATGATTCTGCAGCTCAGTTGCATGCCAAAACATGATGTTAAGTCCTACAAACTTACCAAACTCTCCAGATTCATTCTCTGCAAAGAGACGCAGGTCGTAGCCAGAGCAGAAGGCTCTGCCACTTCCTGAGAGAACAATCACCCTTGTGTCGTCATCATTGTTGGCGAGCCCGACAGCTTGCTC
This sequence comes from Astropecten irregularis, assembly GCA_963971285.1. Classification (NCBI taxonomy): domain Eukaryota; kingdom Metazoa; phylum Echinodermata; class Asteroidea; order Paxillosida; family Astropectinidae; genus Astropecten; species Astropecten irregularis. The sequence continues at coordinate 13,545,135 of OZ020260.1, read as the reverse complement.
AATCTCCGCTGGCATGCATGCATCGATAGCTAATAAGGTAATTAATTATTAGTTGATTAATTCATAAACCAGACTAGTTTGCTAGTTGGAAGTTGATGACAAGTCAGCTTGCAAACTTTGAAAATGTTTCTCAGTTCTAAATTCATGAGCTATCCGACTTATCTAGCTTTTTCAGCTTCTTAGATCTTCTCAGGACCATCTTCAATAGGGCTCCATGCTTGTGACGTCACATTCAGAAGTTCAGACAAACAAGTCGCACGTGGTCCCATTAACTTACACATAAACATTGTGATGTTTGTCCGAACATCCGGGTAACTATAGCTGTCGATAACAAAGGGAGTATTCTATAAATAACTCGAGTGCGGAGCCCTAAATTGACCAAGTACAAGTAAGTGAAACTACTATGTACCATTTAGAGCCTGTGGTCGGTTGAGCGTGATGTAGGCCACCCGATCACGTGTTGAATACTCGATGCTCTTGAAGTTGCAGGTTGTCTTGCTCGACGAGGTCAATGACCTCTTGATGCATTTTGGCATGGTGGTGCGGAGGAGCCCAAGAGAAATTCTGCAAAACTTTTGAATGATGCAGAAAACTGACAAGTAATGATTGACTAATGTTGACTGCTAATATAATAACCCCATAAATAATTTCCCTAATAAATCAAAGCTCAATCTATCCACAAACTGTCAAACGTATTGAGGACATCACAACTGGTCACCATTAAGCCTTATCGCAAATACCGCCTGGTTGATTTTGGACAATGGTGGAAAGGCACCATGGGAAGGAAAAAGGGGCATATTTTGTCCCTTTTCCCTTCCCACAGTGCCTTTCGACTATTGTCCAAAATCAACCAGGCGGTATTTGCGATAAGGCTTATATTTAGGTGAGTTAGTTTACCCATGGAGGATCCTTCCTCAATGGTTTACTGTAGAAGCCATGTCTGAAAATAATCCTTGCGGACTGTTAATGCACACTAACCCCCAAAATGGCAAAGTAAACGAGGTGAAAATTGTCATTCAAATTCACCGCCAAATCGCCCGCTAAGAACGCCCTTCTTCCTCCTTAAACTAGGTCTTATCTTAGACGAAAAGGATTGTGAAGTCCCGTTTTTTCCTGCCTTGAAGAACCAAATGCTCTGCGAATAATATCCACAGTTACTCCCCATTTATCCAGTAAAACAGGGAATAGTTTTCCCTTACCCTAAGCAATGTCTGTTGTTTTAAAGAAACAAAAACAATTCACCAACCTGAAAAGCGACCATCTCGAATTAATCATCATGTTCATATAGAGGGCGCTGTGTATGGGGCTCTGTTTGTTTTACTGCAGTCCCTTTAAACATTAAAGGTACAGTACAGGTTTGGTAGCATACCCAAACAAAATAATTACAGATTTACGTATAACTTTCAGGGTATGAAGATGGTGATGGTAGAAACAAAACCATTCTTCATGTTTTATAAGAAAATTCAGTTGGGTTTCCACTATTTTCTTGTGACTCAGATGTCCGCTTGAGTTCAAATTTTCACAGGTTTACTATATCATGTACATGTTTGATCAGACAAAGTATGAGTGCTGTTCTGTGACCTTTACCAATCATGTATTTTACCTTTAAGACTAAATTTTTTCTTTTTTATGACCAGCAGACCAGACAGTTAAGATTTGATTCTTTTATCGCTCTTTTAAAGAGATAGGGAAAGTTATATTTTCTTTGTAACCTTTAAAATAAATAATCTGTTAAAAAACTCATAAAAGGCTGCCCCGCCCACCTGTTACAAAAGTATGCAAATTTCAAGCTATTTTTATGAATTTTTATCGGAATGGATTTGGATGATCATTGAATTATTTTTTGGCATACTCGACTGGTCCATTTTTCTTAGAGGTAGGGGTTAATGGGGAGGGGGAGGGAGGGACATTAATTTACAATACAACACCATACATTATGTCTTGCACATTTTATTTGTTAATACAAGTCACCATACATTAATTTTTACCCCCAATTTAATACAAACCTTAATAAATTTGGAAGCATTATATAATATGTAAGTTTACAAGGAGTATCAAAACTTTGCAACAGCCACAGGAATGGGTAAAAGGGCCGATAGGTCACTCAATCCTTATATTATTCCCAGTCAAGTTAGAAATATCCTCAAATCATCGCAGATACATTATGTTCCAAATTTGGCATTATTGATGAAGAAATCTCTCAAGATTTGAATTTATATTAGTCTCGTTAAAAAAACCCATAGAGACCGTTCAAACACAGCACTCAATGCCATATCAGCTCATAAAACAGAAAGTACACAGCGCTAAAGCAGGCCTGGAATGGGAGACTTTGGAGAACCGGTCTTCAAGTCAACAGCTCACGCACAACAGCGCAGGCGCAAAATAAGTGCATGCGCGTGCGCTGTTGACTTGAAGACCGGTTCTCCAAAGTCTCCCATTATAAGTTCTGAAAGGGGCAAGGCCACTTTTCTATTACAAGTTGCACTTCCATTGGAAAATCATAATGTCTATGGAAATATTTGAAGGGGCATGAAGGCCAAGAACCAGGGCAACGAAGGCCATGGCCTCCGTGGCCTCCGTTTAATTCCAGGCTTGCTAAAGATGACGAATATAACTCATCTGGTTTCCAATACATTGCCTTTGAATGTTGTCGGCTAACTAAACAAAATAATCAACATAAGATATCTTTACCATTTTGAAAAATATGGAATTAGTTACAGCAATAATAATTTAATAAGGCTGGCCTTTGGGTATGAAAGATATATGTACAAATCTTTTTGGCCAATAGCTATTTACAATTGCATTACTAATCAATCATTTTTATTTCTTGTTTTTTAAATTAAGTGTTTATTTCCAAAGTTCATAATATACATAATATGATTGAATAACTTGGTGGGATACATTATTTTGTGAATTACGCCTGATTTTAGCTAAACAGACAAGAAAGGTATTCCACTAGAATACATTTTTTTTATTTGAAGGAAAATATGGTGAAATAAATGGTGACAAGAATTTGTGTCCTTAATGTCCAGATACTAGCAGCAACTACAGTATATGGATGGAAATGTATGGATTAAATTGTCATTATAAGAATAGAATGAGAATAATTTGCTATTTTTTACCCAACTATAATCACCTTGAAAATGCTGCTTACCTCTACTTGACAATTTTCGAAGTGAAGATTATTAGCATACTTATTATTTTTTTTCCAAGGAAATGATTGTCAAAATTTCAATATAAGATATTTGATAGGGACAGAATTTGAAATGTTTTCACCAAGTACCAGCCCATAAACAACCGCTAATGTTACTTATTATATTAAATTGTTAACAATTGTCCCTTCCGTTAAATCATAACTGCGCCTACAATTGTAATTGTAATACCTTGGTTTTTTTTTACAAAATAAAAACAAACAAGTGCCAGCCAGTAACAAGGCCAATTAAAAAAATGCTCTTTAAGTTAGTATGACATTTAATCATTGACTAACCACAAGGGAAATATACTGAATTTGTTTTGGATCCTGTTCCTGGATCCTGTTAACCTTTCATTGACTTAATAAGATATTTTGGTAAAAAAAAAACAACTAAGAAAAATTCGTCAGACCGAGTTTGATGGATGAACACACTCACACTTCTTCTCGATAAGCTGATCCCACCTCCTGTATGGACAGTAGAAGAAGAACTTGACGCAGTTCCGCAGGTAGCCCTCGTCAAACGGATTCTGGGATTCCTCCAGGTCCCGCAGGTAGGTGATCCGGTTGTGCGACATGAACTCCCACGTGGTCTGATTGGTCAGCATCATGTAGCTATGGCAACAGAGGAGCCCCGTCAGGGCCATGGCGGCCAGCGCGATGGTGATGATGCAGACGACGAAGAAGGCGTTGGCCTGGAGCCACTCGTACACGGTGTGCTTCCACTGGAAGGCACCCCTAGTGATAAAAGACAAACGAGATACTCGCTAAAACAAATTTGTAGCTCATGAACAACCATAAATCTCCTCAGTTCCATCCATACAGTCCAAAAACTAGAGTCTGCACTCTGCACGCGATACATTCGACCATGGCCAGCGCCATTGCCTAAGAAAAACGCACACGCCCGTTTCATATTGTGAGTACATTCGTAGCCCGGTTCGTGAGCGCAGCCAGCCAAGTGAATTAACCGGGCGGGATGGTTCCACACATTGCATCACCTGACACGTCACGCACAGTAGAGTATAAACATCCAAGTATTTGGACTCTATTGCGACTGCTCAGTCACCCCACTAAAATGGCGGCTGCGCGACCATGCCGGAGTGCCGACACGCATGTTGAATACGAAGCGCGCACTCTAGTTTTTTATTTTACTTTATGGTTCAATCTTAAATCCTTCCAAATCAACAATTAGACTTCTGATCCTTCCTCAATTCTCCACAGTTTCTTGTCTTTGCTGGACTGTTCACTACCCAATCCCAAGAAAATCCTGTGATATTGTAAGGTTGATTTTGTAGGATTCGGGAAGGTTAAACAGGCTTACGAGGCAGTGCCAGTCGTTCACAAGATTCCAATGTGTCCCCTCCACATCCTATTAAATACTAAAGCAATTCCACAGGAGATTGTTAATGTTTTTGCTAACAGCAAACGTGGATTCGTTTCAGTCATGTCCTTGCTGAATCCAAAATTCTCTTACAAAGGATTTGGGGAAATGTTAGAGACTGAGTCACAAGATCAAACCCGCTTAATAGTACGCACCATGTAATTTGTAGCGACCACAAGACCAATGCCGTTTCCGTCAGGAGGAAGAGCCAGAAGAATCGGTGATTGCTCTCCCCGACGCAGTTCTCCAGCCACGGGCAGTGATGGTCAAACTTACGCACACACCGGCTGCAGTCTTCGCAATGCTTGGACCGTACGGGTTGCTGGGATGAACACATTCAAAACAAATGTTACTATTCGCCATGTGATTATACAAAGAAAGTGTAAACTTTTGCTATTAACATAGGTAAAAGATTAAATGTTGCGACTCAAGATGTTTGCTATGGGGGTTTGTGAAACGGAAACGTAGGCTTAGGCTCAGGCTCCAGCTCTATCATCCATATACTGCAAATATAGGTTGTGGTTTTTCATTGAAGCTGAACTCTGTTTTCCTTTCCAAACCGCAGCCAAAAGCATCTTTATTTAAAAATGGATTCACGAAATGGAGCCTGAGCCCAAGCCTGAGCCTGAGACTCCGTTTCGTAAACACAAGTTTAGCAAATTAAGGAAGGTATTTGAGTTTTATCTGTGGCCAACCTTTATCTCGCAAAAGTCACATTTCCTGAGTCTCATGCTTGAGCGTTTCCTTGGAGATGACAGCATCTTCACCGCCTCCTCATCTTTGGAGTCATTCCTCCTCCAATCCTCTCCGTTATCCTCATCTTCTTCGTCTTTATCGTTGTCGGAGTCGGAACTGCTGTCGTCCGCCCAGTCAGGAGCCTAGAGACAAATTGTAAACCAACTATTAAAATCATAAATGGAAAAACCAACAAAAGGAGCTTATTTTGTTATGCAAATCAGGATTGTCCTTCATCAATGTACATCAGCACTGTATGCTCAAGTGCCTTTAAGTGCACAGGAAAAGATTAAGCTCTGGCTCAGGTGGGATTTGAACCCATGACCTCCTGCTTGCAAGCGCAGATGTTTTACCACTAGACCACCAGGGGTCGATTTCACGAAGCCCTGCAATCGATCTTAATTCGAGTTACGAAGGATAATCCATCGCAGGGGACCTATCCCACATAGGATTTCAATGCGTCAAAAGTCCTACGATTGATATTAAATTACGAAGAGTTTGGTGAAATCGACCTCTGGTTACATGTTGCTGGGATCTACAGGTTAAATCGAATTATTTCGACTTTGGGGAAAGTGAAATGCAGAAAGTAATACAGCATATCCTTAAGATTCCTACCTTGTTTTTTTCAACGGGCACAAAGCCTGGGTCCATCAGGCTAGCTTGGAAGTATAACCCGCCGGATACAGTCAGCAGGGTTGCAAAGGCTAGGAGATACGGAATGTTTCTCTGTAGGATTGCTTCCCTCAGAGCTGCCAGGAAAACAAGAATAATGGAAATTCAAATAAATTGTCAAAATACTCGTAAAGATAAACTGTGTATCAACCAATCATAAGTTGGTTTTGATGGAATTTTCCCACTCAAAATCTTTATCATTTTTTTCCTCAAAGCTTATTGAAAGATATTTTTGTCTTAGTAGTTAAGTTTCTGAGTTTTCAGAAAACTGACTGAATTTTTAAGTCATTGAAAGGTGAACAAAGAAAAATTGAATGGAGCAGGATACAAACAGGCAACCTCCTGAATACTGTACAAGTGACACCACCAACATAGGGCTGAATAGCTCAGTTGGTAGAGCGCCTGTACGGTATTCAGGAGGTCACCGGTTCAAATCCCGCTCCAGTCAATTTTTCTTTGTTCACCTTTCAATGGCTATGCCGTTTCAACTGACCTGTATCTTTAAAGATGAATACACACAAGATGCCCAGTGTCAGGACAACGTGGAATGAGCGGACAAACATTCCACTGGTGACCTTCCAAAACAGCTTCTTGGTCATGATGAGGAGGTATCGTCGTAATCTTGCATGCACATACATGAACCAGTGACTACCCGAGGTGGTCGAATTCACAATACATAACCGGGTTTCTTGAACCTATTCATAGAAGGATATAAAACCACTTTTGTAAAGTAACTCACCAAAAAATATGTTGAATGAAGGTGACCTGTTCTCTTGGATATTACAAAGGTTAAATATGTGGAAAGAGGGTAGGGCTTTGATTTTTGAGGGAAATTATAGGGGTAAAACAATAAAGAAGATGCGACATTTTACAATTGAAATGCTTACCTGAATTTAGTCTAGTTTACACGCACAACATTTGTTCTGTTGGGTCTGGTACCAGACCCGAACGCGACTGGCTGTTTATAGCTATGTTAGTCGAAATTTTTTCTTTTATCAAAAATATTAAAATTATACATGAACTTAAAGCTCATGATCAGAGAAATGCGATGGTGAAAAAATCATTCCAATCGGTGCTTCCGTTCACAGGTTATGGCTCCTTAAAGGTGCACAATGCATGGAACTGTTCTGGCGCAATTATTGGAATTTTAATTGTCTATTCATTTGATTAATTTTTTTGTCTGATATTATCAAGGTATATATCAAATTGAAGCCCTTGATGTGAGCAATGCAATGGTGTAAATGAAATTGAAATAGACACCTCCAGTCAAAAGTAAGAGCTTCTTAAATTTGTATAAATGATGGAACTCTTAATGGATAATTTAAACATTTTATTTAATGTACACTCCAGTTTAAAATTCACTTAAACCAAGACAAATTGTATAACAAAATGTGGAATGCAAATTTTAAAAACTTGTTTGTAATTGTTACCTAGTTGTGATGTTCCCCCCAAAATGAGATATTTGACCATAAATCTGAATGTTTTCACTATTACTCAGTCTTCTTCTATCACTAGGTCTCCAGCGGAGTCCAGCCTCAAGATCTTCTGGCAGTGTGTAGGTGTACCCAGTGTTTGGAGATTCTTCAAACAAAATGTTGAGCCACAGTGGATAACTGTTTAAATAATTCAAGGAAACTACATTCTGGAACCGAATTATTATGTCATGAAAAACTATAGCTATGAAGTGAACTTTACCCTGCAGCTCACAAGACTTTACATATAGGACGAGCATCTATAATGTTGAAATTACATTTTGGAAGAAATGTGTGTCAGCTATTTTGTTATTGCCCACACTCCCACTCAGACAAGATGAATGAGGAATAAATTACAAGAGGAGGAAGAATATTAACGGATATTCATTACACACAATGTTGGGGATGGCTGTGATGACTCCTGATCTGACTAAAGATGATTGAGTATAAAATAATATTACAAGAAGAAGAAAGAAAATGATGACTGGGGAGGAGAGCAGGAGGTTTCTCATATATGCGGATTATTTATAACGATGTACAGTATACTAACAAAAGGAAGCAAGAGAAAAACACTTGTTGGTCTTTTTAACAGTGTAATGTTCCTTTAAAATTAATGTAAAAGACAAAAGTTTTATTAATTTGTTTTAATTTAAGCCCATATTGCCATCACCAATTTAACAAGCGCAAACCCAGATTGAAAACAAAATAAACTGTACTCTGACACACAGAATTGTAGTAATTATCCAAAGTAATGAATTATAATTATTTCTAATTAATTAATCTTTTCCAATATTGTCCACCTGCCTGCCTGCATGATCAATCAGAATTTCTAATAAAACCATGGATAAAACTTAACAAACCTAGGCCCCCCTCGCCCCCCCCCAAAAAAAACCTCTTGAATCTGCCCCTGCGCCACACCCACCATTCAAAGTGCACAGAAAAGACGCGATGCACGCCGTCCTGGCAAAGCACCTTCGTTTTGTTTTGGTTTATTTCGCATTGAGCGAAACAGATTTCAGCTTGGAATCTTAACTTTCCAGGCATAAAATGACTCACTGAATCCATTTATGGCCATACAAACGGCGTCCCCTAACATCTTACCCTCTAAAAACCATAAAAACTAGATGAATATTATTATTTTCTGTGAACCAAAATTTGACGTAAGTTTTCGGAAATTAATCCATCGATTTTCACCGTTTAACCTGCTTTTGTGAACAGAACAACTCTTTAGGTTGACATCTGACCTTTTAAAATAAGTATAAAGGTCATTTTAACCGGAAAATACGTCATTTTTTGGACCACCTTCAACCCCCATCTTCCGGGTCATTCAAGTAAAAATGGCGACCGCGAGTTTGGACACGGAAAATCGATGGTCTAAAAAACTCAGCAAAAGTCACTTTCCACCACCGTATTGTAACAAAATCTAACATTAACACAATTGTGAGATAATTTCACGTAAGTTTGGAAAGTTTTGGGGCAAAAAACGGGAAGGTAAGTGTTTTAGAGCCTTTTAAAATCCGGCAATTTTACGTGCGACCAGAATAGCAAATGTCATTTTCGCGACCCCGTTGACATAGCTACTGTTTAAACTCGCAACAAGAACAAGCAGGCCTAATTAAGAAAATTATTTTTTTTACACTGAAATATTGTCAAAATTTCATCAATCCGGGGTTTTAGTTTTAGGACTAATGAACTTTGCTCCTTTGATTTTGAAACAGCTATTTTAAGAACTTAAATAATCGATGTGTTTTTAGATGGACCAAAAAAGTGGGCGTAACTTTCTGAACTTTCTACGCCCACTTTTCTTTCTCTTTTCTTGGTTTTGTTGTTTCACTGCACTTTCATTTTCAGTGATTTTCCAACACCCAGTCACACTGTTTGCCCACACATATGTACACAAAACTGCGATAAATATCATCTTAAAACCATATTTTAACGATGTGTCTTGAACATTCCTTAAGTCACGGGCCGTTACCATGCCAAACACTCCCTCAAAATCTTGAATTCACAGACAAAAAACGAGATACTTACTCACTACATCTGTAACAACTGCTTTATTTTGATTCTGTGATGGTGACATGGAAGCAAGTCCGGCACCGTACTATACCCGCGGATATTAAACCTAAGTATAGAGACAGAAACCAGACTTGAAAAAAGTTTTGGAATAGTCAGTGCCCCATAAAACCACACAGTGTTGAAGAATATAATAAGGTCTGGGTACCGCACAGGCAATTTTTCGCTGGTGAACAGTTCCTTTAAGCATTACAGAGCCTATTTATTTGCATGATACCAGTGAATATTTACTTCAGAGGAAAACCAATGCTATTTTTCACGTGTGTAGTCTAGATTACACCGTACACGTCTTTAATAATTTGGTAACAAATGTCTTCTGTGTAAATATGGGTAAGACCATTTTGGCCGAGGAAAGTCTGCAGGACTACATCGGTGGGCTGTATGGAGTTCAGAGCTGGACCATCGGTCTCATCGTTGGACATGTAAGGGCCGTAAATTCAATTGAAAATTGTGGGGACTGCAGCAACTTGCGCAAGTGCAAGACTCCAACTCAGTCAGAGTTGAAGGGGGCGGGGTGACTGAAGGGGGGGGGGGGTCCCTACTCAGAATTTCTGCCAGTCACTCAGCATACCAAAGAGTTCTATCTAATATTTTTTTTCAGCAAAAAAATGACCAAAAACCCTCCAAAAGTGCAGAGATTTCCTGTTTTTTGCTTAATAAGTTCATATTTAGATTTTGCATTTTTAGTCAGTGCGTATACATTGTAGGGATGTTACAAATTTTTTAGATATCATAGATATGCCCTGCAAGGTATATCATCTGAAAGAGCATGAGAATACATTTCATTTGATACCTCACTCACTTCCATACCATTAGTTTGAAGGAAGTTACAGCCATTTTCATGATCCAAAATTTGCATATTTGGTCCCTATGGTTTTGCATTACATTGAAAAAAAAGTTGTGATCGAGGACTGGATGAGGGCTAATTTTGTCCAATTATGTCCATAAATATCTTTGGGATTAAAATAAATGCATGAAATCTTTTCCAACATTAGATTGAAGTATTCTGGTTCAAATACATGATTTAAATTGATATTAATTATCCAAGATTAATCAGATAAATTATAATTCTAGTGGTTAATTACATAAATTCAATATGGGCAGGGGTACCAATATGCAACAACAACGCACAGCATTATGACATTCCTGGTCGAAAAAGTCACATTTCTGATCGTCAGATTCCACCCAAATTTCACCACAAGGTAGTTGAAATGTCACTTTATCTGTAAGTATACCTTTCAAAATAGTAGGAACATTTGATCTATGATTAGGAGAGGGTTGAATGTGACCCAATAATTCAAGTTGATCGCACGATCGCAAGGAGCTACGGATCCCATTTTTTTTTTCACAGGAATTAAGAATGAGTCTCCAACTGCACGATATCGATGATGTAGGAAAAAATTACCCCCCCGGCAACCAATCAAAATGCCACATTTTGTAGGGCAATCCCCCAGTAGGGCTACAAGCCCGCGCAAGCACAGTGGACATTTCTGGCCTACTCACAGTGCATGGATTGTAACGTACCTATACATTGGCTCTTTTGATATTCCATTCCTTCTTTTTGCATAAAATTTAACATTTCTTTTATTATGTTGGAATTACACAGTGCACAAGTCAAAAGGATTTTGCCGTCTGCTTAGTGCCGAGTCCCAAAGAGGAAAGCGAAGATGAAGAGACTGATAAACAGACCACGTTGGAGAGCAGTAGTGAGCACTGGATTGCCGAGCACGCTAGACAGGTCAGTGATTTATCAGGTGTATCAGAAAGTTATTAGGTTAGGGGTTCAAATCCCACCTCAGCAGCCATCTGAACAACCTCAATTGTTTATTTCGTTTCTTGCGGCTACTCGTAATATTAAAATCTTATCCCCTGAAAAAAAAACTTTTCCTAGTGATTTATCAGGTGTATCAGAAGGTAGGAGGTTATGGGTTCGAATCCCACCTCAGTGGCCACCTAAACAATCTGCAATTGTTTATTTTTTGTGTGGATATTCTTAATAATAAAATTTTATCCCCCTGAAAATATCTTCTCTTAGGTGACGAGGATGCTACCGGGAGGACTGGGTGTGATGGGCGTGTTCGCCATGGCCCCGCCCGACGTGATGAAGAACGCTCAGGCCAAGTTGCGGCAGATCCTGTTTGCCGTCTACAAGCTGTTGAAGAAGAGGCAGTTATTAGCGAAGGGCGTGGGTGATAGGGAGGAGTCTGGCACTGACTGGACTCTGCTACAGATATGCTCCGTTTCGAGGAAGTATCCTTCAAAATACGCTGATTAAAAAACCCAATACCCTGATGACAGATACAGCACATAGTGGTCAGTACGTCGACCGGTCCTATTCAGAACCACATATACTCACAAAAGTGAGATTTATATACGTAGCGTCTCCGCAAACTTCCTAAGGTCGCTGGTTCAAATCCCGCTCCAGTCAATTTGTCTTTGTTCACCTTACGGTGACTCAGACAATTCAGTCAGTTTCCCTTGTGGTTATTTGATGATTAGCTTCTTTTGGTGTTATCCTTAACTGTTCGTTCCAGGTTGACGTGTCGGACCTTCGATGTCTCGGATCCAAGAGTAAGTAGAATCTAAAGGCCTTTATGAAATGAGGCTTGAGGGTAGAAGCTAGAGGCTTGGGGCTTGCGGCTAGAAGCTAGAGGCTTGAGGCTAGATTCTTGGGGCTTGGGGCTTGAAGCTAGAGGCTTGGGGCTTTAGGCTAGAAGCTAGAGGCTTGAGGCTAGATTCTTGGGGCTTGGGGCTTGAAGCTAGAGGCTTGGGGCTTTAGGCTAGAAGCTAGAGGCTTGAGGCTAGATTCTTGGGGCTTGGGGCTTGAAGCTAGAGGCTTGGGGCTTGAGTCTAGAGGCTTGAGGCCAGAAGCTAGAGGCTTGAGGCTTGAAGCTAGAGGCTTGGGGCTTGAGGCTTGAGGCCAGAAGCTAGAGGCTTGAGGCTTGTGGTTTGAGGCTTAAGGCTTAAGGCTTCAGGCTTGGATTCTACTACCAACATTTTGTGTTCTAAATGAAATGAAGGGCTTGAGATACATGTCGAAGCTGGAGCCTTTCTTTGGCTTTGTCATGTGGCGCAATCCCTTCATTGCATTTTGTGGTCTTCAAATGGTGGAAGTCCCTAGCCTAGCCTAGCCTCGAGCCTGGTTTTGTAAAGGCCCTTTGGACCCCCTTATGGATATCTTACAGCCATCTAAAAACTACAATTTTTCTGGTAAAAGAAGAAAGGAATTCCGGAAAAGCACTGCAATTGCTTGTTGAGTTATTGGTTGAACTTGTTTCAGTTCCTCAATTGACTTATGACTTATTTTTTGCAGAGCACAGCGAGACCAGCTGACTGGAAGTTCCAGAGTTTCATATCTCGTTGGCCGTACCTTCACTGTAGAATTCATGTGGATATCAGTGTCCCTGTGCAACACCAGGCAGCCGACTGTGGACAGTACAGCAAACAGATTTCCGTGAGTTAGATGCATAATTAGTTGATTTATTAGTTTAGTAATTTCATTATAGCTTGACAGATCAGACTGTCAAACGAACAAAGATAATTGACTATTTGGGACACTGCCAACATAGGCTAGGTAGCTCAGTTGGTAGAGCAACCGATATGGTATTCCGAGGGTCGCAGGTTCGAATCCCACTCCAGTAAATTTTTCTTTGTTGCATTATATGAACAGGCCGGGTTGACACCCTTTGTGGAGACCATCAACAACTCCTTGGCTATCATCAATGGTCAACTGCGAGATCCACAAGATGGTCTTGAGACAGCTCAGACAAAGGTAGGTTTGGAGAAAAGAAGCTTACAAGCAAACATTAACGAAATTCATACCTCCTTATTATCTTGTGCATAAGTTTCAGAGATAAATCATTTTTGCATGTAATGGGCAGTCTTGTGTCTAGACTCGTTTACATGCTTTGTGAACCTGTCGTAACAGACTGGCATGATAAAGGTGTATACGCACACATTCAATTGTTACAATTGGATGTTTGACATCATCTTTTGTGGGGGCCGAATTTGTAATTATAGTGTTTTTACTTCACACAGCGCAAGTCAGGCAAGAAGGCCGCAGGAATCAACACATTGAAATATTCGGTGGAACTTCTGGCACAAAATGTGAGTTGTCATTGCTCTTGGTTTTTTGTCAAACTTCAGTACTGTATTCAAAGTGTGTTTGCTCAACAATATTTGTCTATGACAAGCTAGCTGGCCTACAGTAGTCATTAACTCTTACCCACCTCCATACCACAGTTTACATTGCATGTTTTTTCCTGTGGTACTAAGTGTGGTATCCTGGATACCACAATACATTACAGTGTGGTTTTGTGTGGTAGTGCATGATTTATGATTCAGTCCCCCTGTGGAGACTGTGGTAGTGTGTGGTAAGCAGCTCTTGTCTTGTGTGGTAAGTGTAGAGGGTTAGGGTGAACTATGGTTTATGATCCAGTCCCCCTGTGGAGACTGTGGTAATGTGTGGTAAGCAGCTCTTGTCTTGTGTGGAAAATCTCAGAGGCTTAAGGTTAATAAACTACGTGAGTTTGGCTTAAATGACAGGGAGAAGATATTAATGTAAGGCTTTCTTTTGTATCCACTACAGATACGACATTGTGACGACCGGGTTCAGCACAGCACCTGTAGTGCACGTATACAGGTGCATGGCGTAATGGAAAGCAGGTCTTATGTACACAACAAAGCAACGATAGCTGAGGCAGTGCAAGTGAGTATGTTCTTTAGTGAGATAAAAACGACCCTTAAACATGGATGCACAGGCTTAAGCTGGGAAAACCAAGCAGGTAGAGCTGCCGGATACTTTTTTCAGAGGTCTTGGGTTCATTTCCTGGTCAAGTCAAACTTTTGCATCAGTCATGGGCAGTTTTTGGTGGTTTGTTGGTCCTTTGACTGTTATTGCCTTTGGGACACTGCCAACGTAGGACTGGAGAGCCCAGTGCGTGTGAAGTGTTGGTCTGCTAACCCAGAGGTTGCAGGTTCACATCTCACTTTGGTCAGTATCATTTGTGCTTCGTAATGAATCTTGCCTAGTTAATTAATGAAATGACATTCTGTAACTAAAAGAAGACTAAAGATTGTATAGGATGTTAGAATATCCGTAGAGATTAAATTTGAAAAGTTGTTCATTTTTGTTCATATTTGTGTGATCAGGCAGTCAAAGAGGATGTGATCCGTAGCTTACAGGCGAGACTGGAGTTACTGTCGGATGAACTCAGACAGAGCAGCACCGAGGAGGAAGTAAAGGAAGTCGAAACAGGTATGACCCTCCTGAAAGATGACCTTTACCCATTCTGCCGTTTTGAATTGCATTAGAGGGCTTTAATATTCGCCATTTTTGTTTTGACACCGTCTCATGATGTAGAACCGCCATGCTCCATTGCCACGCCCAAGCGCGTCTTCACCAACCTACCCGACACCCACATCAGCGTGTGCGACTACGCCTTCCGAGACGAGACGGCTCAGGACACCTTGGACCGACTCGGGGAGCTGCTCAACCTGCACATCACCGAGGAGCAACTGGAGCTGGAGGCGGAAAAAGTTCCAGGTACGGAAATTGCAGAAAGGACAGCGAAGTGGTCGAAAAAATCTCTGGAGTACAATGAAAAAGTTCTTGCAAAAGTAGGAATTCTTTGACGATTTTCTCAGGATGTTCCTCCAAACTCATGTAAATGACATTTTTTCCACCAATACTTAAAGTGTCACAGAAGCCATAGCTAGATTTAAGATGACAAATTCGGTACCCCTTCAGTGTTCCAATATGCTTGTCAGTGTCTCTCACAGGAGTGCTCTCTAGACTATTAGAGTAATTGCCTTGTTTGAAGTTGCTCTAAGTTGCTCTTACTGTAAGTGCCTAATCACCTTTGGTTTGCTGGTTAACAGATGATAGTGACATGGAAGCATCTGAGAGGAGTTCGTTCTCACTGTCTGGAGCAGAGAGCGAAGAGGGTCAGGAGGGTCACAAGAGGAAGCCTGTGCAATATCTGGGTAAGTGTGGGTACAAGGATTAGGCAGCCAGTGGAATGGGTAAATGTGGGTCCAAGGGTTAGAAAGGCAGTGCAGTATCTAGGTTGATATGGGTACAGGGGTGAGGAGGGCTATGCAATATCTAGGTACATGTGGGTACAAGGGTTTGGAAGTCGGTGCAATATCTGGGTACATGTGGGTACAAGGGTTGGGAAGTCAGTACAATATCTGGGTACATGTGGGTACAAGGGTTGGGAAGTCAGTGCAATATCTGGGTACATGTGGGTACAAGGGTTAGAAAGCCAGTGCATTATCTAGGTTGATATGGGTATCTGTGTTTACGTTTCTTTGACTGCAGGTGCGGCGTTAGGAGCAGCGGGTGCTCTGTTAGCAGCCGGACTTTCTTATCTCGCCATTAATCAAGATTGAATCAAGCAAGACTTCACCTTCCGTCAAGCAATTAAGCATGACGGGTCTTTCCACACCAGAAAGGAAGCCTTGCCATGGGAATGGATATTTGGGGATATTGTTCGTCCAGTTAAAACCCACCAAATGCAGAGAAGATCCTGACTTTCATATGATTTGCAAATTTGCCTTCTTTCTATATTTTACCGCGGAACTTCTCTGTAAAAACTCAAGACTGCTGCATGTCCATTAGCTGGCTTAAACCTTGTTAAAATTGGGACTACAAAATTGAATTTGCCTCGGTACAAGACGCCTGTATCCCAAAGGGAACCTGTTTTTTATTTTGTCTTGGCCATTTTGTCATTCTGTGGGCCATCAAGGCCCACAGAATGAAAGCTTCACTGTTTTAAGAAAAAAAATTTAACAGCAGTGAATACATGTACTTTTGTTTCTTCTGTGATTTGAAGAGAGAAAAAAAGGGATACATTTGTGCGTACATTTACAATTTAACCACCAAATGAAGACAAATGTTGCCAAGCACTTTAAAATGAGCAACAGAATAATTATTCTATTGATCCTATACATGTACAGTATACATATCCTGTAATGGTGTAATGTTGATAAATTTTATGATTTGCAATATGGATTATGGGTGATCTTTTAAAATCTTATCTGTTGTTCAGTAGAATGTATTTACTGCTTTTAAAAAGTCAAGTCAAGGCTTCCTAAGCATGTTTCTAAATATGAATTCTGCAAACCTTGCTGCACTGGACTAGGACAAAGTATGTAGCACAGTTCACTGCTGAATTCTGCTATTACAATCAATCATTCTTAACTTATTACAGAGTTAATGCCAAATTTTATTAATTTCTACACCATATCACCATTTCTTAACCATTCAACTATTTCTAACAACATTGTGTACAGCATCAGTGTACAAGTGGTATTGCATTGCATCTTAGGAAAAAAAATCATTTAAATTAAAAAAGAATATATTGTTAGACATGGACGGAATCCACTAGAAAATGAAAAAACATTAATTTCAAGCACACAATGTTTTACCAAAATAAAATGGTTTTTAGATATCCACTCTTCAACAAGTTCTAACCATACACATGTATTTTAATTGTTAATATGTTCTAAGAACGAGCAAAATAAAAACAAAAATCAAATGCCATAAATGTGCATGATATGTAATTTGTGTGTGTGTTGTGTGTTTCAATTATTTGTTCCAATGCCTGTGATTTCACAGGTTGTTGGCATTTGACAAAGTCACATGTATAATATACTGAGCCACAAAAGAAATGCAAACGATGGATCCATTAAATTTATTGTCATGTTTTCGACATTTCATTGCGGCTGTTTAAATTAATCGAATTCAACAATAATGATACAAAGTTTTTGATTTGAGTGTTGTTCTTGTTGTCGTGACCAAATGTGGTCGCGTGTCACAAACAGCCGCAATGAAATGTCAAAAACATGCGTTTGCATTTCTTTTTTGACTCAGTATACTTGTGAAACTGCCATTTTCAAACTGGCAAATTGAAGGTTTTTCAGTGTTAGGAGTTGACAGTGCTGGTAAATGCTCATTGCTGGAAATGGCATTGCAATGTGACTCATCACAGTGCCAGCACAGGCCATAAAAGCCATGTAAATACCCTGTTGGGCTGGTCCCTTCCTTGGCACCCTGCATGAAATGTTTTCCACTCGCAGTTCGACTTCTCAGACAAAAATCCCTTCACAATGGAAAAAAGAACCTTCTTCCTTCATGTACCCAATTCAAGGCCTGTCGTTAAGTTCCAACCAATCAGATTGCAGAAAACAAACTTTGAACCAATCACAGCACAGCGAAAAGCTTCATGGGACAAAACAATCCCTACACTTTGTTCAATGCACCTTCAGTTCTTGATAATCACTGGTGAACTGCTGCATTTCTCCGTAACGCATCGAGCGCAAGTTGGACTTTTTCATTCAGCTTGGAGGGGTGATCCAGTAACTCTCTTATATGCACAACCTCCATTTCCAAAAGCATACCTGAATAAGTATAAAATAGAACAAACAACACAAAATAATTATAAAGGAAGGCAAAAGACAGTGTACAGTTTCTAAGGCAGACCACTCACTGTAATTGAATAGGGCTCAGCGCTCGTGACGTCACATTTGGACCAGTACGTCATGGCTTAGAATATGGCGTCAGCTCAACCATTCATGAAAATACATCTCACGTTGTGGAAACACGTTTTGACATGTGGTTGTGTATGTTTATGTCGCAATTACTTGTCCCATAGCGGCAACGTTGTCCGAACATCCGGGTAACTATAGCTGTCGATACAAAGGGCGTATTCTAGAAATAGCACGAGCGCGGAGCCCTATTAACCAGCTCAATTGGCCAAGGGAAATTTGGCAGGTCAAAATGACCTTCATAGCGAAAACTGACCGTTAAATTAGTTAATTGCAAAGATGGAGGGATTTTTTACCTGTTATTTTGGACGCTAGTTCAGGATGCGTCTCTTCGAGGATGCTGTACAGCTCTTCACCCAATTCTTGTTTCTCCTCATCAAACTCAACTTCACAACTGAACGAAGAGGACAAAAACAAATGGCAAATAAACTAAAAATGGACAAGAAAACTTTGCAAGGCTTAGGATTTGCCTGGGTCTTGGGCTTCTGTAATCCCTACCATTGAACTACCAACTTGCATGGGCTTGGTTTAGGTTTATCCTGGATTGATCATAGATCAAGATCTAATACTTTCTTGACAAGAGGAGGATTTCAAGCCCAAGGGCTTAGTCAGGCTTTTCAGAGGCTAGGCCCAACCAACTGACCATTATTCAAGTTTCTCTTCCGAAGTGTAGGACTAAGGTTTAAGCTAGAGCCAGAAAATACCAGTAATTCTGAGAAACTGTGCTCAATTTCCGTACCTTTCTTCAGGATTCTCTGTCAAGAGTGTTGATGTAGCTTTGTTGACTGCTCTGTGCAGATCCTGAGGTGATTCAAGGAGGTTAGTGATGGTGTCTGGGTCCAACTCAAGAAGCATTCCTGAAAAAAAAATTCCCGTCATCAAATCTCTAATGTTTAAATTTGTATAATCATCAAATAACCACAAGGGAAACTGACTGAATTTAAAGAAAAATTTACTAAAGTGGGATTCAAACCGGCGACCTCCTGAATACCATACAGGCGCTACACCAACTGAGCTATCCAGCCCTATGTTGGTGGTGTCCCTGATAGTCAATTATCTTTGTTTGTTTGGCAGTCAGATGCCATGAAACCATGCACACACTGGACTGCTATATCCCAAGGATCATTTGATCGATACTCGCAGCAATGCTGCAAGCTGTATCCTCTTTGAGTGATCCCCCGTGTACTGTTTGTCAGGTTGCCGCATTGCTGTGAGTATCGTTAAAATGATCCTTGGGATATGGCGGTGTGTGTGTTCTTGCTGGACGTACCCGTGACCTTGGCACAGTGTCGGGCATCCATCTCTCGTACTTTGAGGTAGAGCTTCTCTCCTACGCCGTCCCTCTTGTCAGGGGTACGAGTATGTTGACAAGCACCCTTGGTCTCGGCACACCTTGGGACAAGATACATGAAGAATATAGGCCATTCCTTCACTGAAGTAAGATTTATGACAGCGTCCATGTTACACATTGACAAATTATGAAGTTGCATCATGCAATAATTCCAATTTTGAGATGGGCTCCGGCTTTGATCGACTTGTCTCCAGATTCACATTCTGCTGCATTTCTTATACCAATTTAAGAGTAACTGGAATCCAGATACAGGCTTTGGCTAAGGATTTGATCTGAGTTCATCTTGATTTTGACAAGAAAACAGGATTCCAACCAAAGTCCTGCATTTTCCAGACGAAGACCAGAATCAAGTTTTCATACTTAAGCCTGGACCTTAGCGACTTACCCATCGCCAAGGAGGACCCTTTGGGCACCTTCCACCCTTCTCCTCAGCAGAGCCTCGTCCTGCAACATCCGCATCACCTCCTGGTTACCAGCCTCTAGCAGGATACCGGTGATGTGAGATGCATGCTGGGGGCACATCTCCTCGACTCTGCCGTACAGGTGTTCACCAAGTGTCTGCTTCTCATCTTGGAGGTGGTCGTAGTCGGTTGAGAGCATCTTTGGGATGCAGTCTGGATTCTTGTCAGAAGAAGGTCACTCCAGACTACTGACTAGTGGGCCAGAAGCGGAACCATCTGCTCAGTCTCCTACAAAGTTTGGAGAGTTAATGTACAAAACGTAGTCATAAAACTGCTCATCAACCACAGAAGATATATGACAAATAGGGCATTCCTGGAAATTAGTGCACTCTGGGTAGCTGGTACCCAAAACCAATGGATGAAGAGTCATATTTAGGTGAGTTAGTTCACTGTACAAGGTGGGTACTACCAGCAATACCAGACTCCAGAGGCAGAGTACTAGAGTAGACTGACTACTAGGTACTAATCTCCAGGAATGCCACGAACAGGGCGAATTGACATCGCAACTGGATATACACAATGAACGTTTACAAGAAACTCAACACACTTCAACTAGATAATGTTCACTTTACATTTATGACAATATGAGATCAAAATTAATTTGCTTTGGTTTCATTGCTTTACAAAAACAGAATTTCATGGCATCAAAGTCAAAGTCAAATGTTAACTCAGTGGGCTAATTTTAACTGAACTTATCAGTTAAACAGTGAACTTATCACTGTTAAAACCAAATTAAATAGATAAATATGAGCCCTATTATGTGATGGCTTGTGTATCAAAGCCAATAAAAACAATAAATCATTCTCACCTCACGTTTAACTTGAATTTAAAGACAAAATTACACTAACAATAACATTGTAACAGCACCTCACCCATGTCACCAAAACTTTGTAGACATTTTTTTTGTTTGGTGCACTTCAAAGTAAAGCGCGCCCTCTCGTGTTCAAAATTAGCGACCCATTTGGTCTAGCTCCCGCCTCAGTGTACATATCGCATACAATTTGCACGTGCAATAATTGCATACCAGACTAGTCCTTTTCGTTGCGGAGCGTGGAAAAGGTACGGAACATGTGCAAATTGTAGGCCCAAATTCAGTCAAATTTGTCCCCCATCGAATAAACGTTTGAATAAAATTATTGGCATAAATAGAGCATTATATATCAGTGAACATTAGTGATTGTGAATATTTGAGTTAAAGACGTAACATGTTCATTTTTTTGTCGTCTGAAAAAATGCCATTTTTTAGGTCATGACACCATGGCCATGCAATGTGCATGCAGTTAATACTGGGTAAAGAAACTTGCAAAAGTTGCACGATGAACGTGGCTGTTTTGTAACACGAATTGATTGAGTCGTCCAAATGTAAATCTGGATCGATTTATAGGCGATTGTGGGTTGACGGGATCCCAAAACACATTGATTTTCTTGGCTCTGAACTAACTTCTACTCCTCAAAAATGATACTTTTGACTTCCAGCAAATGTTCCTGGGTCCTTAAAAGCCTAGATTGAAGAAATTTGTTAAACATTTCAGGGTTAAAATTCAATTTTCTTACGCGCTTCTTGTAAACTTTAAAACAGGCCGTCTGATCGCGTGAGGCCATTTTGTCTGGTCTGGTTAGTCTAGTGCCCAGACCCAACATATCAAGAGTCCTCAAAATGTCAGAGTGGAAACCAGACTATTCTCGTGTGCGGCCGTCCGTGCAGCGGTGAAATGTTACAATCTTGGTTACTGTTTTTACCCCATAATTTCCCTCAAAAATCAAAGCCCTGCCCTCTTTCCAAAAAATTAACCTTGGTAATATAGAGGAGAAGACCAACAAAGTATATGTAGGTAAGTTACTTTTCAAAAAGAAGTTTCCTTTCCTTTATAGTTTTAGGACCCGTAAAGCTACAATCCCCGATTTATAGGTGATAACTTACCATCATAACCATGGAGGAAAGGAACTTACATGACTTCCAATTTCTGATTTGGTGGTTGTGTACAAATTCATGTTGGCCTAAATTTAAATAGGCCTAAAATGATAAAAAAAAAAAAATTTGACTTGTTTTACTTTTTTATTAAAAATTCCCCATATTTTTAAGTAGGGCCCTAGGTAGTATGATCTGTAAAAGATTTCCATACACGGTCAATGCACAAACCTAGACGTTTATTTTATTGTCCGTCAGTTGAAATCTTCCCCTTTCCAAGTCACAACGAGCACCTAACACAAATTTGAATCTGCGCATTTTTGTTACGAAATTTAATTTTTTTGTTTCTCATTCCCAGATTGCAGTCATGAATAACGCCTCAGCCGACGTTCAGTGGATGATCATCCGCAACAACTCTTGCTTCCTGAAGAAGGGCAACAAGCTCACCTTCAGCAGTGTTAGTAGTCCACGGTTGTCACCTGCCTTTCACCCCAACTATCGAGGGCCTTATGTCTTAACTCTGCTTAACGCATAATCCTGCGCTTATCATCCTTATTCTCTGCTTACAGGGTTAGCGTTGAATTTCAATGCTAGCCGAGTTAGCAAGACATTCTTGGTTATGTGCACAACTAAAAATTCCCTGCTAAACTGTGAAATGGGATCTCATAACATAGAATTTCCTGCTCCTGTTAGTTTCAATTCTAAATGATCCAGTTGGCAACTTGGTATTCTAAGTTCTAGACCTGAGGCCAATTTCATAGAGCTGCTTAGGCACAAAATTTGCTTAAGCATGACAAGTCTTCCCTGATCAAACAGGATTACCAACCAAATTTCCATGTGATGATTGTTTACTCTGCTTTTGACTTGTATCCGGCCATTGTTTGCTGAGCATAACATTCACAAGGAGTTTTGGCTAGTGGTTTTTGGTGCTTAAACAAATTTGTATGCTTAAGCAGCTCTATGAAATAAGCCTCTGGCTTGTGTAGACTTGTACTTACAGTTTCATATTTTGCTTTTTTCGTATCACAGGAGCCCAACAATTTGAAGAACAAGAACACGTTCAAGTTCAATGGGCTGATCCACAAAAAGGTTAGTACGGAAACAACAGAAGTCTTCTTTTTTCTTTCTCTGTGATATTTCAAGTGAAGGACTGTTGCATGTCTAGTAGATCATGTATCTCCAATGAAAAACTGCCTCGGTGCTCGAGGAGGGCATAGGATGATTAAAAGGGTGCACCAAATTGCCAAGTTTGTGGTAACAAACCGTCTGCCAAAATTCTTCTAAAATACCTCACGATGCTTTAAAACAGGAAGGAAAATTTAAGTTAACACGACATTCCAGTATTCTTCATAATTTTTGATCTTCGTTAATTAATCTGCTTGGTTTTGTTTGTTTTTCAGACCGTTGGTATTGAGGCCGGCAAGGATGGGAAGGGACTCGTCCTGGTCACCAAGAAGTTCAAGGGAGGTAGGTGTCAATGTAACAGGCTTCTTGGCTTCCCAGTTTCTCCTCCTCAAATAACTAGATTATAAAGAAAAGCCTTACTGCCACAATGCACGATCCCTCAATAGATTCTTATCAGAGTTTGTCTTCGCCGGTAGGTCTGATATCCTTACGTTTCAGTCCTAGCCTGGTTCGGTTTCTCAAAGTCTATTATTTTCGTGTTTGTCTTTGCACAGTGACCAACAAGCCGGTCAAGCAGTACAACCGCATCGAGCTGAAGAAGGATGCTCGTCGTTCTCTGACCTCCATCCGTCACGTCCTCAAGCAGAACAAGTACCGTCGGGACATCAAGAACGTAAGTCCCGGCCTCCACCATGCTCAAGTGACCTCTCTTTCGTATTATGAGTAGGCTAGCCGAGTAGACTTCAGGCTCTGGTTGTTGTCGTCGTACTCCTGACTAGAATTGCATGTATCACTTCGGGGGAGGTTGGCAACTTGAGCCCTGCTTGAGTAATCGCAAATCTTGACATTGATTCGTCATCCATTGCTTGATGGGGTTTGCCGTGGCCAGACTTTGTTTTTAATACATAAGTCACATACCAGGCAGTCCACACACATAACTTGAACAGTTATGAAGTAGAATGATTTTCTATCCTATTTTCAGCCAAAAAGTCCCAAACCACTTTGTTTCCGTGAATGGATGTGGGATATGAAGAGTTGTTTCATGGTGGCCCTCAGCTAAATGGCTGGTCCTTAAGCGACCTCGGGCCTGGTCGACTCATCCATAATGGCTAGAACATTTTCATGAAAACTCTCCCTGGTTCATTTCAGAACCCTCTCCAGAGAGATTCATGCTGATCTTTTAGCTCTTATCGCTTCATTGAGACCCTCTTCCAGCCGTTGAGTCCATCTCTGTACTCACTCCTCCCGTATCTCATTTTTACCCTCCCTGTTCCTTCAGGCTGCTCTGAGACGAGCCAGCGCCATCCTCCGCAGCCAGAGGCCCGTCATCCCCCTGAGGAAGAAGCGTGCACCACGCAACAAGCGCCGTTAAACAACCAAAAAAATGCTGTCCCACATACAGCCTCCCAGCCCACTCATCCAACAAGTTCTTGGACACAACCCTCATCATGTTGTTCAAATTACAAAATCGGCTCGATAACACCAACAGAAATCAAAAACTGTCAGGATACTCATATTTTGTTTTGTTGCTTAAGATTATATTCTGAAAACAAAACCTGAGGCGGAAAAATAAAATCTATACATTGTATGTAAGCTAACATGCTGGTGTCCAATTGTTAACTTATTTTAGTTCTGAGGGTGATTACGAAACTCAGGCTCTGGCTCTGGCTCTATTTCGTGAATCCATTCTAAAATAACGGGTATCAAAATACATGTAGAGGCTTTTTGCTGCGGTTCAAAAGTAGATTCTCTTTGAAAAGGGAAACAGAGCTTCAGCTTCAATGAAAAACCACAACTCATGTTTTCAGCACATGGATGTCAGAGCTGGAGCCTGAGCCTCCGTTTCGTAAACACCCTGTGATTCATTCAGCTCTTTATAGATGGTTCGTAGTGGCGGCCATCATTGATGTATCATGCCATATGCAGCCGTGGATGTAGTTTGTTTTCAAAACTTTAGCTGAAACTGTAACACGATGCATTTCTCCTTTGCATACTTTTGGCCTATGGGATTTTATGTACACAATTTTAATCCAAGCATACCCTTATAACCCTATACAGTACATTGCATTTCTTGAATTTTTACTGTTACTAAACACTTCTGGGCTTCTCGGCCCATCCGTGTTAGGGTCCACATGATTGAGATTGGTTTGAAGCTGCTTTCTCCCAATTATGACCACCACACTCATCAGCAAATAGGCCTACATACAATGAAAGTCCACTCTCTAAACCCAGTGGATGGCCACGGCAACATAACTGACCATGGGCCGATTTTCACCAAACTCATCGTAACTCACTATCATATCATATCGTATGATGCATTGCAGCCCCACATAGGGTTCGATGGGTTATCCTTCGTAACTAGAGTTACGATCGATTGTAGGGCTTCGTGAAATCGACCCCAGTACCACAAATCCTCAACCTGGTGTGATGGGGTCCGTGTACTCAGGCAGCTTATCCAGGACTCGTTCAGCCAGCTGTCTGTAAGCTGATGCTTGTGGGCTATCTGGTGAGGATACTACTATAGGACGTCCTTCGTCCGATGTCTCTCTGATGTTGATGTGCAGGGGAACATCTCCTGTTTTGAAAAAAACATTTATTAATACATGTACAGTGGTATGCCACTATAATGACATGGCGGATGCACAGATATTGTCTGTTATAGTGGTCATTCGTTATAGTGATAATAAGTGATTTAAAGAAACATTTGGTATGTTTTTGTACACAAATTGGGAGCTAAGGATGATGTTCCGTAATAGCTAAATGTTGGTATAGCAGTGTTCGTTATAATGGCATTTCATTGTACTAGTAATAATATTGGGTGCTTGGAGTTGGGAGGGCTTGAAGTTTTGATATCCTAGCGAGATTTTTCTTAAAACCTTAAATAATAATGAGCATTTACAAAGCACCAATTCCATCAAATGAGATGCCTAAGGTGTTCTTTTATACACACAGCTCTTAAAAGAAAATATACATAAATTTTACAAACAATGAAAAAACAATGACAATGCTTATTACTCGAAACAGAAAGAAAACCCAATTTTTCCAACTGAAGAATTCAACTCGACTTCTTCTCATCAAATCTTCTTCACATTTTTAATCAAGAATAAAATTATAGTTGGTATACAAAAATACCCCCCACCACCAATAAACAAAAGAAAATCTTCCATTCTAGCTCCCAAAACAGAAGAAAATCTTACAAACTACAAATTCTTTGTTGAAATTACCTAGTATTTCTAGTCCCATTTCCTGGGCGACACCACTGACCCCATCCCGGCCGAATATGTGACTCTGATGACCGCACTTTGGACAATGAAAGACGCTCATGTTCTGCACAATACCCAAAACCTGCAAGGTCAAACAAAGGTCACAAAGGGGTCAAAGGTTAGAGCTTGACAATTTACCCCTTAATAATTCATCTCGCCCATCCCAACTGTCAAGAAATTAAACCAAAATGTCAATGATATGGCTGTGAGCTTACCGGCACGTCAACTTTTCTAAACATCTCAGCTCCTTTTCTGGCATCCAACAAGGCTATGTCTTGTGGGGTTGAAACAATCACTGCTCCTGGTTAAACAAAAAATCCAAATTAAAAAATAAATGATATTTTGGCCAACAAAAAATCGTCTGCCTTTTAGAGAATAAGCACATTTGGTTTTTCAAAAGAGCAAACTCTAAACTTTAAAAGAAATGTAAACCATAATGAGGTAAAAAAGTGTACGCTTATAAAATGAAAAAGTATCTGTAATAATAAAGGTATTTCTATAAACACCGGGTAATGTGTTAGATTATGGGAATGGTAATCTCTGGAATAAGGAAGACGTGAATAGTTGAACAAAAAGCGCCGAAAAGTGAGCAGACTCAAAGACACTGGAAGAAGCATTAAAGAAGCTTTTCTGCCCCTCCAGTCCCTTCCAAAAGCATCCATCTTAACTCCCCTCCTACCTGATATTGGTATCAGCTGTGACATGGAGAGCTGTGCATCTCCTGTGCCAGGGGGCATGTCCACTATCAGGTAGTCAAGGGGTCCCCAAGCAACCTGGTATGGGAGGGGAAATTTAAATGAAAATGAAGTTTCTTTAATTCTTGAAAGGTGTAAAAAATAATAGAACTTTCCTAGAACAGAACTGTTTATTAAAACAAATAAAGCCTGGCTTCTGAATGCTGTCCATGATCAATGTGGACTCAATCTGTCATTCAGATTAGTACCAACTATGATCCAGGACAAAGCAGGAGCTTGAAGTTGATAGTTCAAGGCTAGGGGATTATAGAAGCCAAAGAGCCCAGGCAAAGCCCAGGCCTGGTCTGGCTTTTCAACTATGATCCAGGACACAGCAGGGGCTTGAAGTTGATAGTTCAAGGCTAGGGATTATAGAAGCCCAAGAGCCCAGGCAAAGCCCGAGCCTGGCCTGGCTTCTCAGTGGCTGGGCCCAACATCAAGAATACCTGTCTGATAAGCCTCTGTATGGCTGACATGACCATCAGTCCTCGCCAGACAACCGGAGACTTCTCATCCACAAGGAAGCCCATGGACATACTGCAGGAAGCCAAACAAATCAACCAGGAAATTAAGAATATGAAATCCTTCTGTAAATACTCTGAAAATTGAAAATCTGAAAGACTGAAACTGATCAGATAACTGAAAAACATATCTTCCAACGAATACCATGAGCTATCTTTATACTGTACTACAATTAAATTATATTCATTTGTTTTAAGACCAAATTCAATTATTAAAGAATATTAGGTATTAACTGCCTTTTCTCCATTTATCCAGTAAAAAATATTGTTTTGGGGTTGGTTTAGATGTAAGAGTTCTGAATGAGAGTAGAAGTCATACCATGGTATGCCGAAGTTTTGAAGGGGCTTCATCAAGTTCTCTGAAGAAAAACAAATTATATAGAAATTACAAACAGGATAAGGTCAAAAGCAGGGGAATCCCCATGAAATGCATTAGAGGGGAAACCCATGTATTGAGGTAAATGGCTCACATACCAATCCAGATTTAGTCGTCGGAGGGATTTGAACTGGGGACCACAAAGATGGAAGGCGAGGAAAGTACTGCTTCACAAACACAATTATCCAATAAAATGTACTAATTTTTTGCCATAAAAGTTAGTCTTTTCGGACCTTTTTTATTTTTGGGAGAGATCATACAGAGCAAGAGGGAATGGATAAGGACTAGACTTCCAGTGTTTTAGACCTTTCTTGTTTGAAGGTAGTTACAGTCAGAGTACATTTAATTGACCTTACGTTTGGTGAGTTCTGGCTCTTGACCACTGAGGTTCATCATTCGTGGGATGGACGGACCATAGACATCGGCATCAAGAAGACCGACTAATGCTGACTGGAGAAACAACATTGATAAGAAATATACTCATGATATGTCTTTTTAAAATAACCAGGGTCAACAATATGCATTTCAACAGTACAATGTTAGGATTTTTGGCAGAGCAAGTTTTACTTGATTTCCATTGGAACCCAAGATTTCTGCCATGGGAGAAAATAGTTAATAAAATTATCGGCACTTATTTATACCCACCTTTTTTACTGCACTGATTCCCAAGGCAAGATTTACTGAAAAGAAAATAAATAAAACAAATAAGACAAAAATAAATCAAATAAAACAGTAAAGCTTTAAATAATGTTTAAATCCTAAAACGTTTTAAAAAATGTGGCACTATGCGATTTGGGACACTCCTGTGCTTTTAGCTCTCACCAAAACGACCGTGAACTTACGTTCGGTTGCGCATGCTGTGCATATGAAAAAAACACAGGAGGGTCCTGAACTTTACAATCACCACTGCATGGGGAATATATTGTTATTTTTTGATCGGGTTATAAATTCCTATTATTTTCAAGTTGAAATTATGATGATAATTAAAAACTCTTCTGCAGTATTTTTGTTTTAATTAAAAATTAATCTCAAAGGACCAATACATGGTTATTGTAGAAGAACTTGCAAGTAATAAAATGGTCTTATATTACCAGAAAATTCCAAGCTTATTGATGTTAATTCATTATCAAATCTTGAGAGACCAATTTGTTTGTTTGTACATGTATATTATTTATTCACCTGCTGTTGTTGACTTTCCGACCCCGCCCTTGCCTGATGCTACCAGGATGACTTGCTTCACTCCTGCTATCGGCCATTTCTTTGGGATTCCTTTACTGGCTGGACTAACAGGACCAGTCCCTCCGTGGCTGTGCTGCTCCTAACACAACAACGAACAATATTAATAAAGAACACATAATAATAATTAATAGATCAGAGCGGACATCCGGGTACAAAAATCACGCACAAGCCGTCCATCGTCAAGAATTGTTTTCCGAGTATTTTTGTCAAGAAGCAGAAATCGTGTTCTGTACGACTTTCATTGTCAAGTCATAGTTATTCCTCAGACAATAATCCTTCTTTGATGTACCGTATACTAAGATTAAACAATTCTGGCAGCTTTTTGTCTTAAAACCCATACAACTTAATGCTTTGTTTTCATCGGCTCCAAGGTCGGCGAGTTGGAATGACGTCACTCCTCGCTGATATGATCTATATTAATAATAATTTCATAATTTCAGTTGCAAAGATTACCATGGTCATGGAGCTGCATGGCATAGGCCTATAACCAAGGGACAGGTCCATGGCATGCACCATACGGCAGTCCATGAAGGTACGGAAGTTCTCTAACTCGTATTGCACGCGCACTACACCAATACTTAGTCAGGCGCCATGCACGTGCACTACACTCAATTTCAAACACTGGCACTGGCACTGCCAGGGCAGTGGCACTGCACGTACGTACTGCATGCACTCTCTCTTCAGCGGGCTTTATATCAAAATCTCAAGCAAGAAATATAATTTCCCGCAGCTTTCTCTTTTCTTGATGGCCTTGTTTACTTACCCTCTTGCAGATTTGAATACAGGTCCTGCTTAACGAGCACAGAGGCGGTATTTTAACTGACCGTTTTGGAGCGAGAAGTGTGACAAGTTTCATGGGCGCCGCCATCTTGGCTAGACTAGTCAGCAGTTCTTCCAGTGTTTTTTTTTAGGGGGCGGGGCTGCAGCTAAAATTGATATTTTTAGTGTCAATACATTTCTTTTCATAACAAATTCAGCAACGAAATAAACTTGTCTACTGTTTTCACTTTGTTGATGGTGAAGAAAGTATTTAAATATCATGAACATTTTCGACATGTCCAATAAAATTCATAAAATTTTTCTAAAAATATGAACACTTCATCTGTAAGAACAATGAAGGGGATATTTAAATACTAGGATATTTAATGATTTCTGTAGACTGTTACCTGTTTCTTTTATGGCATAAAATAGGGAAAGAAATGCAACATTCTCATTTTTTTATACAAATAAAGATTGGATAAAAACATTCTATTGGCAATTTGTCAGTTGAGGTTACAACACAATTAACATTCAAATTAATGGGCTAATAAAAACAATCAGTGGATTTGGAACATAATCAAATTTATTACAACAACTATTTCCACACCAATACACTGATCAAATGCACACATTACAGCTTACAATTCATACGTTATAATGCTACATTATCTATGATCATTACGGGTAATGTACACAAATGATAAAAGTTTTGCGGCCATACAAAACCTTTGTATGGGCAAAATAATAAAATAATTTCTGAAAAGGACTAGATATTTAATTATAAAATGAAGTAAATAACAAAAAGGAGAACGATCTGTCTCAATGGGAGACTTTAGAGAACCAGTTTTCTAGTCAACAGCGCACATGCAAAACAACGCGCACTTGCTCACAATTGTATGCGCTGTTGACTTGAAGAAAGGTTCTCCAAAGTCTCCCATTAAATTGTAAAAAAGAGGTACTATAGTCAACTACATCCTAATGAGTTTTAAAAATGTACATAAAATGATATGTGTTTATAATATTCAATTCAGAAATATGAAAAGTAAAACCCTGTAAGTGATAATTCATTTTGTCTAAATATGTGGAACATCATCGCACGGTTTTCCTTAATGTAAGGCTCATGCCACGCAAGGCAATTTACAGGCAACCAGTTCCAGGCAATCTCCAAGAAGAAATAACATTCATTCTTTCACTTTTTATAATATTTTTTGAAATAGTGTGAAAGTTCCAGAAATATGACTTTTGTACTAGCAAGATTTTCCTCTTGCGTGCGGTGTAGTTGGTTGCCTCAAAGTTGCCTGTAAAAATTGCCGCGTGTGGCTTGAGCCTTATATCCATGTTCAACACTGTATAATACATTGATAGGATAATCTGTTAATAATAAACAATTGACATTAACGTGATACACATAACCATCACAAATGCTGATATATATCGGAATAAAGAGTACAATATTTTGAAACATTTTCATGGTGATATTTTAGTCCGGAATAACCATCATTTTTTTTAAATGTCACAGAAAGCCTAGAAAATATGTTTTGAGCATTTTTTTGATTTTTTTTTGTACAGTTCTGTTTTTTAGTCACCGAAGCAATTTACAAGCACATTTAACATAGTGAAATTAATATTTCCCATTTTAATACATGTATCTTTTGTTGAGCACCAGGAAACTCTGACTGAGGTCTCCTATTTTTCAATCCCATATGAAACAGATTGACATGAATGAAGTTGGTGAAACATGTGAGTAGCAGATAGATACAGTTATGAACGTTACGGTTTACCGAGGAACAAACACCATCTCTTCACTATACAGCGTTAGGTATAATACTTTATACAGGTAAAATAGACTGTAAAGCTACATATAACCCGATAATTATGATTAAATTATGATTATAATGATGATTAATAATGATACAAGAAGGAATATTACATAAACACAGGCACAATTTGTATATTGAAATCAGATAATACACTTGATAAATGGAAGAATGGTATATACTATGCTGCATGCAGTCGGGTAATCTTGTTTAAATGTGGGTAGAAAAACAGCTGCAAAACGTAACAAAAAAGTCGAGCACTGAATTGCAATCTGACAAAATGAGGTGTCAGACAATTTCCAACCGTCAAGTTTAAAAACTTGTCCAAAATAAAGATAAATTTTCAATTTTCAATTTGAAATGATTTTTTTGGCTGGACTGGTCCTGATTTTGACAAAATAATGACGATGCCATGAAAATTATTGATTTTGGTTTTTGTCAAGAATGTCGAGTCAGTGGGAGTTGAATTGTAGCAACTCTGTCTAACTTATGACTCATTTTGAGGGATTGACATCATGTGCCCAAAGCCATAAGTCCTGAGCTGTTGTTCCAACACAACTCAACATAATGGACAAATTTAAACCAATCCAGCCAAGAAATAACCATAAATTCTAAAGGAAAATAAAAATTCATCTGGATAATAAAGTTAACATTGAACCTGTGCAGCATTTTTAAGATAGTTAGTTAGTTTTCTAACATGTAATCAAGAGTGTATTAAAAAGAATACCGGTTCTAACATCGTTTCCAAATTCTTTTCAAACAGCACCCATGTTATATAATATTCAATAACCGGTATTGCAGTTATCCTTTCCATAACCGGGTGCCACGCCCTATAATTGTCCAATTTGACAAGCCAGTCCGGGGGAACTCGACACTGTGATATATCCAGACGCACAGGATACCTCAAATGCAGGTATTTACGGGAATCCATACATTTTTGAAAATCTTGTGCACGAACAGGCTATCACATAATCAAAACATGTTGTCCTTCTTCAGAAATTCTACGCCCATTAGGCCTGTTTAATTTCTCTGTTGGGGTAGGGGGAGAGTCGCTCCCCAAATGTTTGAGAAGATATGGTACCATCAAATGAAAGTGGCCACAATTAAACAGGATAACCTTTGCATACGTCTAATATCTACAAGGAAAACAAATAAAACCCCACCATGAAAGTTCTTTAAATACTATTTCATTGATGTTTGGTGGGTCTCTGCTCAGTTTGATCGTGTTCTCTACATTTCGATTTGCATCATGTACATTTCTAATTTCATCGTGGAATTTTCTCTCTGTGAAATGTTTTTTTTTCAATTTACAAAATAAAATCAAAATCTTCAGGGAAAAAACAGGACAAATCATTCCATCATAATCCAAGATAATATCGTGGGAACAACGTCTATGATACATATCTTTTTAGAGGTTCGAATGAAACGACTGCTCCATTCTCTACATAGGGGTGGTTGTCTAGTTGATAATGGGTTGGTCCATTCATCAGTACAAAGAGGAGGGGGGGGAGGGTCTACCATGAAGTCTTTGGTGTTTGCTTCTACGAGACCTCCTAGACTCTCGTGGCTGTGATTGCCTGGGGAAATACAAGGAAAAAAGGACAAAGAATAAAAACTTTGAAAGGTGAACAAAGAAAAATTTACTTGGGCGGGATTCGAACCTGCGACTCACGGAATACCGTACCGGTTGCTCTACCAAATGAGCTATCCAGCCCTAGGATGGCACCTGGTGGTGTCCCAAATTGTCAATTATGTTTGTTCGTTAATTTAAAAAAAGTTGATCAATGCACCCATCAAATCACAACTTATCAAAAAGAGTTCATGAATGTTCTAAATGTTGAGAAGCGAGTGAACCTACAGTATTTTACACAGTGTAATATGGTAATTTTTACCTAAGTATATTAACATTTATTGAAATATGTATGCAACAAGGCAATGAAGGATTGAATCTTTCATTTGTTTCAACATGATTTGGTTCATTCATTAGAACCCTAACCCATCTATATACCACAATTTACCACACATGGTTTTGCCTGTGAAAGGGTGGTATCCTGATTACCATAATACACCACAGTGTGGTTTGTGTGGTAATGCATGGTTTATGATCCAGTTCCCCTGTGGAGACGGTGGTAATGTGTGGTAAGCAGCTTTTGTCTTGTGTGGTAAGTGCAGAGAGTTTTAGTTTAGTGCTAATGCTGGCTAGATGTTAATCATAATGGTGTACCTGAGAGATGTTGACACCGGTCATATTCTCGACCAACTCAGGCACTCGGCTCATGATGTCCATCACCTCGCCGGTCAGCTTGCTGGCTCCGACATCTCCCTTGCCATTGGACACCATGGTGATCTTGTTGACCTGGGCCAACGGAGCCGCAATCTCGGCAGCGACCTGAGGGAATGACAAATTTGACAGAAAAACGGTTATTTGTAAATGTAACAGTGGAGTACCACGGTCTAGTGGTCTGGTGTGTCGTACTCAAGATCTTGTGGTCAAGATCACAAAGATTGTGGTTTCGGGTCCAGCCGAGGGGTTGGTGGTGCTTGTGTCCTTGGGCAAGACACTTTGTCACATTTTGCTTCTCTCCGACCAGGATTAAAATGGCTACCTGGGGCTTAACTCCCCAAGGGAGTTTGAGATGATTTCAGACAGAGTTCAGAGTTGAGATGACCTGGGACAAAAATACAAACCCTTGAACGTTGTACCAGATACTCATATGCTAAAATGCTGTTTCATAACATCTAGGCTGCCCTCCCAAAACATCATCCTTTCATCCTAACAGCCCTGATTCCGAGGGCCATGTCTGGTACCCAGACTCTTACTAACCTTAGGTAATGTTTCCAGGACCATGTCCACCATGGCAGCATCCTGGTAGTCCTTCCAGGCGTCAGCCTTCTTAGCCATCTGCTCCGCCTCAGCCTTGGCCTTCTCTTCGATGGCGAAGGCTTCTGCCTCGCCCTTCAACTGCAATAAAAAGCCAACGAGAAATAAGGGTCTTATCAAGATCTGGGGCTAATTTCATGGAGTTGTTAAGCACAACAAAATTGCTTAGCACAAAAAGTCTTGCTTAATAAAACAAACCAATATTGAAAATTCCATTTGATATTCATGTTCAGGGAACAACAGCCAAAGTACAGATATTTTCCAGCTTAAACCCTGTTAAGAACTCATTTGCTTATTGAGTATTCCTAAACCTCTTGGAAACCAAGTAAATTGATGTCACATACCTGAATAGCTTCAGATGCAGCTTCCGCCTCCATCACAACACGCTTCCTGTAAGCAGGAAAAAAACATCAAGTGAGCGACATAGGACAACCCTGCCATGACCAGCACAATCTATAAACTTCTCATGTCCTGGACTTCCATGCAGGCCACAGCCTGCATTGCCCTGGTTCAAGACAATTTGGATTCTCTAATGAGAGTTCCCATGATTTCATATAGATCAAAGAGCCGCATCTTCATGGAGGGATCCTCGAAATACCGTTTCTCAGGTTTGCAGCGATGGTTTGCTATTAATGTTGTGAGCATGACCACTTTGGACAGGGAAAACACAGAGCTAGATAGGTCACATGGCAGAGCGCCGGTATGGTATTCTTGAGGTCTGAGGTTAGAATCCTGCTTCAGACAGTTGTATTTGTCTCTGAATGATTTAAATTCATCTAGTCAGTTTGCCTTGTGGTTTATTTGCTACTTTTCAAGAGTGTCCATTACAAAGGCAAAGATGTCTTGACCCTTACTAAGTGCTGACTCCCTAAAATCTTATCGTAGATGCCATAACTTCCCCTGCCTGAGGTAGGCCAGTCTTCGAGGAAACAATCTGAGCTTACATGTTGGCATCGGCGAGGGTCTCTAGCTTGTATCTCTCTGCGTCGGCAGGCTGCTTGACCTGAGCCTTCAGCTCCTTCTCCCGACGGGATATCTCCTGCTCCTGGACCTGGATCTGCTGGGATCTCTCCACCACACGGATCTGCATCTGTTCTTCCTTGATACGCTGCTTGGTCTTGGCAGCCTAGAGACAAAGATTGATAAAGATCAATCAGTCAGAGAAATCTTAAACTGTCATCAAGCAATTCACCACCTTGGCAGAACGTGCCACTTGTGAATCTATGATTTGAACTAAAACCATCAAACAAGTTTTGGATTGACGTTACTGTTCTGTGTTTCAAACCAGCAACCTTGCTTGCTCAGTTGATGCAGGACATTCATGCCGGTGCAAGCCAACTCATCAGAGAGTCATTGGGACTTGGAACCTACCTGGAGGTCGTAAGCAAGCTCGGAGTCGGCCTTCTTGGTCTGCACCTCCATGTCGTAAGCAGCCTTCTTCAGCTCAAAGTCTCTCTTGGCCTTGGCGATTTCAATGTCGTTGGCGTATCGCGCAGCCATCCTCTCCTCCTCAGCACGGGCTTCCTGTAATGAAATACAATCAATCAATCAATCACAATCGATCAACCGATCAATCAATCGGCAAAATGACAAGTTCGACAGCGGAATGCAAAGATGGAACACACAAGAAATATAGCTCTAGCATTGTACAATTTGACAGCACTGGCCAACTAGTGGACAACTAATGACTGACCTTGATACCAGAGTCTCGTTTGGCTTCGGCCTCACCGATCCGGGCGTCTCTCTTGACCTCAGCAGTACGGGCCAGGCCCAAAGCTTTCAGGTACCCCTGCAAGTATAAAAAGACACTTCCAACATTAATACGGACACTGGCTGTCGCAGAAAGCACAATACAGCCTAACAAAATGGTGGAGCTGGTAAAATTTTGATGACATTGAGTGTCATAGGACGGACAATTCGGAACCTACATTTTCGTCCCGGACGTCCTTCAGGGTGTAGCTGACCACACTGATGCCCATGTTGACCAGATCGGAGGAGGCCACCTCAAACACGTTCTTGGCAAACTTCTTGCGGTCCTTGTAAATCTCCTATCACACAATCAATGCAAAAAGTCAGTGTCAGTCTTTGATTAATGGTCAATTTGAAGCTGGCTCAGGGCTGCTTAGTAAAGTTTTCACGCTAAGCAAAGACGGGCTGAGCACCAGTCAGACGCAACATGCACTATGTTGCATTTTAGCTGGTAACACATATTTGCTTAGCCAAATGTTTTTAATTTAAGCTTAGCAAATTTGAGGGCTGAGTGCTCTATGAAATTGGCCCTCCAGCAAACAAGTTGAAGAGGGTTGCCTTGAAGCAAACAGTGCACAGCAGCAAATTAAATGTGCATAAAAGCATGAAGGTTAACATTAAGTGCAATTGCAAATACTGTACATCCCCCAATAGAGAGAAGTCCTTTTATAAGACCTCGCAACTTTCCGACATTACCTCAACTGTCATGGTACCCATAATGGCACGCTGGTGACCCTCCAGCGTTTCCATAGCGACCATTTCAACCTCGTGCTCAGTTTTACCCAGGAACTGCTGGCAGGCCTGCAGGAGCATATCTTTGTTCTGTCCTTGGACTTTGACCTGAGAAGGAGGAAACATATTGCTTTCAGATAAAAAAACCCATCAATTCACAAATTATAGACTTAGTGCTAATTTGCTATTAACCATTTGGCATTGAAAATTACTTTACAGGTCTACGTTTAATTTAATGGCGATTTTAAGCTCTGAACACCCCTTTGTTTTTGTCATATGCACAGCAAGCACAACAGAATGTATTCACATATGATAAAAACACACAGGGGTCCGGAACTTCACAATTGCCGGTTTAACCCAATCATGAATATTCTGAGGCCATGACGTGGGGCTGCTATGGATGCTCCCCGGGCTGAATGGGTTAGGTACACTCTGAAGCACCAGCAGGGGGCGTGCAATACACAGCGAAAAATTCCCCATATGCACTGTAACACGGATGGAAACAGTGCCGTGTGTAAAAAGCGCCGCGCTGATTGGTCAACGCGCGAGGCCGTGCTCGTGAGGTCAAGGAAACCATGTGCTGGCCCAACTCGTTACGCACGCACGCAGGGCCGTTGCAGACACGTACAGGGCACGCATTACGCGATGTGCCTATTCAAACACACGCGGTGTACGACTACGCAACGATCAACAGTCGGCCGTACGACATCTCCGGATGACCATGCAATTCTATGCATATTCATGTGGCGCTCTCAGCATACATAACCAATAGACCCAACACACGTTATATGAATATTCAACGACCCAACAATCACAATCAGACGGTGGCGCGGTTTCGCGGTAAAATGACAACAAA
This sequence comes from Astropecten irregularis, assembly GCA_963971285.1. Taxonomy (NCBI): domain Eukaryota; kingdom Metazoa; phylum Echinodermata; class Asteroidea; order Paxillosida; family Astropectinidae; genus Astropecten; species Astropecten irregularis. Next base: position 13,507,289 of record OZ020260.1, on the reverse strand, counting down.
AATACAGCTCACCAAAGTTCAAATACGATCGTGGTGTCCGTGAGTTCTCGAACGTCGGGTGACACCACCAAAAATGGTCAAAAGGTCAAAGAAATTGTACAAATTTGTATGTTTTTGGTACCATTCGAAAGATCGTGGCGAGGTCTGTCGAAGTAACTATGGTTAGAGTGGGCATCGCTGAGTATGTGCCCATGCGCGTCAGTTTCATTCATGAAAACTTCCATTTTTGGTCAGTGCGATGACGTCACATAATGAGATGATCGTGACGCCCTCTTGCAACCGTTTCGTGCCAATTCGTGTAAGGGATTTTTCGCTGTGCAATATGGTTATACCTGTGCAATACCGGTGACTGAGATGGGTACACCAAGGCGAGTGTAGACGTTTGCTGTGTCAATCTTCAGTGTCATGGTGTTTAGGGAAAGCTTCTGCACCTGTTGGACGATTGGCCAGACGAAAGTGCGCCCTCCCGAAACGAGAAGTGGTTTGGCATGGCAGCAACCTGTAAAATACCAACACAAAAACCAGCAGTGGCCTATAAAATCATTGACTGTAATCGGAAAGAAAACACAAAGTAAGCCCCCACTTGTTTAAATTTTTCTAATTTCAGATGTTAATGCATAATTAAAAATTTCATAACCATTACTGTGAGTGCGATAATTTTTTGTTGCAGCCGAAACAGAAAGAATGTTTTTCCATATCACAACTGGTAAACGACATGGCCATGTTTTGTTGTGATGACTCATAAGCTGTTTTTTTCCACACATATTCCTGCAGCAAATGTCCTGTCAAACAACGATTATTCGACCTCAAATCACTACGAACTGAGATACGAACTTACCGGAGACTACCATGGCCTCGTTTGGCCCACATACTTCGAAGAAAACCATGTTTGAGCCTCTTTTTGCAAGGAAATTGTATCTTTACGAGAGAAGGTTTGTAAACACAATTTTTCCGCAAGCCAAGCCCTAGCAGCACGTAAAATCATGAATATTTAACATGATCGATAAGTGCCTAGCCTCTAGGCCGTGTCCGAAGCTCATGGCTACGGCTTCAAATTACACATACGCCTACGGCTTGCGCAGCTCTAGCCACTCCAAGAAACGTATTAAGTCGAAACTGACTTAGCCTGGCCGCCCAAATAAATATAAAATAATTTACACCGAAATAAAAGCAACATTTATACATTTATTACAATATTTATATTCAATGAATTGGTTATATATTTTTTCAAGTCCAATTCATGAATAATTTTACTTATATTTTTCATTTATCTGCAGATAAAATACAAAGGAGGAATTTGATCAAGGTCAAAGTTCAACTGATTTTGGCTAGTCTTTAAACAAGACTTGTCATAACATAATTGTCAGTACTGCTTTAATTTTAATAGAAGAAAAGTTACTTTGCAACTCAAAAGACATGTTTAATCCATTAAATTTGTAAATGATAGATTCATCAATGCTATTTTTTTTAGCTTTCTTCTTTATTACTTAATTTCGTCAAATTTATTTAGGACCCATAAGTCCCCGACAATTGAGTGGCAGGCGCGATACAAGACTATGCCTTTGTTTTTCAAGAGCAGACCATTGATCTCCATTATACATTATGGAGATCAATGGAGCAGACGGTCGAGGTCAGAGGTGACAAAAATTGCCATGGCGGGTGGTTCGGCTGGAAATTGGTGTCTCATTGAGAGCGATCCCGCTGTCTTTACAGAACTTATCAGGGGATTCGGTAAGATTTGATTGCACTGGATATGTAATCAGGAAAGTTTGGATGAAAAGTCGAAATCTGAATGAGAATAGAACCGCATTTACTTTAGCGACTGACCGCCCACATGGCCCACGACCAACTCAATCACACATGCAGTGACATGATGACAATTGATTGATGACCATCCACTGACATAGTCCGAGTAACTTGGACCCTAAAAATCGCCTTTTTTAACATTTGGACATGGTCTGGCGATAGTAGGGTCCAAGTACCTTGTTTGCATTTTGGTTGCAAGAGCTCCATTTTGCAATGTTTTGCCTCTACCCTGAATCAAAATCCTGTGATTTCACCTCCAAAACGATCCCTAAATGTCTCATGCGGCCAGCTATGGACCAAGGGAGAATTGGAGATTCCAATAATGACAAGGTTTACTCACAGTTTTTGAAGAAAAGATCATTTTTCCTAAAAATGGGCACAGAGACCTCCTATAAAATGAGCACAATGTCCGTTGGGTCGGCCATCTTTGTTTTTCAAATTGTACACTGGTACCCGGAAAAAAATTAGGGAAAATATGATCTTTTCTTTAAAAAATGTGAGTAAACCTTGTAATTATTGGAATCTCCAATTCTCCCTTGGTCCATAGCTGGCCGCATGAGACATTTTAGGATCGTTTTGAAGGTGAAATCACAGGATTTTGACTCAGGGTAGAGGCAAAACATTGCAAAATGGAGCTCTTGCAACCAAAATGCAAACAAGGTACTTGGACCCTACTATCGCCAGACCATGTCCAAATGTTAAAAAAGGCGATTTTTAGGGTCCAAGTTACTCGGACTACCACTGACACTGCACTGCATGATGATGACAAACATGAGCCATAACACATCCGAGAAGCACATGGTTTTGTCACAAAGTCATGTGCTTCTCGCAATGTGTAATTTGTAATACTTTTTTTAATAGTTTAAATAGGCCTTTGCTTAATTAGCACAGTACGTAAACGCTTACCTGCTTACCCCTTCATGCCCTTTAAAGTTTAACTTTAAGTTTAATAAATTAAAGGCTTTATTGGCTTAAAGCCTTAAAAACTCAAATTCATTTGTTGAAACTTGTGTGTTGTTCACGGTCTTTCATCTTAATTCAAGTGTGTGTGTGGTCACGTCTGTAGACCTACATTTCTGTAATTCTGAGGGTTTCCTTTGTTGTAATTTTGTGACAACTGAAATTGATGCTAAAACTGGATTGGCCCAGCCCCAGCCATGAAAATTTAAACATTTTCTTAAATAAATGGGTTAACGTTTGCTGTCGATGTTTTATTTTGTAAGCAAATGCAGCTGCAGCAACGCCTAACAATGATGTTCAGTTCTAACTTCTATGTCTGCCATGTAGGCCCTACTCTGTTTACATTTACTAATTTAGGCATAGGCCCTAATTAGGCCTATATTACTTTATTTTAGGCCTTGGCCCCTAATTATAAATTTGTTTATTTAATTTTTGAATCCCTTTTGCCACTTTACTTTTTGAAGGTGTTAAAGGTGCCCAAGTTGAAGAGATTTGGACCTTGGACGATGAAGCTAGCCTTTCCAGACTCAAGTAAGTGTGCCCCTTTAATTTGTCTTAATTAGTACGGATGGTAAATAGAAAGGAATATGTCTGGTTAGTATGGCAATTGTCAATTCTTAACAAATCTTTTTTTAAATGTCATGACATAATAATTTTTTTGCTTTCTTTAGACCAGTCCATGGACTGATTTTCCTTTTCAAATGGCAAGCCGGGGAGGAACCATCGGGTGCTGTGGTCCAGGATAGCCGCATGGATAAGATATTCTTTGCAAAACAGGTGAGGAGGTTTGAAAAGAATTAGCCATCAGATTACAAGCTTTATGCTCATCCCAATGTGGGGCTTGTACATCTTAGCCACTGCCTTGGTGCCCTTGGTCATTGCGTTGGTGCCCCTGGTCACTGCCTCGGTGCCCCTAGTCATTGCCTAGGTGGCTCTGGTCTCCGTTTAAGTGCCTCTGGTCATTGCCTCGGTGCTCTTGGTCATTGCCTTGGTGCCCCTGGTCATTGCCTTGGTGTCCCTGGTCATTGCCCTTGTGCTCCTGGTCATTGTCTTGCTGCCCAAGCCCTTCCACAATGTGATCCCATAATTTAGGATTAAATGTTTAAAATGTTTATGCAAAGTCAGGAATGCCATTTTAAATTGTGCCCAACCCTGTTGAATGAATCTCTAATTTATACTTAGCAATATAAACATTTTTTATCATTCGTACAATTAAGGTGATAACAAATGCTTGTGCAACCCAAGCTATTCTCAGTATATTACTGAACTGCCAGCACGAGGACGTGGATCTTGGCAAGAAACTGAGCGAGTTCAAGGAATTCACCAGCAGTTTTGACCCCACGGTGAGTATTTCTAGAAATTACGGACAGTCTTCATCGATTGTGAAAAACTCTAGCACAATGCTGTGGTCTGGTGGTCTGGCGTGTTGAACTCAAAGTCTTGTGGCCAATCTACAGATTGTGGGTTCAAATCCAGCCATGGGTTAATGGTGCTTGCGTCCTTGGGCAAGGCACTCTGTCACATATTGCTCCTCTTCACCCAGGTGTAAATGGGTACCTTCGAGGGTAGAAATGGCTTTGTGGTTTGATTAGCCTCTGTGCGCTGAATACGGCAGCCAGGGCTGTATACTCCCCAGGGAGTTGAGATTGTTTCAGGAATGTAATACTTATTGTAGCCCAATGACCAGGGATAATAGTAATACGTGCATAGAGACATCATACGTTGATTGTGATATGCGCTATATAGAAGCGGTTTATTATTATTATTGTTATTATTAATGAAACTCTACCTTGATATTATTTTTTTTATCTAATTCAGATGAAGGGATTGAGCATCAGCAACTCTGAAGTAATCAGACAAGTACACAATAGCTTCTCAAGGTAAAAATTTGTTCACAGGTTCCACAAAACAGTTATTAATAGATAAAGAATGTATCAGTAATTACAAACTTTTCTTCACAGAGTTTCTCAAAACAGACAATGAATTTGCATGCCTAGCTCATAATGCTTTAGTTTGTTGATGTGAAAGATCCCAACACTGATTGATGAATGTTGCTTCGACAGGCAGCAGATGTTTGAGTTTGATTCGTCGCTGGCCAATAAAGACGAGGACTCCTATCATTTTGTCGGTTACATCCCAATCAGTGGCAGATTATACGAACTCGACGGGCTAAAGGAAGGACCTGTGGATTTAGGTAAGAGAGAGATGGTAGACGTCGGCCAGAGTTACCTCTAAATCTAACCCCACCAAAATCCATCCTCAGTATTGCTGGATTCTCGAAGGCATGGAACTTTCAGGCCCAAGCATTATAAATTCATACAGGTAGACTTGATGACACTGTCTGTTCCAGTCCGATGAAGATGTAATTCGGGTGTACAGAGCATTGGTTGATTTTGGTAGATTCTGGAAGGGTCTATGTCAGTTTCTCTCATATTAGACATGCTCCCCAAGGAAAAACTGCCTTTCTTCTTCAAGAATGAAATTTATGGCTCTCTCTAGTTGGAAAGGTAGAGCTCAATAACAACTTCAGTTTTAACCGTACCTCAAGCCCAGGTTGTGATGGCATTCTTCCTTTTGTATCATTGAAAGTCTTGAAAATCCTCAATCTGATTTGTCTCAATAATCCTCTCTAATGCTATGGTTATTTTCAAAGGTAAATGTGACGCCGACGATTGGCTAAAGACTGTCAAACCGGCCATCGAACAAAGAATAAAGAAGTAAGTGGTTTTTGTTGTATGATCTTTTCCATGAGCTTGCATTCAAGAGTTAGCCTTGGCCTTGTAATAATTAGCAAGTTTTGAATTTCTAGTTTTCCCTTTCCATCCAGTGCTGTCACATTTAGGTCCAGGGGTCGATTTCACCAAACTCATCGTAACTTACTATCAACCCTAGGACTTATAAAGCATTGCAGCCCTATGTAGGATACGATGGGTTATCCTACGTTACTCAAGTTACGATCGTAGGGCTTTGTGAATTCGACACCTGGTAGCATACTAAGAGTGTATACACACACCACATCTGAATTTACCGTAGACTCATTTTCACTCCAGAAAACAACACTCCAGTAGTCAACTTAAAGTCCTAGAAGGACGCAACTAATGCAAAACCCTTCTGGTTTCTGTGATCAGGTACAGCTCTGGGGAGATACACTTCAACCTCATGGCAATTATATCCGACCGGCAGATGATCTATCAACGAAAGCACGATCAGCTGAAAGCACAGCTAAGCGCATTAGAGTCCAAGGTAAGGGAGCTATTAAGTAACAGGTTCACGTCGAAACAGGGTTAATACTCAATATTGGGAACTGTACACTCTCATGAAAGTTAAACACTACATGGTGCAACCTAGGCTTCCGTTCGTAGTGCACAGGAACTTCTTTTATTTGAGAAATTCCCATCTGTGATACAATGCTCAGTCACCAGTGTCTAAAGACATGTGTAAGATGTGGAATGAATGGTATTTTAACAAATAGGAATGAAAACTGCAACTTTTCTTTTGCTAGTGGTGATTGAGAATTATAATTTCTGGCACTCATCGCCATGTTTAACAATCATGTGTAAATCTGAATTTGTTTGTCATTATTTTGTATGTAAACCACAACACCACATTCAAAGTGTTGTAGTTTGCAGTTTGCTGTAAATTTTGTGAGTTCAGAAGAAGTACACTGGTTGACGATATGGACTTTAAGCAGCTCTCACCCCAATGGACCGTTCCGGCTTTGATCTTAAGCCCCACCCACATGTGTGTTTTACATAACATGATAACAGCATGTGACCGAGTTTGACCGAGGCGTTCTTGGTCACCTGATTAAAAGGCGTCCTCCAATTGGTCAAAGCGCACAGTTTGATTGACAGGCCGGAAGGGTCCATTGTGTATTGATTGTGAAGTACTAGTTTTAAAGTCATTTTTTTCATGTAGTGGTATGCTTTCCTCATGACATAGTTGATCCAAGATAAAAAAAAAAATTGATACGATCAGAAATCCAGGAGAGATGACTGCTGATAATCGCTCATTAATCACACGTTTGCCATCATTGTCACGAGCAAAGTCTAAATCAGAAATAAGTCTATCAATGATCAAATAAACATTTTATGTAAGTTTTTATTTACATTGCTATTCCTATGAATCATTGTCAATATTGCACGCACTGTGACCTGGATTTTGCAGATGCTTACATAAATTTACCACAAAACCCATGTAAATGAATCTAAAAATTAAAAGGATTATGATATATATACATGTGTATATACGTTTAGGTATTGTAGAAAAAAGAACAGATGTGTTTAAAAATAATTTCTTAACTTTTCCATTTTAATTTTTCCAAGTACAGTTTTGTCTGGTCAGTCTAAAACTTGTTGAGTGTAACTAGTTTTAAATAAATGTTATATATTATTTAAATGATGTTAGGAGGATGTAATGGAAACTGACCAATCCGGTGAGCCGCAGACAGCCTCCAGCATCCAATCAGAGCTGAGTAGGCTGACCATGCTCCTGGATGAAGAGAAACAGAAAGTGAAAAAGTTCAAGGTCAGTTTTATAAGAAAAATTGAGTCAGGTTTTCGCTATTTTCTTATGACTCAGATGTTTGATTGAGCTCAAGTTTCCACAGGTTTATAATTTCATGTGTACATGTTTGATCTGACAAAGTGTGACATTTACCAATCATGTTTTATACCTTTAAAGTAAATAATGTTGCAATCTGGCAAGTTTTAGAATTGGGTAATACAATAAGTAGAAATTGGGTTTGTAAAAGTCTTTTTTTTTACACATGGAAAAAGTCAAATTTGAGGCTTGATTGGCTGCAAGATTAAATGCACCATTATTTCATCCTCCTTTTCCCTGTGCAGGTTGAAAATATCAGACGGAAGCACAACTACTTACCAATGATAATGGAGCTACTGAAAGTACTAGCAGGCAAAGGGGAACTGCTACCACTAGTTCAAAAGGTATGCGTAATTTCAAACCCATATACATGTATCAGTGAGATATATTGAGGCTCCTAGATGAAATGCATTATACTTACATTTCAATATTTTGGGCATGGCTTTATCATGCTGTATGTACATGTACACCCAAGATGGCATTATAGAGAAGTTTCGTTTTGGTGAAAAGTGTGGCTTTTTGAGTTCAGAGTGATACAAATCCAAGAAATTTGAATATGACCAATGCAACAATCTGGGAAAATAACTCCCAATGCTATTTATAGCGCCTAGGTCACTATCTTGCATTTCATTGCCAAAACCTGAAGATTTGGTCGACCATTGTGATTCTCAGAGAAATATTTCCTTACGCTGAGTAAAATTTTGTGTTTTAGTAAAGCTGTATGAAGTTGGCGGCTGACGTGTGCTGCTGTTTTCCCCCTCTCTTCACCAGGCCCAAGAAAAGGCGGCGGCCCAGGCCAAGGAGAAGGACAAAGGCACAAAAGAAGTGGCGACGACAAAGTGAAACCACCCTGTTTGGCAGACCCCTTCTGGGAAATAGCGGGATACCACAATCAAGCTCTTAGATCGTACGGAACCCTCATACAGGTACCTAACAGTCTACAAGAGTTGACACAAATTTATCGACACACCCTTTTCCTCGGACATGGACATTACAGACAAGTTTGGAAGGTAACTACAAATTGGAGAAACGAACGTGGAGGTCCTGGTTGATATACTGGTGTTAATTTGGCATTGATAGTGGAGTGAGCAAACCAGCTAGCAGGATTCTTTGAGCTCTTTTATTTTGAAGGAACATATCTCTTGTGTTTTTGACTCAGCTTAAATGCCTCCTTTTGTAAACTGTGCCATCGGTTTTGGTTTTCGTCATGCATATCACTGTCAAACAATCTTAACTGCCAGTTCGCAGGAGTTGATGTGGGTTGGTTGTCAGTCACATAACCTCCTCTGAACCAATCAAACTGTAGCCGCATCCTTATACAATTCAGCTCCCCAGCTATGAGCAAGGATGATCGACTTCAAAAGTTATTGTTATAATGTGCAGTATACCCCACCATCCATCTCCCACCCCTTAAAAACTTTAACTTGTCTTTGCTTTGAAAAAAGACTGATGATACACAATGTAGTTAATTTGCCATTGATATGCTATATTGGATATTGAATTAATAGTGCACTACAGAGGAATGCCATTATGCCGCTATAACGAATTTGGCAGGATCCACAGATATTGTACATTATTTGGGCCTGTTTGTTTCATGCACGGGATCCCAGATTTGCGGATCCGCGTCCCATGCAGGATACGCTAAAATGGGATCTGGATCAGTAGGATCCGTGATCCCGTGTGTTAAACAAACAGGCCCATAGCGATCGTTTTAGAGGTCCCCCATATACCACCAGTGCTTTGGCATTCAGTGTGTTTTTATGCAATAATTGGGCGCCAAGGATGATGCTTGGTATAGACGAATGTTCAGTGTAGTGGTGTTTGTTATAGCAGCCTTCCACTTCAGCTGTCGTGTTTGCAAGTATTGGGATCACATTGTGTATGTGCAAACATTCATGCACATTAATGCTTCCCTGGATACGAATCTCTCTCAAGGTTGAATTATGATAACATCTGTTAAGCCTTGATTACATCGCTGATAGTTACAGTTACAGAGTATCTCCAGCCGATTATTACATCATCCTGGATCAGGAGACCTGCGCCAATTTCATAGAGGTGCTTAAGCACCAAGATTAGCTTAAGCATAAAAAACCTTGGTAAATAAAATCATCATGCCAGTCAAAACTCCTTGTGAATGTTATGCTTATCAAACAATGGACAAATGCAAGTCCAAATCAGTGAGCATCACATGAGAATTTGGTTGGTAATCCTGTTTGATCAAGGAAGATTTTTCCTGCTTAAGCAAATTTTGTGCTTAAGCAGCTACCCCTGTTGACTTGGACTACTAAGCAGGCTTTGACATAACCCTGCCACTTTGTTTGTTCAGCTTGCATTGGGACTAAATGCAAACCCAGACAGGATTAATGGATTCCCTGGATGTCACAGTGATGAGGTCACAGACCTTTCTTGAAACATCTGTATTTTGTATTAATGATGTTAGCTTATGGTGACTCCAATGTGTCCTTGCTTTACAACCTCCTGAAATCTCCTGTCATTTTAATGATAGAATCTTCCTGTTTGGCCTTCAGCTTCCAGGGCAGTGTCACAGATCGAGCTGCTTTAACAATCAAATCTCATAGAAGCACCCTCCGTACCCAGACATTGCGCTTCTTCTCTTGAACATAAACATTTCCAATGGGCCATGCAGACTAGAAACCTTGTAGGCCGTGTTGTAGGTCTTGAGAACGGACTCGGAGTCGAACTTCCAGGTCTCGACTACAACACTGCTGTTATTAAGATTCCCTGAAAAAGCTGTGAGGAGATTTGGTGAAATTTTTGATGCCATAAATACATGTATTAAACTGCTGCAGACTACTTACTTATCAACCAAATTAAAATGATGACATGATTAATGTAATGCTAAGAGTTAGGAGGGCCTATAGCCTGACATTTTGATCACTGCAGGGTCTTTCCCAAAGGCTAAAATCTTGATTTTTTTTTTATTCGTTATCCTTGTTTAACTTTTGAGAAAGATTCTCTAAAAATTGGGTTATACATGTAGTAGACAGCAGCACAAAGTTCGGACTTTTTCAAATTTGAGTTGTCCAGTTTGTTCAAAGTCCGTGATCAATCATTGGACAAAAGAATTCATTTATTCATTTTATTTCTTTGTACATGTGTGTATACCTCTATCTATCTGGCGGGACTTATTGTTACTTTAGTTCGAGAAATGAATAGGATCCAAGACGCTCATGTGCCTGTGTATTAAGAAATGGCAGAAATAAAAACAAAATACCGAAAACAAGGAATGATATTGAACTTTATTCCTTTCTTCTATCCATTGAATAATTTGTGGATATTTCCTACGTCTCCCAAATGGAATACCCAGTTAAAGGTATAATACATGATTGATAAAGATCACAGAACAGCGCTCACACTTTGTCTAATCCAGCATGTACATATAATGGTAATCCTGTGGAAATTTGAGCTCAATTGGACATCTAGTCTGAGTCACGAGAAAATAGCGAAAACCCGACTCAATTTTTCTTATAAAACATAAAAAAGGAGTTTTGATCTTGCCAAAATCAAAAAATGTTTTTGGTGTTTGGTTTTACTCTTTCTGGATAAATACACCATTTCATGCGGAAATATTTTAACGATATGTTTCTACCAGCACCATCTTCATACCCTGAAAGTTATACGTAAATCTGTGAACATGTCTGTTTTGGTATGTTACCAATCCTGTACTGTACCTTTAAGAATCGATTTCCATAGTGCTTCTGAATTTGCCGTGACCAGTTTAAGTATTTTTACAAGTTTGGAGTTGAGAGCAAAATCTTGATAACCTATCGATGGATTTGAAGAAGAAAGATGCATGACCGGATATCTGATTCAAACATTACAAACAAACAAACACCCAACAAACAGAAACGTATATGTTTTGAATTTGAAAATGCACATTTAAGAAGATGGTAAAAGTACAAAGTGTTCATATGGGGGCCTAACATCTTGTCGAAAACAAACAAACAAACACCCCATCAAACAAACAAAACCCAGCATTTAAGTCAACCAATCAGAATGAAGCCCGTCTCAATAAAAGAACTATTTCCCCAAACTTCCCGACATTGAATATCTTAATCTTTGAAAAAAAAATGTTTTCGTTTTACTGTAAAATGTAACATTTCTAATAAAGGCGCTTGCCTGAGAAAATAGTTATTATACAATTTCGATTCTTTTGCCAAAACATGGGCAGATCATTTAAAAATATTGTTATCCGCTCAAAACCTTTTGTCAAAGTCGCGCCAATTCGAGTAAGGCAGGTAACATTTAATCTCCTTGGTGAAGGTGATTTATGTAACGGATCCTATTTCAAAGTGCATCAACCCTTGAACCGTACGACTTAGAACGTCCACAATTCGATGAAATAAGTTGCTGATAATCTTTAGCCTCATGTTATTGTATGCTAATGTGTCGCGACTTGGCTTATTATCGTAGGGTTTTGTGACGTACAGCGTGCATGCCTCTCGCGTGATCGGAAACTTGGCCATAATAAATATTGCCAAAAGTGAAGTCGGTGCTGGCTTGGAGGTATAAAAAAGGATCACAGTCCGTGGTGCTGGAGACTCTTTATCTAACACTTGACCGGCTCAGCGCAGCACGCAACCCGTCTGTCGGTCCGTGCGAGGATCGCTTGCCACCAGCATGGTAAGATACAGTTGTTTCCCAATTGGTACTTGATGCCTTTGCGAAATAAGGCTTGAGGCTAGGCTTGGATTTATTTTGCTACCGCCATTTCGTGTCCTAAATGAAATGATTCATGGCGAAGCTGGAGCCTTTCTTTGGCTTCGTCATGTGGCCCGATCCATTCATTTCGTTTTGTGGGCCTCAAATGGCGGTATAGCGAACTTAGTCCTAAGCCTAGCCTCAAGCCTGGTTTCGTAAAGTTCATAGTTTGTTTCTAGTAGTTGGTGCATTGTTTGTACAACTTCTGTAATAATCAGTATAGGCTTAGTGGCAGAAGTCCGTCGTGCAAACCTAGATACATGTAAAAGCAAATAATGACGGACCCTTTAATTAAAACTGGCTTGGAAAACTGTTCACCCAAATTGCACAGGCTTATGGTTTATTTCCTCTTGATTAGGCCTGCAAATTGACTCGGATTTCGAATTTCAAATTTCATAATTTCAGAGTTTCAAATACTTCCAGGACTAGGTTTATTACGTGCTATGCTGTACTGCATCAACATTGTGTTCTGTTACTGAAATTATTAGATTTCAAAAGCGAAAAAGAAACCTGAAATTCCCTGCAACTGTTCTGCTGCATGCTCATTAAATGGGCGGGGCTATCAGACTCGAAGGGGACACCGTTCTCTCGAACAGTCATTTCATTATGTTTCACACCATGATTGATTGATTAAACAGTTGCTCCGCATATTCCTGAACTTACATGCATTTATTACGGCCGTTGACTTTTGTTTGATAATGATCGGCCTTTATTTCCTAGAAATGTTTGTATGGAATGCGGATAGGCCTGACCTGAACTTTGATTTGGCAATAACATCTGGGTCTCTTTTCTCTTAAAAAAAAAATATATATAGCAATAATACAGAATGGACGTGTTTTGTATCTGTAGGCCTACTGTCTTACTGTTTTCGTAAGATAAGATTGCCGTGAACTTGACCCTATCTTAGTGTGGGGCGCCTGTATTGTGTGGGACTTTCCCGGGCACTTCACCGAGGCTGAGTGACGTGGTGGCCTTACACCTCGTTATTTCAGTTGGAGAAAGCAACATTAATGTAATGATGTCTTTATCAGCCCTGTCTGTTTACTTATTGAATGTCATAAGTGCATTGGCTAAAACTAGCGCAGTGGTACTATAGTTTTACGACGCTTAGTCGCACGGTGTATCCTTATAGACACATAAAAAGTATGGTGACTCCGAAAGGACACCAATATTTTTGACGAAATCGGCAAGTTTTGCAGCCTACTTAATACAATGTAATAGCATCTGCATAATAGTTGTCACTCGAACCAACTTAGTGGGGACTATTTGTTTTGCAGTATCGTGTCGTGTTGATCCTCCTTCTCTGTGGCCTTCTGGCCCAAGCATATCCTTCCGCCGACTCCGGTCCAGTGAAAGACATTGATGGGCTGTATGAGCGGACAGGAATCAGCGAGTATGGTGCCGCGACATCTGCACAATCGTCATGGGGCGATTCCCTAAAGGTAGGCTTGGTTCCAGACATCAATATACGTACTATTCCATTGGCGTTACCCAATCATCTAATAATCTGAAATCTCATCCTACGAAATAATCTGAACCTCAAATACATAAGAATGACACGCTATCAGTTTTGGCAGTGATCCTGTCTGATTTGGCTGCTGTGATAAACGACTAATATTGAGACGATAAGATATCTATTATTGGTATTCTGTACACAAGCCCTATTTTCCTACAAAAGTATCACTGGGAGTTTTAGGTTCAATTTTTAACCTCGGGAAACCGGCTGTTGATGAATAAATATTTTTTTCTTTTTTTTTCTTGAAGGTATTATACGTACATGATTGGTCACAGAACAGCACCCACACTTTATCTAATCCAGCATGTACATGAAATAATAAGCCTGTGAAAATGTGAGCTCAATTGGACATCTCAAGAAAATAGCAAAAACCTGACTCAAGTTTTCTTATAAAACAGAAACAATGGTTTTGATCTTACCCCGAGATCAAAACTGGTTCTGGTCTTTGTTTTACTCTTTTTCTGGATAAATGTACCATTTCAGGCGGAAATATTTTAATGGTATGTTTCTACCATAACCATCTTTATACCCTAAAAGTTATATGTAAATCTGTGAACATTTCTGTTTGGGTATGTTACCAATCCTGTACTGTAGACCTACCTTGAATGCATAGTCTTTTTATCTGCAGAGCCAGTTGAGTAGCCTCAGTCAGATGTTAGATCGGACTATGGCAAACTTTCGATGTTGGTTGGAAGAGTAAGTGAAAATTATATCAATGAATAGACATTTAGACATTCTCTCTTTTATTTGGTGTGGGTGTGGAGAGGGGAGGGGGAGGATGACTGAAACAAAGTCAGAAATCACACGTGTGGCTTGAGGACGTGCGTCGACTAAAGAGTGGATCTGACGTTTCGATCCTAGCAACATGCTCTTCTTGAGATACAATTTATTATAAATAATTATCTGGGTTCAACTGCTGACACAATGCGCGTGCGCCAATGTTGAATTTGGTCACATTGTCTGTCAAGAAGATTAGGCCTAATGTTTTGCAATTTTGGTAACGTGATATTTGTATAAAATAAAAGACTAGGTTGAAATCTCGTGAAGATTCATATCCGGAGTTTCAAAGTTTTTTTTTCAAACTGTGATCAGTTGATAAATCGCGCTTTGCTCTTTTCCTTGAACGATGCCAGATGTAGCGAAGCTGAGAAGTACGGGGTGACCGTAGACACCCGTGAGCAGCCGGTATACGAGGAGCTGTGCCGCCCCGGTGTGCCCTACGGCTACGAAGCCCGGAGTTACAATCGCTCCATCTGGCTCTCCTTGAAGGTAGTCGCCAGATTTCCCGATGTGGCTGTCCTTGATGCTCGGCCAAGACTGCTGGCGTACTTCGAAGGAGAAAACGCACGAAGTACGAAAATAATGTTTTTGGTGTGGCGTGGGATTTTTGTTTTAGTAAAGCTTTTTTTAAAAGAAGGTTTGGACTATGCACTGACGACATGATTGTTGTTGTTGGCTTTTCCGATTTTTTCGGAAAAGGTATTGTTTTTGTTCTGATTTTTGGCTTTTCCGTGTTCAACGGAAAAGGTATTGTTTTTGTTCTGATTTTTTTTTTGGCTTTTTCGCGGAAGCGAAAAGCCTTTATTTTTGTTCTGTTTTTTTTTTTTCTTCTTCCTCTTCTTCCTGTCGCTTGAGTTACCATAGACTTTTTCTCTGCGGCACTTTGGCTACTTTTGAACTGCCGATTTTAACCAAACTTGGTGTGAAGGAAGTCCATATAGGGTAGTTGTCTCCCGAAAATTTTTAACATTATGACGTCATCAGGTGTCATGTGACAAGTGATTTGAATTTAATAATCAAAATCTTCAAAAATCTACAAAAAATCAACGGTTTGAGATATTAACTTGATTCTTTCACCAAAAATGATTGTTAGGCAGGGTCTTTCTTTGTGACACATTGCTTGACCTCTGTGACCTCTACTTCCGGTCAAACAGGAAGTAGCTCCTCATTTAAAAGTGGTAAGAGCTAGGATCATGATTCTTTCACCAAATATCAATGTTAGGCAAGGTCTTTCTTTGTGACACATTGCTTGACCTCTGTGACCTCTACTTCCGGTCAAACCGGAAGTAGCTCCTCATTTAAAAGTGTTAAGAGCTAGGATCATGGTTCTTTCACCAAAAGTAAATGTTATGCAAGGTCTTTCTTTGTGACATATTGGTTGACCCCTGTGACCTCTACTTCCGGTCAAACAGGAAGTAGCTCCTTGTTTAAAAGGGGTAAGAGCTAGGATCATAATTCTTTTACCAAAAGGCAATGTTAGGGAAGGTCGATCTTAATTAGCGGCAAAATTCTTATTGAAAAGGAATTTATATCATATGCGGAAAAGCCTTATGTGCTGTTTTCAACAGCCATAAACTCTAGTATTTTTTTTGAGTTTGTGCTGTGGCCCATAGACTTTGTACACAGATTTTTGTCCGCGGCACTTTGGTCACTTTGAAACAGCCGATCTTAACCAAACTTGGTCTGAATGAAGTCCATATAGGGTAGTTGTTCCCCGAAACTTTTCGTCATCCTGACGTCAAAACTTGATTTTATATGATTTTTTTAATTATCAAACTAGCCCGTTCACTTTGTACACAGATTACGTGAACATGGTCGTTGTACTAAACATAAAGCTTGATCAATTCCCCATACACTATGTACAGTGTACATGTAGGCCTGCGTACGCAATTCACTGTTTGTAACATACAATGCACATGTCCGATTGCGTGATACAAAACGTCGTTTACACTTGCCATAGTTTGCACGTAATTCCTTTTATATATCATTAAATACCAGCACCAAATCTTAATCGAAATGCTATCGATGTAGGTTGCTCTGTACGTGAAAATATTGGTCATTAAATAAAACATACGATTTAAACAACATAAATACAAGGCGCGTTGAGATGTTTGATTGCCTGGATTATATATGCCGTTTTTTTATTTACTTCCTTACCATAGTTGCCAGCAAAGCAGCGTAAATGCTGATTTTGAGCCGTGTTTTGACCAGACAACCACGCACGCGCAGCAATCTACTTATACCGTTTTCAGTACGTAAGGTTGCACCCAAGTAAATAAACTCCCGTGGACAACAGTGATAAATCCCCAAACTTCAAAAATCGTTAAAAAATATACAGAACTCTCACAGCTGTTCAAGTTGCACAGAAAAGTGATGATGAACATGTAACCTTTCATTTTCTTTTCATTTTATGGTAGGGAGACCGTTGAATTTTTGAGTTAAACTCATTCTCAGCTGACCACCCCTAAAACAAGGTACGGATCACTCCAGTCAAAGAAGCCATTAAAAAAAAACATCCCTCTGCAAAGCGGCTGAAATAGACCCACTTTCTCACCCAATTGCATCAAAAATGGTCACAAATGGAAGCCCAGAGACCGGGCAGGAGGTCCAGTGCCGTATTACTTAAATCCTTCATTTTCATAGCTCTTACAACTCTCTTATTTCAAATATATTGAGTGCTTAACTTTTATTCATGAGCTCGGCGGACCCATTTGGCCACTACATGTATTTACTTGGCTGCACCCGTATTTTCCGAGCGCACGGTTTTGAATAACGCCCTCTTTTGATTAAAACGAGAAATCATTTCCCGAAGACGATATCATTTATTTGCTGAATCAAACAACATCAGCGATGTGTATTTAATTAGAGAAATATTCTATATCATATGCGGAAAAGCCATATGTGCTGTTTTCAACAGCCATAAACTCTAGTATTTTTTTGGAGTTTGTTCTGCGGCCCATAGACTTTGTACACAGATTTTTGTCCGCGGCACTTTGGTCACTTTGAAACAGCCGATCTTAACCAAACTTGGTCTGAATGAAGTCCGTATAGGGTAGTTGTTCCCCGAAACTTTTCGTCATCATGACGTCATATCTTGATTTTATATGAATTTTTTAATATTTCTCACAGCCCGTTAACTTTGTACACAGATTACGTGACAATATGGTCGTGTACAAAACATATGATGCTCGAATGACTCAACTCTCCCCATACATGTACACTGCACTGTTCGTACGTATTTCACTGCACTGTGTGTATGGCATTCATAATAATGTCCGCGGATTGCGTGACTCGATCAAAACTTCGTTTATAATCTAATTTCCATAGACATTTTCATATAAGACTTTTTATATATCGTTAAATACCAGCACCAAATATCGAAATGCTATCGATGTAGGTTGCCGTATTGTACGTCATTTTATGATTCGCATTAATATTAGCTATACATGTAAAACGTAATACTTGGTAAGAGTTGTATGGAAAAGTGCAATGATCCATAATTTGTTTTTTTGTACGTGGCAATAATGATCAGTTTTACACATGAACAAATTGAATTATATCACGCCATTTCCCCAGACTTACGTGTCATCAGAGTGATTTCATGTTCTTGATATAATTTTGTATAAATATTCTATTCAGTAGGCCTATTTATTGGCAAAATACAGTCAGCGTCGGTCCCCCATCGGCCCGACCTCGGCTGGACGACCATTGTTCGTACACGCGGTGGTATTTACACGGCCGTTTCATAGTGGCAACCACCATGCACCAGCAGACTACGGTCGGTGGATGGGCGCCGCTGCTGAGCCGCCGGCGGCCCGATGGCGTGGCTTGCGCACTGGGCTTTGGGCCGGGACGTGATGTCCGATTGACCGTTGACTCAAAACTATATTTTTCCTCATTTTTTTATATCATTTTCAAACAATTTTAATAACACATAGAAGGAACGGCCGATCGCCTCGAAAATTGGTAGGTTTTGGAAATAGAAGTTGGCGATTAATAATGAAGTCATGACAACTTCATCACTTAATCTTTTATAAATTTTTCAATCTTTCCCACGCTACCCGATTGACATGAAAATAATGATCATAGTAAAACATACGATGTGATGCTCGATCGATTGACTCAATTTCCCAAAACATGTGTAAAACAGTATGTTTGTTTACAGTATGTAAAACTTACATGTTCGTATGTCTGTTGAGTGTTGACTTTTCAGAATTTTTCACAAAATGTTTGCGAGTTGACGTAATGTTTGCGAGTTGACGTAATGTTTGCCAGTTGACGTAATGTTTGCTAGTTGATGTAATGTTTGCCAGTTGACGTAATGTTTGCGAGTTGACGTAAAGTTTGCCAGTTTACGTAATGTTTAAGAGTTGACGCAATGTGTGCGAGTTGATGCAATGTTTGCGAGTTGATGTAATGTTTGCGAGTTGACGTAATGTTTGCAAGTTGACGTAATGTTTGCGAGTTGATGTAATGTTTGCGAGTTGACGTAATGTTTGCGAGTTGACGCAATGTTTGCAAGTTGACGTAATGTTTGCGAGTTGACGTGATGTTTGCGAGTTGACGTAATGTTCGCGAGTTGACGCAATGTTTGCAAGTTGACGTAATGTTTGCGAGTTGACGTAATGTTTGCGAGTTGACGCAATGTTTGTGAGTTGACGTAATGTTTTCAACAAAAGTGATCATGATTCTTTCACCAAAAGACAATGTTAGGCATGGTTATTCTTTGTGACACAATTCTAAATGTCAATGTGTTCCATAAACCCTGCAACAAATGGGTCAAACTTAAATTTTCTACATTGAAATATGTATACCTTTAAACCATATGTCTTAATCAAACAAAATAATGGATGTGCATTAATTTGACAAATGTTTTATGTATCATGCGGAAAAGCCATGTGTTCTGTTTTCAACAGACACAATCTCTAGTTTTTTCTTCTTCTTCTTCTTCTTGTCGTTTGAGTTACCATAGACTTTTTGTCGGCGGCACTTTGGTCACTTTAAAACTTCCAATTTTTACCAAACTTGGTCAGAAGGAAGTCCCTATAGGGTAGTTGTTTGCCGAAACTTTTTGTGATTGTGACGTCATCAGGTGTCACGTGACAAGCAATTTGAATTTAAAAATCAAAATCTTTAAAAATCAACAACAAATCAACGGTTCGAGATATTAAGTTGATTCTTTCACTAAAAGTGATTGTTAGTTAGGGTCTTCCTTCGTGACACATCACTTGACCTCTGTGACCTCTACTTCCGGTCAAACAGGAAGTAGCACCTCATTTAAAAGTGTTAAGAGCTATGATCATGATTCTTTCACCAATAGACAATGATAGGCAAGGTCTTTCAATTGTGACACATTGCTTGACCTCTGTGACCTCTACTTCCGGTCAAACAGGAAGTAGCTTCTCATTTAAAAGTGGTAAGAGCTCCCCTCATGATTCTTTCACCAATAGACAATGTTAGGCAAGGTCTTTCATTTGCGTTACATTGCTTGACCTCTGTGACCTCTACTTCCGGTCAAACAGGAAGTGGCTTTTCATTTAAAAGTGGTAAGAGCTATGATCATGATTCTTTCACCAATAGACAATGTTAGGCAGGGTCTTTCATTTGCGACACATTGCTTGACCTCTGTGACCTCTACTTCCGGTCAAACAGGAAGTAGCTCCTCGTTTAAAAGTGGTAAGAGCTATGATCATGATTCTTTCACCAATAGTCAATGATAGGCGAGGTCTTTCAATTGTGACACATTGCTTGACCTCTGTGACCTCTACTTCCGGTCAAACAGGAAGTAGCTCCTCATTTAAAAGTGGTAAGAGCTATGATCATGATTCTTTCACCAATGGACAATGTTAGGCAAGGTCTTTAAATTTTGACACATTGCTTGACTTATGACCTCTACTTACGGTCTTACTTTCACCAAAAGTGAATGTTAAGCAAGCTAGGTTATTCTTTGTGACAACACTAATTGACAAGTAATGTGTTCAATAAACCCTGCAACTAAATGTGTTTAACTTCAGTTTTCTACATTGAAATATGGATACTTTTAAAATAAGTGATCATTTGAGAAATATTTTATGTATTATATGCGGAAAAGCCATGTGTTCTGTTATCAACAGACACAATCTCTAGTTTTTCTTCTTCTTCTTCTTCTTCTTGTCGTTTGAGTTACCATAGACTTTTTGTCGGCGGCACTTTGGTCACTTTAAAACTTCCGATTTTTACCAAACTTGGTCAGAAGGAAGTCCCTATAGGGTAGTTGTTTGCCGAAACTTTTCGTGATTGTGACATCATCAGGTGTCACGTGACAAGCAATTTGAATTTAAAAATCAAAATCTTTAAAAATCAACAAAAAATCAACGGTTTGAGATATTAAGTTGATTCTTTCACCAAAAGTGATTGTTAGGCAGGGTCTTCCTTTGTGACACATAACTTGACCTCTGTGACCTCTACTTCCTGTCAAACAGGAAGTAGCTCCTCATTTAAAAGTGGTAAGAGCTATGATCATTATTCTTTCACCAATAGACAATGTTAGGCAAGGTCTTTCAATTGTGACACATTGCTTGACCTCTGTGACCTCTACTTCCGGTCAAACAGGAAGTAGCTTCTCATTTAAAAGTGGTAAGAGCTCTCCTCATGATTCTTTCACCAATAGACAATGTTAGGCAAGGTCTTTCATTTGTGTTACATTGCTTGACCTCTGTGACCTCTACTTCCGGTCAAACAGGAAGTAGCTCCTCATTTAAAAGTTGTAAGAGCTATCATCATTATTCTTTCACCAATAGACAATGTTAGGCAAGGTCTTCCATTTGTGACACATTGCTTGACCTCTGTGACCTCTACTTCCGGTCAAACAGGAAGTAGCTCCTCAATTAAAAGTGGTAAGAGCTATGATCATGATTCTTTCACCAAAAGTCAATGTTAGGCAAGGTCTTTCATTTGTGTTACATTGCTTGATCTCTGTGACCTCTTCCGGTCAAAAGGTCAAAAGTCAATGTTAGGCAAGGTCTTTCTTTGTGACACAAACATGACGAAGAATATTAAAAGTAGGCTTAATTAAATATCTTATTCAAATGTCTTTATGGGTTAAAGGTTTTGACAATTTATTTTAATATCATAAAACGGAAAAGCCTTGTGTTCTGTTTTCAACAGACACAATCTCTAGTTGTTCTTGCTGCTGTTGCTGTCGCAGTTTCTGTTGGCTGCTGCGGTAACTGATGCTGTTTTTAATG
The DNA here is from genome assembly GCA_963971285.1 of Astropecten irregularis. Taxonomy (NCBI): domain Eukaryota; kingdom Metazoa; phylum Echinodermata; class Asteroidea; order Paxillosida; family Astropectinidae; genus Astropecten; species Astropecten irregularis. The sequence continues at coordinate 13,485,677 of OZ020260.1, read as the reverse complement.
CTGCTGCTGATGCGGTTGCTGTTGTTGCTGTTGAAGTTGTTACTGCTGTTGCTGTTGTTGTTTTTGCTGCTGCTGTTGTTGTGGTTGATGTTGCTGCTGTTGCTGCTGCTGTTGCTGTTGTTGCGGTTGATGTTGCTGATGTTGCTGCTGCTGCTGCTGTTGTTGTTGTTGTTGCTGCTGCTGCTGCCGCTGCTGTCGTTGCTGCTGCTGCCAGTGCTACTGCCGCTGCAGTGCTACTGATGCAGTTATTGTTGTTATTGCATGGTCTTGTTGTTCTTAATCATTGTTTTCATGTTTTTTAATTGTTTTTCTTTAGATCTCACAATCAGTATGACCAAGCCACTCCGTCTGATGAGCCCCGTGCCCACCGGTCAGTGGGGTCCTGGATACCAAGTGAAGACGCTTATCTACTCCATGTACCTGCCTCCAGAGTTATACGGCGATCTACCCTCACCCGACGACACAGACGTAAGTACCAAGTATCTCGATCGGTCACACCTAGCTGTGTGCTGCCAACTTGTAGGCCTATTTAGTTATTCAAGTCTTCCCATAACTTTGGTCACTTGTTTCCAGACGTTTTTAATATTTCACACTTGGCAATTTGTAAAGCATTCAAACTTGGCTCGCAATGACCAGTAAAACAGTGGACAAGAAAGATTTGAGGCTTTGCATGGTGACAATAATGTGGATCGATTTGTGGAAACACCATGTAAGAATCGTTCGCACTTCTCGTAAGGTCTCAACGTTTAGACTAGTCTGCTCTAGTCATCACCACGAGACTACAGTGGACAATTACTATATTTTTTCGTATATACATTGTCAGTGACACGCCTTTGAACAGCAAATGATATAGGCCTAATGTCCCGGGGCTGTTTGAAGACCATCACATGGTCACAGAGTCCGGGTTTTGCATCAAAGTTTGGTACTTTAGGCTTAGATCTAACTCTTTCGATTTTTGAGTCGGTGAAATATAGCAGGTTATGATATTTGGCAATCCTAGCGTGTGATTATCAGATATCAATGGGTATTTCCCTCTCTCTGTACCGCAGCTGTATTTCTCAGACGAGCCACCAAGCAAGTACTTTGCCATCGTCTTCGACAGTTACACCTTCGACTTCATGAACTTCCAGAAACTGGGCCAGTTAGAGGACCTTCTCAATACCCACAAGGAGCGTTTCTCGCGGGGATACTATTTCGTCAATGTCTACGACCCGTAAGTAGGCCATGTAGATCTTTAGTTCAGAGATCATCCAAGTGGCGTTTGGGCGAAAAATAAACAGTATCTATTAAAATACTAATCATTGATATAATTTTGGACCAATTAGGCAGCAAAATGATAATTCATTTATTTCATTTCCTTGTTAACTCCACTTTTCAGAATTTCGTCCGTTTTTAACGATCAAAACAGCCTACAATCGGGCAGAGCAATAGGCCTTATCTTCCAACTTCTTCCTCCGTATTTTGTTGTTATGTACGGTATACCCGTAAGAAAGGACAGAGGGTTTTAAGATTGTTAGAGGTTTTCTAACAGAGTGACCCGCTGAAAACCGTCCATCTCCTCCAAAGTTTTATGACACCGTGACTGGAGCTCAGATTCCAGTCTGACTCGAGTTAGTAGTTTTCATGACTCGGCGGACTCGGGTCAAATGACTCGACTCTGAGTTGACGGGGAGTCTGATTTATTCCCCTTTCTCTCTCTATTCCTCTCGCCTGAAATATCGTCTTGTGTTCCCACGTCAATCCAGGCCCCAGCACGTCACCGCTCGTCGCAACGAGGTCATGCTGATGTTCAACCCCAACATCGAGCTGCCCGTCTGCAGCGGTAAGGGATCGGTGGAACCGGCTGCGTCGAGTATCAGCAGATGGGACCCGGCCCAGCACGCCGATGCCCCGGTGGTCACGACCTCCGGACCCGACTACAAGCAACTCTGCAAGTCCAGCAGCGGCTACGACGCCAGGCTGTACAGCAAGGCCGTGTGGGTGTCCACTAAGGTCAGCTCTGTGACGTCGGACGTCGCAGGTCTGGTTGCTTACCAAAAGCTGGACAAGTACTTCAATAGACTCAACGATCAGGGTACGTGCGACGGATGGTGAACCGTTTTTAAACTGAAAAACCACATGTTTTGGGCATTTTATTTGATTTAACATGGTACACGAGATTGAACAATACAAAATCATACAAAATTATGAATATTTTAGTGCAATTTCAAGAGGCGGAACGTAGTCAACGTACCATTTCACGAGACGTAACCAGGTGAAACGGAACGGTTCCACCCATCCGTCTAGTATCGGCGAATATACACCTTTGCACAAACATGAATAATTCATTACAAGATTCGACGTCTGACTAGTTCCCCTTCATCTCATTGGCTCAGTGCAATTCACTGGTTCTATGAATAAGCCTTCGATGCGCGTGCGGCTCCCTGGTACGATTTGAATGTTTTAAGTCATGTAATCAACGTCATCCACCAATCAATAAAAGGAATTTATGCAAATTCATTATATAGGCCTAAATGCAGACTTTTCAATGAGAAAGGAAAAATAATATGGCCGTAACTTAGGAGTTAAGGCTCAGGCTCAGTCTGGCTCTGACACCATTTCATGAATCCATTCTAAAATAACGAGTATCAAACTATATAGAGGCTTTTGGCTGTACTTCGGAAGTAGATTCTCTGGTTTGAAAAGGAAAACAGAGCTTCAGCTTCAATGAAACACCACAATCTATATTTTCAGCATATGGATGACAGAGCCGGAGCCTTAGTCATTTCGTAAAATCCCCTGGCCATACCACGTGGCACATTCGAGACACTTGGTGGCAGCAGACTTGTTCTATATTTTCTGCAGGCATTATAATACCAAAGACGACGCCAATTCGCATCTCTCAACCATGGCCCAAATCGGTCTATGATCCTGTCTACTCCACGCCGTACACGTTCTCCTATTACCTTCCTGAGACTCTGTACAATAACATCCCACAACCACTCGACTCTGATGTAAGTAATTGAATCTTTTTTGCCAGTAACCAAAAATACTTATTATTCTAATCTAGAGTGAGTGTTAATTGTTATACATGTAGTTTTTTGGAGAAAGCTGTTAAGTATGCAACTCTTCATCAACCTTTTGGTACGATTTGAAATTTTAGGCGAAAAATCAGTTGATGATATTGGATTTTCCTTTAACAGGTGTACATAACGAATGAGCCAGCAGGCGTCCGGTTCGCTCTGAACTTCACCGGTTATACCTACGACTTCCTGGACAAGCAGAACCTGAACTCCTTGGAGAATCTCTTGGTCGAGGCTGGGGAACAGTTCATGAGTTCTGAGCATTGGGCCACCAATATGTATTACCTGTGAGTATGGCTCTGTTCGTCTGAAAGATGACAGTGGAGCTTTTAAGCGCCTTGTCACAACTGCTATAGGCTTGATAATCATGTTGGGATTCGAATTCAATGATCATGCCAACCTCAATATTTCAAACGAACAAAGATACTTGGAGGTAGGAAGGCCTGACGTTTCGATCCTAGCAGGATCTTTGTCGAAGGCTGAATGGCAGGACGACAAGAATGTGCAAGTAAAGATACACACAAATGGATGAGAGGATCGGAACAAAGGGGGACAGAGTGGCCAGGGAAACAGGGAAAGAATAAGCATATTTCAAGGCAATATTTTGGTTGATGAGCAGTTTGGAGTAGTTGCTTTGAACAAAGATAATTGACAATTTGCGACTTCGCCAACATTGAACATTGGATATAGCTCAGTTGGTAGAGCACAGGTTTTCTTTATTCACCTTCGATGTCAGTATTTCAAAGATCAACCGCCAACGACGCCATCTGATACCAAATGGCATTTTCGCATGAAACTATGCACACGACTGTTGTATGTATCTGAACCAATCCAAATGTCTCTTATTTCAGCCCTACTCAGTACAGCGACCGTCGTAATGACGTCATCGTGAAGATGGATCCCCTTGCCAAGCACGCAGTCTGCGAAACGAAGTCAGGGTTCCCGCCCTGTCAACACAGAGGTACAGACTATTTTATTCTTTCTTGATTCAACTCTATACTCATCTTCACAATATACTAAAATAGATCTAAGAAAAAATAAAGAACAAAATGTTTACATAATTATTTACGGTAAAACATGTCCAAAGATTGAAACCGACTTTGAAACCAGGATATTTCTGTTTGAAATGCTGTTATTGTTTGTCTGAAATATCTACAATTTATGAGAGAAATATAAGTCGAACTTAAAACCATGCAAGAGCAGCATTTTAAGGACATAGGTCGTGTCCCAATTAGTGGCTGCGACCGGCAGTAACACACATGTCTATGGAAATGGCTGCAGTCACTGCCATAGTCACTGCCATATAGGTACATGCATAATTTGCAGGTGAATATTGGGACACTGCCGTATTTTGTCAGACAAAGTTCGAGTTAACGTTCTGTGACCTTGACCGGTTACGTCATGCATTATCCTTGTGAGGACTTCAACATGGGGCTAATTTCATAGAATTGCTTAGCACAAAAAAATTGCTAAGCACAAAAATGGCTTGCCCAATAAAAGTAACAAACCAGCATTGAAAATTCGACTTGATTTTCATGGTCAGCGAACAACAGCCAAAGAACAATTGCAAGTGATACACAACACATGGAAATTGGGTTGAATTAATCCTATTTTTATTAAGGCAGAAATGTCATTCTTGGCGATTATTTGTGCTAAGCAACTTCATAAAACTGGGCCCAGTTGACAGCAGTCGCCGAGTTTAGGCCTACAGACCACTTAGCATGGATTGTGTAACCGAATCTTTGTCGATTTTATGCATGCAGGCAAAGAATGCCCGAGTTACCGTGTACTGGAAACCCTGACGAGTGACGTGGAAAGGCGCCATGTTGCCGGTGGTTTGTACGCCGTCCGCAGAACCGAGACCTGTGTCATGGACGATGCCTATGACGAGGCATACATGCCGCTACACAACTACTTCAGAGGTAGGAGAAAGAGTCGGGTGGTGTTAGTTATAGCTTTTCGCGGTTTTCTCAAAAAGTGGGCACCGTATGGGACTGACATTTTCACAGATGACTGTTACTGTATCTTCCTTGATATTTTTGCCCATGAATCTGCATTTCTTTGACAAAAACCAAAGTATGATATTACCTTTAAGCAAATGTTGATGCTCTATGAAATTGGCCCCTATTGATGACTGTGATGATTCACTTATTTCCTACCATTAGGTGCCAACGTTCAGAACATGACAATCCAGCGCGTACCACCCGTGCTTCTCTTCCACAAGTCCACTGCCAACCCACCCGCTGGATGTAACTTCACCTACGTCTTGATGTTCTACATGCCGTCCGAGCGACACCTTGATGCACCCAGTCCAACCGACGTACGATATACCTTGTTATCAAGTCTTTGGTCATCGTTGGTATTATTTTGTGATGCTGGGGTTGGGAAATTTAATTAGGTCTTCACGCATTATAAATCATATGCAAAGTTTGGCTTCTCCTTCATGCACTGATGTATATCGGCACTGCTTTTGAGGACATGATCATGCGCTAGCTCAGGTGGGATTCGAACCCACGACCTCGTGCTTACTATAGTGCAGATGTCATACCACCCTAACCCTAAATATAACGGCACTGAAATGACTGCACACTCAGTGCTTTTTAGTGCACATGAAAGAAATCATGCACTTGCTCAGGTGGGATTCGAACCCACGACTTCCTGCTTATTAGTGCAGATGTTATACCACCATGATGCGAAAATAATTAATAGCAATGTTTAGGTCCTCACACTCAGGCAGTATCATTTTCATCAGGAACTAACTCACTTTACAATTGTCTTTTGCATATAGGCCTAGTTGATTTTCGATTACATGATTTTACAAGCAAATGAATACACTAGGGGTTCATTTTTTTTGCATTCAACGAGAGGCCTTTCGAATTTAATTATCAGAAGGCTGATTCCAGGCTCTTTGTGTCGTCTTTGGTCACATTGTTGACCTTTCGTTCGGTTTTTTCACCCTCCATCTCAGGAGAACGTTGAGCTGAAGTGGATTGGGGAGAGTAACGGATTCTTCTTGACCTTCGAGGAGTCGGTAACCGAGGCCGTGGTTGAGGCACAAGTGACCCGTCTCCGGTCCGTTCTGGACACGCTTGGGTTATGTTACAACAATAAGGAATACGGGATCGCATGTAGGTTGGATAAAGCACAAGTTCATTTTTGAAAACGTCACGAAATGTTATTTGTCAAACTTTTTTTCACAACTTTCAAGAAAGTCGGTATTGTTTGACTAAGCATCGAACATTCATCTCGGCCTTAAACAAAAGTTGAAGTATTTAGCGTTTGAGAAAGATCCTGCTAGGATCGAAACGTCAGTCCCACCTATACTCCAAGCGAATGAAATATTGTTCCGTCCGAATATTTTCTCTCAACCATAATTGCAGTGCAAGGTCTCCTTTTCATCGAAATTACTGAAATTCGAGTCCAACCTTTTCAGGAATACGAATCTGTATACGTTATTACTGTTGTATATCAACTCATACGGACTCTTTTCAAGCGAGATATACATGTATAATACAAAATGGACTGTTAGAACTGCAACTAACTCGTCGGAATTGTTTTAACCCACGCACCCGCCCATTTTTATTCTGTATCAACAGCGTATGACTCCCCCTGGAGGCCACGCCCACATCGCCGTGAGATCTGGATTGCCCAGACAGACTGCGTCACTCCTAGGTATTGCACGACTTTTCATTATAAAACCAAGATATCAATGGAAGGTATATTATAGTCTCTATTATAATAGCAAGGTATTTCATGACTATTATACCAATCTGTTTGGAGGTATTTCATGTCAATATTAAATTGGTATTTCATGACTTTTTTACCAAGGTTATTCATGCCTATAATATCAATCAAAGGTTTATCCTTGCAAGTTATTTCATATCATTCTATTCCTGCCCAATAAGTCTTAAAGTATTTTAGGTATATTATGTAACCAAGATATTTCCTCATCAAATAACCAAAAGGGAAACTGACTGAATTTTAAGTCATTTAAAAGTGAACAAAGAAAAATTGACTCGAGCTGGATTCGACCCATAGACCTCCGGAATACCGTATACCGGCGCTCTTACCAAAATCTATCCAGCCCTATTATGAGATATTTCATGATACACAATAATGCTAGAATGTATCTCTTGTGTACTCTATCATACCAAGGTATTTTATATTTCTAGTATTAATCTGCTATACGTTATCTCACTTATGTACTATCTTCTCCTCGGTGACAATTGCCATGTAAAATTGTACTATCTTCTCCTCGGTGACAATTGCCATGTAAAATGATTCTGTTTTAATTTGACAGCCAAGATGCGAATGTCCAGTATTACGTACAAGTCAATGGGTGTGGCGGCAATACCGTCTGTGCTACCTATGAGACCGTGCACTCTTATGGGAGTTTCAGTGAGAGAATGTACGGCCAAAGTAAGTATAAACTCGATAGTTAACCATGTTGCTTTTTACAGGAATCTTAAACTATAAGACATCGGGTCGATTTTACGAAGCCCTACGATCGATCGTAACTCGAGTTACGTTGATAACCCATCGTATGGCGCCTATGCCATGTAGAGCTGTAATGCATCATAAGCCCTACCGGTTGATACGATGAGTTTTGGTGAAATCGACCCATCATCGCATTACTGAAATAAGCTGCACCGTGTGAAAGTGAAAACCCATTTGTTGAAACTTACTCAGTTTTGGAATGAAAACTGCAAGAGTAGTAGGCCTATCTAAAAAAAACAATGGGCCAGGCTTTTCACCATTAGGGCATATTATATGGCAGATATGAGAATCCCACCCCCCCCCCCCCCCCCTCCTGAAAATACGGATGTGGACTCACCTTTTTGATCGATACAGCTAGAGTATATGGCCTTTGTTTTCCTATTTGTAGTTTCAATATATGTACCAAAGCCGGAGCCAGAGCCTAAGCCTGAGCCAAAAGGAGGATCTGAATAGGCCAGTCTCTCAATATTGTGAAAATGTTTTAAGGCTGCAAGTTGATGTTAATTTAATTGATTGCTTTACAGGTGTGTGGGTTTGCAAGGAGACTTTGAGTTGCGACGTTGAGAGTGCTTTCACTGAGGCTATCGATCCCCTGCAGGAATACTACCGGGACTTGTACCAAGACAAATACCAGCCCAAGTCCAGACCAGTCACGTCCTTCGTAAGTCCATGTTCAATAAATTAACATGCAATCGTTACCATGGAACCTAAGGCATCAAAACATAGGTTTTAATTCTTATTTTTTATTTTCTTTGAAGCTGAAGCTCCATTTTCTTGAACAGAATAGATTATCTACCTTCCCAGTTAAATCGTAGCCAAAAGCCAATAATTTTGATACCAATTACATGTACTACAATGGAAGCCCGTACGAAATGGCCGAGCCGTATACCGGTTGTGGCTTGGAACTTCGTCACGGACCCAGGCGCTCCCGTGTCAGTTCCTGATTACCCAAAGTAGTAAGGTCGTGTCCCAAATATCTGGCTGCGGCTGCAAATTAAACAGTGGTAGCCACGAGCCAGTGACTGCAACCGTTTCCACAGACTTGTGTTTTTTTTTTGCAGCTGCGGCCAAAGATTTGGGACACGGCCTATTAGATATTTTGCTAGTGATTCTCAAACAGTGGGCAGGTGTCTAATAATAATTCTGTACCACCACCGTGGCTCAAGCTGATGTTTCGAAAAGGCCATGCAGGCCTCTTTACAGTTTCTAACGATTCAGATTGCACAGAATGAATAACTTGTGCAATTTGTTTTTTTCCCCAATCCTGCATGCAGCTAAGCCTAGCGGACTTCTTCAGTACAGGATGCAGTAAGACGATCCAAACCTGCATGTACCTACCGGGGCTGGAAACTGTGCCTTTTATCAAACCAACCAACGGTGTATGTATTATCTTACTCTTATCCTAGGATGTATACGATAAGACTACAGTTTTTGTTGCTTTAAATCTTCATTATTGGATAGATAGGGTGATTCTGAATAGTGCGCCCCAACGTTTGCAACGTATTGGCCAATCACAATTAATGCTCTGTCGACCATTTCGCTTTTGGAAATGGTCGACAGATTCCGTGCATTGTGATTGGTCAAAGCATTGCAAACTCTTGGAGGCGCACTATTGGAACAGCCGGTATTGAGGCTGCATCCGATTTTGTTGACTAGAGCTAGGTCTAGGTCTTCACTCCATTAGAAATACGCGGGGACACCAAGGCAATAGACCTAGCCGTAGCTCTGGAAGCCCGTTTCAGTCACGGCCTGAGCTTACAATGTGATGATAATGGTCAGAAAATCTGATAGTATGGCGAAATCTCTATATTAGTCGCTCATAAAAGCAGTGGCATTGGGTCTCATTTTGAGGTTAAGTTTCCAGGATGATATGTTTAGCTGTATACAAGTTTGTTCGTTCAGAAACAGGAAGTATTTTGAACTTATACCATGAGCAAACATCACACCTTCATTAGCCTTTCTTGTCGTTTGTTCAATTTCAGCTGACCCTGGAGACCAACCTGTGGCGCGTGGCGTACGTGGCCAGCTTGGAAGGTGAACCTACATCAGTCAACGTGGAGACCAGTATGTCCATTCTGATGCAAGGCCTTGTAGAAGCAGACCTCTTCCACTCCGTGAGTAGCCTATTCACCTTGTCATTACGTAGGCCTACACCACCCTCGAGGTGTTACTCCAGTGTTTCCAATGTATTCTTTAGATGGATTCTTTTTGCTTTCCTGAATTGCAAGTTGTGACAGTAGACATATTACCAGTGTATTGACTAGAGGTACCCATGCAGATGCCTCCATTTTGAAGTCCAAGCCTTGTGTATCAAGGCAACGACTATACCGAGGCAATAACCAGGTGCGCCATGACACATGACCAGTGGCACCAAGGCAATTACTAGGGGCACCAATGCCCAGGGGCACCAAGGCAATGACTAGGGGCACCAAGACAATGATCAGGGGCACCAATGCCCAGGGGCACCAAGGCAATGACTTGGGGCACCAAGACAATGACCAGGCCTGGGCACCAAGGCAATGACCAGGGGCACCAAGGCAATGACCAGTGGCACCAAGGCAATGACTAGGGGCACCATGACTATGGCTAGGGGCACCAAGGCAATGCCCAGGGGCATCAAGGCAATGACTAGGTGCACCAATCCAATGACCAGGTGCACCAAGGCAATGACTAGGTGCACCAAGGCAATGACTAAGGGCACATAGGCAATTACCTTCGAATATTATGTAGATAGTGGGTGGACTAATAAAAGGTTGTAATATACCTCCATTTGATATATTGTTCTCTTTTTGTTACATACAGGGTGAGGTATTTGTGGCCATGTACACTCTTCCCAACGAGAGAGGCGAGCGTCAGATTGAGGTCGGCGCACTGACAGAAACTTTGTCTTACAATGTCTAATGTTTAGACTTAAAAATCCAATGCATGCTGAACTTTCAGTATTAGAAGTTAACGATTGGCTTTGAAAAATATAAAATACATTATGTGTTATAACTTGAAAGCATAACTATAAAGAGTTTTTCAGTTTATACCAAGTATATTTCACATTGCAGTTAAATATAATGATTAATTGCTTAAAATCACCCGCCGCAAATCTTTGCCATTTTATACATGAAAAGCAAAGTACAAAATCGAGGAATGTTGGGAACATACTTAATGGTTAAAAAGTAATATTTCAGCTGATTTCATTCGACTTTTGAAGGATTGCACAATGCTTTGTAGGAATTGTACTATGAAGTAAAATGAAGTCAGATTCAAAAAGAAACTTGAATCAATCAGGCCTAACGCTGCGATAATCATAAATGTAGGCCTACCCGGCAAGTTATATTGGTTTTCATCTTGTAAAGGATCACTCTCATAAGAGATGCAGCAAAACTTCTTTGGAAGTTTGGGATTTAACATTATAACAATGAGCAAGGGCTGAAGAATGAATTTTGAGACGTAAATATTTATGTGAATGCTCTTTTTGGCTTATAATAATGGCACTGCTGTAAACCCATCTGTTCTGTCCTCATTTGTCCACACCAATCTCTGAGCTTTTTGTTGAGCAAAATCGCCTGCAAAATTAAAGATTGTGAAATTAGGTTTGCATTTTTGTAAGATGGCATGTTCCCATGTGTGTGCTTTTATACTTTACCTTAAATAGCAGCAGCTGTATCAGCAGTTTTTTCATGATTTTATAATTTTACACAGATGACGCCATGTTTTGTACTCTTTTTCCATTTATATATTTCCTTACTTCTGACAACTGTTTAATAAATACGAAAGCATTTTTAAACAGCATATTTTGGGTAGTTGTCTTTTATAATTACGGGTCTGGTGTTAAAAATGATAACGACCGTTTCAATTCATTCTCTTTTATGCATAGCCAATTTTTGGCTATATAGGTCAGTCAAATTGTAAAGCTGCTGGTATGTTCTCTGCATTGGTAGCCCTAGAAACTTTTTGGTAATATAACTGAGCAAGCGCATTGTAGCCTTTAGTACTGTAATTACTAAAGTGGCCTTAAATGAAACATCACATCGGCCTATGCTACAATTCCGAATAGTTTTGAAACAATATCTGAGGCCAATTACATAGAGCTGCTTAAGCAAAAAACAAATTGCTTAAGCATGAAAAGTCTTCCTTGCCAGTGATCAAACAGGTTTGCCAACCAAATTTCCTTGTGACATTTACTGCTTTGACTTGTATATATTCGGCCATTGTTTGCTGAGCATAACTTTCACAATGAGTTTTGGTTGGCATACTGATTTTATTTACCAAGGTTTTGGTGCTTAAGCAACTACGTTTTGGTGCCTAAGCAGCTCTCAGTATGAAATTGGCGCCCGACTGTTAGCGAGTTCACAGCACATACCTAGCTGTGTGCGGCAAATCACAACTCAAATTCACCGCACAAACTGTGCAATTCATCCGCGTTAATGTTCATTACTACAATTAAATGTCATTTTATTTCTACTGCGACCGAGTTTGAAATAGTTGTAAAGCTACAACGTGCCTTCGGGTTTGTTCTTCATTTACTTGCCAACATGACTTGACCCCAAAATGACCCAAAATTGACGTCTAGCAGCACTACATTCTTATCTCGCGCACGGATACACAAGTAAAGCGGCATCGGCAATGGTATGGCACCCTGACGTACACTACTGCTTTTCAATGCTTAAGTTACACAGCAACCATTCTCTCAGTGGATGTGCAAATATCAGTAGGCAGGTTGTTCCAGCAGACGACAGAACGCTTCGAAATTGAAGTCACAATTTCCCTTTTCCTTCAAAAATGGAGGCCAGCCTGCTTCATTCTTCGGGTGAAATGCGAATGCAATACTTCAGGCAATGTGGTGAGTCTGAAATGTCTCTTTTAGAGAGAACTGACCTCTGTGAATAGTCGGGGCAACGTGAGAAACAATGCTACTTAAATTTGGCTTTGCACGATCGAACACAAAGATGACACACCAAAACTCCAATTCAGTTTTAAAGGATATTATCATTTATTACAATTCTTGCATAGAACATTACTTCCTTTTAAATAAATTATTGGAAATCGTCTCGAAATTTGTACATCTCGGAGTGTTTTTATAACACACAAATCTGCAAAACACAACTTGAACACAGACATAAATTTTCTTAAGTTTTATGATCGAGTTGTTTGATACAAGTACAAATATGCAATAGGGGCCTACATGTATAAAAACTACATTTTAAGTTCTTCAAATTTATTTTCTTTTTTTATGAAGCCCAAGACAAATAAAAAGCACATTAGGCAGCTTGGAATTTGATTTCAACTAATTGTGCACATAATGTGACATAGGTCTTTACAACCCAAAATAAAATTATATTATACCCTGTTTGTTTCTTTCATGGTTAACCACTGAAGCACATAAATATCAGACTTTTTAAACATAATTATATAACACAATTTATCAATTATAATTAATCAAATCTTATTCTGTATGTTACAATATGTTAACATCATTATGTTGCAATTTTTAATTCATCACATTTTTATTCTACATGTTAAATACAAGCAGGAATCAGAAACATTTTCTTTACTGTTTTAAACTTAAATAATGTTGTTTTATAAATAAAACTGGTCTCAATTAACTATTGTCTTCAGTAGTTTACTAGTTTTCCCTTCATGGTCATCGGCGGATTATTTCTGATAAACAACAAAAACACAAACCAGAACTGCCATAGCCAAGATTGAATACAAAACTTCAATGATTACCAAAAGCCTTTTTCCCCAAAACCTCTTCCCTGCAAGTAATTAAAAAATGGCACTAATGAAGTTTACTCCAAAAGCTAACCCAAAATGCTGCACACATGAGGATGCTGTCAGAAAAATGAGGGATAGGTCTGCATTTCAGCAAGTTCTACTTCAGAGAACAACTCTCAAAGCCCACAAAGTATTTTTACTTTTGAATGAGAGTAATCCAAATGAACGAATGAATCCATGAAATCTGTAGGGGCACCGAATCCTAAGCGTCTCTATTCGGTTGAAGCCTCATCAACAGATGATCCCCCTGTAGGTGCGACAGTCTCTGTGGGTGAACTACTCGTCGTTCCGTTCTCCTTCTCGCCCTTGATGACGAACCAGACCTCGTTGCGGCGCCCGACTACACGCCAAGGACTGTTGTAGCTGGCTGTGTAGAAGAAGTTCTGCTCCAATTCGTACTTGTCCTTCACGAGGTCAGCCAGTGCAGATGCTTCTTCAATGTCTTTTGCATCCGATGAGTAACCGCCAAAAGTCCTATCCACCCCACCAAAACCAAAGAGAAAGGTTTTAACAATCATTCAGACTGATATAGTGGTACAAAAGATTACAAGTTTACATAATTTACATCACCTACCAAAATAGTCACAGAACAGTACTTGCACTCTGACCTAATGTTTCAAATTGGATAGGTTGAGCTCATTGTGCCATTTTGAGAAAATGGTAACAAACTGAGGCTGCATCTGTTATCTAGAGCTAGGTCTAGGTCTTCGCTACACAGGAAAAACGTTGAGATACCAAGACAATAGAACTAGCCTTAATTAAAATACTCAGAGAGTATCTCTTCCTATCACACTCCAAATTCCATTCTCTTTTTTTCCTTTCAGCAATTAATGTCTTCAACTCACTTGACAACAACCCGATGAGCTGGAAGTTGTGTCACGTAGACATCTTCCGCTGATGGTTCAGGGGGTGACCCTTGAAATTCTTTGGTGACGTAGAATGACATGTCCTTTTCCGTTTTACAGAAGGGCCCGGCTCCAGGGGTTATCTTCTTCAGCACCGGAACGGTCATTTCAATTTTTTGTTCTGCAGAAGAAAATCGAGGTAGGTTTTAAGGTTTTTACTAAACACTGAATGATGAAGGCCTAAAATGGGTGACTTTTAAACTTCCAGAGTGGTACACTCGCAACATGATGAAGTTTCATCAGAGTCTCCTTATATAGCTTTGTACCTATAGTGTACAATTAATGTTAAGCACAAATCTTTGCAAGTAATCTCAAATTATTGCTGAGCTTATTTTTGCTTTAAATTCAGAGCAAATCTGCCAGAACACAAAAAAAACCCAATAAAATTCTAGCTTTAAAACCTTTACAAATAAAATGGAGTTACATGAAGTTCTACAAAACAGGGAGAATCAAATAATTCATGCTGGAAAGTGAAAATTTTAGGGGCAGAATGATAGTTGAAGATGGGTACTTGTATGAGCTCTGAGCCTCTAACTGCCTCTGAGCATGGGAGCCTAGTCCAACTCTGAGCGTGTGTGAGTCTTCTACTCGTCTTCTACAACCGCTGATGAAAGCGTTAGACTAAAAAGGTCCCCTCAAATGCCAGCCATTGGAAAGAGGGGAACTGGAGGGTTTAAAGAGGGTGGTGGTCATGGAAGTCCATCTTCAAACTGCAGACTGTTCTTCGACTCGCATGCCAGTGGCATCTCAAGGTAGCATCAGTCATTGCGAAGAGTGTTGATACGTACCCTCTTGAGACCTGGTCTAGGCCCGTACAGCAATAATGCACTCACCTTTAACGTTCTTGCCTGAGATGTAGTCAAAGAGTTTGAAGAACATTACACTGGTGCTCTTCTTGTTCTTGTCTGAGGGCTCTTCAATGGTCATTTCCGATGTGGTCACCCAGGTGGACTCTACATAGTTCCGCACTTCATACGGTGGTGGAGGCTGTGGGTATTGGTAGTAGGAGCAGGAATAAGAAAGGCCAATGATGGATCGGCATATAAATTGCTTTAATAAAAATCTCAGCAGAATAGTGAGAATACATACATCATATACAAAATTATACAAAATTGACAACTTTTGTAATCAAACATAAAGGTAGTATCATACTTTGGTTTTAGTCAAAGAAATGCATATTCATGCGCAAAAATATCAAGGAAGATACGGTAACAGTCAACAATGCAATTTTCAGTCCCATACGGTGCCCACTTTTTGAGAAAACAATGAAAAACACCCAGAGTTTTTTTAAAATCATTTCACCATTTTATTTTTGATCTTTAAAAGATCAAATTGTTTTTGGTCATTGGTTTTACTCTTTTCTGGATTAATACAGCATTTCAGGCAGAAAAAATATTAACAGTACGTTTCTACCATCAAAAAAGTATGATAGTACCTTTTAATTTTTATTATACAACAAGTCTTTCATATGACATAGGTTCTTACCAAATGCCACAGTTTTTTAAATAATAATAAAAGTCATTGAAAAGTGAACAAAGAAAATTTGACTGGAGCAGGATTTGAACCAGCGACCTCCTAAATACCGTACAGGCGCCCTACCAACTGAGCCATCCAGCCCTACGTTGGTGGTGACCCAAATAGTCAATTATCTTTGTTCGTTTGGCAGTCAGAAGCCATGAAACCACGCACACACCGCCATACCCCAGGGATGGTTTCAATGATACGCGCAGCAATGCTTCAACCTGGGAACGGTACATGAACGGTAATGATAAAAGTGTTAAAATCTGTCCCAAATTATGATACCCACCTTTTTGGGGTCTTTAGACTGGTTTTCCACTGTGTAGTGTGGGGTCTCCAGATCACCCACAAGGCTCTTAATTGCTGCAAACATCTTGAGTTCGGGCTTTCTACAATCACAACAACTTAGTTAGTTAGCTTAGAAGTTAGCTTATTAATAATTGCCAATAAAGATTGTTGTCGAGCCTGAATTATATCCTTCTGCAAGGATATACCACCATGTGATGCCACTTTAAACTATATAGTAGTTCTACCACACTTTACTTTAGGATCTTTGAACATCATCTAGACCATCCTTCCTCCGTGGCTAGACAAGGTATGGGGCAGGCTAGTTCACCGGCCAAACAGGAAAAAAATGTTCTTGGTAAAGCTTGGGTCATTTAAATGAAGATACATACAAACTTTTCAACACCACATCACTGGTAATTGTGTACAAGTGGTTCCAAAGTATAACTATAGAACTTTGTACAAGTAATTAACTGCTGCAAACTACTCATCAGCCAAAATAATGACCTGAAATTTATAATGCTTGGAGGTAGGAGGGCCTAACATGTTTCGATCCTATAGCAGTAGCAGGATCTTTATCGAAGGCTGAAGGATGTATTTTAGGTTGAACAAGTGCAACATTAAAGTGTATAGCTCGGAACGGAAAGAATTCCACTGACGGCCATGACGGAAACAGGGTTATTTCCTCCAAGAGTTAACTTATTTGATGCAAGTCATGATGAACTTCAATCTCAGGAGTGAAAACTGGTGTAGCTTATCTACAAAGTGAGATTTTCAGGTTTTTTTGACCTACAATTATACACTTCCAATGCAGCATTAGCCATTTTTATCAAAACGCCCTCTGTTGGTCCCTCTAGGTTTGTGCACATAGTGAGATGGCCGTCAGTGGAATTCTTTCCCAGGATCTTTATCGAAGGCTGAAGGATGTATTTTAGGCTGAACAACTGCAACATTTAAGTGTATAGCCAGGAACCGGGCACTTATGAGGAATTATTCCTCCGTGTACACAATTCCCACATCACCAATCAACATAAATGGATGCTGCGTCTTTTTCACCTATTCTCCCTAGTATAAAATAAATACCACGATATAATTGGTGTACCATGGTGAGGTGAGTGTACACAGCTAGCTATGGTGAACATAAACAGAGCACAAGTGCTGTTCATAAATCATGGAGGAAGGAAAGTACACATTGCGAATGATTAATAAGTAAACAAATGCAGCCATGCCATGTTGCACAACACTACGATCATGAACAATCGTGCCACATTACAGCTTCCTAGCACCATTGCAAAACTCGTAATTGGACTGATAAGAAATGAAGAAAAATCGATGACAAGAACCTTACCGATTCAGTAAACGTGATGATGTTGACGAGAAGCTAGCCAGTTTCTGAAGTCCGATCATCTGTGAATAGACTATAAATATCAGCAGACACTATTATACAGCACAGATACTTTAGCAGGTGCACAGCACTGTAGTACTACAATCAGTTGGCCCCGCCCCCTACGAGTTATATAACAGGGTTCATTGACACACATGGCCTGTGTGTTTGAACACGTGATGAAGTGATATAACTGTATACGTACTTGCTCCAGATTACACTATAACAGTTTACCGTATAGCTCCGTGTGAGGACGTAATCCTCGCTGTTTGTGTACAGTTTTTATTTGCACACCGCAAGATAAGGCAGATACATCGCAGTGAAAGTCTCCAGACCTCATCTTCATCGTTGAGATTTGTGTTACAGGTAAGTCTTAAGCGATATTATTATGGTGCAAAGTACATGCAATTAAGGAACGTATTATTATGGAGGTTGAATAATTGTTAGTGTAGCGAGGCTATGGCTTAGGTAAACCATGGTAAACGAAGAATTGAAGACTAGACTAGCTTGGCAGTTTATTACTCGGAGCTCATATTACTTCCTTCTTTACGATGTTGACATGATCGATCTTTTATTAGTTAAAGTAAAGGTTTTTAAGTTTTTAAGGTACAGTATTGGATTGTTAACATACCCAAACATAAATGTTCACAGATTTACATACCGGTAGAACTTTCACTTTCAGGGTAAGATGGGGCTGGTAGAAACAAAGCCTACTTTTAAAATTTCTCCGCCTGAAATAGTGTATTTGTCAAGAAATTAGTGAAACAACGACCGAAACCAGTTCAATTGTGCTGTGATTATGCTGTTATCTGACCTTTACCAATTTTGTGTTATACCTTAAATGACTTATGAGGCAAACGCTGATGTAACATTAAAAACCAATATTGTCGGTGAACCTATTTATTTGTATGAAAATAATATGAAGATATTATTCTTTTCCTGCAGTTCATTGGATAACAAAATGGCAGCCGCAAGAATCTCCATCTTGCTGTTTGCCGCAGCGATGCTCAGTGTATGCTGCTGTTTCTCCATCAAAGGTAGAGTTGCCAAAGCGGCAACCTTCTGCAAAGAGCTGGAATGCCCCAAATTCAAAGAAACATACACATCCAAGGTGAATTTCAATTTCAATTTTTCAAAATTTCAAAAATCTTTTTTTTTTTCTTTTTTACATTTTTTACAAAGATTTTCATTTTTTGTTTTTTTAATTTTCAATGATTTTAAATTTGTTAGAATTTTAAATTTTTCAAAATTGTAACCTTTTTCCAGCATTTACAAGTTTCAAACATTTTACATTTTTTTTTAATTGTACATTTTTCTTAATTAATCTTTTAAATTGTAAAGTTTTTTACAATTCAAAATTACTCACAATTCAAAATTTCGTAGCTGCATTGAAAAAAAATACTGGCTACCTCATAATGTTTATGTCCGATTCGTAGATTCGTAGATTATTAGTCTGATATTTATGTTGTATTCATTGTGTTGATTTTTTAGGACTATTCAATCCGACTCTATGAGCCCTCGGCCTGGGTCAGCACATCCATTCTCGGAGTCAATTTTCAAGAGGCATCGGAACTGGCTTTCATGAAGTTATTTGAGTACATCCAGGGAGAAAATGATCAAAGTGAGTGAAATCGCCCATTAACTTCACAATTTTCGGTTCATTTCCATTTTCCATTGTCCCATTTGTCAGCATAACCTCACTTAGAATTTTGCCTGAAGAATTGTCCTCAAATTTTTCCAGAATGAAACATTGCAGTATTTGTCCCAACCTCCCAGGGTGGGTTGAGCCAAAAAGACCCATGACTGCCTCCTTGGGGCCTGCTCTCTGGTCTTCTGGGGCCAATTTCATGGAGCTGCTTAAAGCGCAAAATTTGCTTAAACATGAAAAGTCTTCCTTGATCAGACAGGATATACCAACCAAATTTTCATGTGATGTTTACTGCTTTTGACTTGTATTCGGCCATTGTTTACTGAGCATAACATTCACAAGGAGTTTTGGCTGGCATACTGATTTTATATACCAAGGTTTTGGGTGCTTAAGCAAATATTGGTGCTTAGCTGCTCTGAAATTGGCCCCCGTCTATGGCTTGGAATGGTCAACAGTGCACCTAAATCTAATGATGGGTGTGTTGAAGTTAACTGAAGTGGATGGTAAATTTCCATTAAAATCTTTGTGGAATCGTCATTGCGTCATTTTATTGATTATTTATTTTCCTCCAAATGCAGAGGTCAAGATTCCAATGACCGTTCCGGTGATAAACAGCTTCCTTCCCGGTAAAGGACCAGTTTGCGCGACAAACTTCACCTTTTCGTTCTTTGTTCCCTTCGAGTTCCAAAAGAACACGCCCAAGCCAACCAATTCCGAGCTTTTTCTGTCATCCCTCGGTCCACACAAGGTTTTCGTGAGGTGAGAAGCATAGGCTGATCATATCTGATATCATATCTGATGAACAGCTCGTGTATTTTTTTGGTAGAGTTTTGGTTGATGCTTTTGTTAAATTTTCAAAAACCAACTCTTAAGCCCTCCTTTTTTCCGTGTTCATTTTTCACTATTTTCTCAAAAAGTGGGTACCACATGGGACTGGGAGTTTCACAGATGACTGTTACTGTATCTTTCTTGATACTTTTGCACATGAATCTGCATTTCTTTGACAAAATCCAAAGTATGATATTACCTTTAAACTTGTTCTTGTCGTGTGCCGTTCACCGTCGTTGTATGCCGTTTTATCTAATTTTGCTGTTTCTCTCCAGGGTTTATCCCGGCTACTCCAAGGATGAGCTCATTGTGAAAGAGGCCGCAGCACTTGCAGCTGCTCTAAATTCAAGCCAGCCGTACGACACATCAACCTACTACAACGCTGGATACGACAGTCCTTTTATCCTCAAGGGTCGACACAACGAAATCTGGTTCTTTGCCACAGATTGGGGTAAAAAGTGATTGAACAAAGGATTGTGGGCCTGGCCAATCAGAACTACCAATTTATATCACATGACTAAATATCTCTGTTGATAATCCGCACTTACGCAGAGTAATTTACTTTCGGTATTTGGAAGGCAAAGTTAATTTGGTGGCAGCTCGAATTTCAAGTAGAAGTTAACTAAAATGTGCTACTAGATAGAATAAGATTGCTTTGTATTAGGAATGATTTCATTCATGCAGCATATCAGTTTGTTTATAAAAGATGACCTGAAAATTAATACTTGTTATTGAAAATAATTTTCATATTCGTTTCATTTTTGTCTCTAAACATTTTGCATTTTGCTAAAGCTTTCTTTTTGCGAGATTTCCTTGTCGCAAGCTCACGGCACTTTGAAGTCTGAAAAAAATAATTGTTACAGTAAATTGATTCAATCTGAAATTTGGTGATATCATACACTTCACATTTTCTGAATATCCTGCAGATTTTTGAAATTTGCCATTTTTTGTTTATTACCATTGCCCGCTGTGTGTTGTTGAAATCTGGAAGATTGGAAGAGTCGCTTCCATAAAACAACATTGCCTATGTTACCGTTATAAATTTATAATAAAAAGCTGTCCTTAGTTTAGCAGCATAATACTCCCCGATTCTTTGCCAGCTACATTTATATATTTTTGTTTTTATTTATTATTATAATGCATTTTATGTATCTAGACATCGAATATACAAGAAGTGTACTCTATTCTTTCTTTCATTTCATCTTTAAGTGTTGCCCTTAGTAACAGTAATTATGACTCTTTTTATGAGTGTTTATAACTAAAATAAGGAGCCAGGGGTTGATTTAACAATTTGCTTTGATTAATCTTAAATGCAAATCAATCCTTATTGTGATATCACAATAACAAATCACTTTGGTGATATTAACAACTCATCTTAAGATTAATCTCGGTATTTTGTGAAATTCAGCCCGGGTTTCTGATTGGAAAAAAAAATACATCTTCTATTTGAAAGTTAGTTTCTTGACATATTTTGTATCATTTGGTTTAATAAAAACAAAAAACCCTCGCAAACCAACTGTTACTACGAGAAACAGAATTTTTTTTTTTTCTTCTGGTATTTTCTATGGGTATATTGTAATCCTTGAAATAATATCTTTTGCTTTGTATGTTTTATGCCAACCGTGATATGATTGGCATTTTGATTTTTGGATTGCTCCATAAATTTCAAGGGGGAATTTTTGTTGTGCAGTCACCCGCAAGGCGGCCTTTTCATAACAATCAACGTAGCGGATAAAACCGAATCTTCACATTACATTACATTACACTAGAATGAAAAAGTTTTGCAATGATTGGAAAAAAATAACACCCCTCTCGAAATATAGACGCGACCGTGCTACCTGTGTTATGTAGTGGGCGTGCACCATGCCATGAAAATAATGCAAGGCGAAGTTTATGTCACTTTGAAAAAACTTCCCAGGAACAAAAAGATGTTACGTTGCTATTTTTATTCTTGTGTGAAATGATTGAAAAGGCAAATAGTTTCCTCAAGGGGAACAAAGTTTGGAAGGTTATGTAATCTTTTTAAAAAGATGTTTATAAAAAGATAAAGATATTAAATCATACTTTTCAATCAATTAATCATATTTCACAACCACGCCCCTTTGTGCCTGCCATACGTTAAGGCATAAACTCCCTACCAGTCTGTTATACAGACACCGATTTTTGTTGAAAAGGTAACATATTTTGATATTTGATACTAATACATTAAAGCATTATTTTATGATCATTATTGCGTTTGTTACCAAACGTTGCATTATTCTCATTGTATCATGGGGATTTTGGGAAGCTTATGGGTGGGGGAATTAAATGCCGAAGGATCACAAATGCAAAAGGACTTCAACAAGTTTACGTTTGTGAAAACTGCAGACTCACGTTGAGTGTGTTGAAACTGCATGTCAAGTATAAAGTAAACACGCCAAATTCGGGTCCAGAAATACCAAGCGTTTCGTCGCAGTCTGTCATTTTCACTGTACCTCAAAAGGTAAGTACATGTATGTGGATATCTTTGTGTAAGTTACCAGCTTTTAGATATAATTTAGTATTGTAATTAGGCCTACACGTTGTTCAAAGGTGATTTCGCTAGAACTTGAAAGTTAACACGTAACTGCCTGCTTGCTGTGCAGTGTAATGTGCCACTTGTTCGATGTTCCATGTTCTTGCACTTGCAAAAATGTGAAAATGTCAAATTGAGCTATGTTTTCCCGTGGTTTCCACATAGGTTTAGAATGTAGTGACCATACAGACATGATTAGGAAAGTGCTGGTGGGGTGAATAGGCCTGGAAAACAAAATATGTTTGTTGTGGAAATGATTTCATGTTGATCTCATTGATGTGTATATTGCATCCTTTTCGGGAATATTTTTTTTTTAAATATATTTCTTTCCCTGTAGGCTGTGGGTACGAGGTGCTGAACCAGGCATTCCTGAAGATTAGTCCACTCTGGTATAGCTGATACCTAGTCCCAATAACTGGGCCGTTTTTAATGATTTTTGACCTCATTCATTGGTGTAGTGCGACCGATGAAGTCAAAAATTGTTAAAAAGGAGCTCTAGTCTAACGCCGAACATCCCACCAGGGACTAGCTGGTACCCAGCTCCTACAGTAAACTTACTCAAAATATGACTCTTCATCTGTTGTCTGGGTACCAGCTAACCAGCACTCAGCAGAGGGCACTAATCTCCAGGAATGCCGTTAAAACCATTAGGCCTACTCTCCTTTTGATTTTTAAAAATTTATGTCTCGATTGATTTCCTTACATGTTTACCTCTCGTCATTTTTTTGGTTGTTTACTTGAGTTCATATTTCTGGTCATCGACTATCGAGGGA
Source organism: Astropecten irregularis (assembly GCA_963971285.1). Classification (NCBI taxonomy): domain Eukaryota; kingdom Metazoa; phylum Echinodermata; class Asteroidea; order Paxillosida; family Astropectinidae; genus Astropecten; species Astropecten irregularis. Next base: position 13,462,454 of record OZ020260.1, on the reverse strand, counting down.
AGTATTTTGTGGATTCAAGATGGGAAGTGAAGGCCCTGCCAGATTTCCAAGAGCATCGGTGATGTACATCAGCCCGGGAAATATTCTCAACTACCACAATCTGAAGAAATCAATTCCAAAGACGTCAACAGATGAGGTACGGTTGGCTGATATAGATATACATGTATCGCAAGTAGCATTTTCACCAAGAGGGGGCGCTTTCGCAAAGCATTGTGGGATACATCTGGGTCAAACTGCAAGTTCAGGAACAAAGTGCTCAAAGAGAATTTCACTTGGACTGTCCAAAAGTGAACATGTGGTGGCGCCCTATCGACCCCTGTTTAATCCCATAATTCATAGTGGTTGCTATTTGTGATATACCTATAGCTGGATAACTCAATTGGTATTTTGTGCTGGTACGGTATTGCCCCGGAGGTCACAGGTTCGAATTCTACACCATTCAATTGTTCTTTGTTTGCATCTTTCAATAACTTAAAATGAATCCGGTCAGTTTCCATTATTAGTTATTTTGATGACCAAAGTAAATTTGTTCTAAAGGGTTGTCAATTTTGTAGAAACTTGACAGAAAATAAGGGATAGCTAGATGCTTTTACTGTTTTATCCATTTTCTAAAAACTATGGTCTCCTCAAAACATACAGCAATTTTTGTCAGAAGCTCTTTGATTCTTCAACCCTATCTCTCATTTTCGTTTGTTGCACCAGATCAAGTTGGCCTTCAGCAATGCACTCCCCAACTCACCCTCCATTTCCCCGACCCAAGATGTGATCACCAAGAACATGAATGAAGAAGTGATGTTCTCCGTACTGGGGCCCAGGATAGAGTCCAGCGGCTGCGACAGCCCCGATGGGGTCAAGATCACCCTCAAGCTGATGCTGAGCAATGCCGAACTCGGGATGGCGTCGCAAGCTGTCGCGATGTGTAAGTGGCACCACCATGTCAGGGTCGAAATAAACTTCAGTCTCTTGGTGGCCTGCATGGCCAATGGACAGCGCACTGCACTGGCATTGTTCCTCAAATCAGTGGCCCAATGATTGTTTTGGTGGCCCTCGGGCCAGTGGACCACTGTTTTCCTCAAATCAATGGCCTGGTGACTGTTTTTGTTTGCCCTTGGCCAGCGGACCACTGTTATCCTCAAATCAGTGGCCCGATGATTGTTTTTGGTGGCCCGAGCCGAGCAGACCACTGTTAATTTTGACCCCTGCATGTATAGGGTACTATCATTAACGGAGGTAAACCAAATTGTAATGTGAGACTTGGAGAATCGGTCTTCAAGTCAACAGCGCACGCGGACCCACAACAGCGCAGGCGCAAAACAACAATTGCGTGCGCGTGCGCTGTTGACTTGAAGACTGATTCTCCAAAGTCTCCCATTGCCATCGTGCAAATGACAATATCAGCCCCACCTTATGTTCCACTTGTGAATTGTGTGCTCTCTTATATTAACACTGACCTCACACCAACAGACCATTGTTAATCTTTTTCACTGATGACCCACTCACGAAGATGGCGCTTTGTTTTCCTGATTCACAGCCCTGAAAGAGCTCGAGGTCAGCAAGGTGGACGGTGTTCTTCTCTCCATGCCGACCAGACCATTTGATGAGGAACTGACCATTGAGCATTACAAGCCGGTCTGGTTGGAGCTAGAGAGCCTGGTCAAGCAAGATACAATAAGAACATTGGGAGTTTGTGATCTGGACCTTAACATGCTGAAAAAGTTGCACTCTTGGGCTCAGGTTGGTTCAATTGTTCAATAGACAAATATTGACCGAGTTGTATAGTAATTCTAGCTCTATTGCACAGCAAATGGTAAACCTGCAACATGTTGTATAGTGATCCTAACTCCACAGGCCTTAGTCACGGTGCATCCATCCTACATTCAAAGCAGTGCAATCAAGCTGAGGCTTGGATTCAAAGTAGTCTGGTACCCATTTTCGTTTTAGAATTGGTGTCATCTTTTCCAACGGGTATACAAAGAAGGTGACAAGATGGATGTGCCAATGAATAAGGCCTATTGCACAGTAAACCTGCTTTGAGTTGTAATAGAAATTTATGAGCTCCCATCAGTCCCTTGTGTAGTATTAGAAGCCTGCTGAGTTCCACAGTGCCCCTGTATTAAAGTAGAAATGCAATAAAGTGTGCCGTAAACTTTGTGCAATGTATATTAAATCTACTGTTAATTCTATAGTAAACCTAGCACCATTGTATCATCAGCCCTTTACGTTAGTTATATTTTAGCTGAAAAATGCAAAGTTCACAATGTTTCATTTGGTCTAACCTCTTTCCATCAGGTCAAGCCCACGACCAATCAGATGAATCAGGCCTCCTGCTGCGTTATCCCACCAGCTCTCAAGGAGTTTGCTAATGAGAACACGATACAACTTATCTCGCACTCGGACCCCAGTGGTGAGACTACAACCTCCTTGACACCACTTCCAACCTCCCACACTCCCAGCTTCCCCGCATCCTTCCTGTTTTCTAGTCGTTTTTTACTTTGGCTGACCTTAAGAGAGTTTTCAAGTTGGCTGTCTCTGTCAGGCTGAGATGTCAGGGAGTGGCGATAATAATCTGCCAAACGGAATCCTCTGAAAATGTTTGGTGACTTGAGAGGCACGCGTATCATTGCCTCAGTTGTATGGTCATTGCCTCAGTGCTGTGAGGTCATTGTCTTAATGCTATGAGGTCATTGCCTCAATGATATGAGGTCATCGCCTTTGTGCTGTGAGGTCATTGCCTCAGTGCTATGAGGTCACTGCCTCGGTGCTGTGAGGTCATTGCCTCGGTGCAGTGAGGTCATTCCCTCCGTGCTATGAGGTCAACTGAGTATGAGCGCTGCAACACTTGTTATAAACTCTGCTTGCTAGCCAATTCAGTGAAAGCTAGGTTAATTTTTATGAAAATGAACCAAAGCCAGATTTTGGAAAGAGTTTTTTCATTTCTGAGTCTGTCACGAAATAACTTTTAACCCTCATTAATGTCGTATTTTCAGATATCCTTCCTCCAGACGTCTTCCAAGAGGCTCTATGCAGCTACTACCCAGAATACGCCGACTCGGCAAGCTGGCACCCCTCATGGGTCCTCCGCTACACTGCCCTCATCAAGAACAGGGGTATCATCACCACCAAGGGCTACATAGTCCGAGCCCAGAGGGTCTTACCACTCAGCTAGAGCAGACTGCGATCGATAAGGTAGAGGGGTCATCATTCATCAGGTTAGCTTGGACGGACGTGGAGGAGAGGACCAGTGAAAAAATATGAGCATTTTGGGATCTATGGAATTTTAGCTAGTAACCAGTCACTCATGTCAAGAAAAGCTCGCCTAGTTTTTTCTTAGAAAGCCAGTTTTGGAATATAATGCACCACAAGCCACAAAATGACTGATATCTTTGGGAGACCGAGAGTCTTATAGATGTCATGTACTGCCAAATGTTTCAATTGTTAAAAGAAAATATGATCCATGGGTCGATTTCACAAAACTCATCGTAAATTACTATCAATCTTAGGACGTATGATGCATTGTACGTAGGATACGATGGGTTATGCTTGATAACTTTAGTTACAATCGATCATAGGGCATCGCGAAATCGACCCCTGGTCTGGTTTTTTTTGTAGAGTATTTTTGATATTTCAGGCTTCCAGACACCGGCCTGAGTGAGGTCTTGGACATTAGTTTGGGCACACTTTTTTAAGCTAGGAATTATGTACAGAGAAGGTTGTAAATTGCTGTACTGATAATTATATTTGGATGGTAAATTGTATTTAATTTTATATGTGAGGGACTGCTGAAGTAATTACTTTTTTTCACTTTTAGTTAGAAAAAGGTTAACACCGGCCAGTTATTAAGAGTAAGGGAAGAAACTTTAATGCTGGTCGGGCCTGGCCACTGAAAAACCAGGCCAAGACTGGGCCTTCATCAGGCCTAAAATCCTCCTGTCAGCCCTGAACTTCACTACAATAGAGCTGCTTAAAATCAATCAAGCCTGGCTTCTGGATACTGTCCATGATCAGTGTGGACTCAATCTGTCAATCAGGTTAGTGCCAACTATGATCCAGGACACAGCAGGGGCTTGAAGTTGATAGTTCAAGGCTGGGGTTTATAGAAGCCCAAGAGCCCAGGCAAAGCCCAGGCCTGGCCAGGCTTTTCAACTATGATCCAGGACACAGCTGGGGCTTGAAGTTGATAGTTCAAGGCTGGGGGTTATAGAAGCCCAAGAGCCCTGGCAAAGCCCAGGCCTGGCCTGGTTTTACAGTGGCTGGTCCTAATCAGCTTTAAAGTTTGTCTCCCTATTAAAATTATTTGAAATCCAATCTTTTTTACTGCGAATCAGTACCCTTTTTTATTAATATTAATTTTCTTACAAGTTAAGGGTAATCAGGTAATCAAATCATTTTCAAGTTTTGAAACAATTTTTGTTCAGTCGTTTCTTTTCATGATAATTATAGTAGGTTGCACTGTGTATTCATGTGCACAAGTATTATGATGTACTTTAGGGATAATTCATAACCACATAGTGATGAATTTTACAACAAGAGGCAATCGGATGAAGTGCACATTCTTACCTTTGTTTGACTTCTAAGTCCTTTTCAGGGTGGAAATGAATATTCATGAACCTTCATTTGCATACCTACATCCAGCGAAAACAGCTCCTGCGCTAGACTTGAACTCAAGTTTGAGGTTGTGGTCATTTGCTGTGTTGTGAAAGTGCCGCATTGCCTTGCTGTGTTGCTGGAAAAATCAGCCCTTTTTGCATTTATCAATTTTATTTATGGTTCTCTATAGTCCGTGCATACATAGGGCATTTACAAAACCAGGCTTGAGGCTAGGCTTGGGAATTACTTCTCCACTGCCAATTGAGGCCCTCCCTTCCAAAAAACAACAACAACAACAACAACAAAAACAATTGGAGGGATTGGGCCACATGACGAAGCCGAAGAAAGGCTCCAGTACAGCTTCACCATGTATCTCATGCCCTTCATTTCATTTAAGACACAAAATGGTGATACCAAAAATATCCCAAACCTAGCCTCAAGCCTCATTTTTGTAAAGGCCCCATTGTGTGATTTCCAAGATGGCCGTCTGATGATGTCATTTGCAGGGAATGTGTATCAAGCATTTTACTTCAGTTGTACTAGCACAAGCCTCTAAACCTCGTCGATTTTAAGCGAGAACTGCACAAACAATTTCAAACCTGATTCTATATTAAGTAGATTACTTTACAAATATGACAGAAGCGCACAGTGTTATTATATTATAAATACAGTGTAATGAGAATATTATTACTATGAAATTATGTCATCAATTTTTTCATACTCTTTAATAATGGAAATTTATTATTTAAACTAATTAAGGTTTGTACAAATTAAAAAGTGTATTTTGATTCTAATGAAAAACATATTTGAGTGTAATGACATTTTAGTTGAGCTTATTGATGAAAGTTGCATTCCAGTAATATATTTTATACAACTGATTTGATGAATGCACATTTTTGCTAAGGGCCTGTTCTATAGAGATTTGGCCCCACAAAATGTGCGTGTGACAGTGGTTTATATGGGTTCTACTGTCCCCACAAGAACTGTATTAACATGGTATGTACGATTGATTTTCAACAGGTTTGCAGCATTGATATTGTTGCGCGTATCTTAAATGATCCTTGGGATATAGTGGTATGCGAGTGGTTTCATGGCTTCTAACTTTCAAATTGATAAAGATGATTGATAATTTGGGACACCACCAACATAGGCATAGCTACCAACCTATCTTAAAGGAAATTAGGAATACTTCTGCTTAAAAAAGAGGAATCACAGAGCACACTACATAGTAATACATGTGCATTTCCAAGCCAAAAATTTGAATCTGTTGTCAAGAGCTTAAATTGTAAAAAGTGAAAATATTTTGCCAAAAAAGAGAAATGATCCCTCCACAACAGGAATGGTTGGCAGCTATGCATAACGCTGGACAGCTCCGTTTGTAGAGCAACCGGTACAGCATTCCGGGGGTTGCAGGTTCGAATCCCACCCTAGTCAATGTTTCTTTGTTCACCTTTCAATAATTTTAAACAAGACGCATTCATTGTACTGTCTCGGGGGTGTAACTCTTTATTTCACTTCTTTTTCATCCAATGAACGGCTATCGTACACAATGTATCATTATATTAAGGTTTACAATTATTTACATATTGACATTTTTTTATCACCTTGCTTTTAAAAACTGATTAATAATTATTTCATCCACTGATTGAAAAAGATCATTTTGAAAACAATAGCGTACCATCTCTTTACCTCTCATCAAAACGTTAGTACTTAAAAAAAAATGCAACTGACCTGGACAGCTATTAAAACAAATTTACACATATCCGGGGACAATTTCACAGAGCTGCTTAGCACAAAAAATTGCTTAGCACAAAAATAGCTTGCCCAATAAAACAAAACACCATTGAAAATTCCATTTGATATTCATGGTCAGCGAACAACAGCCAAAGAACAATCACAAGTGATACACAACACATGGAAATTTGGTTGTTAACCCTGTAAGACAGAAATGTCATGCTTAGCGAATTTTTGTGCTAAGCAGCTCTATGAAACTGGCCCCTGCTTTTTAGTACGCATATTTTCAACACCTATCCCATGTCGTATCAATTTAATATGCTTAGCGATTTTAGTTTTTACAACTTGAATTTTTTTTGTGGCAATGATAATTTCAAAAGTCCAAAAGGATTATATTATTAAGGAGTTAGTCAATAGTGCTGTAATTTTTACGAGACGTGCAGATTTTTGGATACTTTTTTTTTTTCATGGAGGTTGGCAGGGAATTAGTTGTATTAATTTTTTCAGCTTCAGATTGTTTTACAAGCTTATAAAAATCTACATCTGGATCGTGATTTTTTATATTTTCAGACCCTGATGGGCAAAATTTGACTTGAAAATACCAAGAATATTATATGGCAAAGGCTTCAAAATGCACAAAGTGGTTTTCTGGGGGGTTTTTTACACACAAAAGGAAGGTTTTTAACTGTTTCTGCTTGTTAAACATTTTTGACTCATTTTGGGTCAAATAATGAAAAAAATGCTTGTTGAGGGAATTTTGTTACACTGATGTGGGAAAATCTTGTCTTTTTCCAACATTTCAGTACAGCTTTTGGGCTACAAAAACTACAGCTACAATTGAACATGCGATGTGAAGAGTTGAAAATGCATAACCAGTGAACAGTTGAACTTGTTGCTATAAAGGTAACCACTTGCAAGTAAGGTTTTGATGCAAAGGCAGTGTGTCAGAGTTTGGCGATGACATATTCTTGTTTTCATCAATTTGCGAAAAAAAAATGAAATGCAATGATTTTATTTTTTACAGATAGTAAACATTTTCATTTTAGTTTTTTACATTAATCGTGTACATCTATTAATTTTATGTTAAAAGTTTGCTCCGTTTCTGGGAGCATTATGTCACTTATGATGTATAAGGCTGTGTCCCAATTCTCTGGCTGCATCCGTAAATAACACACAAGTCTATAGAAGCCGCTGCAGTCACTGGCTAGTGGCTGCCATAGGTGCATGCGTAATTTCCAGCCGCAGCCAGAGAATACAACTTTTTATCTTGCCATGAAGTTTCAGAATAGCCAGGTGCCTTGTGAGCAGTTTCACACACAACTAAGGCCCCAGCTGCAAGGCACCAGACTTAGCCTGGGTCACACAACTTCCACAAGTCCTGGCCTAACTAATGCCAATGGTAAATGAACATTGATTATTTTCAACTACACTTGAAAGGTACTATCATACTTTGGTAGCACACCGAAACAGAAATCTTCACAGATTTACCAACTTACAGGGTATAAAGATGGTGATGGTAGAAACATGTCGTTAACATTGTTCTGTCTGAAATACTGTATTTATCCAGAAAAGAGTCAAACCAATGACCAAAAACAATTTTGATCTTTTAAAGATAAAAAATAATGGTGAAAAGATTTAAAAATACTGTGACCATTTTTCACTGTTTTCTCACAAAGTGGGCACCATATGGGACTGACATTTTCACAGATGGCTGTTACTGTATCTTCCTTGTTTTTTGACAAAAACCAAAGTATGATATTACCTTTCATTTGTTATTGTATTATGCCAACTTTATTTCATATAATGTAGATTCTTTCTAGGTGTACGGTACTCAAAATGATCCCATTTATATTTTTCATAATCAAACAGTTTCAAGGAAACAAATGACTGCGGACAATCTGCTTTTGCATTGATAATTTATATTATATGTTCAACAAAAGATTTACACAATTTAGGGAAGATGTACATTAATCTGATGGACAATTTGTGAGAAGACAAAAAAAAAAAAAAATCGTAAAAAAAATTGACAACAATTTATAAATTGCTAAAAAGTGACAGAAAAGTGACTATAGTTGGAAGAATTGACCAGAAATTTTTTTACAAATACTAGAGTTGATATTACTCATTGAGTGTAATTTAGTGTGTGGGCATTTTTAATAACAGGCTATGGCTTGAAATCACACACAGGTATATGGGAAACAGCCATAGCTGAATGATCAAGGACACAGCCAAAGCCGACTGGAAACCTATGTAGTCTACCATGGAACTGATGTAGTAGTTTATCTGGAGCCATCCCACAAGGCTCGGACACACTGGTCACCATTAAAGGTACAGTACAGGATTGGTAACAAACCAAAACAAAAATGTTCACAGATTTACAGATGTCTGTGTTCAATGGTAACAGGCTAAAAGTGGGGAACCAGTCAAATGTTTAAGGTACATGTATTTTGAAAGCTTTTGTATGGCAAATTCAGACCGACCACACGTTAAAAACTGCCCCTTGTTGAAAAAACACAAGTCCATTGCAAATGCCATGCATTATTGAGTGCACATTTTGCACATTGAAGGGTAACCCGTTGTTAGTCCCTGAATGCTATGCTATGCACATAATTATAGAAAAAATCATAAATTCAGAAGGCCTTATACATTATTACAATCACCTACAACTGTATATTTAGAGGAAGGCAGTTTTAAAGTTTTAAGAAAATGAAATGTTGCTTGTTTAGAAATCATAAAAAACAAAGTGTTCAGTGATGGATTTCATCAAACACTAAGATTAATCTTAAGACGAGTTGTCAGTATCACCATAGTGATTTGTATTGTGACATCACACTTTGTCTAGCAATATGGGCCTTTTCGAAGCAGAGGCTCTGACTCTGTCATCCATGCTGAAAATATAGGTCTTGGTTTTTTATTGAAGCTGAAGTTCTGTTTTCCTTTTCAAACCAGAGAATCTACTTCCGAACCGCAGCCAAAAGCTTCTATTTTGATACCCGTTATTTTAGAATGGCTTCATGAAATGGTGCCGCACCCTGAGCCTCCGTTTCGAAAAGGCCGATTGACTCGCATTTAAGATTAATCTTGGTGTTTTGTAAAATCGATCACTAGCATATTATCCTATGAACTGTGTACTTTAAGTTTTAACGTGATACATCCAATATGAAATCTTGATCAAAATATACACTTAGTCCAATGAAATTCAATACGATCAAATAAGAATAAAAAAACAACTTCTGGTGTAATTTTAGGATATATTCCTGCAGTTTCTTCAAGAGACAAACAATAAATTAAATTAAAACAGTTATTATTAAAAAAAAAATAAACTTAAAAAAATTATTAAAAATTCACTTGTTACAGTGCGTTCGCAACTTTGAAAAATTCACACTTTTGGTGTAGTATTTGTCTTATTAAGTTTATAAGCCCTTCGTTTTCAACTTTCATGAAAACCGCTAAAAACTAAAAGATCCTCCCCCTATATTGGGACCAAAATCTTTAAGCACAAAGTAATGCTCGGTACAATTTGAAGGCAAATGTCTTATGATAATTTATATTCAGCCTATCAATGTGTGAGTTATAAAATATAGCACACAATTTTTCATATTTTTTTAGGGAGCCAAAAAAACCCAAAAGGATCTTCTCTAATATTCGGCCATTAAATAGTTAACTTTTAACAGTACTTTCATTTTTCCTACAACAAAATAACATTTATTTATTTAAGTAACAAAACGACTCAGCTTTTAAAAATTAAAAACTAAAAATACTTGGACATTGTTTTGAGTATCAAATGCAGAACGAAATGGAATCAGGGGTCAATTTCACCAAACTCATCGTAACTTACTATCAATCGTAGGAGTTATGATGCATCGCAGCCCTACGTAGGATAAGACAGGTTATCCTTCGTAACTCAAGTTATGATCACTCGTAGGGCTTCGTGAAATCGACCCCTGATCCTACATGTATAATAGAGTGTCGGACTTTTACAAAGATGGGTAGTTTCCACAATAATTTCCATTACATTTACAGCTTTTATTACCAGATTCCTGGGGGAAAAGTGTTCCAAAAAGATTGGTATATAATTGGCACTGTAGCGATTATAACAGGTTAAGAACAAGATCATTCTCGAGTTTATGTGGCCAGAATACGTTCTTAACCCCTTCAGCCTGGGGAGCATCCATAGCAGCCCCACGTCATGGCCTGAGAATATTCATGATTGCTTTGTTATTTCCATTGAAATGCATTGAATAGGGGTACTGTCTGGAACAAGAGGTTCTGGGAACCTTTATTGTCCACAAAGATCAGCTCATTGTGGTACATTCACCTCCATAATTTGCATTTTCGAGAGAACGGCAATCTCTGAGTTCCGAACATCTGGGCGTGAACGGATTAGAGTCCGCCATGAATGCGATCTTTTGTGCGGTGCTATTCAACCAATGCGTGCCTGCATTGTTTATGCCAAGCCCTGCACACAAAGCCGGGCCAGCTGACCTCTATTGTGACCGGTGGCTGATAATGAGGTCGGAACAAGCAGGGCTAAAAATAATCCCGGGCTGAAGGGGTTAAGGACAGTGGCTTTAAAGAGTCTTACGACCGATCTGCACATCCTTTGAATGTTAACGCGAAAGCAAAATATGATGGCATAAACGTACAGCGAACGGATCACACACACTGAAATGCACTTGGCAGTTCACGCACATTTGATGCAAACATCCAATGATGTAGTTATATCTGTATCATGCTGCATTTTGCAAGAATTATGAGAAGTATAAGTCTTGTTTTTTTTTTTATTTGGCAAGTACTGCGGTCAATCATATTTGGTGTGGGAATAATGGCACCATTGATTTTCCATTGGCTTTGAGGAGGACTTTAACCCTAACCCTCTGCAGTGCCTACCAATACAAGAGCTGCTTACCATACACTACCTCAGTCTCCACAAGGGGACTTGATCATAAACCATGCACTACCACACAAACCACACTGTTGTGTATTGTGGTATTCAGGATACCACACTTACCACAGGAAAAACCATGTGTGGTAAACTATGGTATGGTGGTGGGTTAGAGTTGAGTGGTGTTTTGTGGTATTCAGTTACCCACTCTTATCACGGGATACACTTTGTGTGGTAGATTGTGGTATGCAGGAGGGTTAGGGTTGAAGTCTTGGTTGATTATTTGAAATATAAAGCAGTATTTGCAGCATGTGTAATAACTGGAGACTATTTTTTTTCACAACACTTCGTACCCAGGTCCTTCCAGGAAGGCTTCCAAGGCGTCGTAGTCCTGCTTGCCTTCCGACGATGACATCTTCCCCACGTCCGGCTTGGACTTCTTCTTCTTCCTCTTCTCCTCCTTGTCGCCTTTGTCTCGGTCACCGTGTCTCTCACTCTGTCTGTCGCCGTGCCTCTCGTGGTCCTTGGTCTTCTCCTTGTGCTTCTTGTGCTTGTGCTTCCGTGAGCTCTTGTCTTCGTCCTGTTTAGGGAGGGGATGGAGGAAGGATTAATCTTCAGGATTCCAACCCTGGATGTCATCGCAAACTGGAAGCTTTCCCTGCTTCAAGAAGCATCAAGTAGCTGGATGGACACTTCCCACAGTGAACAGATCAGAGTGAATCCATACCAGTACGTATTTGTCCAAAAAATTCTGCTTAGAGTAAGGAGGACCCGACATTTCGATCCTACCAGTATCGTCCTCAAATGCATGCTTTCTCTGTTTCCTTACACACTCTGTCTCCCATTGTTTTGCTCCTCTCATCCATTTACTGTATGTGAATCTTCACTTGCATGTTCTTGTCCTCTTGGCATTAAGCCTTCGACAAAGATCCTGCCTGCTAGGATAAAAAATGTCAGGCCTCCTAACTCTAAATATTATAAATTTCAGGTCATTATTTTGCTTGATGAGTAGTTTGCAGGAGCTAATGACTTAAACATCAAAGAAATTCCATGATATTTCTGCATATCAGATTTATTATGACGCCCACCGAGACACAGATTTGATTCACTCCGCTGACCCCAGCTAGCTCGGTGGCCTAGCGGGTATGGCATCTGCACTAGTAGGCAGGAGGTCGTGGGTTTGAATCCCACCTGAGGCAGCGCATGATTTTTTTCATGTGCTGTCAGAAAGCATTTATTGAAATGCTTATCTACGTCCGTGAAGGGTAATAAATTATTTGCATATTTCTAAATATTAGTGATATGACATCACCAAAGTGTTGAGTATGATGAAACCTAAGACGACTCGACAGTCTGACGGAAGTGGCTTCATTCAAGAGAAACTTGTCTGGTGTTAAGTCAACTCACCCGGTCTCTATCCTTGTCCTTGTTTTTGTGCTTCTTCTTCTTGATGGCTGATCCCGTCGTGCTGGTACTCGTCATGGTGTCAGTGTCGCTGATGTCCTCCTCATCTTTTGTGACGGCCATGAGGTCGTCAAAGTCATCCGCCGGCAGGGACGGCCTCTCTGCGTTGCGAGAAATAAACAAATGGGCTCTTCGTGAGTGTACGTCTGCATGCTGTGGGTCAGAATCCAACGAAAGCAGCATGACACTGTTCAGCAATGGCTACACGATGACTACAGATTATGTGGATGATGTCGAAACATGACCTACTTGTTAGTCCCTGGTGTTTCTTGGAAGACCCTACGCTCTCCAGGAAGTTGAAGTCCTCTTGCTGGAGCTGGATCATGGGCGAGGCGGGGGATGTGGAGGCATCTTGGTCGGTGGTCTGACTTGACGTTCTACTGATGTGCTGTTGAGGAAAGGGAAATTCTTTCACATGATAGCCAGATACTTAACACACAGTTGGCCTCCATATCTCACATGCTATGAGTACACATCCACATAGCCCTTTTCAGTACCATAAACTTTCTATTAACGGTTGGCCTCCATATCTCTCACCCAAGTCTAATATACCTCGGAACAATTCTTGGAAACAATTTCAGCTTACCTCTGGAAGTTGTTCATCTTCGCTATCACTCTCCGCTACCTCCCCGGGTGACCGCGGCGATTCCGCATCGTTTTCCCTCGATTGCATCTTGTTGCTCTTCGATTGAAAACTATCTGCACTATTTGTCCCCGCAATGGAATTTGGAAATACGCTATAAACTACTCTATCCTGACTGCCCGTCGAACGTGTTGACTGTTCCTGTTTTTTTGTTAGCGACGAAGGACTTTGCTCTTCGTCTGAGAAATCTATGTCCTTGGTGAGGACTGGTTCCCCGTCCTCTTCACTGGATAGTTCCACGTCGAAACTGGTGGTGACCGGCGCCGGGCTGCTGGGTTTGGTGGGTTTGAACGGTTTGAACGGCGAGGCCTCATCGTCGGAGTCTATGTCCTCCTGGAAGCCGGCAACCATCGGGTTGAAGTTATCCTCTTCGCTGTTTCAGAAACATTGCAGATAAAAAGAAACAACCCAAGAAGTATTGCATGAATCTGAGTTGATACAAGCATCTGTTCAACTCACAGATAATGCCAGCCAAAGATCTGAATTTGTCACTGTAAGACTCTTGAGGTTCTGGATTTTGTTTGGTCTCACCTTTCGCTGTCCTCAGGAGGAGGAGCTGGCGTTACTGGCTTGGCTGGCTTTTTCTTGGCTTTACCCTTCTTGCTGCTGGGACCGTCTACGTCATCCAGGAAGCCCCCTAGACCCTCTCCAGGTACAAACTCATCCACGCTGGTGATTGGTCCGGTCTTAACCTCGGCGACAGTCTCGATCACTGTACAAGGAGAGAGTAACAATCGGTCACAAAATAAGACGAGAGGATGTGAAAGACTGTTCCTTCCTCCTAAAAAAAAAAATTGCTTCTGATCCAGGATGAATCCAAAGTCATGCCTGTATTGATTAAGGCTGTGGCTGTTGCTAACAGCGTTTCTATGCACTGCGTATGTTTTATTGCAGACAGGCACTCTAAGCAAGCCGTAGCCTTACCCGCATGCTTCTCATCCTCTTCCTTGACTCCTTGCTGCACTCTGGACTCGCTTCCGCCGAACCACTTGGAGAAACGTTGTGACAGTGATGAGGCCTGGCCTGGGGCAGCCCCTTCACCCTTGGCTGCCGGCTGCTGCTGCTGCTGCTGAGTTGCTTGGGGTTGGGCCTCTCTGGCCGGTTGGTGGTCCCTTCGGGCCGTGGTGGGAGTTGTGCTCGGTGTGGTCTGTTTGGGGGTGGTGGCCGGGCTGAGCTTGACTGGGGTGGCACGGTTTGAGTCAGGCTTGCTGCCCGGGGCTACAACAACAAAAAACAATGAGAAATTGCTCCTTACTCAAGTTTCAAATGGCCGAGAGAGCCCAAACTTACACTTTTGGTAATACAATCCTCTGTTAGTCAGCTGAGTCTGCTAGTGCACTAAACCAAAGAACTGCAGCGGAGTTATTGTTTGGCCTTCTATCTATGACAACTGTGTGCAACCTTTGGGGGTAGGACGGAGCTTCTTGGACAGTCGGGAGGAGGTGATGTGGGGGAGGGGGACTTACATGGTGATGTTTGAGGTGTTTGTCCATTGGGTACTGTTGGCGTCAGCGTGTTGGGCGTCGGTGTCTTGGTTTTCTTCTGCTTGCGTCGTTCCTCCAGGCTGGCTAGGTACCTTTAAGGATGTTAAAGAGAAGTCATCAAACAATAGCTTTAGACACTGAATTTGTAAGAGCGCCGGTACCGTGTTCCGGAGGTCGCTGGTTCAAATCCCTCCCCAGTCAATCTGTCTTTGTTCACTTTTCAATGACACAAAACAAAATTACAATTTTAAGAGGGTGTTTTGAAATTGCCAAATTGGGCTTCCAAGGATAGACTGCCTAGCCTACAGTGCCCTTGACATCTCCAATGGAGCTCTGGTTAATGGCAAATACCCAGAAATTCCTTGCTTATTGTATGACAACTGTCCCATGAAATACACTAACTGTAGGTAAAAAAAAGTCTGCTAACACAAGCGAAGAATTTTTGCTAACGGTAACGGATTCCATGAAATTGGGCCCAGGTGGAATGTGAGAAGAGAGTGAAGCACTCTCCTGACCAAACTCCCGCCGTGGTAAGATTTTAAGACAAGAAACCGTACTCACAGGTTGTAGTTCTGGTCTATGGATTCCTTCCTCATGTCTAGCTCCTCGAGCGTTGCATTTGTCTCTTGATTATTGGTCTCTAATTGCCGTAGTAACGTTTCTCTCTGCGGAAGGACAAAGTCCCAAAATCTGTCATGCGTGTTTGATACAATTTCACTCATTAAAAAAAACATTCAAGTCAATTATACCATAAAGTCAAGACATTGAGGAGCCACTTTAACCCAAGCCCACCTCCATGCCACAGTTTACCACACATGGTTTTTCCTATGGTAAGTGAGGTATCCTGAATACCACAATACACCAGTGTGGTTTTATGTGGTAATGAGTGGATTATGATCCAGTCCCCCTGTGGAGACTGTTGTAATGTGTGGTAAGAAGCACCCACTAATGCGAAGTACTAACATTGTTAACAAATTTGCTAGGCTAACAAAATGTGCTTAGCAAACACAAGTTACCAGCCAAAATGCATAGTAAAGTATATAGAATTCAACCGGTTCCCGGCTGATATTCGCTTAGTATAAACAAACATTCTGAGTAATAGTTCTCCATACCTGAAGTTGTAGGAATGGTACGTTGAAGAATGTGTGCAGATATTTCAGCCCAAAGCCGTTTTTCATTGAGGCCTCAGCTAGCAGTACTTTGGCAGAATCAGGAGGTCTATCCATACCGAGGGAGAAAAAACAAAACAATAGGTACGCATTTCAATTTGATGTTTGACTCGGATTAGAACTATTTGATGCAATCAAAATGTGAACCCGAGACATATGGAATACTGGATCAGTCGCTCTACCATTTAACCTACACTCTTGAGTTATCTTTCCTCAGGTTGCAGTCAGATGTATGCCTTACCAGATGCTTTATGACCAAAGATCTTGTTACATGGAATGATACACACAGGTGAGAAACAAGGTACAGCGTCTTGTCTGACCAGGGGTCGATTTCACGAAGCCCTACTATCAATTGTAACTCGAGTTACGAAGGATAACCCATCGTAACCTACGTAGGGCAGCAATGCATCATAAGTCTTACGATTTATAGTATTACGATGAGTTTGGTGAAATAGACCACAGGTTCTGCAATTTTGCCACTGTAAAAGAACACGAAATAAAGGAACAGAGTTTTGTTCCTTCCTTACAGTTTACCTTTCAAAATTATCGATGAAGTATCTCATGGTGTCTTCGGCTACTGTCCGATGGTCAGACATGTCCCTGAAACTGGACAACACCAAGACTGGAATGTGGTCTGGAACACTGGGAAGCTCACGTTCGACATAGCCCCACGTCCTGCAAGGGAAGAAAGAGGCAAGAGTGCCAAGTGAAGTTGATTCATGCACTGTTACGTGTGGACTTGGCCTTGGTCAGTCAGTGGGAGTGGCAGCACGTTGCTGCATCTACCTTTGAGTGGTACTCCTTCTGTCTGTTGATGGCCATCCCCCAAGCAGCCACGTGACCGATCCCTATCTCAGCAAAATAACAATCCACCTGACGCAACCACGTGTCATATGGATGCCCCACTGGACGAGTCCTACCAGTAGGTTCTCTCGCAGCGAGAATCAACCTGTCAGGATCACTCGCAGGGAATCTAGCCACATGACTGTACAGTCGCATCTGGCTTTGGTGCCTTGGTCACCTTAGTTATAGCTTTTTGGGGACCCTGGTCACCGCCTTGGTGCCCCTGGAAATTGCCTTGGTCCCCTGTTCGTTGCCTTGGTGCTCCTGGTCATTGCCTTGGTGCCCCTGGTCACTGCCTTGCTACCCCCAGTCATTGCCTTGAACTAATATTGAAAACATTCTAGCCAGGTATCGAAGGGAAGCCAGGTCTTATTGAAAAAATCCAGTTGTCCTACGACCTATAATGTACTCACCATTGTTTTGTGATGTCTACCATGAACACCACCCCATTGGCACCCTTGTAGACATCCAGAAACCTGGCATCTAGACAGGGCTCGTCCACCTCATCAACCTCTGGGGACGTCTCCAGCTTCAGACCGTCCGCTTTCTTCTTGGACTTCCCTTTGTCCACCACGTCCCAGACCTCAACCTTGACGACGTCATCAGTCGCTGGAAAGATGAAAAAAAGTTCATATTTCTAGATCATTTGGGCATTTTGATTGCATATTTTGTTAGCACTTGCCATGCTGAGCATATCAGAATGCATTTCATGCAGCTTCCTGCATTTCAAAGAATAATACAGATCTCATGATCGAATGCATTCTGAAGCACTGTAGCAAGCTTTGCTGTTGGTCACCCCTGTATTCTGTTGCATTTTAGCAGGGTAGGTACTTGGTACCAAGGCCAACATGTATGAGTTCAGTTAATCCACTGTTACCTTTGTAATTCCATTGTATACTAGTGACTTGTATCTCCGGTGTTGGAATGTATTCCTCTTTAAAGCGCTCCCCTTGTAGTCTGTGAAACAGCGTGGATTTTCCCGTGTTGCGGTCACCTTTAATGATGATTTTCACTGCAGGAAAAAGGATGATGGTCAAAATCATGATTATGAAGTGGAAAATGTAGACAATTCTTTACAAAAAAGTGGGTATCTTTTTATAAATAAGTAATTAACTGCAGCTGATTTCACAAAATCGTACAAATGTTGCGTAAGTTTCGTGAAACGGCCTTAACTTGTGCAACCAAGGCAGGAAAATGTTGCTTAAGTTACGCAACAAAATGGGAGGGTCTGACGTTTCAATCCTTTGTTGTTTTTCATCTTTAGGCTAATTCAGCAAATGGTGCTGTTGAGCGCAATTTTGACGCCTGCGCAAGTTTCAAACTGGGCCGTGCGCAATTTTGAATTTAACATTAAATTGTTTGCCTTTTTACGGCGGCACGTAGCTACCTTCACTTCAGTTAGGCCTAGGTTAAAAACGTTGTACACAGCCTCACAGGTTTTTTCTTTAAAAACAAGTCGCTTCGGACAAACAGTTAAAGATTGCACAGGTTGAAAAACTGCACTCATCACTTCTTTTGGATCAATCATACTTACTGTTGTACTGGACACCCTTGGCGAATCTCCGCTGTAGGTTTTGTCCCATGGCCTGCATGCCAGTTGGCATGGTGCCTTTACCAACATTCTGCTCGTTGGTTACAAACTTCTTCAGTGCGCTTAACATCTTGAAGATGATCCTTCAGAAACTGTCCAGCTTCAAAGTACACCAACGTTTATCGTCGAACCGCCTTTCGTCTCGTAACGTGAAGTTGTGCTAAATCAGTCAATGTTTAGAAGGGAATTCCGAATTGACACTGACTGTCACTGACTTAACTTAAAAAACAACACTTTTCTTGTGAATGAGACGTTTTTAAACTTTGATTTCCCAAGACAAAGTGCTGCAACTACAGACTACAGCACAGAGCAATGTCGGCTGACACTATCTCACTGCAGTGCGTGTATTTAAACATGACTTGACACTGTCTGTCACACTTGTCAGTGTTGTATTCGCGTGTGTACAAATGTAACGAGTATTAAACGTACACTGCCTGTGTACTGTACCAAAAGTCCAATGGCAATTTGTAGGCCTACCCGATATAATAAATTGTCATCTTCTTCAACCTGGTACATCCCAGCGTCGAGATATCATCACAGTAGCCTCGAAATATATATTCGAAGCCGTGTGCGAGCGTCCATCAGAAGAAACGGCGAGGAAATGAGGTTTTTGAGCAGCGATTCATGCAAAAATTGTCACGTAAACAACCACACAGTCTGCACAGACGATCGGCAGCCTGACAACTTCCCTTCTGCAAATGGTGACGTCCGCATGACGTCATATAATAGTGCCATTTTATTCACAGCAAAAGACAAATTAGACAATTTTTCCTCTCATATTTATCAAATATTCAATAATTTGTCCATTCAAGATGATATTAAAGGTATTTTATTGTGTTTTATCAAATTATTTCTGTAAAAAGTATGAATATCCAGGAACAGGAAGTGTGATACGGTCATCCCAACCTTTGACCTTTGCCCTTTGGAGGTCGTAAACTTTGACCTCAAACAGGAAACGTTTTAAATTAGTCTGGTACCCAATATTGCTGCATAAACGAACATAGTCAAAGCGTTAAAGGAAGCTTGGTGCAAGACGTACCATGTGTTACTTTTTTTAGATGTCAAGTTGAAGCAGACGACCCGAAGTTGCTGTCAGGGCCAAGAATTGTCAAAATTGTCATTTATTTGCGCGCGTAAAACAATTACAGTTTGAAAATGTTGAAATTGTGCAATGCGTGTCGGCAGCGGATACTCTGTCAACAATTCAGCCGAACTCTTCATTTATCGAGTAGGTTTTCTGGTGCGGAAACACCGGATATGAAAGCGAAAGGTGAATAACTTTATCTTTTTATTATTTTAGTGTCACTTGTCAAAGTGACTGTCATTACTGTGTCACTGACACTTGGTAGTGACACTGTGAATTTCAAAGGTTTGACTTGGTTTCATGCAGTGCCAGTGGCTACACTCATGTTTACCTTTAACTTCACTGCCGAAAACCTTTGCACTTTTTTATCTAAAAAAGTGAAAATTGTAAAAAAGTTATTCACTTAGTAAGTGACTTAGGCCTATTAAGTTATTGTTTTAAAGTTTTTACTGAACAAATGTCATGGCATTTTCCCCATGGCCATTGAGTCTTTTGTTTTCAATTATTAAGGATGAGAAGATTTGGAGTTTTTCACACATTGTCACTGTTGTCCAATATTTTTGCCAGATAGCTAGTAAATAGGCCTGGAAAATATATTTAGTCAAGTTTATCAAAAGTTGGAATTTTTTTATTAAAGTCCACAATATATTCAATAAACATGATAAAAAGCTTATTTATCATTCTCAATTGCAGTTATGCAGTACCAGTGGAAGTCCCATTTTGCCTCAACAAACTGCTTACAGTATTTGCAAACAAGTAGAAAAAAACACGTTTTTTGTTTGTTTGTTTTTTTGTGAAATAACCACAAGGGAAACTGACTGAGTTGTTTTAAGTCATTGAAAGGTGAACAAAGAAAAATTGACTGGAGCGGGATTCGAACCGGCGACCTCCTGAATACCGTACAGGCGCTCTACCAACTGAGCCATCCAGCCCTACGTTGGTGGTGACCCCAATAGTCAACCATCTTTGTTCGTTTGGCAGCCAGAAGCCATGAAACCACGCACACACCGCCACACCCCAGGGATCGTTGCAATGATACACGCAACAATGCTGCAACCTGGGAACGGCACATGGGGGATCACTCAAAGAGGATACGGCTTTTTAATTAATATATTCGTGAAATAACCACAAGGGAAACTTTTTTTTGTCAACAGAAAACATGGGGATTTGTTTTTGCTTGTTTTGTTGTTGTTAAATTAACTGATGTACAAACACTATGTTTTCTGTCAGATTCAAACAGTTTTTCCTGGAGGACCCATTCTTGTGGGGAGCTGTCGGCATCACAGGCTGGTAAATCTGTGGTTCTTTGCGGATGGATCCAACACAAACGCTTTGACTTCATGGCGACCTTGAGGGATGCATTTGGGGTAACGCAGGTCGTACTTCCACAAGAAGACAATGTAAGCGTTCATTCAAGAAAGTGTATATTTTGCAAGCACTGGCATTCTTCTAATTGGCCAATTCTCAATATGTCATGCCCCACCTTCTTTCTCTAAGTCTAAATGGTATTTTGCTGGACGTATGTTCTTGCCGCGCCGGTATGACATAATGCAAATTGGCCAATGAGAAAATGAATGACAAAATAGCATTTGCAGGAAGAATGCTGTTTTACAGTAACTGAATAACCATTACCAGTAATTGACTTTTGGTTTAATATTTCATGTAGACAATGAGCCAAATTAACAAGTTTATTAAATTTCCACTGAAATAATATAAAAAAGTTTGTATTCATTATTTAAAGGTGCTGACAATTCACATATAAATCGTTAATTATTTTCATTATTGATTACAGAAGTCAGAAGTGAAATCCAGCAGTTTGGACGGCATTCCCCTGGAATCTGTTGTCATGGTAACGGGAAAGGTGCAGCTCAGGCCAGAGGGCCTAGCCAATCCTGTAAGTCAAATCTGGTTTTTTATTTGAAGGAAAATGTTGCCACTAATTTGTACACAGAATGTGGGCAATCATTTTGTTGTAGGTAAAAAACAAAAATTACATGTATTTGCAATGTAATACAAAAGTATAGGAGATTTTCAGATTTCAGACTTTTTATGCTCCCTGTCAGCTGTTTTCAGACATTTTTATCATTGGTCAATCTCATCCCTGTTGTATACCATTAACGGTATAATACATGATTGGTAATGGTCACAGAATACTAGAACAGCATTCACACTTTGTCTGATGCAGCATGTACATGGAATAATAAACCTGTGAAAATTTGAGCTCAATCGGACATCTGAGTCACGAGAAGATAATGAAAACCCGACTTTTTTTTTTTTATAAAACATTAAGAACAGTTTTGATCTTGCCCCAAGATAATTCAAAACTGTTTTCGATTTTCCTTTTACAAATTTCTGGATAAATAAAGCATTTCAGGCGGAAATATTTTAATGGTAGGTTTATACCAGCACCATCTTCATACCCTGAAAGGTATACTTAAATCTGTGAAGATTATTGTTTGGGTATGTCACCAATCCTGTACTGTACCTTTAATCTTAATCTTAGTGTTAGGTGAAATCCAGCCCTGGAACCTGAAACTGTGCAAATTAGATGCTAAAAGGGCATTATCGACACTGGTTGGTATATACTGTGAGTACACTGTACTTGCCTACTGGTATTCTAAACGCACATGCCGCATGCTTTTCTTTGCATATTTCATGGGATGGGTCCATTGAATTATGCAGTGCAACATTCAGTTTATTCAATCTTGCCACCGACTTTCACATTCACCTAACACAATCCTGATTTGATTAAAAGATTTATTGATATGAAGCAATTTGGAAAATGTCTTTGAATTTCACATAATGCCCATGTTTTGTTATTTGAATAACATTGTTGTGATGATAAAAACTTCTTTAGTACTTATCTATCTCTCTAAAATGATAATTTGATTGGTAAATTTGAATGAAACAATAGATGTAAAATTCACTACATTTTTTACAAGTTTTGTCAAACGAACAATGATAATTGACTATTAGGGACACCACCAACGTAAGGCTGGATAACTCAGTTGGTAGAGCACCTATATGGTATTCCGGAGGTCACTGGTTCAAATCCCGCTCCAGTCAAATTTTCTTTGTTCACAAGTTTTTGTAAAATTGCTCAATGTTTCAGAGCAATTTTGAGGTTGATGAACTGTGAGTGTGAGACACTTATGACACACCATCTTCATTGTATGGTGTGTGTGTCCTAACTCTCTTTAGTCCTTATAATTTAGACTTTTAAGTAAACAGGTAATATCATACTTTGGTATCATTTTTGGTAAAAGAAATGCAGATTCATGGGCAAAAATATCAAGGACGATACAGCAACAGTCATCTGTAAAATTTCCAGTCCCATACGGTGCTCACTTTTTGAGAAAACAGTGAAAAACGCTCACGGTATTTTAAAAATCTTTTCACCGTTACTTTTTATCTTTAAAAGATTAATATTGTTTGTGGTTATTGGTATTACTCCATTCTGGATAAAAACAGCATTTCAAGAAGAACAATTTTAACGGTATGTTTCTACCATCACCATCTTTATACCCTGTATTAGTTACAATACCCTGTATTAGTTACAGGTATTAAAATCTGTGGAGATTTCTGTTTCGGTATGCTACCAAAGTATGATAGTACCTTTAAGTTTAGTGAAGCCAAAAAAAAATAAAGAAATAAATCTGCATGTACGTACAAGTGTACATCACTTCAGTTAAAAAAATTAAAAATTCCCCGATGCCTTCCTTGTAATGTGACAGTCTGGCAGTGAGTAGGCCTCAGAAACGACCCATCCTATTAATTTCTTATAGCGTCATGCATCGCTGGCTTTCAATCTGTACCTAATATGCAGCGCTATCCACACCATACTTGTATTGCCTAGGGATATGTATGATAATCTAGACTAGGTGGTTACATGTAGGCCGTGCACTGATAATGTGTGCATCCTGAGTAGTAAACCGTGTTGTTGTTGATGATATTGCCATTTGATGCTTGACCTGGCATTTGTCGTGAATCAGAACGGGAGGAATTTACCCTGCCAGGAAAAATTATGTATAAAAATTGGGTTGGGAAGTCAGTGAATATATATGTCAGTGATGCCTTTTAAAAGCATCCATGTGCTTCTGAAATGGGATTAAATTATTTAAAAGAAAAACAATATCAACATTTTATAGTTATATTGCTTTAATTATAGTGACAGATATTTCCACTTTATTTATTTTTGTATTATCTTATTAATTTTATTTACTCTGGGTTTCCCATTCAGTACAAAAACTGATCTTCCATGGGTCCCAGCAAATACAAAGATTAATATAAAAAATACACTTTAATCGGTAATATTGTTCAGTTACAATAGTTAATTAAAACAAGAAAGGTTAAAGAATAAACACTGCCAAAGAATCAACATCAAACAACAACTAGAGACGTGACCAGCCATCGTCAAAGAAAGTATTAGGCTACACATAATTAATCACACAACAATCTAACAAAAGACCTATCATACTTTGGTACTATCATACTTTGGTAAGAAACCAAAACAGAAATGTTCACAGATTTACATATAACTAATACTGTTATACAGGGTATGAAGATAGTAGTGGTAGAAATATACCGTTAAAAAATTTCCGTCTGAAATGGTGCATTTATCCAGAAATTAGTAAAACAAAGACCGAAAATCTTTCTGTACTTTTAAAAGATAACAAATAAAAGAGAAAAGACTTGAATATTGTTGCTGTTTTTCACTATTTTCTCAAAAAGTGGGCACCGTATGAGGCTGAAATTTTCACAGATGACTGTTACTGTATCTGTCTTGAAATTTGTGCCCATGAATCTGTATTTCCTTGATAAAAACCAAAGTATGATACTACCTTTAACATTCATAGGTAGAGGGATCTTCTGTTTGTTGTAAATTTTTTGTATTGGCAGTTCTTGGTTGATATTTAATTGCTGATCAATTGTTATTCATGAACATGATAACAATGTCTAAGAGGACTCTGTTTGTGTTTTTCAACTGTACAAATCAGCAATTGCTTCAAACATCAAAATTCATACAGAAACATCTGGAGCAACACAAGACCAATAGAGACTGTTGAATTCCTTGCTCGAGAAACTACCCGCATATTGAAAACGAAAACTATATTTGATATTTAATCTCATTTGTATTCAACAGAACATGTCGACTGGTGAAATAGAAATTGTGGCCAGTGCCGTCAAGGTGCTGAATGCTAGCAAGGAGAAATTACCCATTCACATTCACGATTTCCAGCAGGTAAGGCGAGGCAAACATCATATTCCAATTTAGCCACTGTCACGAGTAGTGATATTTATCTAACCATCGCATTTTTCTCTCGGCAGTACTTGCCAATTTTTTTTTTCTCAGAGATCTTGACATTTTTTTTTCAGACGTTCAGACTCTATTTGCACAGTTCTGTTTCAAGAGTGACGTTCAAAAATCATTTCTTTTTGGGGGTGGATGGAGGGGGGGGGGGGGTGTTTGGGACTCGCGTTCTCATGTGCATTTCATGTTTTTGTAAATTAAATATGCTTTTTACTGTTACATGTATTTGCAGTGAAAGTAAATTTTGGATTGATCTCCTTTTTCAAATTCTGGATAAAACAATTTACAATGAACATGATGCTTCTTATAATTTTGAATTCAGATTGATGTATTCGAATGATAGCAAAAAAATAACATAAATGTATGAACGGTTCAAAAATCAATTTAGATTGCATTCACGTCCTTGAAATTTATGATAAACACCAATGTTATGGGATATAGAATGTTAACCATCGCCTAGTGAGTGTAATCCTGTGCCCATAGGGGTTTATGCTGAAATAGATTGTGCATAATGTGTTCATTGAACAACTAATTGGTGTTTGTTTAATGAAACTGAGAGGGCAATTTTTATGGTGTACATTGGGCGTCAGCTCAGCAAATGCTGACTGTGATTGACTGTGATTTTCAAGCCCTACAGAAAGGCTGCCTATTTTCTGGCCATTATTTGTCACAGAAAGAAAATTCTTGACCTAATTATTTGTCACAGATGCAAATTTGTTTTGTTTTTTGGACAAATTAAGCTGTAATGAATAGAAACTTCAAAATGTTACCTGGGCGAAAGATGATTGTTCTTTAAGAATTATTGTTAAAAAAAGAAAAATTAGAGTTGCATTCAAAATGTTGTATTCCGACCGAGCAGCTGATTTAGGTTAGATATTTGATACTCACCAGAGCTAAATGCTGATATTGCTTTGCTGTCAGTGTTTATATTTCGTGATGTGTTGTTTCACTGAAGGAGATTAATTTGTAGAAAGTAGTCTTTTACCCTCTGGGGTCATGAGCATTTCTAGTCTCCTGATTCATTAATTGGATTTGATGAATCAAGGGGCCAATTTCATAGAGCTGCTTAAGCACCAAAATTTGCCTAAGCATCAAAAGCCTTGGTAGATAAAATCAGTATGCCAGCCAAAACTCCTTGTGAATGTTATGCGCAGCAAACAGTGGCCGAATACAAGTCAAAAGCAGTAAACATCACATGAAAATTTGGTTGGTAATCCTGTTTGATCAAGGAAGACTTTTCATGCTTTAAGCAATTTTGGTGCTTTTGAGCAGCTCTATGAAATTGGCACAGTTCTATCAGTCAGTGTTTACCATTCGCATCAATTATTGTATGCGTATGTGAACAGTATAAGTAAATGATAACAATTTGGGCTTGGTTCAGAGATATCGATATCAATCGCTAAATATTTGTGATAGAAAAATTTGAATTTTAGAAATCTAAAGACATTTTTATCAGATGGCTCACAATGTGTAGGCCTACATTTGTTTGATATTGTTGGTTACCATAAAACTTGTTTATATAGCGCCCTCTGGAAATACGTACTTACTAGAGGCCAATAACACAGAGCTGCAGAAAGCGGTCAAATATTTGCTTAGCCTCCAAAGCCTTTCTTGCAAAAAAATTGGCTTGAATTTTTTTTTTTTTGGGGGGGGGTTGAGGTTGGGGGAGGGGGCCGGGGGCTTGTGCCTACTAAAAGTAATTTTTGCTCAGCATGAAAATCACATCAAGATTTTGCTGGTAATCTTTGCTAAGAAAGAAAGAAATTTTTGTGCTTAACAGCTATCTAGATCTCTGTAGAGCACCAGTATGGTATTCTGTTGGTCATAGGTTCGAATTCTGCTCCAGTCAGTTTTATGTTGTACACCTTTCAATGGCCCTAGTAAACAGCTGAGAGTGTGCCCTGTTTCCCCAGTATTTCGAAATGATTCCGTAGTCTTGGTACATTATAATAACTCGGCACAAGTTTCAAAGGACCTTCATTCCTCCATGCTTTGATCAAGCTGCATATATAATATCTAGAACTTTGTCATGTTTTTTTTTGTCGTAGGCCAAGGAGTCGTTGAGAATGGAGTACAGGTATTTGGATCTCAGGAGCAGCAGAATGCAGTATAATCTCAGGTTAAGATCGGAACTCATCATGAGAATGAGGGAATTCCTCTGTAATCAGCACGGTAAGAAATAGAGTTTGAACTTAACCATCAAAACCCACTAAAATCCATTAATACCCATCAAAACCCAACAAAACCCAACAAAATCCAACCAAAATCCACCCAAACCTATCAAAACCAACCCTAACCTACCAAAGCTCACCCAGATCAATCAAAACCCACCACAAACCACCAAAACCATCACAACCCACCCAAGCCCATCAAAACCCACCAAACCCCTATCAGCACCCACCAAAACCCACCAAACCTTCATCAGCACCCACAAAAACCCACCAAACCCTCATCAGCACCCACCAAAACCCACCAAACCTTCATCAGCACCCACAAAAACCCACCAAACCCTCATCAGCACCCACCAAAACCCACCAAACCTTCATTAGCACCCACAAAAACCCATCTAAACCCACTCCCAAACCAATAAATCCCTTCAAAGCCCACCAAAATCCACCCAAAGCCATCTCTAGTAGTTCGGGATTTGGAAGGACGTGCACGGTGACTTTATATTGGGCTCGCTGGCCCCTGACCTGACCCAGCGTGTCAAAGAATGATACCATTTAGCTACTCCCTGGAATTTCTCATATTCTGTTGATTGCTTAAATTCTTATATACCATTCAGCCGCAATTTACAACCAATGGTGCATGGCTATATTTTTGTCCTCAATTTGTAGGCTTTGTGGATGTTGAAACACCTTCCTTGTTCAGGAAAACACCCGGTGGGGCTAAGGAATTCTTGGTACCTACCCATCAGCGAGGGAAGTTCTACTCTCTGCCGCAAAGTCCCCAACAGGTGGGTGGAAATTTATTTATAGATTTTGTCTATCACCTAAATGTTTGTATGTTTGAACAAATATAGCGGTATGTATGTAGTTTTATGGCTTCTGACTGCCAAAGAAACAAAGATAATCAATTATTAGGGATACCACCAATATAGGGCTGGGTAGCTCAGTTGGTAAGAGCGCTGGTACGATATTCCGGAGGTCACTGGTTCGAATCCCACTCCAGTCAATTTTTCTTTGCTCACTTTTCAATGACTTTAGATTCAGTCAGTTTCCCTTGTGGTTATTTTATGATTTCATTTGAAACTATTTGAAATCATTTCAGATTATTTGAACTGTTCCCGTTGTTCTTGACTTGTTTGCACTTTTATCCCCTCCTTCACAGTTCAAACAGTTGCTGATGGTAGGTGGCATCGACAGATATTTCCAGATTGCCCGTTGCTATAGAGATGAGGGCAGCAGAGCTGACAGGCAGCCAGAGTTTACACAGGTTAGATGTCTGGTTTTATTTGATTCGTGAAATTTTCTCTTTAAATTCATTTTTATGGTTTTGAAGTCTGTAATTTGCTTCCTAATCTTGTGATCAGTCGTCATGTAACTATTGCTTTTAGTGCTATTTCTGAATAATATCTTGGGCTTTGGGCTGACCCACGCAAGCTCCATGAAAACCAGGGATGAGATTTCTCAGATTTGTATCTGATTTCAGATTATTTTGTTTTGGATTTCAGATTTTATTTTCCTCACAGGCTGTGTACAAAAGTATAGGAGATTTTCAGAGTTCAGATTTTTGTATGCCCCCTGTCAGTTGTTTTCAGATATTTTTATCATTGGTTAATCTCGTCCTTTGAAATCTATACATGCTGTCATGGGGCTGTGATCCGTCACTGACTGTCTATTCTGTTGGACTTTTCTCCGTCCGTCGGTCCGTTCATACCCCAGGTAGATATTGAGATGTCTTTCATCTCCAAGGAGGGCATCTATGCCCTGATCGAGCAACTCCTGGAGTATTCCTGGCCCAGGGATCATAAGATGAAGCCCACGACACCCTTCCCAAGGATGAGTTACTCACAGGCGATGGCTGAGGTAAGAACTCTGTGCACAGTATGGACCATTCCGGCTTTGCTCTTAAGCCCCGCCCACCTTAGCAATGCCATGTGTTTTACATACTGCGTGTTTGACCGAGTAATGGACTACACCGACTCCTATTGGCTGGAAGGGTCTTTTCTTTAAAAGGTATAATACACGATTGGTAAAAGTCACAGAACAGCACTCAAACTTTGTCTGACCAAACATGTACGTGAAATGATAAAGCTGTGAAAATCCAAGATCAGTCGGACATCTGAGTCATGAGAAAATAGCGAAAAACCAACTCATTTTTTTCTACCAGTACCATCTTCATACCCTGAAAGTTAAAAGGTAAATCTGTGAACATTTCTGTTTTGGTATGTTACCAATCCTGTACTGTACCTTTAATTGGGACTGGAACCTAGTTGTTTATGGGGATTGTATCGTCAAACGATAGCTCACCCTATTATTCCAGAAATCTTTATCATCACTATATTCCTCAGTGTCTGTACGAATATAATTTGTGGATTTCTACAGCCAGCGAATTTCAAAGTTTTGCACAGGCATTGTGTCTGTAGTCCACAGGTGTATAAACAAACAAGTGCACTTGGGATAAACCGACCACACACTTCGACATAACTTTCACTTTCTATTAAGTACAAATACGTAAATCAACCCATTTGATTGGTCTCTAGTCGACCAATCAATCAACATCTTCTGAATGAACTGGTTTGTTCTGGTCCTCAGATATATAGGGGACTTACGAAACTCAGGCTCAGGCTCATGCTCCAGCCCCAGCTCTGTCATCCATGTTGAAAATATACATTGTGGTTTTTAGACCCATCTTAAATTTCCATCTGTAAATTTCCTATGGGAAAAACCTAGCAAGAATTTTGTCATTGAAACTTTTTAAGATTAACACATGATGCCATATAAGTAGACATAACATTTATGTGATAGTGTTACGTCATCCCCAGGGTAAACTTTTAACAGGAAATTCGTCATTTGAACCATTCAAACATTTTCTGGAATACATCTGGCATTCATGACCTTGTTTTGATAGTTTGTAACTATCAAAGGTCTCATTTTACTCTCCGCAGTGCCTTGGAATTTTCAGGTGCCTTACATTAATTCCTCCAGTGGGTGATATCAATTCTTAAATTTAGTTGGAAAATCCTTGAAAATATCATTTGCTCTCATAAAATCGACTCTGTAATAAATTTAAAATGACGAATGTCAAATTAATCTCGAGAGTGATATTAGGTAGAAGGTATAAAAACCAAGTTGTCCTCCAATATTTTGATTTCAGGAAGTATCATGTTCTCTGACTGGCAATTTTATATTTCCTTTCCCCAAAATTGAAACAAACATCTGGCACATTTATGTATTATTTTTATTTATTTATTTGTTTAGTTGTCAGTTATCTTTTTAACACATTAAACTACTGTGTGGCTATCTTGGGGCCAATTTCATAGAGCTGCTTAGCACAAAAAAATTGCTTAGCACAAAAATGGCTTGCCCAATAAAACAAACCACCCATTGAAAAATTCGATTTGATATTCATGGTCAGTGAACAATAGCCAAAGACCAATTGCAAGTGATACGCAACACATTGAAATTTGTTTGTTAATCCTGTTTTTATTAAGGCAGAAATGTCATGCTTAGCGTTTTTTGTGCTAAGCAGGGCCATGAAAAAACAATCTCATTTTGTTATATATTTCTGATTATCCCTTCTTCTGTTTATGTTTATTTATTCATATCTGGTAGTTTGGCTCTGATAAACCGGACACAAGATTCGATATGAAGGTAGGCATAATCTTTTGTACGAGATTGTAAATTGTTTATCATAAAAAAAATGACTGGAGTGGAGGTTGGAGGAGATCATGGGTTCGAATCCCACTCCAGTCAATTTGTCTTTGTTCACCTTACCATGACTTAAAACTCAGTCAGTTTCCCTTGTGGATATTTGATGATTTTATAAAACAAAGTGATTTAACAATGTCAGTCATTCAAAGGAAGCAGTGTACTGTACCCAAGTGAAATGGATGGGATTCGAACCTGTGACCTTTGGAACACCAAAACCAGCACTCTTATCAACTGCGCTATTCAGTCCTTTGCCAACTAGCGTTTGAAATTCCTTTTGAAAATCTTGAAAACTGTACCCTGCCATTTGATTTAGGTTTGAACGACCGAAACTTATACATCTTTCACTTGTGTGAGCAGAATCCACCGTTATTGCTTCCCGCAAAATGTAAACACCGATTTTGATGAAATTTTTAGAATTTAGTTTTGGGATATTTTATATTTTATAACCAGATGATTTGAATGAATGGTGACCTTAAAAATGTAGCTTCCAACCATGAGACTACCTCTTACACTTGGACATGAAGGAAATAAAATGGCACAGTGCAATAATTTCCCTTCAAGCAGTAATTTAAAAAAAATGGTCAGATGTAGGCTTAGATTCTAGCAAAATGATTTGCAAAGTTAGACTGGTAATAAACAGTCTGTTCATTCTAGATGTGAACTCTGCCAGAACGCTCCACAACCTAATCATCGTCTGAGTGAATCCTAATGCTAGTGTTGTCTCTGTTTCTTTCTTGCTAGATAACTGATGTGACTGAGATCCTGAAGGGCTCCGGACCCTCAATATTTCAGTCCCACGAGGAGGACTTTACGATTCGTGCAATCAACTGCAAAGGTGCTATGGTAATGGCAATGTCCTCGTTTAGGAAATTCTGGGAAATACTGTCTCTTGCAGAGTCTGATAAAAGTTGTTTTCATGAGCTAGTTCTGAGAAGTCGATGTAAAGTAACCTGCTTATCTGAATCTGCACTTGTCCTGGGTGTCCACACAAGCTGATACAATATTCCTCTGTGCACCAGTAGGACTTAGCTATCAGATGCCAAATTGCATGGCCGACGACCCCATAAGAATATGCACATTCATTTCTTGTTATTTCATTCCATCTTTTTCTTCATTCATTTCGGAAGCTTATAGAAGATAATTACATTAGGGATAAAAAATAAGAGGAATATTGTGATATATCTGATAATTAATCAAGTTATATTTGATTAATTAATTCACATTGACTAATTAGATAACATTGAGTAATTATTTAACACTGAGTGATTAATTAACATTGAGTAGCCTTTGAATTAGCCTTTGAGAAAGATCCGGCTAGCATCCAAACTTCAGGCCCTCCTACTTCCAAGCATTGAGAAATTAATTAATATTGATGAATTAATTAATATTGATAAATTAATTAACATTGAGTAAAGTACCGGTAAAAGGTTTGAAAGTATGGGGTGGCTCTGAAAAGAGCCGGTTGACTCGACGTTTCGGCCAGTATGCTCTGGCCATCTTTTGGAAAATGATCAATTAACATTGAGTCATTAATAAACATTGATTAATTAATCAAAATGAATGCTGGTATTAGACACATTTTCCATCCAATGTATTTTAAGTCCAGCGCTTTATTATTCTTTCTCCTGGTCGATTTTGATAACAGGAACATTTTTCTCGCCGTGACTTTGATCACCTCCAACGGGAAGCCCAGAAGCTCTTCCCAGACGGCGTCCTGATCGTCCAGTGTAGAGACGGACTCTCCTGGAAGTCACCTGTTTCCAAGCATCTGCCGGAGATGGCTCGGCTTGATGCGGCTCGTGCCTTGGGCGCCTCAGAGGGGGACGTTCTGCTGATGGCTTCTGGGAGTCTCGCTGATGTGGTAAGTTGTGAGCTGTGTTGTAGGACTTGTACTCATAGTCTCATACTCATAGTGACATCATTAAGGGTGCTGTTTAAAGGTAATATCATACTTTAATTTCTGTCAAAGAAATGCAGATTCATGGGCAGAAATATCAAGACAGATACAGTAACAGTAATCTGTGAAAATTTCAGTCCCAAACGGTGCCCACTTTTTGAGAAAACAGTGAAAAATTCCCACAGTATTTTTCACCGATATTATTGATCTTTAAAAGATCAAAATTGTTTTTTGGCCATTTATTTTACTCCTTTCTGGATGAATACAGCATTTCCTGCAGAAAAATGTTAAAGGTATGTTTCTACCATGACCATCTTTATACCGTGTAAGTTACATTAAAGGTAAATCTGTGAAGACTATATCTGTTTCGGCATGTTAACAAAGTATGATGCTACTTTTAAGCTTATAATGTCATAATTATGTATTCACTTGTATTGTTACTTTCTGGTGATCAACGTCGGAATTTATTGATGATCACTACTTTACTTGAACAATTTCTTATGATCTTGAAATATTTAATTGGTGTTATATGATCACTTTATTATTCACACAGTGTCAAGTCTTAGGACGTGTGCGTCTAGTGTGTGCCGATATACTAGAAACCAAAGGTACGTAGAAAGTTAGAAGACCAATACAAATACCGATAGATAATTTGCCTTAACGACCTTGGAAAGATTTCCCAGGACTCCCAAGACTTTGACTGTGATACCTGTGTTAATGAACTGGTTCTAAATCTGAGCAAAGAAAAATTTACTAGAGCGGGATTCGAACCAGCAACCTCCTGAATACCATACCGGTGCTCTTACCAACTGAGCTATCCAGCCGTATGTTGGTGGTGTCCCTAATTATCTTTGTTCGTTTGGCAGTCAGAAACCAGGGATACCACCTACGTAGGGCTGGATAGCTCAATTGGTAGAGCTCCTGTACCGTATTCAGGAGGTCGCCGGCTCAAATCCCGCTCCAGTCAATTTTTCTTTGTTCACTTTTCAATGACTTAATATTCAAATGCTTGGAGTTAAAAGGGCCTGACGAATTTGACGCATTTCGATCCCAGCAAGATGCATGTTCTTGTTCCCTTGTCATTCAGTCTTTGAGAAAGATCCTGCTAGGATCAAAACACGTCATGCCCTCCTAACTCCAAGCATTTGATATATTTCAGGACATTTTGGCTGATGAGCAGTTTATTACTTATATTGACTTAATATTCAGTCAGTTTCCCTTATGGTTAGTTGATGCTTGTAAATCTGATAACTTAATCATCTTGAAGTTTCAGAAGAAGATCAAACGTACAAATTCTTCTTTCTTTCAATGCTCCTCACCTTCAAACAGGGATAAACTTGAACTTCTTCCATTCTATCTTGACCCTGCATTTTAGGAGTTCAGCTGAGGGACCCTGATGCTTATGACTTCCTATGGGTTGAAGACTTTCCCCTCTTCGTACCCAGCGATGAAGGAGAGGGAGTGTTAGAATCCTCGCATCATCCATTTACCGCACCTGTGTCTGAGCACGCTGACTTGTTATACACCGCCCCAGAAAAGGTAGGTGACCAATCACTCATGTTGATCAGAACTAATTGGTCCCATGAGACTAATAAGCATGTTGAAATCAGAATTAATCAAAGTTCATAATTTAACGTTGAATTGGAATTTGATTTTTTCCTTACATTTTCCGCTACAGGCTGGAAATCATACACTCACTCAAGATGTTTAATAAATTTTTTTTATAAATTAAAAGTGTAAAGTGTAATAGAAACAAATCCCCTGCTTTTTATCAATACGCAACTTCTACCACGCTTAAAACACATCTCAAAATACGAGCAATTCCAAATGGTTCGCTTCCAAAAGTTTGCAACGAGTTGGCCAATCACAGTGTCTAGAATGGGTCGACCCATTCCGTGCATTATGATTGGCCAACACATTGCAAACTCATGGAGGCCCACTATTTGGAATTGCCCGTATTGCAGCGCAATAAAGCAATGGGAGACTTTTGAGAACCAGTCTTCAAGTCAACAACGCACGCGCACGCAATTGTGAGCATGCGCGCGTTGTTGTGCGTGCGCGTGCGCTGTTGACTTGAAGACCAGTTCTCAAAAGTCTCCCATTGATTTGGAGAGAATCAATTTCATGTAGTTGTCATTTTAAGAGCTGCTTAGAGCATGGATAGAGTAAATGGAATAAATCGCTGCTAAGTGTTTTTCTTCCGTCTGTTTTTGTTTTCGATCAGGTGACGGGACAGCACTATGATCTTGTTCTGAACGGTGCTGAGGTGGGCGGTGGATCTATCAGAATACACGATGCTAAATTACAAGAGTACGTTTTAGAGAAGATTCTCAAGGTATGAAAACAGTTTTTTATTTCCCAAATATCACACAGATATTTTAGAATATCTGTGTGATATTTGGGAATCAGATATTTATTGAATGAGTCTGTACACTGTCTCTCAAATATCATTCGGATATTTTAGAATATCTCTCGGATATTTAGTGAATGAGTCTTTACACTGTCTCTCAAATATTATTCGGATATTTTAGAATATCTCTCAGATATTTATTGAATGAGTCTGTACACCGTCTCTCAAATATCATACAGATATTTTAGAATATCTCTCGGATATTTAGTGAATAAGTCTTTACACCGTCTGTCAAATATCATATGGATATTTTAGAATATTTCTCAGATATTTATTGAATGAGTCTGTACACCGTCTATTAAATATCATACAGATATTTTAGAATATCTCTTGGACATTTAGTGAATGAGTCGGTATACTCTCTCAAATATCATACGGATATTTTAGAATATCTCCCGGATATTTAGTGAATGAGTCTTTTAAAAAGTGAAGAAAGACAATTTACAGAAGCGGGATTCGAACCTGCGACCTCCGGAACACCATACAGGCTTGGGTTGATGTATTGATTTCTCGTAACTCTGATAATGTTTGATTTCAACCGAACTGCAGGAGGATCCATCATGCATGAGGCATCTACTGGAGGCTCTCTCGTCCGGCTGTCCGCCCCACGGAGGCATCGCATTAGGTAAGTCTATTTCCCTGTCGTTTCATTCGCTGTCTCCGCAAAGTCTTGTCTTGCTTGTGACTTGCGTGCATGCATCATATCTCTTGATTTCAAGTTGCGCATTCGCATGTGTACTTGAATCATGCTTAAACTGAATGACTGTTTCGCATGCTTGCAGTGCAGATTGTACACCACTAGATCAGGCCCCAATTTCCTGGAATCCGTTACGGTCTATTTTTGTGTTCATTATGCCTGCCAAAACTCCTTGTGAATGTTACGCTCAGCAAACGGCCGAATACAAGTCAAAAGCAGTAAACATCGCATGAAAATTTGGTTGGCACTCCTGTTTGATCAAGGAAGACTTTTCATGCTTTAGCAAGTTTTGTGCTTAAGCAGCTCTATGAAATTGGCCCAGGGGCCGATTTCACTAACGCTTTGCGATCATCGCTTAAGCCCAAATCCATCACTAAATGGAAAATCAATCGCTACTTTGCATAGCAATTTTCCGTTTAGCGATGGATTTGGGCTTAAGCGATGATCGCGAAGTCAAGTGAAATCGAGACCTGTTAAAACATCCCGGGTGGTCGGCTGTATTGTTACCTGGAAGGTTCGATGCTGTTAGTGTGTCATAGTTTACTAGTATGTTGTTACATTTAGCTCATCCAGTCTTCCTGTGTACATTTCTATGACCTTGTCAATTATATGCTTCAGCTGATCTCGCCAGTCACGTCTTTCACGTCCCCGTCGGGGGATTATTACTCGAAATTCAAACCTACCCTCCTAAACCTACATGCTAAGGTCTGGGTCAACGCACTTTCAGGTATTAAATAAACATGAGTAGTGGAAGTACAATGGAAAGAAAAACATGATGTTCTGTAGTGATCCAGGAGACTGTAGATGTACTGTAGCTTCTAAAGCCCTGTTCGCACTGGACTTTTTTTTCCGGGGATTTAACCGAGGGTAAATGAAAAATGGGCAAATATTACCGGTGTCTGCACTTGGACTTTTGACTCGGGTAACTTAACCGTGCACATGCGGAAGAATTCCAGAGCTGACAATACTAGGCTCATGAGGGTACCCGACTCGCACTGTCCGCACTGGACTTTTCGTCTCGGGTAAAGTGTCTCGGGCATTCCACCAGGGCAGAAGTTGGCCGGTAGAAATACCCGCGCGGCTCGGGCAAAGTAACTGAGATGTAGACTTCCTGAAACGTCCGCACTGGACTTAAAATGGGTAAAGTACCCAGCGTCCCGGTTACTTTGCCCAAAAAAAGTCCAGTGCGGACAGGGCTTTAGTCAAGATACCAACTTCTCACTGGTTCTTTTCAGAACTACACTTCTAGAAGAGAATTTGTACGTAGTGTCTCCGTGAATCTTCCTTTCTTACCTCACTTCCACCATGCAAAGCTTCAAATCCTACTGATTTAGTCTTACTTAGTATAAATACTTAAGACCCCAAAATATGTATGGGCTAGTAAATATCTAAGCAGGCTAGTAAGGTTTGAGGTTGGCCAGCCCAGTGGGCTAGTCAGGATGGCCAGTTGTTATATTTCCGTGGGTTTATTTGCTTCATGATAGAGGACTCATTATGCTACATAGTTCAGAGACAGCTGTATGCTGAAGATAAATATCTCCTTTATAGGAAACTATCCACGGAATCTTCACACAGCATAATCATCAAATATAGATTGGACAGGGTTTTCTGGTGTGTCTGTCTGTTCATGTCTAGTAGTAGTTGGAAGTCTGTGAGTTGTAATGCTCTCAAGATGCATCTGTTCTCGTTGATCTTGCCTGATGTCCGTCATCCTTCTCTCTTGCTTTTGTAAGTGTCCAATATCTACTGATAGAGTGTGATATTAATATGTCGCTTGCAAGCGTTCGTTTGGGCTGTATGTGTGTGCATGTTCGGAAGCTTTGTCTTGCTTAACCTGGTCCTGTAACATTCAGTTCTATAATCCTAACTAACACTTACAGTACAAGACAAAAGCTGCTTACCACACATTACCACAGTCTCCACAGGGGAACTGGATCATAAACCATGCAAAATATGAAATTGAAATCTTTTTAAATATTAGATCTTTTCAATTCCTTGAAACCTGTGCTGTGTAGGGCTATAGGTTTTTTTCTACTCCTAATAAGACATAGCAGAAGCGAATGTTAGAAGATGACGTCACTTCCGAAGGGTCTAGCCACCAAAAAGATTGGCTCTTCTACCGCCACCCCCCCAAAAAAAATCCAAAAAACATTGGCTCTTCTAGCCCCCCTAAAATAATTGGCTCTTCTGGCCCCCCTAAAAATATTGGCTCTTCTAGCCCCCCAAAATATAAGCTCTTCTAGCCACCCATGAAATATTGGCTCTTCTAGCCCCAAAATATTAGCTCTTCTAGCCCCCCAGAAAATATTGGCTCTTCTAACCCCCCAACAAATATTGGCTCTTCTAGCCTCCCAAAAATATTGGCTCTTGAACCGCGCCTGGTCTAGAGTCAACATAGGGTAGCTCTCCTGAGCTAGCAAAATTTGCAGCAAACAGTTAACTATAAGCACTTAATATGTGGCATTGCGGTTTGCACAGGAAATCATCATTATAATCTGAAATCAGAATCTCTAGCATTTTATGGAAATACCGGTTTGGCTGATTGAATTGCCATGTCTATTTTATGTTGACCTTATTTCATATATCCTTCCTGTGGAAGTTACAGACGTAATTTCCTCGGATATTAAATTGATGAAAAAAACCAAAAGGACGGCCTGCTTTTCATATTTCACACGGAATGACGTAGATCTAAAAATATGACGGGGCGTAGGTGGCATGTGCTTTAATCATAATGGATTGCCGGTGTGGCTGGCAGCCGAGGGCGCTAATGAATACCAGCAACCTAATAACGTTGTAGCCAATGCTTTGTAACTTTTGAAAAGGCGCTTAATAATTAAGATTAATTAATTAAGATTAATTAAGAAGCATGTTGAATGTATAACAACACTAACTGTTTGACACTGTAGCAAGTATAAAGCAAATGGAGATTTCGAAAAAAATGGCAATCATTTAAAGATATAATACATGATTGGTAGTAAAGGCATTGCATACGTTTGGTAATGACTCTGAAAATTTATGGCAATAAAAACTTACTTGGTGAGAAGTACAGCTGCTTTGGATAGTATAATGCATATTGAGAAACGTTCAATTCGAAGTACCGCGGTTATAGAAAAATATGTCACTTTTTATCTCAAAAAATTATGAATCTGAGAAGCGTTATGGCCGTAACGCTTCTCAGCTATTGACTAACTGTTCTCTGGCGTGAAATAACCGCTCTAGTTTGTCGCCAAAATCTCAAAAACGCTACCACCTTTTGAATTGAAACTTTCACAGGTTAGTTTTATGGTATATATATACAATTATATTGGTTTGAAACAAACAGTAGGCTCAAAATACCAAACGTATGCAATCCCTTTAAAGGTCACAGAACAGCACTCACACTTTGTCTAATCCAGCATGTACGTGAAATAGTAAGCCTGTGCAAATTTGAGCTCAATCGGACTGAGTCTCGAGAAAATAGCGAAAGCCCGACTAAAATTTTCTTATAAAACATAAAAAAGGATTTTTTATCTTGCCAAGATCAAAACTGTATTCGGTCTTTGTTTAACTGGTTTTTAAAATTAAATTCACAATTTCAGGCGGAAATATTTTAATGGTATGTTTCTACCAGCACCATCTCCATACCCTGAAAGTTATATGTAAATCTGTGGACATTTCTGTTTGGGTATGTTACCAGTCCTGTACTGTACCTTTAAAACAAAGAAAATTCTGCATTGGTTAAATTTTCAGGTCTTGATCGTCTGATATCCATCATTTGTGGGGAACCGTCAATTCGCGACGTCATCGCTTTCCCTAAAACCATTGAGGGAAATGACCTTATGAGTGGGGCGCCCTCTTGTGTTGAGGACGGTGACTTGTCTAGGTACCACATCAGGATTGATAGCGGGACTGGGACCGGTGTGTCTGGTGATGGTGGCTCAGAGGATACGTCATAGGGGCGTGGTCCGGGGGAGTGAGCGGAGCTGCGGGTGGTGTGGGATTCCCCCAAAGTAACGGATTGAGACTGTACCTGGCACAATGGACCGTTCCGGCTTTGCTCTTAAGCCCCGCCCACCTTAGCAACGCCACGTGTTTTACATACAGCATGTGACCGAGTTTGACTGAGGACAACGACTCCAATTGGTCAATGTGCACAGTTTGATTGACAGGCCGGAAGGGTCCATTCCCTATTCCCAGCGATTGAGCAATAAATATTTCTCAAATTTACAAGATCTCTTTATTCCTACTCATTCCTTGAGAGGCTATATGTCCCCTAAAATGGTATGCTCAAGTATATTTTAAAGGTATAACACATGATTGGTAAAGGTCACAGAACAGCACTCACACTTTGCCTAATCCAGCATGCATATAGAATAATAAACCTCTGAACATTTTAGCTCAATCAGACATCTGAGTTACGAGAAAATTGCAAAAACCGACTCAATTTTTCTTAAAAAACATGAAGATTGGTTTTGATCTTACCCTGAGATCAAAACCGTTTTCGGTCTTTGTTTGACAAATTTCTGAATAAATACACTATTTCAGGCGGAAATATTTAAACGGTATGTTTCTACCAGCACCATCTTCATACCCTGAAAGTTCTATGTAAATCTGTGAACATTTCTGTTTGTCTATGTTATTGTTACCAATGCTGCACTGTACCTTTAAATTGTGATGTAATTGTGTGGTCAGGTGAAATAATAGTTCAGTAGAAAAATCACGGTTCAAACGTGAGTTGGTTGTTAAAAATGCTAATCATCCTGTTTTGAAATATGTGTACATTGCACTTTCCCATGACATAACTGGAAAATTTCCCATCTATAAGATAAGCCGAGGGTACAAATCATGACATAATGTCTATTTTAAGACGTATGTATGTGTGCATTGAAATAAGCAGCACCTAATTCTATTCAGCCA
The DNA here is from genome assembly GCA_963971285.1 of Astropecten irregularis. Taxonomy (NCBI): domain Eukaryota; kingdom Metazoa; phylum Echinodermata; class Asteroidea; order Paxillosida; family Astropectinidae; genus Astropecten; species Astropecten irregularis. Next base: position 13,421,883 of record OZ020260.1, on the reverse strand, counting down.
CATATCAAGAATTGATATTTAGAAGCCTTTGAAATTATATTGAGGAACCTTATAGATAAATATGTCTCGAAAATTTGAACAGTAAAATTTTTTCCAATGTAGCGATGTTTCAGCTGCTGGAACAGGTTGCCTGGGGTCAATTTCATAAAGCTGTTAAGCACAAAAAATTGCTTAGCACAAAAATGTCTTGCTCAATAAAACAATTAAAAATTTAATTTGATATTTATGGTCAGCTAACAGCAGCCAAAGAACAATCACAAGTGATACACAACACGTGGAAATTTGGTTGTTAACCCTGGTTTTATTTAGACAGAAATGTCATGGTTAGCACGTTTTTGTGCTAAGCAGCTCTATGAAATTGGCCCCAGCAGTTCCAGCAGCCGAAACGTCGCTACCAGCAACACCACATCACTGACATTAATCACCTTTTTCCTTGCTTTGTACTTACACGATGAATAATCCTTTTCTTTCTACACATTATGTACCAATAATTTAACAATCAAGTCTAGGCTTTACAAAGTTCCAGACCAATATTTACAAATCACTCAACCTCACAAGCTTCAATACTATATGTTTCCGGATTTGTGACATATGAATTGTAATTCAGGTTGTGTTATCAATTGACAGAAAAAGAAATCCCCAAATTCCCTGTATTTTTTTCTCACCCTGATCTGAATGGGTTCAATCGAGCGTATCCATACAAAGCCTGTATGTTCAAGGGCACGTGGAAAATACACATCAAGGTTTCGTTGAAAACGGCTTTATTCAGTAACAGCTCTTTCGGAAGTCGTATTGTTATAAAACTTTTCATGAACTGCAAAAATTCTTGCCTCATTTCCTAAATTAATTGCACAATGTAGCCAATTTTGTTCGATGTGGGGACCGTACCTCCCAAAACCAAGAACGTATAGACATAAATACATAAATACAACAGCCTTAAAAATGTGGTTATTTTTGTTTTACTTTGTCATACGTTGGTTTTTGTCAAAGAAATGCAGATTCATAGGCATAATATACAGTAACAGTCATCTGTGTAATTCCCAGTCCCATATACGGTGCCCACTTTTTGAGAAAACACTGAAGAATGCCCATATATGGTATCTTTAAAATCTGTTGACCGTTATTTGTGATCTTCCGAAGATCAAAATTGTTTTGGGTCATTTGTTTTACTCTTTTCTGGATAAATACAGCATTTCAGGCAGAAAAACGTGAACGATATGTTTTTATTATCACCATCTTTATACCCTGTTATGGGTAACTATAACTGAGTTATGTAAATATATGCTATAGGTTAAGTTATAGATAAATCTGTGAAGATTCTGTTTCGGTGTGCTACCGAAGTATGATACTACCTTTAAAATGTGGTCAGTATTGTTTCACATTGTGAAAAGAATCCTGTGGGAAAAAAAATAATAATAATAAATGTTTGTGACTGATATTTCTTCAGTCATTTAGTAAATGTTATGTTGTGTGAATTTTATCTGTCCATTATTTTGAGGTTTGTGTCTTTGTTTGTGTGTTTTTAAAGATTTTATTTCAAGTTTTTGTCTGTCAAATTTCAATGTTTGTATCGTGTGTTCTCTTTTCAATGACTTGAAATTAACCAGTCAGTTTCCCTTGTGGTTATACTTGATGATCGTAATTTATTTTGGTATATTTTATAGAACTGTTCGAGGGAAGTCAATTAATGGTTGATCATCTTTGAGTTTTTTGTTCTGTAATTCCTTGGTAAATGCCAGTGCCTAGGACTTATATTTTTTCTTGTCTTAACTTCACTGTGCATTTATTTGTATTTAGCCATCTGAGCTACTTTTAGTCCAGTCATGGGATAATTTCTATAAGTGAAAAATGACGTAAGTTTAAAGTACAGGTAAAGTCACATAAACATTTACATAAACTGCAACACGAATGGGCAGTGGCTCCATATTTGGTATGTGCTTGAAGGAAGGTCTCCATGGTATAATACTGTTTATCATTCCTGGGGTCGATTTCACGAAGCCCTACGATCGATCGTAACTCGAGTTACGAAGGATAACCCATCGTATCCTACGCATGGCTGCAATGCATTTCAACGATTGATAGTAAGTTACGATGAGTTTGCCGTGAAATCGGCCCCACTAACGCTTTGCGATGTCGCTAAAGCCCAAATCCATCGCTTAACGGAAAATCGATCGCTACTTTGCGTAGCAATTTTCTGTTTTGCGATGGATTTGGGCTTTAGCGATATCGCAAATTGTTAGTAAAATCGGCCCCTGGGCCGGTTGATTTCACCAAACCATGATCGCAACTTACTATCAATCGTAGGACTCATGGTGGTAGAAATCTATTGTTATGTGTTGTGATGTAATGCAGCCCCGTAGGCCCCCTAAGATGGTTATCCTTCGTAACTTGAGTTGCGATTGATCGTATCCTACGTATAGGGCTGCAATGCATGATCACAAGTCCTGGGATTGATAGGAGGTTACGATGAGTTTGGTGAAATCGACCCCTGTGTGTGGTTATAGGTTCCTCTAAAACTTCCGTGTTTACTTCCCTCTATTGCGACGGAAGCTTCTTGAATTATTTGCCTGGAGTGGCCTAAAATAATGCTAACGGTACATCCTCTATCTATATTATAGATCCAGGACAATACTGGGTCTCCGGTCCAGTACCGACTTTGTATATCGAAACGGGGAAACGTAATAGGTATAATCCGTGTTATCATTTCTGCAATACCTGGAAAAATTGACACGGTCATACTCATCCGTGCTGTCATCGATGTTTATACCCTGGAAAGTGAAGTTTAAGTTTAAAAATAGTCGCAAGCGCTAAAATTGCATTTCCATTTCCAACTTCTGATGCCATAATGGGGAAAAATAGTTTGACACTTCTGGAATCTTTCTTTCTTTGTTCATTGGATTTGATTTGTTTTAACCTTTTTTGCGCCCCCCTCAAAGTGGCGCCACGGGCACGCCCCCCGGGCCCGATACGTGTGTGTTTGTGTCTATACGTGTTTTGGTCGTAGGCAGGGGTGTGGAATGATTTAGGTGCTTAAAATAATAATTTCGGTCATAACCATCCTTGTTGTCAAAAGTAGCCTACTGATTGAAATGATATACGCTCGTGTTTGAAGCGCGAACTTCCAAAAAAAAGGCGAAAAAACACCCCCAAAACACGGGAAATGATGAACCTCCTACTATATAAACCGGGTTCATTTAAAAGAAGTCGTCCCTGTCGTGTGCGTGATGACCGGGCGTCTGGTCTTTAAAGGTAATATCATACTTTGTTTGTTATCAAAGAAATTCAGATTCATGGGCAAAAATATCAAGACAGATACAGTGACAGTCATCTGTGAAAATTTCAGTCCCATATACGGTGCCCACTTTTTGAGAAAACAGTGAAAAACGGCCACAGTATTTCTTAAGTCTTTTCTATTTTGTTTTTGATCTTTTAAAAGATCAAAAAGATTTTCGGTCGTTTTTTTTTTTTTACTAATTTCTGGATAAATACAGCATTTCTTAACATTTTTAACTGAATGTTTCTACCACCACCATCTTCATACCCTGTAAGTTATACGTAAATCTGAGTGTGAAAATTTCTGTTTTGGTGTCTTACCAAAGTATGATACTACCTTTAAACGCGCCCGCTTCCCGGCTCCTTTTTCCGGGACGAGTTCACAAGGAGTATATGCGTGTTATAGCTCCGTGCACGTACACATGCTCACCTGTACCACGCAGTCTAAAAAAACCACCTCTTCAGAGAAAGCTCATTAAAATGTGCCACTTTATGTATACGGCGTGGGACCGCCATGCCATAGGCCTACATATCACATTCGACCTGGAAACCCCAGCTTTTATTTCAAATTGAATAAGACTATTCACTAAAACTTAGTAGGTGGCTCATGTGGCGTGCTATAAGTAGCACTTAATACGTAGAAAAGAAAATCACAACATTGAATGAGCACCAACATGAGATCTGGAAAACAGCTTTGTAACAGGTTGTTGTTTACGATTTGTTTGAAAACCCGGGACAATAAAGGCCTAAATTTGGATATGAGTTATGACTGGTACGCATGTGTAAGTCAAAATGTCATATGGCGACTCTCCATTCATTTGGTATGACTTATAACTTTATCACATTCTAAATTTAGTATATCGTTTATTGTTTTTTTCACGTCTTTTCTTCGACAAGCCTTTTGGGAGCAAACATTTCTCCTAAGTCATTTATTACCAATCACGAATAATATTCATTGGGGATGAGAAAAGCTTTACCTTAAGTCACCTTAGACCTCAAGTCTAAATACTTCTAGAAAAAAGTACATCGTCGCAAAGGGATTTATTCCATTTCTTGGGATGCAAAACCTTTCGTCTAGTGGTTGATGGGAAAAGGGTTTAGGAATGAGGGGTGGACTTCGGAGAAGGCTCATTAAAGGGAGCATATAGGATTTGCAAAGATGTGCGTTTTGGCTGAATTTGGTACTTAAACAGAAGTGAAGGCAGGCGCGGTTCTAGAGTCAACATTTTGGGGGGGCTAAAAGAGCCATTATTTTTTTGGGGGGGCTAGAAGTCCCAATATTTTGGGTTCTTCTAACACTCGCTTCTGCTATGTCTTATTATAGGTCGAAAAACATGCACATTATAGCCCACACAACGCGTTTTTCATGTAATTGGCGCTTAATAACTGAAAAGATTTTTTTTTTCACTTGCATTTTTTTGGGGGGGCTAGACAAAATTTTGGGGGGGCTACAGCCCCCCCTAGCCCCCCCGTAGAACCGCGCCTGAGTGAAGGTCTTAAACTACCTTACTACAGACGTTGTTTCGTGTACATTTTACGCTTTGTTCAGCTGGATAGCAGAAATATATACGGCCGAAATAATCTTGCCCCCCTCCGAATCCTTCACGGTTAGGCCTACACCACGCTTTCGAAATGCTAAAAAGATCGTTCGGATGAACAATCTTTTTAAAAGACACTAAATCTTGATTTCCTTGAAAAACCAAGATTTCCCATGGTGACTGTTTGTACTATTTACGAACTGTTGAGTCCATTTTCTGTCTCAAACTCAATAATTTGTTTGGAGGCCTTGCAAATCCTGTACGCTGCCTTTAAGTCTTAAACCTCAAGTCTATAGAAAAAAAATAAATGTCGCAAAGGGATTAATTCAATTAGTTGGGATGAAAACATTCGTCTAGAAAGGTTGGTCGAAGGAGGGTTTTCTTCAACCAACCATTCTAGAGCGAAGACCACAGACTATGGTTTTTAGCGTGTCCGTAAGCAAGACACTTTGCTCTGATTGTTTATCAGTGGACTTAAGGGCTAACTAAACCGGTGCGTATAGGTTCATGCGCATTGTCTGTATAAGGGCAATTCCACAGCAACGTAAGTTACCTTTTAAGTGACTTTGACCTATTCCTTGATCAATCATTCTTCATAGACGCCAATTAAAAAAATGTCTATTTGGAATCAGCAAGTATACCAATTATGGCTCCCTGAAATGCATGCAAATATGCAAAAAAAAAGGTAACTTAAGTTACAAAATGTCCCAAACCATGGAAATGCCCATAAGGGTATTATACACGTAACCGTGAGTTTGGTTTGAATGGTTGTTGTAAATAGGCCTATACTGACCACATCCCCCGCCCCCAACCCGCCCCCTACTTCCCCACCCCCTCCCCAAGGATTTGAGAAGATGTAAAGAATGCTCAATTTTTGCTCATTCGGTACGATTAGACATTTTTTGTATACTAAGTTCATTGACATTTTCGATATGTTGTGAATTGCGCTTTAGGCCTATGGGGGAAAACCACATGTCTATTTTACCAACCACTGACAATAATAGATGAAGTAGTTGAACATACCAACTCTTTCATCACCAAAACCAGAGCCCCAGACGATTTAACCGTCACCTCGATCTGTCAGTTTCTTGCCTTTTTTTATATAGTTTCCAAAAATAGTATATTTTCGCTCGCGAGACATAATTATCTTGAGGGGGAAATGTGTTCGCCTGTTAAATCGCTTCGAATCTTAAAGGTAATATACTTTGGTTTTTGTCAAAGAAATGCAGGGCCAAAAATATCAAGGAAGATACAGTAACAGTCATCTGTGAACATTTCAGTCCCATACGGTGCCCATGTTTTGAGAAAACAGTAAATAAAAAACGCCCACAGTATTTTTAAAAATCCTTTCACCGTTATTTTTATCTTTAAAAGGTCAAAATTGTTTTTGGTCATTGGTTTTTGACTCTTTTTTGGGGGATAAATACAGCATTTCAGGCAGAAGAAGTTAAACGGTATGTTTCTATAACATCACCATCTTTATACCCTGTAAGTTAAAATGATTCTGCCTGAAATGCTGTTATCCAGGCGAGAGTAAAACCAATTGACCAATTGACAATTCTCTTGTGAAAAGATCTAGCGTTTTTCACTGTTTTCTCAAAACGTGGCCACCGTATGGGGCTGACATTTTCACAGATGACTGTTACTGTTTCTTCCTTGATATTTCTTCCCACGAATCTGTATTTCTTTGACAAAAACCAAAGTTATACCTTTAAAGATCAATCACTCCTGGGGAGCATTTTTGAGGGGCCATTCCTTTTACTTGCCCATACGGAGGTCGATGCACAAGTGGCCGAAACTAACTTCAGTCAAAAACAAACATCAACAACCACCACAAATAACTACAGGTTCGGCGGTATAAACTCGTCCAAAAGTCCCCCCAAAACACACCCCTCTTCTCTGGTGCGGTTTTTTTGTACCGGCAGGATTTGAAGTTGCTTTGATCATCTTTTCTGTGTGTGTGTATGGGTTGGTTTAATTGCGGTCGTTCTGTGGCCTGTCATTTTTATTTTGGGAACGAGGAAGCGCTCTCCTTTATTATGAAAGGTGCCAAAAGAATTCGGTATATTGCTTCTGCATGAGGGTCCATTAATCTTCCCCTTTTTCGGGGGCAATTTTGTCATGTTTTTCTGTTGTAAGTTGCCTTGTTTAATGATGATCTGTGGTTTGTGTCGAGGAAGTAGCCTACTCCGGGTGACTTCCAAAATGATTCATGTCGAATTTGTTTCATTGCTTTGGGATAATTGATAGTATTCATGGACGGTCAATTACCATACACGGAATTCCTTACTCATACCATTTTTTGAACTACAATGGATTTTTAAAAGGGCGAAGTAAACAAGACCTACATTAATTTTAAAGGTATAGTATATAGGCCTATCATACTTTGGTCCTTTAAGGTAATTTCATACTTTGGTAGCACACCGAAACAGAAATCTTCACAGATTTACCTAAAAAAAAACAATTAAATGATGGCTTGTGAAATTAATTCAGTTGCCTTCATAGACACCAAGTTTAATTGCTGCTTTTATACTCAAATTGTGTTCCCTATGGATTCAGATGACTACAGTAGTGATTCCAATCAATTTCATGGAAACGCAATTTTTGTCAATTTCCGCCCACATTGGGCACGTCATGGCTTAGATTCAGGTGCTAAAAACGCAATCTAAAACATCAGTATTGCTGTTCGTATACCGAGAAATAGTTTCTTTTGACTTTATTCCCTATTACGATATTGTCAACCACTTTCACTTCAGCGAAGCCCTTGTACCTCGGTATCCATGGGGACACAAAAAAAGTGACAGAAACTGAATACTTAACGAGGGCCCTGTCTGGCCCCATTAAACCCTTGGGGTGCTGATCATTCCGTGTCTGTTGAAACCTGAGACAATTTCTTGAAACCTTAAATATCGTCATCCGACAAATGTTATTGTTATAGGCTGCATGTTTCTTCGAAAGCACCTGCCTGCTTATCTCTTTGTCATTGCCTGTCCGGCTATGGTGGTGTTTTTTTTCGCCTGTACAATCCACGGTGATGTTTTTGGTGTTGGATTTTGTTTTTCCATTTTAAGAATCCTTTTTCACTTTTACTAGTTCTGAAAAGAATATCGTCTCGATTGACGTTGCTGCACGCTGAGGTCATTGACCTTTGAGAAAGCCTACACTCTGTTATACCGTAACTCATTTCCCATAGGGTAACAATTCAAGGTAGTATCATACTTTGGTGTGCGAAACTCAAACAGAAATCTTCACAGATTTACCTATAACCTACATGGTGTTTTGGTGATGGTAGAAACATACCGTTAAAATATTTCTGCCTGAAGTGCTGTAATTATCTAGAAAAGTACAAAATCAAAGACTGAAAACAAATTTGATCTTCGGAAGGTTAAAAATGACGGTGACAAGTTTTTAGAATACCGGATTCGTTTTTCACTGTTTTCTCAAAAAGTGGACACCGTATGGGACTGAAATTTTCACAGATGACTGTTACTGTATCTTCCTTGATTTTTTTGTCCATGAATCTGCATTTCGTGACAAAAACCAAAGTATGATACTACCTTTAACAGCAATGTTACCATGAAAATGAGTCGATATAAGATAAACCTAATGTTGCCTTATATGGACAGCTAGCATTCATTGGAATGTTCTTAATTGGGGTTGTGGTCATAAGTAGGCTATGTATGTGGGTTATTGTCGGTTTGGGTGCAAGGTACACTATCGGTCACGCAAGGTTTTCTTTAAGAGAACATTTCCGTCAGGTTTTCAATATCATGAAACTAACCCGCGAACACACCCGTCAAACTCGGTCTTCACGTCACATGTCGAGATAACGAATAATCGTTTCTGCATTTGAACTCGAATTCGTGCGCGTTGCTAATGTGTTTAGGATCGATTACTGTAATCGATTTCAATTTCGATTACTAAAGAAGATTTGCAGAGATGCAACTTTTCAGATTTTAATCTGAAATCAGTTTTTTTTTTCACCCCAATTTGGATTGTATTCCCCTTCAAATAGTTTGAATTGTACAATTGAAGTCTCTTTTGAAATATTATATTTAGCCTTTGAGAAGGATCCTGCTACAGGATCGAAACGTCAGGCCATCCTAACTCTGACCATTTAGCCTTTGAGAAAGATCCTACTACAGGATCGAAACGTCAGGTCATCCTAACTCTGACCATTTAGCCTTTGAGAAAGATCCTACTACAGGATCGAAACGTCAGGTCATCCTAACTCTGACCATTTAGCCTTTGAGAAAGATCCTACTACAGGATCGAAACGTCAGGTCATCCTAACTCTGACCATTTAGCCTTTGAGAAAGATCCTACTACAGGATCGAAACGTCAGGTCATCCTAACTCTGACCATTTAGCCTTTGAGAAAGATCCTACTACAGGATCGAAACGTCAGGTCATTCTTACTCTGACCATTTAGCCTTTGAGAAAGATCCTGCTACAGGATCGAAACGTCAGGCCATCCTAACTCTAACCATAAATCTATACGCTTTAAAAGCCCTTGTGCCCCAGAAGTGTGCTGCATCATACGAATCTTTAATAACAAAATAATCTGAAAAATAACGCCATAGGTTTTCTTTTTGAAATATTTTATTAGAAAAATACAATTTCTCTATTCACTACAACACTGCAAGCAATTAATAATATTTAAATATATAAAAGTCAAATAGCATAAAATATCATACAAAGTGTTTGTGTAAGAAAAATACTTATAAAAATAGTTATAAAATACTTTATATTCATATAAAAATATTCTTGTGCAACTGTGACTTATCCAGCCTGTTATAATATTACATATAATTTTTGCTTTCTTTGAAATATCAACAAGATATTTATGAATCTGGTTTACAAAATTATATTAATACACAAGAAAATATATTAAAAATACTGTAATGAAAGGCGAGTTTGAAATATTAATCTTCATCGGAATATGTAGCGCAAAATATTTGAATGATTTTTAAGAATCATTTGAATGTTTTTAGTGATAATACGAGTTTAGAGAGGTTTTGGTATAAAAAACTTGCCTTTCTCCATCTTTGGTATATAATGAAAGTTTAGAACCAAATTTGCATTAGAATCATGCATTACTGTGGTAATTTTGTTTTACAATAAATAACTATATTACTACATAGGATTAACACTTCAGCACATATTAAAATTTAAAACTGTCCATCGAATCAATGTAAATTCACACATGAAATGTCTTTTATATTGCAGGCTAGGCCCGATTTCCGCGATGTAGTTTAATAAATACTATTAAATACAATTCATAAATATCTTCGTTTTTAAATTCAAATAAATATTGGCCAGTATGACAAATGGTAGTTAGTGCGAATATCGCAATACAATTCTTTAAAGTAAGAAGGATCACACACACATACACTTCCTCCATTACGCAGTTATTCCCAATATCAAGACCACAAGTCTGATATATTACAGGATAGTAATATTCGGAAACTATAATTCACGACCACAGGCCGAACAAAACATAGCAGTTTCCTATAATGTTATAATACTTTATGTATTCAATATCAAAATATCCTCCGTTTTTTTTATACGCGTGTGGGCGTTCGGTAATGGTATCGACAGCGAAATGGATGACGTAATCATGACGTAATGGTCAAAGATCACATTTTTTTATGATCCAAGACCAATTGAAATTGCATTTTTTTGAACGGGGTGTTTTTAGCATCACCATCTTTATAAATTGCAAGTTAATTCTAAATCTGTGGAGATTGTGTTTGTCGATCATGTTGTCCCTTTAAAATATCGATTTTGTTGGTCAATGACAGAACAAAATTGATCGACCACAGCCCAGCTCTAAGTTTGGTTGGAGGATAGTTAACAATAAATGGACGGATTCCCCAAACATGGGTTGTGCATTGAGATTGTCAATTGACAGCTATATTGGCTGTGCTCATTAAAAATCTTGTGAATGAAAACAAATATAGAAAACCAAAAGTAAAATAAAACATATTATATAAATAGATAATATATTATATTTCAATAAATTACTTTAGACATGAAAGCACTTTGATAAATAAGTAGACATTTAAAAAATAATTAAAGTGAGGCTGGCAACATGGCACTTTCAAAACGGTCTGAAAACATAGCCCATGTACTATTGTCCATTTTGTGCAGAATGATTAAAGTTATCCAAACCTGAATAATACTGTAATATTCGATATTTCGTGATGAATGTAACAAATATAATATGCGCTTATTCAATAAATATTGCATAAATAGCCGTATATACAATAAGTTAATATTAGTAAGTAGGTTGATTTCACCAAACCCATCGTTACCTACCGTACCAATCGTATAGGACTTAAGATGCATCGCAACCTTAGGTATTATACGATAGGTTTTCATTCGTAACTCGATTCACGGTCGCCTGATCGTAGGGCTTCGTGAAATCGACCCAGTAGGTCGATTTCACCAAACCCATCATAACTTACTATCAATCGTAGGACTTGTGATGCATCGCAGGCCTGTGTAGGATACGATGGGTTACCCTTCGTAACTCGATTTACGATCGGTCGTAGGGCTTCGTGAAATCGACCAATTTCAGACATTGAAGTTATAAGCAGTAATAAATAAATAGGAAATAGGTTTTAGTCCGTGTTTTAGAGATTCGCAGGGTTATGTAACAAGGGGATGTACCGATCAGTGACGACCCTATACGGGGGTTGTTAGGCCACGGTCTCCGGGTGACGCCTGGCCAGTACCTTGCAGTCAAGTTTCACGAGTAGCATGTAATCATCGAACTCCTGCAGCACGAGCATTGTACGGGTGTTCCTTTCCTGGAGAGTGACGCCACTATGGAACACAGGGATGTGATCCAGACTGGTACTGGTATCTAACGTCCCACCCAAAACGGTCATCTGTGAGTGACAGGAATCAAGAAAGCATATTAATATTACAAAGGGTTTACATTTTTCTAATGTGCGAGGTAAATTTGTGACTATTTTTGCAGTCTCGCAGCCACTTTGCTTGGTATTGGCCTTTTCGACACTCAGGCTCCGGCACCATTTTCGTGAATCCATTCTAAAATATTGGGTATAATAATTGGGCTGCGTTTCGGAAGTCGAAAAAGTCGAAAAAGGAAAACAGAACTTCAGCTTGAATGAAACCCCTCAACCTATATTTTCAGCATAATTTATGGATGACAGAGCTGGAGCCTGAGCCTGAGCCTGAGCCTGAGCCTGAGCCTGAGCCTGAGCCTGAGCCTGAGCCTGAGCCTGAGCCTGAGCCTAAGCCCCCGTTTCGAAAATGCACTTAATCTCTTTAGCAAAATATTCGCCGCATGGTCTGACAAGGGGCCAATTTCACCCGCCCTGCTTAGTACACAAATTTTGCTAACCATGAAAATGTCTGTCTTAATAAAAACAGCTGTTGTTCGCTGACCATGAATATTTTAATGGAATTGTGTAATGGTGGTTTGTTTTATTGGGCAAGACATTTTTGTGCTAAGCAATTTGTTATGCTTAGCATCTCCATGAAATTGGCCCCTGTCATCAGCAAGCAGACATTGCGTGTGGAAAACATTCAGGAAATTCCATTTTCTTTCAATGCCACGGATTTCTTCACAATTTGTTACAAATCAGACGCGAGTGTGGCTTTTTAACCGCATGAATCACTAGTTGACGTAATTGTGTGTATAACTAAACATCATTATCGCGTGACAATGTTTGCGAAAGTAAAATCAAAACAGTGCAGTTTTTAATGTGAATATGAATATTACGGTGACTTTCTGCTCGCCCTGACAACATACGTTTATAAGCCTAATGCTACTTCTGTATATACATTCAGTATTATCGGTATTTCATAATATTTCATAATTCAAATACAAAAGTTATTTTCGTTATATTAAATTGTTTGATTTACTATAATGTTGGTTTAAGGTGGCCAATGTATAACATGCTCCATCGTAATGAGGAATAAGTATTTCGAGTGTTAACTTACAATTTCCTCCAATCTCTGTGTGGTGCCGTTCAGTGTTCGAATTACGTTGTCCGCGGGTTCGGTGACATTCCCTGTTTCGCTGTCACGCACTCGGACCAATGTGTACTTGAAGATAACCAGATTATTGTAGTGAAGACTGACGAGTTCTTTGTCCTGAAAAATGCAAACAAAAACATAAAAACATGATAAATGCATGCTATATAATACGAGTGCGTATAGGTATTGTCTAGTATAGCCTAGTATTATCAGTACCACACACTGTGTTAATGACAGTCCTGGGGTCAATATCACGAGGTCCTACGATCGATCGTAACTCGAGTTACGAAAGATAAACCATCGTATATAGGAGCGTATCCCGGGCTTCAATGCATCAAAAGTCATACGATTGGTAGTAAGTTACGAAGAGTTTGGTGAAACTGACCCCGGTGTCAATTTCACGAATCCCTACGATCTATCGTACCGTAACTCGAGGATAACCATCATCATGCGCGGGTGCAATGCATCATAAGTCCTATACCAAAACTCTGCATTCTTGCCTCCTCTACAGCAATGCTTTCATTCCAGTGCGAAAGTACTTTTAAGGAGTTTACAAAATAATAAGATTACCGCGCTTCAGTTATTGTCCTGTGCCGTTTGAAGGCTCTTTTCACCGGCCTAGAGAGAGTCGTGCGTGCCCGCCTTCAAGACGTAATATTGCGTCAACAGTTGTGCATTTTGATTTAGGCCTATACGTGACAATAACGAAAGTTTGACAACAGTCCACTAGCGCGCTCGTAACGACCATAGAGCAAGTATTGAAAGTTGCCATTTCTGTTGGCTGAACAGTTTTTGTAGGCCTATACCCTTATAACTGCCATGTCTTTGTTATAGGCCCTATACTGCTTCCGTCAACATTCAGGAGCAATATCAATCACCATCCAATAAGGGGGAAATCGATACCACTTGTGAACAACGGAAATGCTTCCGTTGTACCCACTCTGACGTCACACTGGGAAAAAGCTGTGAAGTGCGTTGACTCTTTCAGTAGTGAACCAAAATTGGGAGTTATGAATGTATAAATGTATTTGAGGCCTATGCGTGAATACATATTAAAAAAAAAAAGACTATTGTTTTGAAGGTTCCAATTATGCCAATTATCATTCATCGACGATTTTCAATAATTTGCTTCCATTATTTGTTCAATTTCCCTTTTCCCAGTTATTAAGGTTTAATGGTTTTCCATTAGCTTAATGAAATTATATAAATAAAACGATTCGAAATAAAATGAAAACAAAGTGCTCTCATTAATAATTGACAGAAAAAACAACCTTCCGAAATCTTTTCGCTCGAGAATTAATTACTTTTTGCCCCAGTACTTTTACCCAAAACACAGGCAATCTTACAAAAATGTATGGATTTTTCCATCAAATTTAAAACAATGCTTGGAGTTATAGGAGGGCCTGACGTGTCGATCCTATAGCAGGATCTTTGTCGAAGACTAAAACCTTTGAGAAAGATCCTGCCAGGATCGAACCGTCAGGCCCTCCTAACTCCAACTATGTATTTCAGGTCATTATTTTGGCTGATGAGCAGTTTGCAGCAGTTTATTCAAGTATTTGTATTAAAAGATTTTGAACAATTTTGAAAGTAAAACTCTGGAGCCAATTCCACAGAAACCTTGATATAAACAGCTAGTAAATCAGTCAGTGTTGTAACGCATAGAATGAAAGTGCGACCATGACGCCGTAAGCAATCCTTTCCTTTTCAATCCTTAGTACATGGCTTTATTTAAGTAAGAATGACAATGCATATTCCCATCACAGATATACATTGATTAAAGATTATAGCACGGAAATGTTCACATAACAATATCTCGCCCATTGATTGGGAATTTACCTCTTTGTAAATATTTCTGATTACTTAATTTTGACATTTCAACACAGCCAGTACTTCGCAGATAAAATACATTCCCTGTTTAAAGGTACAGTATAGGATTGGTAACATTCCCAAACAGAAATGTTCACAGATTTACGTATAACTTTCAGAGTATGAAGATGGTGCTGATAGAAACACACCGTTAAAATATTTCCACCTGAAATGGTGTATTTATCCAGAAGTTAGTTAAACAGAGACTGACAACAATTTTGATCTCGGGGTAGGATCAAAACCATTTTTTATGTTTTGTAAGAAGAATTGAGTCAGGTTTTTGCTATTTTCTCGTGACTCAGATGTCCGATTGAGCTCAAATTTTCACAGGTTTATTATTTCATGTACATGCTGGATCAGACAAAGTGTGAGTGTTGTTCTGTAACCTTTACAGATCATGTAATATACATTTAAGGCAAAATGCTGGGGTAATTTGCAAAGGTATGATGAGGTGAATTAATTCCTTCAACTTACCGGGAGACGTGCCCTTGTTCTATGGGCCGGGAGACTCGTGACATTCGGCAGGAAATTCAGCGTCACATCGGTGATACGGGAGTTCTCATCGGCACTGAAATACTGATTTTTCTGCAAAGGAAAATTGAAATGGAATTCAGTCACTGGAAAAGGAATGAGTTTTCCGTTTACAACATGTTTTTGATTTGAAATTTGAAGGCGAATGAAAGAAAAATTGACTTTGGTAGCACACCAAAACAGAAATCTTCACAGATTTACGTATAACTTACAGGGTATAAAGATGGTGATGATAGAAACATACACCATTTAAAACATTTCTGCCTGAAATGCACTAAAAACCAATTGACCAAAAACAATTTTGATCTTCGGAAGATCAAAAATCAAGCGAAAATATTTGAAAATACCGTAAGCGTTTTCACTGTTTTCTCGAAAAGTGGGCACCGTATGGGACTGGGAATTTCACAGATGACTGTTACTGTATCTTTCTTGCTATTTTGCCCATGAATCTGCATTTCCTTGGCAAAAAAACAACTTACCAAGCTATGAAGAGCGCCAACTATTGGCAATACAAGCAAATAATACTAGCTGAAATTTCTCTACACTATTAGTATTACAACATCAGGCTTTTCTATAATTATTCACAAACGAAATCCAACTAAATACAAGTAATAAACTGCTGCAAACTGCTCATTAGCCAAAATGACCTGAAATATATCAAATGCTTAGGAGGTTAGGAGGGCCTGACGCGTTTCGATCTTTCTCAAAGGCTAAATGTTAAAATCCAACTTACATAAAGCGAATACAGCCTCTGGTGGCGCCTGTGAAGATGTGCCACTTGTCTTTTGAGCAGATCGAAGTGAATGGTAAGCAGCTCCGATGCAGACATCATGTGCGTCTCGGCACCCTCCTGGACCACTCCAGAGGCCGATGAATAGGCCGTGGAGTCAGGGTCCAAAGATGAGCTACCCACGGTGGCAGACCGGCTCCTCCTCGCTAGGAGGTTCATCGAGATAGGCGATGCATCAGCACTCATCAAGGCAGCCACTAGAGTCAGGCACAGCATCAGCATCTTACGAAGATCCATTATAATAGTGCGCGTGTTGTGTATAGTATGAAGATAGTAGAGTCACTTTAAAAGCTCTGAATATTCTTGAGAAGCTTTCAGTCAACTGAATGAAGTTGTACAACTGTCGTGGAAATTTATACATTTTTGAAAGTGTACATGTATCCGGTATTAGTGGTCATTTAACATTTGGACATCGATCGGGTATGCCTCTGTTCTAAAAGTGGTTTCATTACGCACCGCGAAAGCATTATGCGTGACCTCTCTACGCTAACCACACACAAACGCGTAGCGTATGGCAAGGTGTATAAACTATAACTGTACGTGTAGTACATTGTACGTGTGCTTCCATGCACTGACTGGATGACGTCATTGGCGGGATACCCAGAAGTCATCGGGGAAATCCCCTTCAGACATGGACTAATTAGAAGTCATATTGTGGTTTTACCGAAATGTATACGATGTGTATACTATACTACCTGTGCTTCAAACACCAGGCCTCGCCTAATGTAGTACGATATGAGTTTAAAAACCAATTCACGTACTTCAATATTCCGTGGTTACGTACTATTACTAGCACAAGTACAGGGAACACGTACTTGTACTTTGCATTACATTATTTGTTAATAAATAACCCATCAACGCCTGAAAAAAATAATGATCTAACATACTTTGTGCTGGAAGTCCGTAACTTCCGTGTCAGCCCTTTTTAGGCTAAATTTTGAAATAAACAATATTGATAATAATATTATTAATAATAGTTTTGTGAATAACATGTTCTACATGCGTCGACATGGGATTTGATTCACAATGCGTGGTCGCCACTTTTAAAACGTCAGAGAAGGATGTGACTATATTTGGGAGTTCTTGAATTTTACACCTTTTTGGCGAGCTGCGAAGCAAAGCGAAGCCTATATAGTAGTACCGTTCGTCCCGTCCGTCCGTCCGTCCGTCCGTCGCGGCCACGGCGTTCGTCCCGTCCGTCCGTCCTTCCGTCCGTCGTACCGTTCGGCAGTCCGCGTGAAATGTTTAAGTTTTTTAGTATGCGCTTGAACCCCAATTTTTTTTTTGATGGGTGCGTTGTCCAAAATAATGTTGTTATTATTGTAAATGAAAAATTTTGAAGTTTGTTTCTATTGTTTCAAAATGTTGAAGTTTTTTTCTATTGTTTCAAAATGTTGAAGTTGTTTCTATTGTTTTAAAATATTGATTTTTTCTTCTTCTTTTTTTTTTGGGGGGGATGGGTGTGTTGTCCAAAATAATGTTGTAATTATTGTAAATGAAAAATGTTGATTTTTTTTCTATTGTTTCAAAATATTTTTAAAAAAATTGATGGGTGTGTGTGTGTGATGGATGGGTGTTTGCTATCATGTTTGTAACCGCACGTAAGGCTGCAGCGAGCCATGACAGCTTCGCTGTTCTAGTTTCTCATAAAGTAATAATTCAAAGAAATGTACAGGGGGGGGGGGGCTAGAAGAGCCACCGTGGTGGGCTAGACTAGACCCTTCTTCTAAAATTCGCTTCTGCTATGTCTCATGTTTAGGAGTAGAAAAGCATGCATTTGTAAACCTACACAACACGTTGTTCATGTAATCGGCGCGTAATAACTGAAAAGATCCAATTATTGGCACCTTTTTTTTTTTCAGTTGCATTTTTTTTGGGGTGTGTGGGGGGGGGGGGGGGGTAGAAACCTTTTTTGGGGGGAGCTCAAGCACCCCCTCACCCCCCCCCCCCCCCCCACAACCCACCCAGAACCGCCTCATGGTGCTGGACTTTTTGTCATCCGGTCTATCTACCGCCATTTAACGTCTCTTGCTATTAAGACAACTGGCACAGGAAATCCCGTTGCTTGTATGCTGAATTTTAATAAGCACCTTGAGATAAAATAATGTTGTCATTACCTATAAACAGACACTATTATTCATTTTATGTGCATGTTTCTCAAATTTTTCGAGAACAAAAATAAAAATAATTTAATACAGGATTGGTAACACCCAAACAGAAATGTTCACAGATTTATGTATAACTTTCAGGATATAAAGATGGTGCTGGTAGAAACATATCGTTAAAACATTTCCGCATGAAATGGTGTATTTATCCAGAAATTAGTCAAACAAAGTTTGAAAAAACAGATCAAAACAGTTTTGATCTGGGTACGTACGGTAAAGATCAAAACCATTCTTTATATTTTATTCGACAAATTGAGTCGGTTTTTCGCTATTTGCAATGTCCAAATGAGCTCAAATTAATATTTATTAAAAGAAAAATAAGAAAATTTCAGTTGGGTTTTTGCTTTTGCTCTTTTCCCGTGACTCAGATGTCCGATTGAGCTCAATTTTGTATAGTTTATCATTTCTTAAAAATGTTTGATCAGACAAATTAAAATGTGAGTGCTGTTCTGTGATCTTTATCGATCATGTATTATACCTTTAATATGATGTATTTATGAGCTAATTTTGCATTTTTTTGGGAATATACCCAAGCCAGCTTTGAGCAAATCTGGCGATCGAAATTGGAAGTATAAGTGATAGGCCTATACGTCACGCTCTTGACGTTAATCGCGACCACACTACAACTTACAAGACATTCTTTCTATTGTGTGCGGACTGCATGGTGTTGTGAGCCGGAACGCTCAATGGTCTGACTTTCAAATTAACAATTACCTGACAATAGCAAGCAAGCGCTTATGGCTTTGTATATGATTTCGAAAATAGTTCATTGGTGAGGTAACTGGTGGCCTGGTGGGTCCTGACATTATATTGACGTCATCATGACGTCATGTTAGAGGTAGAATGACGGTGGAACAATGAACCAACGTCCGGCTTGGCACCTTCTCGAAACTTGTCTCCGATTTCGCAGTCTCGATCCGTCGTATTAAAAAACTCAGTCTTTAAAAAATAGTACAGGTTGTGGTTTTCGTTTTAATTTGAACTCCGTTTTCTTCTTGAAAAACAGGATATTTAAATTTAAAAACCATAGCCAATAATATAGTCTTTACTTCGTGATGTTTAATTTGCGCGAAAAACAAATGGAGCCGGCGCCTGTACCATGATGAGGTTCTGAGAACTAGAGGGCGCTCTTTTCAAATTGACGTCACGTCGTCAAGTTGTTTGTTTATTTTATTGGTACATTGACCCGCGTGGTATTTCTGTTTTGCAGTCTAGCTTTGTGTATAACATATATTCCTACATTCCATACCATTCAATTGTACACAATGGCGGTTTTCCTCATAATTAAGTATGGCTTGTTTGTTTGTGTGTTTCATTTGGCCTCTTAAAACTAGCCAACAATCCATACTTCTTTCAATTTATGTATTTCGACACGTCAATCTAGACGTTGCGAACATTTTTGAAAAACAAAATAGTGGACCTACCCCCTGATTCATGCTAAGAAAATCCGGATTCGTTCTGGATCCGTATATTGCGTGCTAGTGTCCTTATAAAATGCACGTTGTGGTCGGTTCCAAATTAAAAGACAGAAATCCTCGCTATTGAAACGATAAAAATAATTATGATAACCGGAAGCGGATAGGTTGAGGAAAAACACGGGCTCAAAAAATACTAACCTGGTCTCAGGAAGTTGATGCGATGCTCCCTAGTTTGATGAACGGTACTTGGTTTTTTTGTTGTGTAATTATTATATTTATATCTCACAACTATAACAGGTCCGCCTGTGTACAAAGAAAGGGGGAAGGATTTCAAGTTCATGAGGATGCGCAGAATGATCACAGTTACACCCTTTCCTTATTTTCAGCAAAATGAAAACAAGGAATGGTCGTGTGAAAATCGCGATGTAGTTGCTATTTCATGAAAGGATGTTATGGGTTCAGAATAAAGTACAATTGTGTTATTGTTGTGATTTTTTTCCCCCAGTTTGTTACGAATACTCGTACAGGCTTGAACTAATAATTAACACGTAAGGGGAGTTAGGTTGGTGTAGCGGTTCTTTCCTCGCCTTTCACCTCTGTGGACCGGGTTCAAGTCCTGCTCGGTCCACAAGTGGATCATTGTTTTCAGTCCCTACCTGATTCTGTGGGCTTTACCCAGAATATTACTCTGGGGTTTTCCTCCCACCTCTAAAACTGTATCTTCTTCTCGTCATCTTTCCAAAAGGTTTCAACAGGCTTTCGAGCTATAGTGCCAAGGACGCTTTTGAGGAATCCTTGGTTTCATTACCAGAAATAAGTCAATAATACATTGAGCAGGAGGCGTTTTGTTTAAACGAAAATTGAGCTTCATTGTTGACTTTCCTTTGTCCGTTGAGTGTTCGATTTCATGAAGCCCTACGATCGATCGTAACTCGAGATACGAAGGATAACCCATCGTATCCTTCGACTTCTACGTGGGGATCCAATGTAGGCCTATATCATAAGTCCATGATACGGTAGATAGTAAATTACGATGAGTTTGGTGAAAAAATCGACCCCAGGGATTTCTCGCACAAAGCCCTACGATCTATCGTAACTCGAGTTACGAAGGATAACCCATCGTATCCCACGTAGGGCTGTAAGAAGTCCTACGACTGATACTAAGGCCCGGTTCAGACGTCGTGCTTATGCCGTGTCGAATACAAATCAACTTGGATTTTTGTATTCGGCACGGCATAAGCACGACGTCTGAAACCAATTTGGCTCGGCAAGTTGAATTCGGCACGGCAGAAGCTTTAAGCTCGACAGGGTCTGCCGTGCTTATGCCATTTAGTACGGCAGCAGCACGGCGCGGTTTCAGACGTCGTGCTTACGCCGTGTCGAATAAAATGTCAATTCGCAGTTGGTCCTGAATAATGGTCATATTTAGGAATGCGCATGCTCGCAATGTGTGCGAGAAAAGAATTGATAAAAAGCAAACAAACAAACAAGCTTAGTTCTCAAATAAAATGGCGTGCAGACAAGTAAATAATTTCTTATAGGCTACCACGCAAAGTTGCAAATTTGAAAAAAAAAATATAGAAATACTCTCAAGTTTCTGATGCAATCAACCATTACAGCAAAATAAAGCCGAATTCTTTAATTTTCATTTTCTTCTCAATTTTATAGGTTAACGTGGCTGAAAAGTCCACGCAAAGAAAAATACCCGTAAAACGGCAAAATTTACCCGAGAGAGACTACATTGCAAAATAAGAGCGAATTTAGGGGCTGGTTTCATCCAACTTGACATCTCAAATTTAAAAGTCAAAACTCTGGTGACCAAGTTCCATCCATTCTTTCTACAAGGCTTCCCAGTTCCCACTTAGGGCTCACCAGATGCTTTAAAATAAAAGATTCTGGGGCATGGAAACAATTAATGAGCTCGACGGACTGATTTGGGCGTATTAACTGCTCTACACCCTATAGATTTACACACTGAGCTATCAGAAAATGAAGCCACTAAGTACATGAAATCATTCAACTACATGTATTATTTAATGTTACTAGTGCCTGTTGAAGCAGCATTCTTCTTTTTCGTGCAACGGTTATTGAAAATACAATTAACTGAAGCGCTGTTTGTTTTCCTGGCCCGCCATTTTGGATGCATTAAGTTCGGCAACACGTTTGTATTAAGTTCGACGTCTGAAACCACTGCCGTGCTTACACCGTGCTTACGTCGCGCCGAAATGAATTGTATTCGACACGGCATAAGCACGACGTCTGAACCGGGCCTAAGTCACAATGAGTTTGGTGAAATCCACCCCTGTAGCAGTTGTTGCCTTTGGGAAAACGCCACAGCGCTCCATTCAAGTCCCAATAGTAATCAATGGACCAATACAACAAGATTCCATTCAACAGCGAACTTACCTTAACGCTATCCGTTGAATAGAGAGAGGATTTTGTACAGGGAACCGGAACCGTAGCCCACAAAGGCCAACAGAAACTTTCTTTTTGAACACTTTTGGTTTGATTATATTCTTCAATTATTCCGTTACCAATTTTTAAAGAACGAAAGATGTTTCCATTGTGATAATTCTGAAAGTGGAAGTTTTTAAGTTTGTGTGGGGCGAGAATAAATGGTGGATGTTACTGAACACTATAGGCCTATGACGTACGCCTATACGCACCGCGAAGAAGTTTCTTTATTTAAGGCTTTCATTATCCGGCGGAACTTTCATTTGCTGAAATCTTTCTTATCAATCGTGAGAGTCGTTCATTCAGGAAAATAACAACCACCCCCAAAATCGTTGTTATATCGTTGGGGAGTTATTAAAGGCTTCATACTTTGGTTTTTGTCAAAGAAAATGCCGATTCGTGGTCAAAAATATCAAGAAATGCAATAACAGTCATCTGTGAAATTTCCAGTCCAGCGGTGCCCATTTTTGAGAAAACAGTGAAAAACGGCCACAGTTTTTCAAATTTATATCCACGGGAGTTTTGAATGTCACCACAAAATCAGAATTGAGGGTTTTTTGGTCTTTGATTTTACTCTTTTCTGGAAAAAAATATCTTAACGGTATGTTTCTACCATCACCATCTGTATACTCTGTAAGTTATAGGTAAATCTGTGAAGATTTCTGTTTTCGTAGTGACAGTACCTTTAAAATCAAATTTTAATTAATTATTGTTGGTCAATACAAGTAATAAACTCCTGAAAACTGCTGCTCATCAGCCAAAATGACCTGAAATTATATCAAATGCTTGGAGTTAGGAGGGCCTGACGCGTTTCGATCCTAGCAGGATCTTTCTCAAAGGTAAAAGGTGCCCTCAAAGGCAAAATGTTGCCTTTTAGAGAAAGATCCTGCTAGGATCGAAACGCGTCAGGCCCTCCCAACTCTAAGTAATTATTTTTGGCATGAATCTTTAAAGGATGCTATCGTATTGAATGGATGGAAGCTACTTTTCCTTTCAACATATTCAACAGTCTTCTCAGTAGGCCTATGTATAGTAGGGTTGGCCTGACATTACATGCAGTGTATCTTTTTGGCATTCAGTAGTATTGCGATTTTGAAGATGATAACCCAGGCCTATACATGAACATAATAAAACTCGAGTAAAATGTATGGCAAAATGAATGGACATAACCCACTGCAAAATACCCATAAAATTACCATTTCGGGTTGTTTGCCATTATTTTGCAATAGTATTAAATTAAAGTCAACAGCACTATTTTCTGTGTGCGGTTCAGAGTTGAGATCATCTCAAATCCGGGATCCGAGCACCTGTAATTGTTGTTAAGAATTCCCCGTGAATTGAACAGGGTGCACCCGTAGTCGGTATATTAGTTCTCAGCAAAGGTTAGCAATTATGACCGCGATTGTGCGTGGGTCTCCACACTTCGTTTTTGGTTACACAAGAAGCACTTCCCTTTCCACACATGCTCGGTGTTTTTTTGTTGATTCAATAATAATAAACATAGCATGATTTCAATATATGGACTTGTTTAATTTCTATAGAGACAGGGTCAATAAATAATTACATCAGTGGAGGAGTTTGTGTGATCCTTTCACATTTTCCCCCAATGAGGTAATTATTCTGCAATCCTGCATGATCATTCAAGCCTGCAATCTCGATCACGTTTACGCGGTTAAAGGTCAGTACAGGATTGGTATAACATACTAAACAGAAATGCTCACAGATTTACGTATAACTTTCAGGGTATGAAGATGGTGATGGTAGAAACATACCGTTAAAATATTTCAGCCTGAAATGCTGTATTTACCCAGAAATTAGTCAAACAAAGACCGAAGACCGATCTCGGGGTAAAATCAAAACCATTCTAAATTTTTATAAGAAGAATTGAGTTGGGTTTTCGCTAGTTTCCCGTGACTCAAAATGTCCGATTGAGCTCAAAATGTTCACAGGCTTATTATTTCATACATGCTGGATCAGACAAAGTGTGAGTGTTGTTCTGTGAAGTTTACCAATCATGTATTATACCTTTAAACTAAAAAATAAAAACAACCACATTATCTCAGACTTTATTATTGAAGTGCAATGTAACAATCAAAGCTGGTTTCCAACCACAAATCATTAAACAAATCTATTTTTTGGTAGCATCTCATAGTCACATGAGTTCGTTTTTGACGAGAAAAAAACATCACGATACCCATGATACTATTTATAGCCTATGTGTGTATATGCGGCCTGATACAATTGAACTTCGTCGGCGAAAGCGCCGGTACAATGGCTTTTTACGGTCTTCTTCCGTCGCGATGCCATGGAGATGCGTTATAATTAACATCGCAGGCGCGCGTTTTGCGGCCAGCGAAAATCCTGGTTAAGAATATTGTCATCGAGGAAATATCATACTTTGGTTTTTGTCAAAGAAATGCAGATTCATGAGCAAAAATACCCGAAGAAAGATACAGCGACAGTCATCTGTGAAATTCCCAGTCCAATACGGTGCCCATTTTTTTTTTTTAGAAAACACGATGAAAAACGCTTACGCTATTTTTAAAAATAAAATTATATTCACCGTTTTTTTTTTGTTCTTTTAAATATCAAAATTGTTTTTTGGTAATTGGTTTTTACTTTGTGATAAATACAGCATTTCAGGCAGAAACATGTTAACAGTAAGTTTCTACCATCACCATCTTTATACCCTGTAAGTTAAAGGTAAATCTGTAAATATTTCTGTTTCGGTATGCTAATGCCAAAGTATGATAGTACCGGTGCCCAAGAGAACAGTGTGTAGTGTAGGCCTAATAGGCATGATGTGGGCATTCTCCGTTTAGGATAATCTTTCAAGTTTCCGTCCTGAATTTTTTGTTTTCAAGTTATAATAATGAGCAAGCATTTTTTTAGGGGGCAGCCTTTTCTATTTTCCCGGGTATGGTGCATGGCCGATAATCAGTTTACTTCCAAATATTTGCCTCCCTCTGGCTTGTACTTTTAGTTCCTTGTTGTAACGGAAACCGGTTTCTAGCATGCCAAACTAAAATTTACGGTACCGAAGGCCTATACCGTCCCGTCACGTATCCTATGCCGTCCCGGCCAGGTTAGTCGGACGGTGGGTGTTATGATAGTCGTGGGTTGTGGCATAACACCACCAGGGGTCGATTTCACAAAGCTCTACGATCTATCGTAACTCAAGTTACGATGGATAACCCATCGTAGGGGGCCTATCCCATGTAGGGCTTCAATACATCAAAAATCCTACGATTGATATCGTAATTTACGATGGGTTTGGTGAAATCGACCCCTGAACCAATCTAGATTTGCAGTGTGATACACAACACATGGATTTTGGAAGTTAATCCTGCTTTTATTAAGACAGGAATTTCATGGAGCTGTTAAGCATAAAAAAATGCTTAGCGCGAAAATGTCTTGCACAATACTACAAACCACCATTAAAAATTCCATTTGATATTCATGGTCAGCGAACAACAGCCAAAGAACAATGTTAGTGATACACAACACGTGGACATTTGTTTTTTAACCCTGTTTTTATTAAGACAGAAATGTCATGCTTAGCAAATGTTTGTGCTTAACAGTTTTATGAAATTGGCCCCAGATCTACCTGCCCGAAGACTCCGGCGCATGACGCGGCTCATGACGCAACGCTCGGATAGAAGCATAGAACATCAAACATGACGTCTGTGGCAAATGGTCTTTAACACGATGGAGTAAGATTTACACACCGTGCAATGAGAATCCACAGCCCGCCTCAACAACATAAATTAATCATTCGCATGTCAACATTCTTATAGTCGCTTTCACTGTGTCAGATCTACGCACAGTAATAAATAACATGAAACTATCTGTCACAGTCAGGGTAAGTGAAAAACGACACCAACACTCAACCAACCGGCGGATTGGTTCAATGCCCGAACGGGCGGCCGACCGCCGACCCAACGTTCTCGCGATCGTTGTTAAAACCAATGCAAAACCGTTTATTTTGCTGCCGCCATTTTGTGTCCTAAATGAAAATAAAGGGCTTGAGATACATTGGCGAAGCTGGAGCCTTTCTTCGGCTTCGTCATGTGGCCCAATCCCATTAATGTGATATGGCAAATAGGCCTATTAGGTACTATCATACTTTGCTAAAGTTGATAGAACAGCTGCGGTCTGTTCATAATTTGATTTGTCATGAAATAACAAACCTGTGAAATGTTCAGCTCAATTGATCATTGAAAACAGTAGAAAACAGCAAAAACCGTTGCAATTGTTACGCGAAATTGTGTGGTAGGCCTAATTGTAATTGAGAGGTTTGATCTCGGAGATCAAAACTGTTTTCGGTATTTTGTTTTAGGCCTATACACTTCTCTGGAAAAAAAATACAGCATTTCAGGCAGAAGTATAATGTTTTTACCAGGTCTATCTTTATACCCTGTAAGTTATAGGTAAATATATGAACATCTTTGTTTTGGTTACCTACTACATGAGTGTAAAAAACATCCGATTTTCAATCGGGCAGTTCCGTCGGACGTACGGAGTCCCACATGCCCCGCGAGCCGTCTCGAGCCGTGAAACGTTTTGAGGCTGCCCACACGACTCTTTCACCGCATGACCCATCATAGTCCAGGCGGCGGCAAAACACGGGAATCCCCGGGAAAATTTGATGTATGAGTGGGGGAGAAATTGACAACAAAGAGCTGTTGTTGTTGCCGATTGTGTCCCAAATGTCTTTCAAATCGAAGTATGGTGATTCATCAAAGCCTTGTATTTCATAAAGCATCTAGTTAAATCTTGTGATGAGTTGTCAGTATCACCATTTTGTATTGTGACAAGAACAATTGTTTGGCGATTTAAAGATTGATTTACATTTGAGTTTCATCTTTACAGTTCTTTGTGGGATCAACCACAGTGTTATTTATTGCTCAATTAACGAGGTCCTATTGACGCGCGTGCGTCACGGATTGCCCGGTTATAAACCGATACGCTCCATTAATTTCATATTAATATCATAAAAGTATGGATTGTAAAGTGACAATCCCACATCCGTGTGTTGTCAATACTTGGTGTGTCATATTTGACCATGTAGCTATAACTCCATGGTCGTTCAACCATACCGGGGCTCGATTTGTTACGGTGTCCCTGTTGTTACATCAGTGAAGTCGCGATATTTAGGGTGCATTCGTTTAGCTCACCCGGGTCAGCCCTTTCTGGGAATGGTCACGTTTTACTGCACAAAACAAGCGAGAGAATGGGGACGATGTTGACTGGTGTCGACCCGGGGGAGCTAAACGAATGCACCATTAGTATCCCTTACTTGATGGTGCATATTCACTGTTCTTCAAATGAGAATGAACGGTCAATATGCTCCTTGAACAGGGAGATACACACGTGCTAATAAGAAGTCATAGTAAAGGATAATATTTAGTGCGAGTTCACTTCGTCCTTCAACTTGGAGAAATAACGCCCGAAATAAATAGATAAATAAATACAATGAATTAAATTAATATATGCGTAATGGCCCATACATAAATACAAATAAATCTATGAAAAAAAATTAGAGAATATGTATAAGTTGTTAAGCGCATGTGTTTAAACTATTCGTGCAAATGACTTATCACAAATTGTCACAATCTGGGGATTTATGTGTTTCAACTTTTGAGGAGGTTTGGTACAAGTTTGGTCTTGGAAGCGAATTCGAAGTGATGCTTCCTGAAAACTGATAGTAGTTGGTTTTTGAAAAGAAAAAAAACCCAGACGTTTAGGTGTGTTTTTTCCCTCGGAAATTATAATTATCACAACTTAGTTTATCGGCAAACATACCGAAGATTTAAGATTCAAATTTCAAACTGCAATGTTGCAAAACCTTAGAGACTCCTAAGCAGGGCAATTCAACTGCGATGTTTGGGGTATGGTCAATTGCATGCAATAAGTCCATCATATCACTCTACAAGGTGCGCTTAAACACCGCCCTCTGTTGGGTAAATGACGACAGGCATTTATGCCAATTTGCTGTTCATTCTCTACGTCTTTTTGATTATAAATCTCTGGCAATTCTAAATTACATGTATAAAATGGGCAATTCTGATTGAATGTATACAATAATCCGAACACAAGGATGCACCACACTAAATAGCTCAAAAATCAATGCGCCGAGCTGATTATCATAATGTGTGTACCCTCAAATGTTTTTTAAATATGCAATTTGGGGGGTCGTGCAATTAATATATTGTGTAATTTTGACTGGTTATGACAACCTGGGGGTTCAGTGCTTCAGCCTGTTGTGGAGACTTGAGATATTTTGGTTTACAATCCGGTCCTACATTGTCTTGAACGTGGAGGGTTGCTTCATGAAAACTCGTAGCAAGTCGGTTAAGGAAGACGGACATTTCGGGGGTGTTTTTTTCTTGGGGCAATTAGCAAAAAATCCAATCGGTTACCCAACCAAAAATTGAAAAGAATTGGGTAGATGAGAGTTCACACTATCATTTACACTATTGCACCAACAACTGAGAAACTTCTGGATGGGGTTTTTTGAACTGTGAAGTCGAGGGATTTTACACTAAGGTCAATGGGAGTTTATTTAGTGTGGTGCACCCTATAGGTCACAAGATGGCGGCGCATCGGTAGCCATTTTGTGATAGCGCCACCACTCTGTTGTGAGAGGCGAGAACGAAAAGAACCTGTATAAGACCAAGTTTCTCATCAGATTTTGTTAATTATTTCCTGAAAACATCAATCCTAATACGCATAAAACCTTGTATTACGCAACTTACATTGTCTTTTCTACACCCTACGAGTTTTGTTTAGACGAAGGTGGCCCAACTTTTAAACCCATTAGACCCAAAATTGTAACCCTAGCCGGCCGAAATTCCAACCCAATGCCCTAAATTGTAAACCTAGCCCCCCAAATTCAACCCTATGACCAGTTCTTAACCCTAAATCGCTCTGATTCCAACCCTAACCCCAGCCGGGGCTCCAAACCTAGACTCAACCCTAGCAAGCCCCGCCCACACGCTGACAACCCTAATCGCCTCTTTCTCACTTTTCAGAGGGGAAATGATTATTCTCAAGGACAGCGAAATTTGGTGAAATGTAATATGCATTCTTTAATCCCAAAAAAGTTCATCATTATGTCTTAATATGGATACTGGGGCAGAAATATTCCACGGAATAGCCTAAACGCCCCCCCCCCCCCACAACCAAACATGCCAACCCTGACCTTACACCACTTTTCCATGTGAAATGACACCCTCGCCTTGATTAATTAAACTATATGTAATGGCCTGAGCATCATTGCATCCTAAAATAGCCATAAGATAACTTTGTGAGGAAATAATATGTGGATTCAGAGCCCGACTTTCCATGGGGTGTACACAATATTATAAGGGAGAATGTGCACGTTTGTATGGCCACCACGGGTCAACGACCTAACACATTAAGCCGTGCCGTAGAAAAACGCAATAATATTTTTCAATTTTGTTTTCACATATGAGATCAGTGTCATAAACTCTACATTTTGGGCCTAATTGGACAACCAATTTTGAAAGTTGACACCCCTTATAGGATGCACCACACTAAATAGCTCAAAAATCAATGCGCCGAGCTGATTATCATAATGTGTGTACCCTCAAATGTTTTTTAAATATGCAATTTGGGGGGTCGTGCAATTAATATATTGTGTAATTTTGACTGGTTATGACAACCTGGGGGTTCAGTGCTTCAGCCTGTTGTGGAGACTTGAGATATTTTGGTTTACAATCCGGTCCTACATTGTCTTGAACGTGGAGGGTTGCTTCATGAAAACTCGTAGCAAGTCGGTTAAGGAAGACGGACATTTCGGGGGTGTTTTTTTCTTGGGGCAATTAGCAAAAAATCCAATCGGTTACCCAACCAAAAATTGAAAAGAATTGGGTAGATGAGAGTTCACACTATCATTTACACTATTGCACCAACAACTGAGAAACTTCTGGATGGGGTTTTTTGAACTGTGAAGTCGAGGGATTTTACACTAAGGTCAATGGGAGTTTATTTAGTGTGGTGCACCCACAAGTGTTTCAATGGCGCCCTCTTTTGATATAAAAAAAGAAAGAAAATGCGATGACGGTGTCAGTATATTATTTTGTACACCGCCAATCATCTTTTATTGAAATCTGGGAAGCTGGAAAGCTAATCGTGAGCAAAACACTTGTGGGGAAATCCGGGACATGTTGTCCATGCATAATATTCTTCTAAGTTCATGTTCCTTTCAGGAATAAATCGTGCACCAGTGCGCCACGTACCGAGCCAGAGTTGTATCAGTGCTGACTGAAAAACACCACCGCATATTCTTTTTTTTTTAATCAAAAGAGGGCGCCACTCAAAAACGTGTGTTTGGAAAGCCATAATCCCATGAATACCGAATTTCGTAAAGAGTAGTCCTAACCGAAGTGGACCTTGCAAAATAGTGGTATACCCAAATTATTACCACGAATGGTATTAATGCCTATGCAGTATTAAACCGAGACTGATAACACTACCGTTAAATGACAAGGGCGCCCTCTATATTTCACCTTGTCTTAAAAAGACGGGATTCAATCATTGTGACGGTGGGCGATAGTAACGAAGTAACGATAGGATTCCCCCAAATGTACAATGCACAAGAGTTGCGGTACATTAGTTGTTTATGTTGTCTGGAACCCTTTTCTTCCCAGGCTTGGTTATTTGATCTCAAGATTTATTCCTTAAAGGTATACTTTTGGTTTTTATCAAAGAAATTCAGATTCATTGGCAGAAATATAAAGGAGGATACAGTAACAGCCATCTGTGAAATTCCCAGTCCCATACGGTGCCCACTTTTGGAGAACACAGTGAAAAACGGCCACGGAATTTGTTAAATCTTGTCACCATTATTTTTGATCTTTAAAAGATCTAAATAATTGTTTTGGTCATTGGCTTTACTCTTTTCTGGATAAATTCAGCATTTCAGACAGAAATATTTTAACGGTATGTTTCTACCATCACCATCTTGATACCTTGTAAGTTATAGGTAAATCTGTGAAGATTTCTGTTTCGGTATGCTACCAAAGTATGATACTATTTTTAAGCTTGTGCTTCTCCAATTATCATTGCGGCTTATAACTGCAGATTTTAACTCTCCTTGCAAAATATTCACACAACAAGCAAAATTACATCATCCACACACAACCTTGAATACTTTTTTCGTGTAATGCATCTTCGTTTATTTCCCATGCTGTTATAAAATAAATACCGGGGCTGCGTATAGGTATACCGTGTTTAATACACCAATTAATTATACAAGAATGCCGAACCATTGGTTCTGGTCAATTAATTGAACTAATAGGCCGTGTCCCAATTCTCTGGCTGCGGCTGCAAATTACGCATGTACCTATGGCAGCCACTAGCCAGTGACTGCAGCCGTTTCCATAGACTTGTGTGTTATTTGCGGTCGCAGCCAGAGAATTGGGACACGGCTTAACTGTGTAAAATATTCCAGAGCCATCCTAGAACTCCCTTCCCAGTTTTTGCAATCGCTCCATTTTTTCCTCCCATCTTTAATTTAACCCTTATGTTGGTTCTTTTTGTAATATAGAACGACATCGTGAACTTGAAATGGACGGAGCATAACTTCTTCTTTGCCAACGCTTACCGTGACGCCTTTTGCATGGTAAGTTGGAATTTTTAAAAATATAAATAATCATTCAATGACTTCATAATAATAACGTCCAATTAATCATGAATGAAATAATGTAAATTAATGAATTTATCCCGAGAATCTGAATTTAAGTACATTTTTCTTTAATTTTAAGTCCCACTGGATTTTTGGCCAGTTTTTTTAATACCATCTTAACAGCGCATCATTACATTCGACAGCTCCAGCTGCGTTCATATATAAAATAGTACACCGCTTTTAAATACTATATCAAAAATATCAAATAAATATGTACATTATATGCTATATCGTGCTCAGAATAGTTAATATTTTTACATAGGATACTACCCAGTAATATAAACATGCAGTTCAACGGACGGTTAAAATGTTGAAAAGCCAGATCAGCGAAGCCAGTGTATATCTCAAGGCCCAAGTGTGTCCAGTTTTAGGATCATTTTAACATCCAATCGAAGAAAAAATCCCAGGTTTTTTGTTTTCTCAGAAAAAATAGTTCCGTCCAAAATTTTTATAGGCGTTGCTTTGGATACCACTGGCCTGCTTGACAATTCCACACACTACCGTCCCCCAAAACTGACGCATTATAAATAATTAATTCATAAATAAATAGAAAGGTACATATTAATAACCGGCACAAAACAAAGTACTGCTTAAATCTTCCTCTCGTTCTCAATGTTCCTCCTTAAATTAAATAAATACCACTTCGTTATCATGCGATTTAGGCACTCAGTACAAAGTGTGAATAACTTAAAAACATAATTTACTAATAAATTAAAAAATAACGAACGTGAATTGGTTTTTATCTTTTGTTTAACCCGTTATGAATACAGTTTAGAACAAATTTAGGAAAAGTTGTGAAATACAGTATATAGGTATTAATGGTCGAAGATTGGCGCCCATAACCTACGCGTTTTTGTAAGCTTTTTGCGGATCTTCGCATCCGTAGTTTGCCCACACTTTTTATGAAAGGTTTTGTGTTGAAGAAGATAACCTGAACATGTGCAATGTACATGTAACCCTTTTAAACTATTTTTTTGGCGTTATAGTGTGTCGACAGGTTTTCATGAAACCCACCGCTTATACCGAATATTTTTCTTTGATCAATCTTTGGTTTGTTTCTGCCTTTAAGTAGAACGTGCCACAAAGGAATTGGATTATAACAGAAGAAAAAAAATGAAATTAATATCTTAAGTCGCAAGAACAGGTCCAAAATCTGAGTAATATGGCGAATATCACCGTACGAAACACCAGCGCACGCACTGTATACTTGAAAACGGTAGAGGGCCTCATACAAGCCGATTTCAGTATTAGTAAACAAAACAAAACAAAACTACATGCGTACCATAGGCCGCATTCGTTATCAATTTGGTCTACTTTTCTTCGGAATTGGCGGGCTTTTTTGAGACAGAATTAATAATAATTTAAAAAACAACAACATAGAAATTCATGTTTTGTTCAGTAGAGTTGCTATGATGCTGGTACTTGGTGCCTTTCCCTAAGCATCGAGAAGTCCACTACGGCAGGCCGAAGGTTGTCGTTAAGCTCTTGAAGAGCGAAGAGAATTCTTATGCTCAGATATGTGTTGCTGGTGCTGTCGGAGAAGTTGATCGTCGGTAATGTGTCGTAATCGTAGCTTACGTTTAGCCTCAACATCTGTACACAAGAAAATATGAAAGAGAGGGGAAATATTATTAGAAGTCCGTCGTAAGCTATGTACTTCAAAAACGTTTTGAAAGAAAAGGCCAAAATGGTGGTTGTAGCTCAATGCAACAGACGTGAGATGCAAATACGCGGTAACGTGATATCACGTTACGATTAAAACAAAATCGTTGTGATGAGTTTACATCTGTCGCAAGTAGCGTAAGATCGAACGTTTCGAATTGTTTTGGCTTCGGTAGCAAAGTTCACAAGTTTATACCAGAATCAGTGCTGATTTTTTTCCCCGCCAAAATGATGTAATAGGCCCGTTTTCGAGAAAGGTGCATTTTTTAAAATCTTAACAATTGCACCAGCTGACTTCATGTGCAAAAATCAAAACTCAACTCAATGGAAAATTACACAGGTTCATTTACGTCTTCTAAAAACATGTGGACACCAACATTTTATATACCATTTTATATTTTTTTTTAAGATTTACAAGTTGAAAACTAGATAATGAGAACGAATTCTCTCTTAAAAGAAAAAGCCCAATGCCTTCGGCGGACAGCAGACGACTTTCCTATTTTGGCGGTTTGCCCAAATTTCGCCTTACGTAACCAACTGCCAAAGTTGCTCATTTTGGCGGGAAAAAGGGCGGGAACAAATGTTGAGTAATATTTACCGTCTGCTCGAGCTTTGACACGACCCGCTGGAGGAGGACAAGGATGTCTTGTAAGCGCTGACGGAAATCGTTGTCCCCTTCCATCTCGAGAGCTACCTCGTCCACGATGGCCTGGGCTATCGTCTGCCGGAAGGCGCGGAAACGAGCAAAATACATCGGCAAAAGATCGCTCTCCTAGAAATTGGAAATGGACAACAAAAACAGAACTTAGGTTAATTTCAGATACCAAGTATACCACAATCTTCGGAGTAGCGCAGGCTTTCTTAAACAGATTCCAGGTTTCAATTTTTGCTTGGAGTAAGGAGGGCCTGACGCGTTTTGATCCTAGCAGGATCTTTATCGAAGGCTAGGGCTAAATGACAAGATAAAGATCCTGCTAGGATCGAAACACGTCAGGCCCTCCTAACTCCAAGCATTTTTATAAATTTCAGGTCATTTGTTTTGGCTGATGAGCAGTTTGCAGCAGTTTAATACTTGTATTGAGTTTATTTCTTGTATTTAGGTTTTAATTTTATGTTTGTTTCGAAAGGATGGAATTTGGGGTTTCACTAGCCGAGTTTTGATGGATGCACCACACTAAATAGCTCAAAAATCAATGCGCCGAGCTGATTATCATAATGTGTGTACCCTCAAATGTTTTTTAAATATGCAATTTGGGGGGTCGTGCAATTAATATATTGTGTAGTTTTGACTGGTTATGACAACCTGGGGGTTCAGTGCTTCAGCCTGTTGTGGAGACTTGAGAAATTTTGGCTTAAAATGTGGAACTACATTGTTTTGAACGTGGTAGGTTGCTTCATGAAAACCGGCTGCAAGTTGGTTCGGGAAAATGGACATTTTGGGGGTGTTTTTTTCTTGGGGCAATTAGCAAAAAATCTGATCGGCTAACTATCAAAAAATTGAAAGGAATCGGGCAGATGAGGGTTCAAGCTTTGTTTTGAATTATTGCACCAATCACTGAGAGACTCCTGGATGGGATTTTTTGAACTGTGAAGTTGACGTATTTTACACTAAAGTCAATGGGAGTTTATTTAGTGTGGTGCACCCTATAGTACACAAGATGGCGGCGCATCGGAAGCCATTTTGTGATAGCGCCACCACTCTGTTTTTAGAGGCGAGAACGGAAAAAAGCTGTATAAGACCAAGTTTTTCATCAAATTTTGTTAAATATTTCCTGAAAACATCATTCCTAATACACATAAAACCTTGTATTACACAAAATACACTGTCTTTTCTACACACTACAAGTTTTGTTTAGACGAAGGTGGCCCAACTTTTAACCCCAGTAGACCCAAAATTATAACCCTAGCCGGCCGAAATTCCAACCCCATCCCCTAAATTGTAACCCTAGCCCCCAAAACTCAACCCTATGACCAGTTCTTAACCCTAAATCGCTCTGATTCCAACCCTAACCCCAGCCGGGGCCCCAGACCTAGACCCAACCCTAGCAAGCCCCGCCCACACGCTGACAACCCTAATCGCCTCTTTCTCACTTTTCAGAGGGGAAATGATTATTCTCAAGGACAGCGAAATTTGGTGAAATGTAATATGCATTGATTAATCCCAAAAAAGTTCATCATTATGTCTTAATATTGATACTGGGGCAGAAATATTCCACGGAATAGCCTAAACGCCCCCCCCCCCCCCAACCAAACAGGCCAACCCTGACCTTACACCACGAGTTTTCCATGTAAAATGACACCCTCGCCTTGATTAATTAAACTATATGTAATGGCCTGAGCATCATTGCATCCTAAAATAGCCATAAGATAACTTTGTGAGGAAATAATATGTGGATTCTGAGCCCGACTTTACATGGGGTGTACACAATATTATAAGGGAGAATGTGTACGTTTGTATGGCCACCACGGGTCAACGACCTAACACATTAAGCCGTGCCGTAGACAAACGCAATAATATTTTTCAATTTTGTTTTCACATATGAGATCAGTGCCATAAACTCTACATTTTGGGCCTAATTGGACAACCAATTTTGAAAGTTGACCCCCCTTATAGGATGCACCACACTAAATAGCTCAAAAATCAATGCGCCGAGCTGATTATCATAATGTGTGTACCCTCAAATGTTTTTTAAATATGCAATTTGGGGGGTCGTGCAATTAATATATTGTGTAGTTTTGACTGGTTATGACAACCTGGGGGTTCAGTGCTTCAGCCTGTTGTGGAGACTTGAGAAATTTTGGCTTAAAATGTGGAACTACATTGTTTTGAACGTGGTAGGTTGCTTCATGAAAACCGGCTGCAAGTTGGTTCGGGAAAATGGACAATTTGGGGGTGTTTTTTTCTTGGGGCAATTAGCAAAAAATCTGATCGGCTAACTATCAAAAAATTGAAAGGAATCGGGCAGATGAGGGTTCAAGCTTTGTTTTGAATTATTGCACCAATCACTGAGAGACTCCTGGATGGGATTTTTTGAACTGTGAAGTTGACGTATTTTACACTAAAGTCAATGGGAGTTTATTTAGTGTGGTGCACCCTGATAAGAAGAAAACGCCCTCGTGCGGTGACTTACCTCCATGTCAATTCTTTGCAGTGCAGTGGGAAGGTCCCGTACACTGGGAACGCCCTCTATCCTGAAGTCATCCAACCGGATCTCGGGGTCGTTGTGACGAACGCTTCTCTGTTGAAGACAAAAAGTACCAAAGATTTAGAATAAGTCCATGCTTGCTATAAAGTTGATACTGTGATTTGTGGGCCTTTAAAGGCTTGAGGCTAGGCTTGGGATTGGTAAATGGAATGAAGGGCTTGAGATACATGGCGAAGCTGGAACTTTTCTTCGGCTTCGTCATGTGGCCCAATCCCTTCCTTTCGTTTTACAGTGGGCCTCAAGTTCCTCAAGCCTAGCCTAAACAATTGCCAAAAACAGGAGGGAAAATGGGTTTACGGCGCCTCGGTATTTGGGTCGCGGTATAACCTCCCACACAATTCATTTGTATTTGAAGTTTGGTCAACCGTGTGTGGCGTGTCTTAGGCCTGTAATACCCTAACCACAACCCGGGCTCTCGCTTTACGGGCACATACCGACCAATCGTACACCTTAAATCACACGATTCACCACCAAAGGCCATTTAAATTTGGACGAATTAATAACTTTTTTTGAAATTGAGCCAACTTCAAAAATCGACTCTCTATTAAAAAACGCTGAACAAACCGCGAAGAAAAATATTGTTTCTGGTAGAACAAAAATCGCCAGAAAGGTCTTTTTTCCTCTTTTTTTTGAAAGTTAATTTCATAATGATGACGCAATGACTTCATCATGATTCATACAGCGGAATGCAAGTTCGTCACATGGTTGGACTAATCTAAGACCGGATGTGATGCGGGGTGTTCATAAAACGAGAACGTGCTTAACACCTCCAGGCTTTTTACGGCGGCGATGACTAACCACCAAGTAAGCGCGGCCGACCGGCGGCGGTGCTCGTGCCAGCCCGGGCCGGGGGGAAATCCCTTCCGACCTCCGGACGGACGATATTTACGCACTCCTTAAAATGTGTATACTATTTACATAAAACTCGACAATGTTAAGGGAAGTAGGATCTAGTTATTAAGTAGGCTATTTTCAGCATTTATTGATAAATAACATCAAGTGACCTTAAACAAAATATGATCAAATATGGGCCCGTTTGTTTCGGCACCTCGGCGATCAGTGATCTTACAGATCAACGTCCCACGCAGGATGCGCTTAATTGGGATCTGGATCAGTATGATCACTAATCTCGTGCCTGAAACAACTTAGCCCTACAAGTAGGGGAAATTGAAACAATCTCTACTTACGAATGCTTCGTAAACGGTCCCGTGGAATTCTTTGAGAGCTTTGGCGTGGGAGACCAGTCTATCGTAGTGTAGTCTCGGATGTAAGCTCTCGTGGGGCGGAATGGGCGTCGACGCACAAAGTGCTACCACCACTGATAATACGGTTAAAAGACCTGTTACACGATACAAACAAAAAACAAAGAACAAACTATAAAATACACTGAGTTTACCACGATCCAGTCCACGTGCATGGAAGTATACATCGGCTAGGTATTCACATTTCAGGGCGTTATAACAAAACGAAAGTTCAACCGGTTTTTTTTTTATTAATCATTACCTGCATATTTTCAAAGTGATGTAAGACGTTAACACTTTACAGTAAGGAACGTTGGCCCTGGTTGTAGACGCGATTAATGTGACGAACACGTTGGTTGTGCGACACTTCCGTGTTTACAAGGGGAATCCCCTTTACATTAAACCAACACCAAGTTTAATACGTACAAAATACGTACTCCGTGGTCGATTTCACCAAACTCATCGCAACTTAACTAACTATCAATCGTAGGACTTGTATGCTGCATCGCAATACCACATATAATTTAGTCTAAGGATACGATGGGTTATCCTTCGTATCTCGAGTTACGATCGATCGTAGGGCTTCGTGAAATAGGCCTGTCATGTACATGTATTTAACTACATAAGCCCTGATTTCAGACTCGTTGTGCAATGTCTTTTTTTTTAAATGTCATTTCTGTGGATACAAATGAATTTGCGCGCGTTTCATAGAATTCTAGTCTCGCTTGAATGACCCCAAATCAATTCTTGTACAGTATTCACATAGGCCCTATCTCATAGCATTAATTTTAGGCTCGACGCAGAACGTGACAAGGCCCTATACGGCAATGTACACTTGTTCTGTATAAAGCATACATATCCCATTTATACCGCATAAAAATATCCGGTACGAATGGTTGAAATATTTGCTTCTTTTGTGGCGTCCATTGTCGGATTTTGTGAATGGCGGGTAAAGAGCAGGGAGTGCGTAAGTTTCTTTTGTTGGAACCAAGTGCCATGACCGCCAAAGAATTTTAGAGGATTGTATTCTGCTGTGGCATACTGAATATGCGCCAGACACCACGGTGACTATAGGCCTGATGTGGTAACAATGTTTAAAACAACTAGAAGTTGTGTCTGTTGAAAACAGAACACATGGCTTTTTCCGTTTTTATGATATGTAAAAACAAATTCGTCATAACTTGAATGTACAAAATCTGTGTACGAAGTCTATATGATTTAGGGAGAAGAAGAAGAAGAAAGAAAGAAAAAATCAGAACAAAAACAATACCTTTCCCGTTGAACACGGAAAAGCTAATAATCGCAACGAGGTAAGTCAACCATTTGCTTAGGGCCACGTGCTATTCTCATACTGTACAGTATTAAGTGCAAATGCCCGATATTTTCCAGTCAGTTTTGGGACACCCTTAATTCTGCCCGGCTGGCCACCCTTACTCAGTTTTGTGATCGTCTACAAAATCGACTCCATTGATTATTTTTTTGGTGGTGATGCAATTTTTATTCGCAACTGCTCTGATCACGTGCACGGAAATGTGATGGCCGAAACTATACATTAATGGTAGGTTGTGGAGATTTTTCGTTGCCTACCGTGGTTTGGAGTTAGGAACATCATGAAATGGAATATGGGCAATTTATTGTATATCCTCAATTTAATTTGGTACAGTTTTCAATTCGAAATCTATTTCCAGTAAGAGAACAGGAAACTAAGGTGTTTAAAAATATGCCTCAGCACTTTCACTGTACAAAGGTTTACCCGTTATGAAATTAAGTATGTCTAAGTCATCCAATCGTGTTTAAGCTTACATATTGGTGTGTTGGATTTATCGAAAAGACACCTGATTTGATTGGTGCAAAGTTAGCGCGTCCAGGCTCTCCGACCAATAAGAGAAGCTCGTGGAGTATTTTTACACAACGCGTACTGCGCAGAATCAACAGGTGGTCATATAACACCGTATTTCAGAAGTGCCTTAAAAAATACGAACAGCCTTTTAAAAAGTTTGCATTGAACTTTTTAGTTATGTGGAGTTTATCATGACCCTACTTAACCGATAAACAATTCGTTTTGCACAAATCCTTCTGTACTCTAGTTATAGCCTAATATTTATGGTTGAGCTGTGGTGCACGTGTTTAAAAAATTGCCCTTTTTGATTTATACACGTATATTGTGCTCTGCATCCAAAAATAAAAGTTACAGCCCCGCGGAGACTTTGGCCAGAGGTGGGGACTGGATAGTCCGCCGGACCTAGTTAAGCCATCTTTCACCAAGCGATAGTGTTAAAAATGCATGCATGACCTATAGTACGGTCATCGATCAATACCACCAAAAAGAGAGAGTGTGCCGAAATCCGCACGTGTCAAACGACACAGAACCCGCTGTGCGTGCGTGCAAGCCCGTACACGTACGCCTGTGCACGTAGAGGCACATTTCGAAATGCCCTACTGTCTTGCGTGTCGAATTGCGCAACGTGGGTATAAAAGATCTAAAAAAAGTACCGCGCATTCCACCGGGTGTCACCCGCTGGCCTTGCCCTGACTATGTCAACTAAACTACCCGTGTGCAACCATGGAGGAAGGTGCAACTTCCGAGTGAGTTTTTGTTCATACCTGCCACCCTTAAAAAGGGCAAAAGCAAAGAGCCCTGCAGCAGTCGGCTTGTCACCTGACAACGATTGGGAAAACTTCCGATTAC
Organism: Astropecten irregularis; assembly: GCA_963971285.1. Lineage (NCBI taxonomy): Eukaryota > Metazoa > Echinodermata > Asteroidea > Paxillosida > Astropectinidae > Astropecten > Astropecten irregularis. Next base: position 13,381,323 of record OZ020260.1, on the reverse strand, counting down.
AGAAAGGAAGTATCGGTAACCGAATACTAGTAACAGTGCAAACAATGCACATATCGCAATGCAGCGGCCTTGTGTTGGTGGAGTACACCGGAAAATTCTTAAAATTGCCGGTCAACTTGTGCTTTGGCAACCGGTACAACGGCAGCACGTGGTTATGATGCGTACCATGCTATGCCAATGACTAGTAGTAATAATTTAATACACAAGCATGGCATAATCACTGGTACTATTTATCATACCTAGTTGATATGATCGTAAGTAACCTTTGGTCTGTCATGGGCATGCACCTTTAAGTCCGTGAAGACCAAGGGTTACGATCATCGCAACTATATGATACAGTTACGATAATCGTAACTTAAAATAGAGCAGAAAGCTGATAATAAAATGCCGAATGTTATAAAAAGCTTGAAGATGTTGGAAAAATCGCAACACGGAATTGTTTCATTAAAATTCACGATGTAAAGAGATACTGATTGATACAAGTGGTTTAGAGCAGGTGTCATTTCATGGTATCAATCAATTAATGTACCAATTGGATGATAACACCCAAGTAATTACTAAATTGAAGAATCTGCTTACCTTGAATATGCTTAGCAATAGATGTTCTCACGTTGAGCTCCATTTTTCTGTATAAGTAGAGATGTAATCAACTGTCGTACGAATAAATAATAATAATGTCACTTCGGTGCAGGTACGCGAAACCAGTGAAGTAAAATTGATGTCAAAATAACAAGTCCTCCGAAAAGTCTTCTCGTTCTTGCTCGGTGTAGCACGGTTCGCGTCTCGGTAACTTCTACCCTACATTGCCAATCCATGCAGCTTATATACCTGTAAGTTTCGCGTAAGATCACTGGCACTACCGGCTTCGGAAGCTGTATATCCACATCACACACACACAGTCACCAACATGATTCGAGCCTTCTGGTTGCTACCGATGACGTCATCCGGTAATAGGGGATCCCGGGTTTTTTTGTTGTGCCACGAGTCAGGGGGAGTCGATATTTGGTTTGGTTTATTTCCGGCAAGCTAGAGGGCCTAGCCTACACATCCGTGATCTCATGATTGCACGTTGTGTATACAATATTCATGAAAACCTGTATGTGCATATACATGCACACGTACATACCTGTACACACGCGCGAACAATGGGGTGCGTGTACTGTGCATGCACAACGTACAGTAGGCCTACACGCTGTACATGTAATACCCTGTCCATTATATTGTGTTGTAGGCCTATGACTTAGCAAGCATGTAGGACGATAGAGCTCGTTCTATAGTATGACTAATGATGTCATTCTTATGTAAGGACTTTCATGAGCAAGGAACTACACACAATTGAATCCCAAATAACAAAAGAAATGCTAACGGATCCAAAAACTGCAACAATTTCTTCTTCAAACCTTTTTTGTTCAATAAGGGAAATTTAAGATTCTTTTCCTTGATATATTGAAAGATCAGTTCGGAGAATTCCTGTAATGTACTGGACACGTAACACTTTTGTCCGTTGTCAAATATTTCGCGATGTGCTACGCCCAAATATGTAGAAATAAAAACATATTCTCCATAAATAAACAAAACTATTTTTGATAATCAAACACTTCATTTTAAGGAGCTAGATCCTTGTTGTCTTTTTGGGCATGCCGTGCCAAACTATTTGAGGAAAATGACACATACCTATGTTCAGTAATGCTACACACGTACATTTGTATATGGCAAGTTACTATAGTACAGTTGCGTGCATGAGTTAATGGTCCAAATCGACCAATACAGTCTGATAGCTGTACATTGAAATACCCTAACGGCACCGTAATTGTCACTCACGATCCGTCAATAAAAATTAAATGTGCTCATGATGTTTTTTGCATATTCCCCAAGAACCTAAATTTTTTATCTCAGAAGATATAAACTTGGGAACATTAATTTATCTCGTTTCTTTCTGTAATAGTAATAGATTAATGTTGATTTCGACTAAATATTTTCCATTCGAATGCCTCTACCCCCAAAAATTGTATCATAAGCTACCTGTATATTTTAAATTATGCCCAAGCATGAAAGGTATTGGTAAATTACCCAAACAGAAATGTCAGTATAACTTTCAGGATATGAAGATGGTGCTGGTAGAAACATACTGTTAAAATATTCCCGTCTGAAATAGTGTATCTACTCAGAAATTAGCAAAACAAACACCGAAAACAGTTTGGATCTCGGGGTAAGATCAAAACCATTCTTTATGTTTTATAAAAAAAAAACTTAAGTCAGGTTTTCGCTTTTTTTTCTCGTGACTCAGATGTCCGATTGAGCTCGGCAAATTTTCACACGTTTATTATTTCACAGTGTACATGCTGGATCAGACAAAGTGTGAGTGCTTTTCTGTGACCTTTAGAATTACCAATCATGTATTATACCTTTAAGATATCTGTGTAAGGTGACTGTAAAAGAACACTTGACTTTTATGATTGATACGGTGACTGTGGAGTGCCCTATAGGGGTAAATCGATAAAGCATGTTCGGATGATCAGACCGAGGGGAGATTATGAATGGGCCGTCGGTCGGTGGTACGACTTGCCCCCGTCATAATCTCCGTGGCATGATCAGTAATGTTATACAAGTGACTTGGTATGCACATCCATAGTAAGATCGATACAGAACTCTTGACTAGACTCGACTTGCAGAAGATAAAAAAATCCTTGGGGTGAAATATAACCTGCTTAGTGAGCTTTGCTTGTAGCTACATTGACTTTGTGTGATGGTATGGATTCATCCATGCACTTAAACCCCCTTGGGGACACGTCATACATATTAAAGCTATCATACTTTGGTAAGAAACCAAAACATAAATGTTCATAGATTTACGTATAACTTACAGGGTATGAAGATGGTGCTGGTAGAAACCTACCGTTAAAATCTGTCCGCCTGAAATGGTGTATTTATCTAGAAATTAGTAAAACAACCGCCGAAAATCGTTTTGATCTTTTAAAAGATCATAAATAAAAGAGAAAAGACTTAAGAAATACTGTGGCTGTTTTTCACTGTTTCCTCAAAAAGTGGGCATCGTATGGGACTGAAATTTTCACAAATGACTGTTACTGTATCTTTCTTGATATCAGTTTGTCCATGAATCTAACCAATGAGTATGATATTACTTTTAAAGCATAATAACAGACAGAACAAATGTCTTTATAACGGATAACCTGGCCAATATCGATGCATTATGCCATGATGAGCCATTGGTGTTTCTGTAGGACTGGGAGGGGGTAAGTGCCCGTGCCCCCTCCTTGATACAAGCATGGAGGAAGGAGGAGAATACATGTAGGCCTACCTCTAAATGTGTATAAAGAATTGCCCGTCTGATCAACGTTTGTTTCACCGTCTGCAGTGCCTCTTCCCTTGAAAATCTTATGCCGTCCCATGGAGGCCCTATCCCCCTTGTCTCTACTCTCTAGTAACCCTGCTTGACGGTCTGTCGTATCATAGAGCTAGGAGGAATAGTAAAATCGTGGAGGAAGGAAAAGTGGTTGTATCAAGGAGCTAGGATGTCTCCCCTAGCTCCGTGGTTGTATTTCTGCCCCTCTTTATGTCACACAGGACGGTCTGTAGTCACTCTGTACCACGTCGTACCGGTCTGACTTGGGGGAAGTAGGTCGGACTTAATGGTAGGAAACTTCCTGCCATTTCACGGTACCGTTCAAGAAGCGGTCCTTCCCAATTATTAGTCAATTAACAAACCTTAACTAAACACCAAAGGCTATTGCTCAATAATAATTATTAATGACCCTAATTGCTTAAAATTCCCTCACGGTTGAAAATGATCATGGGACGTCTAGCCCGATGAAAAAAATTATCATCGCCCCCGAAACAACTCCCGATAACGGTATTTGCACATTGCATTATCAGTAAGCAATAATCCCGTTTGCTTTGGGTATATCTCGTGACAAATAAACCTCCTTTGTTCTCCTTATCATCCCGATCATTAATGACTTCCTCTTCTTAAGCCGAGAATTTGTCGGTAGGCAAAGCCGCGCTATTTAATACCATAACGTAAGAAGGATCCGGAAGTCTTAATTTTTGATGGTCTTTTAATGCGTCGATCTCAATTACCGAATTGGAACCGATCTGTCTGTTCTTTTCACGTGTTAATCTTAAAGAGAGAAGTGTTTATATTTTGATCGGGGCTGAGTCGGTTGTTGTAGGCCCTAATTTGTGATAATTTACACGCATGGGAATTACTTTGACGGTGACAAATCACGTACTTTGACCAAATTGATATAGAGTGTCATTTTTTATCGCTTGTCGTGGCACTTCAAAAATAAGTGGGCCATCGGACTGAGCTTGTTTTGATTCACATAACGCCTCGCTCGAACCCATAGTTTGGTAGGATTGATAAATTAATTAATCGAGCATTGATAATCGATTATTGAGATTGATAATCGCCCGCAAAAAGTAAAGTTATGTAGGATCGGAAAATTAATTAATCGATAATCGATTATTGAGATTAAAAATCGTCCTCAAAAGGTAACATCTTACTTTGGTATAGCATATCAGAAACAGAAATCTGCACCGATTTACCTAGTAAAATCAAAGACCAAAAACATTTTTTTAAAGATTTTTGCTTGGCCAAGTTGATACGACCACAGTGGTTTTAACTGTACAGGATTGGTAACAAACCAAAAGTGTTCACAGAATTACGTATCAGGATATGATGAAGATGGTGATGGTAGAAACATACCGTTACAAAATTTCCGCTTAAAATGGTGTATTTATCCAGAAATTAGTCAAACAAAGACGGAAAACAGTTTTGATCTCGATCAAAACCATTCTTTATGTTTTATAAGAAAAATTGAGTCGGGTTTTTCGCTATTTTCTCGTGACTCAAATGTCCGATTGAGCTAATATTTTCACAGGTTTATAATTTCATGTACATGCTGGATTAGACAAAGTGTGAATGCTGTTCTGTGACCTTTACCAATCATATATTATACCTTTAAACTTAGTATCATACTTTGGTAAGAGACCCAAACAGAAATGTTCACACGTATAACTTACAGGGTATGAAGATGGTGGTGGTAGAAACCTACCGTTAAAATGTTTCCGCCTGAAATGCTGTATTTTATCCAGAAATTAGTAAAACAAGGACCGAAAATCTCTTGGATCTTTTAAAAGATCAAAATAAAAGAGGAAAGACTTAAGAAATACTGTGGCCGTTTTTCACGATTTTCTCAAAAAGTGGGCACCGCATGGGACTGAAATTTTCACAGATGAATGTGACTGTATCTTCTTTCAATTGTTTGCCCATGAATCTGTACTTCTTTGACAAAAACCAAAGTATGATACTACCTTTAAGCACAAAAACAGAACTGTTTGGATCTGATGGGCAGCGCCATTGAGGCTGACAGACATTCGATTCATGCATTTATTACTAAAGATGAATTCTTTCCGCATTATATTACAAGAGGGCCGCTGACATGACGGTACGCGTGGTATGTGCTGTTATCGATCACCGCCGTAGATTTCCTTGTTTTATCCCGCGGTGAGCTTGGAACACTCTCGGTGGTCGTCGCAAGCCCGTTGCATCATGTTGCTAGGAATGACTCATGACTCCGTGTACACAGTTCACCTTGAAACCTATCACCTCGTTAAACAGGCGAGGGTTTTCCCTTAAAGGTATAATACGTGATTGGTAAAGGTCACAAAACAGCACTCACATCACTTTATCTAATCAAACATGTACATGGTTAATACAAGTTATTAACTGCTGCAAACTGCTCATCGGCCAAAATGACCTGAAATATATCAAATGCTTAAAGTAAGGAGGGCCTGACGCAAAGGATCTTTCTCAAAGGCAAAACATGTGCATGGAATGATAAACCTGTAAAGATTCAGTTCAATTCAATTCAATTCAATTCAAAATGGTTTATTAAAAAGATCATGAGTCGCAGCTAGTGCTGAATTGCTACATGATTTACAGTTTAAAACCATTAAATTAAAATTATAAACAAGTGTTAACAACAAATAAAAATACACATTTTTAAAGTCATTATTAAAAGGTACATCAAAAAGCAACGATGATTAACAATTATTAACAAGAACAAATTACAAGAAAAAAGAGAGATAATGTAAACATAAATTTACAAGACATTAAAGCAAGTTTAAAACAGCAAAGATACCAGATACGAATATATATATATATATATAATTCAATAAATTAATTAATTAGTTTGCTCAATCAGACATTAATTTGTGTCACGAGAAAATAGCCAAAACCCGACTCAAATGTTCTTATAAAACAAAGAATGGTTTTGATCTTACCCTGAGATCAAAACTATTTTCGGTCTTTGTTTGACTAATTTCTGGATAAATACACCATTTCAGGTGGATGATATTTTAATGGTATGTTTCTATCATCACCATCTTCATATCCTGAAAGTTATACGTAAATCTGTGAACATTTCTGTTTGGGTATGTTATATGTTACCAATCCCGTACTGCACCTTTAATTTAAAAAAGTACCTGATTGTTTTGATCGCTGAACTGTTTCGTTGTTCATCTCATCTTCTCAGAATTGTGAGAGGAAGATGAAACCTTATCATGATGTGGTTTTAATTTAATGTGATTTTTGTTCCGTGTGCACTTACACATTTAAAGGTAATATCATACTCTATTTTTGTCAAAGACTTATGCAGATTCATGGGCAAAAATATCAAGGAAGATACAGTAACAGTCATCTGTGAAAATTTCAGTCTCATTATCCTAAACGGTGCCCACTTTTTGATAAAACAGTGAAAAACGCCCACTGTAGGCCTATTATTTGTAATATTTTCACCGCTTATTTTTTTATCTTTATTTAAAGGACTCAAAATTGTTTTTGTTCATTGGTTTTACTCTTTTCTGGATAAATGCTATACAGCATTTCAGGTAGAAATATTGCAACGGTATGTTTCTACCATCACCATCTTTATACCCTGTAAGTTATAGGTAAATCTGTGAAGATTTCTGTTCGGTATGCTACGAAAGAATGATAGTACCTTTACTTTCTGGGTTTTTTTTTAATGAGAACTGTACAAGGTTTTGGCCGATATTTGCATGAATGGGATAACGAGTTTACCGTACCCCAGAGTGGTATATTTTGGAGGTTGAGTCCTTTCCTTTCTCCATGGTTTGAGGGGATTAAGTAATTTTGTGGGCCCGCAACTTCTTTAATTATGGGTTTCACCATAATAGGTCTATGGGTAATTACGGTTACAATAATACAAAGCGTTTTTGCTTAGTCATGGCTCAAGAGGCTCACGAAGTACCGTTGGAGCGTGCGAGTTTTCCTCCCGGTCGATTTGTAAAATCTGTGAAACACTTCGCACGTTCCTGCGAAGTCGTCGTGAAAGGGGCTACCGACAAAAACTGTTTGCCCACGGCCGCCGGTCCGTCTGGCTCGCGGTGGACGACACGGCGTCCGGTCGGAAACCTGACACACACACACAGAAGGTAAAGGTACACACAGCTCAAACACTAGATCATCTTGTCCAGTGAAAACCTCACTAGGATTAGAGGCAGCTTGTTAACAGCCGAATTACAAAAAAACAACCTCTTATTACGGTCGGTATTTTGTGTGTAATACGTCCTGTTGTTATATGAAAGCTTGATTGATGTACAGCCCAACATGATTAATACTTATAGAGAGCAAAGAATACATCCTTGCTTTTATGACCAGAATGTGTCATCGCTTAATTGCGGGGGACCAATTATTTAGGAGTAACTCATCATAATTGGGTCAAACAAGAGTTAGCTATATGATAACAGTGCTGCCAAAGTGCGAACAACCCTATTGGGGCGCTAATCCGCATTTAGTGTGGAGTTAATACCAAGACCCCGGATATGAGAACTATACCACAAGTACTAGACAAACAAATTGAGTTGGGAAAGTTGAGCGCCCTTAAAATGTGTGCTTAAGGAAGGTGGTGCGTAATGTATGATGCGCTACTCCATATCTTGTATTGGCTTCCGTGCTTTATAACAGTACTAACATGATACATGTACTGCTACCATTGATTTTATACAGCATACACTTGACAGATCATGCTGTCATAGCAAAAGGAACTGAACAGTAATAAAATGTCATTTATTATTATATTAACCTTTTATCAACGAAAAGAACTAGCATAGTCTTGCTAAGTTGATAACTGTATTAACGTCATTCTGGTCGGTTCGCAGTAATCGTAACCAAAACGTTTATGAAATATTGAAAGAACCCTTAAAGGTAACGTCATACTTTGGTTTTTGTCAAAGAAATACAGATTCATGGGCAAAAATATCAAGGAAGATACAATAACAGTCATCTGTAAAAAAATTCAGTCCCATACGGTGCCCACTTTTTGGGAAAACAGTGCAAAACAGCCACAGTATTTATTCAGTCTTTTCTCTTGTATTTTTGATCTTTTAAAAGATCAAAAAGATTTTCGGTCATTGTTTTACTAATTTCTGGATAAAATTAATACACCATTTCAGGCGGAAAAAAGTGTTAACGGTATGTTTCTACCACCACCATCTTCATACCCTGTAAGTTACGTAAATCTGTAAACATTTCAGTGTTGGTGTCTTACCGTACTACTTTTAAAGGTACTATCATACTTTGGTAGCATACCGAAACAGAAATCTCCTCAGATTTACCTATAACTTACAGGGTATAAAGATGGTGATGGTAGAAACATACCGTTAAAATATATCTGCCTGAAATGCGGTATTTGTCCAGAAAAGAGTAAAACCAATGACTAAAAACAATTTTGATCTCTGAAGAAAATAAATCATGTGAACAGATTTTTTTAAATACCGTGAGCGTTTTACACGGTTTTCTCAAAAAGTGAGCACCGTATGGGACTGAACTTTTCACAGATGTCTGTGACTGTATCTTCCTTGATATTTATGCCCATGAATCAGCATTTGTTTGACAAAAACAAAGGATGATATTACCTTTAAAAGGATGTTATAAGATGAAGATTGATATCGCGGAAATCTGGTCCAGTTTCAGAGAAATACGGCAGGATTTTGGTCTGCCACGCACGTCGAAAGGATTTTCTGTAAAATTCAACCACTTTGCACTTTTTCTCTCCAACTCAGTTGCCGGTTCCGGCAGAATCCTGGATATAATAGGCTAGCCTATACATTGATTTGATCATTGAAGAACTTTCGGATATTGACGTCAATGTTGCCGGGGACTGCCGGAACAGACTTCGTTCCGGCTCGGTCGCATACCCTTGACATTGGGGCGGGTAAGTCCAGGATCTCATGAAGGTCAGTGTGTGAGTTTGGTGTCGGTTGGTCCGGGATGTGGGGAGCCTAGCGGTCGTCGGGCTCATCACCGGCCGCAAATAAACAGGAACCGACGGTATAGCCTGACGAGACCGACACGGTATGTTTACCGGACGCTGGGCTGATCAGGTTTGACTCAATTAATGGTAGAGGTGCTTGCGACTGTCGTCAAGTTCTCAAAATGTTCAAGTATAATGATCTCATCCGTTTCCTTACGCCCCTCCATTTTCGTTATCTTGTCGTCGAAGTCTTTTCCTTTAAAGATACATCAGGGGGAGTCAGGTTGGCGTAGCGGTTCTTTCCTCGCCTTTCACCTCTGGCGGGCCGGGTTCAAGTCCGGCTCGGTCCACAAGTGGATTGGGTTTTCAGTCCCTACTGATTCTGTGGGTTTTACCCAGAATATTCTTCTGGGGTTTTCCTCCCACCCCTAAAACAAACTGTATCTTAATCTCATCATCTTTCCATCGGGCGTTTCATCAGGCTTTCGAGCTACAGTGCCTAGGGCGCTTTTGAGGAATCCTTGGTTTCATTACCAAAAATAAATAATAAGCCCTTCATTTCATTTAGGACACAAAATGGCGGTAGCAAAGTAAATCCCAAGCCTAGCCTCAAGCCTCATTTCGTAAAGGCTCTACTATTTTCATATACTGAACAAAGTCCAACATTCACAGACATTGAGGGCCAATGTCACCAAAGTGTGCAATAGTGACATTTATCAGCAGGGTAAAAATCAGACGACCGCAAGATATTTGGAATATTTCTTTCTATAACACCCAAGTTCATGATGAAAAGTTGGAATTTTTCTGTTCTCCAAATTTAACTCGAGTAGTTTGGGCACAAACGACTGTTTGTTCGTAGTTAGGTGCACTTTTTTTTAATAAAGGAAATGTTTTGACGAAAGAGCATGTAGGGTTGCCATAATGTGGCACCAATAAATAAACCAATACCCAAGCTCACATTGAATTGAATGAGTCATCGCTAAGATCCGTTGTGCATTTCAAAAAATAATAATGATAGGTTAATTAGGTCTACACACCCCCAGTGTGGTATAGTTCCAAGTACTTAACTGTTTCCTCAGACATTGAAAACAGTCTGACCACAATAAGTTCATTATCTTAGATAATGTCATACATTGTGATGTAGGCCTATATACCCATTGTCAGAATGCCATGGCACACGTAGTTTGATTATAGGTCTAGAGGTCATTAAATGTCAAATTAGTTCCTCTGTTGAATAGGCCTACACATTCATTTCCGGGATCCCACTCCAAAAGTGGAGACATTTTAAGCATACAATGAGTATTTTTTATTGCATTAAAAGTTATACTAAAGCTCGGCTTCATTGGAAGCCGAAATTAACGTCACAACTGGACAATTATAATTGATTCGCAACGGTGCCCGCACTAAGTTAAAGGTACTACCATACTTTGGTAACATACCGAAACAGAGATCTCCGCAGATTTACCTATATAACTTACATGGTATAACTTTTGGTGACGGTAGAAACATACCGTTAACATTGTTCTGGCTGAAATGCTGTATTTATCCAGAAAAGTGTAAAAACCAATGACCAAACTAAAGATTTTTTGAAAAGATTGTGGCTGTGGGAGTTTTTCACTGTTTTCTCAAAACGTAGGCACCGTATGGGACTGACATTTTCACAGATGACTGTTAGTTACTGTGTCTTCCTTGATATTTTTTTCCCATGAATCGGTATTTCTTTGACAAAAAATTGATATTACCTTTAAGCACACACATTACGAATAAACCATTGTTCGCTGCGAATTTGATGACGTCAAAACCGTTTCAATTCACTTTTTTTATATGATATGGGTCGATTTCACCGTAAGCCCGCCCTGCGATCGATCGTAACTCGAGTTACGAAGGATAACCCATATCGTAGGAGGCCTATCCCACGTAGGGCTTCAATGCATCAAAAGTCCTACGATTGATAGTAAGTTACGAAGAGTTTGGTAAAATCGACCCCCGGGGCTGATACCTTGCAGCAATTTAGTGGTATTTGTACATAAATATAGTATGATACCAATATTCTTCGGAGGGTGTGGTGGGGGAGTTCCCCTTTTTAATTTCCAAACCTTTATTCTCATGTTGGTCTACTCTTATGCAGCCACAAGGGACCTAATTGAAAAGAAGTGCCAAAAGAATCAAAATAAAACCTTAATCAAAAGTTCCCCCACTCTAAGCATTTAGGGCTTTCGATGTGTCCCATATTATGTCACATTTATTTCAATAACTGAATTTCTCAAGGTTATAGGTGTAATCTGTAGGATCAGCATAACGATCAAGGAAATCATTGTTTAGTTTCGGTTTGCGTGGTGGAAACTTGATGTTTGTGAGTATGTTTCAAATCAAAAGCAACAATAATGTGTTGTATTTCCGTCTTGAAATGCTTGCCATTCGGGAAAAGTATACAATATATTGATTTCAGCTTGAGACAATCCGAAATTTAAAAGTATACATTGGTAAAGGTCACACAACAGCACCCACAGTATTCAGCATGTACATGAAGTTATAAACCTGTGAACATTTGAGCTCAATCGGACATCTGAGTCACGAGAAAATAGCGAAAACCTGACTCAATTTTTCTTTTCAAACATAAAGAATGGTTTTGATCTTACTCCGAGATCAAAACTTTTTTCGGTCTTTGTTTGACTAATTTTTGATATACACCATTTCATGTGGAAATATTTAATAGTATATGTTTTTCAGCACCATCTTCATATTCTGAAAGTTATACGTAAATTTGTGCACATTTCTGTTTGGGTATGTTACCAATCCTGCACTCTACCTTTGAAGTTTACTAGGCCTAGGTCTTATCGAAATCAGCTGATGAATTTTGAAGGTTTTCATTACGACAATAGTGGACAGGAAACTTTTGCATACAAATATTAGTTCTATAGTATGTTGGTGAACAGTTTAAGTTCCCGACCGGAACTAAACAATGTGACTTTCTCATTTAAAGGAGTGCGCGCCCCTTTAAAGTTAGGGACATTGGATCCGGTGAATCTGGTTACCTAGCGATCCCAACGACTTCCTTGATTATTGTGAACTTGGAAGGAAACGCAACGTATGGTTTGGCCATCCGTCCTCGATTTTGTTTCCCCTCCAGTGAAAGTTCTATCATTTTCGTTTCAATTTTATTTGATATGATAGACATCATTTCCCCCGGGATTTTTGGTATTAAATGATTTTTTTATCCATGTATTCTGCTATATCATCTTTATGACTGACGTAATGCTTTTAGAGATGACACGTGACCATAACAGAACCAACAAATGACAACTAACAGTTGAGTATAATCAAGCAGCCGCCGAACCGACCACACATACCACCACACCAACTACATGATATTATTATTATTGTTGAACTTGAAGTTCCACCCGCACTGACTGTCTTGTGTCTCGCTTGAAATCTTTGTGTGTGACTATAGGGCCTCCGTCGATTGACGATTAAAAAATAAAATTTTATTTCATTCAGTTTCGTTCAGTAGCCTGTTTTTTCTTTGACCTTCTTTCTTTTACTGACATCTGCGTTCCTTAATATGGCCCTACGTTTCGAACCTATTGCGGGATCTTTGTAAAGTCTAAGAACTTGCATTTTCTTTGTCATTAATTTAGCCTTTGAGAAAGATCCTGCTAGGATCGAAACGTCAACTGGCCCTCCTAACTCCAAGCATTTCATAATGAGGTCATTATTTTGGTTGATGAGCAGTTTGCAGCAGTTTAGCACTGTTACTGTGCCTTTAGTATGATGCACTTACCATACCGTAGTAAATTGCAACGTCATGGCCCTGAAAGTCTTTAACCCGTCCATTCATATCTCAGTTTAATCTCATCGCCTCTGTACAGAGGCCGTAATATTCACTGACAACCACTTCAGTGTTCGATGCTTTGAGAAGAGGTCCTTATTGAGGTACCGTAGATAAAAGATCCCCGAGACCTGTGTATTCAGGGTGGTACAATGACACCCCCCCCCCCACCCTGACGAAATCATGACTATTTCAACGATTCTGTACCTACGGAGCTGTATTAGGGACATGCTGCAAAAATAAATTTGCCTCTCTCTGACCTAACTCGTACGTCCGAGTTATATGTCGTACGTACGAGATATAAGTCGTACGTACGAGATATAAATCGTACGTACCAGATACATCTCGTACGTACGTGATGATGTGATTCATAAGTCGTACGTACGACATATTATCTCGTACGTACGACATATAACTCGTACAAATTTATTTTTTCAGCATGTCAAATATGCACCTTAGGAAAGCGTGTAAAATGTCATAAATTTCCCCTTTTTTGTTCAAGATAATTTATTCAGAAACTGATAATATCATTTATAATACCGCGTTCGAAATTGTCAACATTGTGTATGATTCGGCCTGTACGCGTGTGTAAGTACGTTGCCTGTATATGCACGTCACATGTCATTGAACTTTCCTTTGAGCGCCATAGTAACTGCACACGTGTGTACATAGGCTATAGGAACTTGAAATAATCACATTGCTTGATAACATTTCCCAGTGGATAACATTTTTAAATTTCTCAACATTTTGTAATACCTTCACTGAACCCACCGAAGATTATTCAAAATGGTGTTGGCATAATGCCAATATCAACTAAGATGTCGTTGGCCGAACAAAATGAAAATAATTCAAAGTATTTTTGATTCGTTTAACAAACCAATTCGCGAGGGAGTTGGTCGATAAAGTTACCAAGGAAATGAAAAAAAGGCCGGCGCGGCGCCGTCTCGGGAGCGGGGATTTACTCGGCCTTCATGGGTGCGTTTTGGTTTCCTGCCCGGCGGGCAAACCTCGCAAGGCGTGCCGTGCCGAACCCCCAAACGGTGGGTACTTCAGGCGGGGTAATAAAAACCGGCCTAAACTTACAATATTAAATCGATTTTGTGTTGACAGTGTAAACTGTGTAATCTGGCCAGGAATTTGATGATCTCTTTGGCCATAATGGAGTGCCACACAATGAAACTGGGACGGTTGAGAAGCGATTTGAGTTGACCGGAAGGGGACCGGAAGCAACGGGTTGTGTTTACCGGGCGCTCACCGCCAAAGCCACCGCGGGATGTCTGGCTCAAACTGCCCGGCTGGTGGTTCCCGGGGGCACCGCTCGCTCGCTCCACGCCCCGCGTAATTCCACAATTCACCTTTACTTGTCGAGACAGAGCATCGGATTTCATTATCTTCCTGCTCACTTGAACCACTTCCGATGAAAGAATAATAAATATTGTCCACTCAAACCTATAAGTTTAGTCTGGCTGCGCAAAGTTGCAAAGTCAATACAAGTAATAAAGTATTTTATCCTGACAATTGACTTTCATTTGACAATACAGTTCATGCATTTAAGTCATTAAAAGGGAAATGGCACCAAATTGATCGATGAAGGCTAGCAGTTCCAGAAGCCGAAACGTCACTAGCAGCAACACGACATGAACTTAATGACTTTGGTCAAATATTTTCCTTATTTCTGTACCACCACGACGAATAACCATTTCCTTGCATGGAGCGGGATTCGAACCAGCGATCTTCCTAATGGCGCTCTTACCAACTGAGCTCTCTAACATTTTACGTATGTTTTGAAGTTGGACTTGTACTTTGGAAGTAAGAATTGACCTGTAGGGGCTTGCATCGTGTTTTTGCAACTTGCAGCCTGGGGTTGATTTCACCAAACTCATCGTAACTTACTATCAATCGTACTAGCATTGCAGTCCCATGAAGTACTATAGGTCCAGTCGTTACCCTTCGTAACTTGAGTTACGATTGATCGTAGGGCTTCGCGAAATCGACCCAGGACCCCAAACTGCAAGTCTTGACCTATTCCCTCTTGGTTAAAGAGATGGTAGCCTGAGCCTCTCCATGACGACCAGGACAACGATCGAGCGAGGCTGAGTCCCATCCAACAAGGTCCTATGTCTAGACAGAACTTTCCTCGGGGTACTATCTTTTCAAAAGAGTGACCTTTTACCGGGGATGGAAGTTTTGTGGGCTTCTCTTAATCATAATCATAGTCTGACTTTCTGAACAAATCATCATTTCAACTCAAAGATTCCTTTCTTGGAGTCAGGAGGGCCTGACGCATTTCGATCCTAGCAGGATCTGTCTCAAAGGCTAGAGAAAGATGCCTTCTTAAGATTTGATCGCCTTGTACAAAAAAGGGATGCTGTTGTTCTCTTTCAAAATACTAGACTTCCATGGTCTCGGCACATCAGAGAAACTTGCTTTTATATTCTGTGTTCAGGGATGCAGGTTAAACAAGCCGAATATATTAGCCATGATTGTTTAATTGTTTGTGGGGCGGTTACTTGTGTGACCGATACTACCCTTTGGAGGAGGGCACAGCGTTTGTTCCCTAAACATCTCCCGCCAAAAGGCACCGACAGCTCGGGTATACCAAGGAGGGTCTACCTGGGTACCCCCCCCCCCCCCCCCCCCCCTCCCCGTGGTCCGTACCGCTTTGTGTCATTCCCTCCCCTGCCGACAAACCATTCTCCCCCGATCGGAAGCCCTTGTACTCCCACTTCTTTAATTATTAAGCAACCTCTAATGATCCCATAATCACCGTACCGGCGGGTAGCTGTGTTGAGGCGGCCCCGTCAATGAGGTTACTATCAATTTATCACAAGAGGGGACTGGGGAGAGCGATTTGCCGAACATTGTTGTATTGTTGTTAGGGGATAGGGAATTAACGTGTGTATCTTGCCGACCGCGGCTGACCGACTGTGCGCGAGGGGCACGGGGTGGCCCAAGCACCAGGGTTGCAACGGCTTATCAGCGGGGCAACAGCGTGCTATTGTCGGGTAAATGCCGCTCAGAAGGCGGCGCGGGGCCTTTCAAGTCCCTGCAACTCTCGCCCAGCCATCACTCAACTCCAGAGGCTTCCTTTTCATTCAAAGAGGACAGCACCACAAAGAAAGGGATAATAAAACCATGCCATTGTTTTCTTTTTTACTCGTCCCTAATTAAACCCCAATAGGACATCAATAGACAGAGGACACCGACACTGACATGAATGGGAGGAGGTGACGTCATGGTATCTATGGATACTGTGACAAAGCCTACCCATCTTCGTGAACAAAATTTGAGGCACGACTGCGATTACTGCCGAGCCCTGAATCTGCAGTACCTATCCCTTGTCCAATTTGCACGTGGGTGCATGCTATACTGCGCTAGTTCATTGACCCGAGCACATGTCATGGCGCTGCTATATCCACCAGGTTTATAACCCTAATCCCCACTAATTAAGGGTCATTTCAACAAGTTCGGACATGATTTTCTGATCACCAACAATTCTTTAAATTAGGTAATTGATCAGTCGCTGCACCTTAAAGGGCCTTTTCGAAACGGAGGCCCGGCTCTGCCATCCAAATGCTGAAAATATAGGTTGCGGTTTTTTCATTGGAGAGAACCTACTTCCGAACCGCAACCAAAAGCCTCTATTTTGATACCCTTTGTTTTAGAATGGATTCACGAAATGGAGCCGGAGTCTGAGCCTCCATTTCGAAAAGGCCCTACTGAATAATGTGAAGTTTATAGTTTACAGGACAAAACCTTAGGCCTTTAGGGGTGCTTGATTTCGTTATGATAATAATAAATAATAATAATAATTTGGGAGGCTCATCATCCTTACTGGCAGCTGGGGTGCTGAATTGCGAAGGATGCGACTTCAACGTAATCGAGTAGCAGGCTTTCATGTGCGCCTTTGGCTGCCAGCCACATCAACCCATATATGATCACGGAGTACAGCCTGAGATCGAAAGTGTTTGATTTTTGTGATAATGCGCCTTCGGTCTTCAAATGTTGCAATATCCCGTTGCAGTTCCGAACTTTATTTTCATAAAATACCCAAGTCATTAGACAACCGTTTATTTATCAATCCTCATGTCTGCTGCCGTTGATAAAACAATAATCATCGGAAACTAGTGGCTTTGTACTCCAAGTGATCAGAGTGACCTTAAGTGTTTCAGGTCAAAGGTTAAAGGTCAGAGCACATGACAGAGCTAAAAAGCATTTATCAAAATCGGGGAAATGGGACAAAACACAACAAAAATTGACTGTTAAATTTCGTCTTCCGAGTAGCAATTAAAAATTGATATTTTCATTATTGTTTGATTTCATCGCCCTGACGTTTTTGTCACAATGTGGAACGATCAAAGCCAATAATGCAATGATTTTGTTGTGGTTCTTTTTTCCCCTGTAATTTTGTTAAACTTTTATTTCATCTTTTGTGTTAAAATATTGAAACCTGGGGCCGATTTCATAGAGCTTCTTAAGCACAAAATTTGCTTAAGCATGAAAAGACTTTCTTGATCAAACAGAGTGTCTTGCCATCCAATTTTGACTTGTAAGTTGTATTCGGTCATTGTGTTTGCTGAGCATAACATTCACAAGGAGTTTTGGCTGGCATACTGATTTTACTTTACCAAAGTTTTGGTGCTTAAGCAAATTTTGGTGCTTAGCAGCTATGAAATTGGCTGCTGTTTGCGTTACCTTCAGACATTATGTTTTGGCGGGATTTATTTTTACTTTGTCAAGGCCCACATAGCACCTCGTACTAGTATTGGTATCTTGCGGTTTCGCGAGGTATTTCACAATCGGAAACGCCAAGCTGTGATCACTGGTCATAAAATCCATCAATGTCAGACCAACAAAGAAAACTAATACAGTCATCGATAATTAAAGTGTCAATTGGTGAAATAATCACCGGTGCTGCGCTATCATCTCAGGCGGTCCTGCGCTAGGTCGTGCCCCCTCATTTCCCCCTTGCCACGGCTATTAAATTCTAATTCGCCCGTAGTATAAACCTTGGAGTGAAAGAAGATATGTGTCAACGGCTTCGCCGGCCGGCCGCAGGTTTCCTCACGGAAGCCGACCGCGCCGAGGCCGTTAACTTCCCCGTGCCCCCGCTCCGTCGCCCCGTCGTTGTAACTCGACCGTGCCGCCGGAAAAAAAAAAGAATTCCGTTTCTTATCGCGGTTCGTTGAGTGTTCAATCCACGGGAATTCCGGTTTGGGGTTATTATAAAACGATATCTCTGTCACCATACCTGTTAAACACTATACAGCGCCTTAGGCCTTGCACTTTTGTTGCATTTTGTTGGTGTTTACATTGTGGTTAGCTATCGTTTAATAACTAGATCCGTAAGACTTGTAAGTATACACTCTAAAAGTACCCTTCAAAAAAGGCACTCGCCACAAAATAACCCACAACAGACAAGCTATTGCAATCATCAATGCGTTACAAATAGACGCGGTTAATTTTGGTCACATTCTTTAAATAACTGCACAGAAAAAAGAAGCCGAGCTTACACAATGGTAGTCGGAATTTTAATTATATTCGACAAGGCCTTATTTATTAAAAAATAAAAATACCGATCACACTTTTTTTTTAATTCTGGATTACTGAAAAGGGATAGGCCCTTATTAACAAAAGTAAAAAATTGTTGTTAAAGGTCACAGAACAGAACTCACAATATGCACCATGAAAAATAGGCCTGTTGATAAAAAAATGTCAGCTCAGTCCAAATATCAACTCTTGAAAAACTCCAAAACTCCAAAACAATTCCTGCTTATACATGTAAGTTCCTGCTTACTTTACTCCTTTCTTAAGAAAATATAGGCTCTTGAGTGTTATACCAATTTTTCTTTCTTCTGATGGCTACACAACATGAATGTCTAGCCTATATAGTATAAATGTGAGCCTTGGATTTTGGACATTTTGGTAATTTTTTCGATCGAACCCATGTTATGAAACAAGGCTTAAAAAATTGATCAAAATTACCACTCTAGCCCACCTCTATCCTCTCTTTGTGGTTTCCCAGCCTTATTGCATGCTTTCCCTGTTTCCCTGGTCACTCTGTCCCCCTTTGTTCTGATCCTCTCATCCATTTATGCGTATCTTCACATGTTCTTGTCCTCTTGTCATTTAGCCTTTACATTTTAAGAAAGATCCTGCTAGGATCGAAAAGTCAGACCCTCCTAATTCCTACCAATAAAATTTCTTTTCTTTTTTTCATTGTGTAGCAGTCATCAGTCTGATCAGACAAAAAAAGTTCCTGGTGTTTCATTGCAAAAGCTTCGAGCTATACCTTGTGTAAATAATGTATCGGGCATATCCTACAGGTCTTACACAATATCTGGCGTAATATCCCCTTTCAGTCCGACTTAGTACCGATACATGTAGTACAACTCGGAAGTAAAAGATTCTAGATCATTCTATAGTGTATAAACCCATAATAATACAATACAAGTATAATGAAGAATGCTATACGTTGGCAACGGGCATGACACACAAAACTTTGTCCTGTAATGTACCCCATGCTGTCAGCTTCAAAGTCGGGCACAGTGTACTCAGCGTGATGGGGTATTTTTTAGTACCAAGCTTCTTAAAGATTCTCTTATAAGGGGCAGCCATTTAATTGCGTGAGCTATTTTTAGAACAATTTTGCTCCAGAGATTGAAAGCGAATTAATAAGGCAGTGTTCGTCTTTGGAAAGTTGCAACTAAGCGGTAGGCCTACATTGTGCATCATGAAGGCCGTCTAGCGATGGTCGAATGTGTTACTTTGCGTGTCCTTTTATAAGCACCGTACAGGATTGGTAACATACCCAAACAGAAAAGATCACAGATTTACGGATAACTTTCAGGATATGAAGATGGTGCTGGTAGAAACGTACCGTTAAAATATTTCCGCCTGAAATGGTGTGTTTATCCAGAAATTAGTCAAACAAAGACCAAAAACAGTTTTGATCTCAGGGTAAGATCAAAACCATTCTTTATGTTTTATAGACAAAACTGAGTCGGGTTTTCAACGGTATTTTCTCGTGAGTGAGATGTCCGATTGAGCTCAAATTTGCACACGTAGGTTTATTATTTCATGTACATGCAGGATCAGACAAAGTGTCAGCTGTTATGTGACCTTTACCAATCATGTATTATACCTTTAACTTTATCATCTGTCTCGAATGACTTAGGAGATGTCTGTCGCAGTTTAGGCGATATTTTATGAACATGGAGACATTCTTTCCTAAAAAAAAGAGGGAATGACTTCAATAAAATGGGTGCAACTGTTGTCTAAACATGATGAAAGCGCGACCAGCCGCCACCGTATGGTTCGTATTTGCACAATAATTATGCCACGATGAAGTTGTCAACTTGCGGTTGCGACATGTAAAATCGACCACTTGTCCTAGGACTGCGGCACGGCACTTTGCCATAATTACAGCATAACGGCCATCTGTGTGCATGTGTGTATACAAAAAAAACACTGGTGGCAGCGGTGGGAACCCAAACCAAACGGCCCGTCCCTAAAGTGAAATGACCCGTATTTCACCCCGTGTAGTATTAAATACGAACCATTCCGCCCGACCGAGCCCCGAGCCAAGCCCAGCCCGTCCCAGCGGCGCGCTCGCCCCCACAACAATCGCACCATTTCATGCTTGTCCACAGTCGTGAAAATGATGACTTTCGACAACTCTGGTCTTCCTTTCTTCGCTTGGCGCGGGGCATAAAGTTCTTGAGTTCGACCAGGCTGCCGTTTTAGGGATTTCAATTTTCTTGTAATGGTAATCCTCAACCCACAGGACCACCCTCTCAGTACCCTGTCAATACTTTATGGTCTATTAATCCATCTCTTTGTTGGATTAAGAAACTGAAAAAAAATTCTCGTTCTCTCAAATTGTGGCCGGCAGTACACCTGTAAACTGTAGATTCAGTGTCGGTTTGGACCACCCGTGGTGAAAGTTACAAGCCCAACCTTCCCCTTTTTTTCAAACACGGAGTACCGATCAACCCACCGCGGTTTACTCGCTCATACCCGTGGGGCATAATATCAAAACTTCCGGCGGGGCTGGCTTGGGCTGACACGCTGTGAAAGTGTAACTACTTTTTTTTTCAACCCCTCGCTCTTTTTTAATCTTATGATATCCTCTCAGTCCAATGCTTTTATTGTAGGCTTAAGCAAACACCACGGAATAATCATGATTATCTAATTGATCATCGCCCTGTTGAAAATCCCTTTAGTTTCGCTTGCTAGAGCCGGGTATAATGTTCACTTCCTACCCTATTCGGATGTTTTCTAAAAGCCCCTAAAGCAAATAAAGTTCTTGAATATGTCAATTTTGTGTTCAATTCGCCTGAGCTGATATGAGCATACTGAGTTACAGACAAAAGTAAATATTGCCATCAATGTTATCATTGTTATCGTGTTTACTTCAATATCCGATACCGGAACTTAAACTTAAAGGCTGTTGAGTTTTTATATTTATGAAAAAGACAGAACAACTTTTTACAGTTCAAGAAAACAACACAATAGGCCTACATTTGGCTGGTTCGAGTGTTAACCCGAACTACTTCGCTGTGAAGCTCAGAATGCATCGAAAATGTTGTTTTTTAAGGGCCAATATTCTCGAAGATGGCTTCCGTAGAACGCCCTCTGTTGGTCATGGCCTACAACACGATGGTCATTCTCAAAGGGTGAATGACACACAACTGGTTGGGGTTGGTTTTATGCTAAACTCATTGCATCTGATGAAGTAATTGTCGCTACGTCGAAAGCTTATGCACATTTTAAACTCTAGTTAGTCAATAAAGTGCACTTGGATTTTACTAAATGTCATTTTTGGTAATGATGTGTTTCGGTGTTATGGTTTGATGGAAACTGTAACGAAGATACTTAAAGGTAATATCATACTTAGGTTTTTGTCAAAGAAATGCAGATTCATGGGCACTAAATATCAAGGAAGATACATCTGTGAAAATTTCAGGCCCATACGATGCCCACTTTTTGTGAAAACAGTGAAAAACGGCCACGGTATTTCTTAAGTCTTTTCTCTTTTATTTTTGATCTTTAATTAAAGATCAAAAATAATTATGGTCATTGGTTTTACTTTTTTTGTGATAAATACAGCATTTCAGGCAGAACAATTTTAACGGTGTGTTTCTACCATCACCATCTTTATACCCTGTGAATCTGTGAAGATTTCTGTTTTGGTATGCTTCCAAAATATGATACTACATGTACCTTTAAAACTCGCCGCCATTTTTCAAAGAGTCCCTACCGATTTGCCCTAGCCTAACTTCACACAAGCACCGAGAAACACACCTGTAACGCCGAACTAAAAAAGACAACAAAACCAAACAAACCCCTCAAGAAAGGGGGTGTTGTTAAGAGCCCCAGGGGGTGGGGGTAAAGTTGGGCTGTCAATCGCGGGCACGGGGCCCCTCACCGCTCCGATTAGAAGGGGCTTGGTGCCCGATTAGGTACAAAGAGGTCACAGCACGGCGGAGTCAATGACTCAATAATTGGTTTTCTCCCCCCAAAATGGGTTCGTCCACCCATTTTAATAGGCCTGCAGTGCGCCGCTGCAACCTCTAGTTCTTAAAGGAGCACTCTTGCCTACCCCCCCCCCCCCCCCCCCCCCCCCCGAGATGCCCTTTAAAGGGTTCCTGCAGTGCTTTTTTCAGTCAGGTTATTGTATTGCCTTCATACAGAGAATATACTGACATTATTATAATAAATGGCAAGTCTTATTTTGGTTTCGAACCAGTATTTGGTTTTCCTTTGAATGGCTTTGTAAAACGGGGGATTTTCACGCATACTCATGTAGGGAACCAACAGCAAAAATGTACTATGAAAAAACATAAAAAATGAAGAGGCAAACTTGACCTACAGAAATGGTTTGATAAAAAAATTACACTACCAGTTGAGTGAAAGGAACATATTCTGCAAAATAAAACCCATTGAGAAGGGAAAGGTCTGAAATCTCCACAGATGACTGTTTAATACTGTATCGTGTCTTGATATGTTTGCCCATGAATCTGTATTTCTGTGATAACAACCAAAGTATGATATTGCCTTTAAAGGTATGATACATCATTGTAGTTACAAATGTCTGATTCAGCAATCCTGCATACATGAAATAATAAACCTGTGAAAATTTGAGCTCAATCAGACATTCTGAGTCACGAGAAAATAGCACAAAAATGACTCCATTTTTCTTATCAAACATAAAGAATGGTTTTGATCTTACCCCGAGATCAGAACTCTTTTCGGTCTTTGTTTGACTTATTTCTGGACAAATACACCATTTCAGGCGGAAATATTTTAACGGTATGTTTCTACCAGCACCATCTTCATACCCTGAAAGCTATACGTAAATCTGTGAACATTTCTGTTTGGGCATGTTACCAATCCTGTACTAGTGAACCGTTAAGGTCATCTCGGCGGTTTGTACGTGTCTCGTACACTTTATTGATTCATTTTTATATTGATCAATTGCTTAATTAGGGACGTTGTCATACAGTGAACTGTCAAGGTTCATAGGGAATCCGATCGTGATCAAGATCGATTTTGAAATTATGCTGTGTAAAATAGCATATACATGTACATGGTTTTTATTGAGGAAGCAACTACATGGGTAGTGTAAGTTTGTGTGTTTCTGGGTGCGGGGCACAGTAAACCAGTTTTTCAAGCCGATAGCACAAATTTTCAGATTGAAACAAAATCAGGCGATGATGTTAATTCGACCAGTCCAATTTTCAAGCCTATAGCGACCAGATGCTTTTATTTTGAACTCTAAATTTGCGCTGCTTTCCCACATCTTTGGGTATTACTTGTTTGCGGTCGAAATAATCATGCATTTAATTACAAACTGGACTTGCCCCACCTTAAGGATTAAGGAGGCTTGGCCGGAGAGAGAAGGGATGGCTTAACCATCCCTTGGACCTGGATTCACGACAGCCTTGCTACTCCTGGTCATTGCATCAGTGTCCCTGGTCATTGCTCTGGCACCCCTGGTCATTGCCCTGGTACCCCTGGTCATTGCCTCGGTACACTAGATCATTGCCTTGGTGCCCCTGGTCATTGCCTTGGTGCCCGTTGTCTTTGCATTGGTGCCCCTGGTCATTGCCTTGGTGCCCCTGGCCTTTGCATTGGTGCCCCTGGTCATTGCCTTGGTGCCCCTGGTCATTGTCTTGGTGTCCCTGGTCATTGCCTTGGTGCCCCTGGTCATTGCCTCGGTGCCCCTAGTCATTGCCTTGGTGCCGCTAGTCATTGCCTTGGTGCCGCTAGTCATTGCCTTTGTGCCCCTGGTCATTGCCTTGGTGCCCCTGGTCATTGTCTTGATACAGATCATTGATACAGTCAGGTTGGCGTAGCGGTTCTTTCCTCGCCTTTCACCTCTGGCGGCCCGAGTTCGAGTCCTACTCGGTCCACAAGTGGATTGGATTTTCAGTCCCTACCTGATTCTGTTGGTTTTACCCAGAATATTACTCTGGGGTTTTCCTCCCACCTCTAAAACTGTATCTTCTTCTCACCATCTTTCCATAAAAAGGTTTCATCAGGTTTTCGAGATGGGCGCTTTTGCCAGGAATCATTGATTTCATAATCAGAAATAGATACATGTACATGTAATGATAATTACATGTACCTTGGTACCCCTGGTCAAGTTCGTTCTCCTGGTTAGTGTCCCTGGTTATTCCCCTGTTACCCCCTCCCCCTGGCATTGGGGGTAACAACCTTTTCACATTTATTTCCAAAAAGAATGGACGTTATAGACGTCATTAAAAAATGATAGCAGGAAAATTGAAAAACACTTCCCGGGCTTCTACAAGGTCGGATACACCCCAGTAAAAAAAATGACAGCAAGTCTAGATGTAAAGTGTAGCGTGTAGGTCTATGCACTATACTACAACCAGCTTCCAAACCATCGTGTACCAGGCATTATGTCATTATCTGGTCTCCACCTGCACCGGTTCGTGGTTTTCAGTTTCCAGGATTATTGACTCAATTACTTTCATTTTTGGACGACAAAATTCCTAAAAACAGAGGAAAGAGCTCTCGGAATCAGCCCTTATCGATCATTAATTTCCCGGGCAATTGTAGCTCCCAGATCCGTGAAGTTATCTCCGTAATTTTGGGAATAATGTTTGCGGGGACAGTCCGGGATTTGTCTCAATATGTTGGTAACTTGATTTAATTAGGAGTTTTAGGGAAGAGATCCGTCTTGTGGTCGGATTTCTGGCATTCGTGGTCTTTTTTGAGTGACATTCGAAGTTGGTGTAGATGGCTTTCTTGTGAATAAGGAAAGCGGACCTCAACTTCACAGCATGTAGTGTATACCTCTAGGTGACTAGAGAAGGTACCAGGGCCGATTCACACGTCGTCCATTTCACCAAACTCATGAGAATTTGTGATACAAGTTGTGTATATTTCATACCTAAGTTTGGCTCCATTTTAATCAGGAATTGGACATTGGAATTGCTACGACTTGTCGGTATTTGTTCATTATATAGCTGCGAGAATGATTTTCTATAGACTGTCATTTACTTAACGCGATATGCAATAGATTTCTGGTCTGGTACCCAATGTCTTAGATCCTATACGTAATCGAAACCTGATATACATAACTAGCCTCGCCATGTAAATACACATTCCAGGCAGAAAACTACTATCAACATCTTTATACATTGTAAGTTGTATAGGTAAATCTGTGAAGATGTCTGTTTCGGTATGCTCCCAAAGTATGATGTTAAACTTTTAAGGAGATTTGATTTTTCATCAGAAAGTATGATAGATTATGATGGGAGTGTGTGATGTCCGCCTGACCTCCTTCGACGGCAACGAGGGCTTTGTCCTCCCCGTCAAATATTCCCTTTTCACCGTCTCAGAAGGCTGTTTTGAGACCCATTGTTGACCCGTTGAGGAGTTTACCCAATTGATCATCCCTCAAAGACCGCAGCAACAAAAATACAGAAAACGCCTTGTAGTGACTTGAGGAGAAATCAAATAAGAGGAAGAAAGGATCCTCTTTCAACCATTGCCTCATCCGCTCTTAAAGTGTTCCGGCTCTTACACACAAGATCCTTTGTTTGTCTATTGTTCTGGCCATAGAAACGCCTATTGTTGTACTTTGTTTTGGGTGCGGACAGGTAGACAATGGGGAGTTTACTTTCATGAGTGCCGCGGTTGGGTTTGGGTCAACATGGGTGACACGGCTCTTCGTGGTTATCAGGCACGTGCACGGCCGAAGCAGTCATATTTCAACGGCTTCACTGTGGAAACTCTCTTGAGCTACTGTGAGCTGTCTCACCGAGTTTATATCAGCTCAGTGGTCGATTTCACCAAACTCATCGTAACTTACTATCAATCGTAGGACTTTTGATGCATTGAAGCCCAACGTGGGATAGGTCCCCTACGATGGGTTATCTTTCGTAAGTCGAGTTACGATCGATCGCAGGGTTTCGTGAAATCGACTCCACATCTTCTAAACTCGCAATTAAAGGCACTATCATACTTTGGTATCATACTGAAACAGGAATCTTCACAGATTTACCTTTAACTTGTAGGTATGTAATTCCCCATGTACCATTCTCATGTTGCAGCATTGCTGCGTGTATTTGTGAAATGATCCCTGGGATATGGCGGTGTGTGAGTGGTTTCACGGCTTCTGACTGCCAAACGAACAAAGATTGACTATTAGGGACACCGCCAACATATTGCTGGATAACCCAGTTGGTAGAGCGCCTGTATGGTATTCAGGAGGTCGCCGGTTCGAATCCCACTTCAGTCAATTTTTCTTTGTTCACTATTCAATGAAGAAAAGGGTAAATTTTAAAAACCAACGACCCAAAACAATTTTGATCTTTTCAAAGAAATACCGTGGGCGTTTTGCACTGTTTTATTAAAAAGTGGGCACCGTATGGGACTGGAAATTTCACAGATGACTGTTGCTGTATCTTCCTTCATATTTTGTTTTGCACATGAATCTGCCACAGTATGATATTACCTTTAAATCATAAAAAACATCTGAATGTGCTGAAAAAAATCCTCCGTATGTGTGATTGTTCACTGTTCAGTCTTGTGAACAACTAAACACAGTCATGATTGTCGAAAGTTTATCGAAAGCACATGTTTTATATCTGGGTCGGTCCACCGCGCGCCATGTACTAAGGTAAAAGGGAGCATACAGGACAAAAACTTCCTTACAGACGTCGTTTCATGTACCTTTTTACGCTTTGTTCATCTGGATAGCAGAAATACGGCCGAAATAATCTTGCCCCCACCCCTCCGAATCCTTCACGGTTACACCACGCTTTCGAAATGCCACTAAATCGTTCGAACAAACGATCTTTTTTTAAAGACACTAAATCTTGATTTCCTTGAAAAAAAAAACAGCATCTGATGAACCAAGATTTCCCATGGTGACTGTTTGCACTGGTTACGAACTGTTGAGTCCATTTTCTGTCTCAAACTCAATAATATTTTTTGAGGCCTTGCAAATCCTGTACGCTGCCTTTAATATTTGTGCGTGACCCCGTTTAGGGGGTCAGACAGTTGGTAGGGTCTGGTGTGAACAGTCCCTTTGGGACTCTCACCTCATGTGTCTGCCGTCGTAGTCAGTCAACAGAGCTCAAACTCCTAGCCGTGGACACTGGCCAAAAGAGGGCGGTATAACATTTAAAAACGATTCAAAATCAGTTTATTTTCTTATTTCAAGTTTTTCCGTTTTTCTTCTTCTTATTGTTTATAAATAAACTTTTATATTTCTATCTCTGTAGGAGCAAAATATCGACCAGACATTATAGGTACATGAAATGTGAACTTATAGTTTGTAGACTTGAAGTACTTTGCGAACAGCTTAAAGGCTATTTACTTTAAAGAATCATTCCGAAATCATCAAATATGGCCACCTGTATTATCGTGCGTTTAATATTAATGTAAGTCTAATCGACCAGGCTTCGAACCCGCGACTGCCGCTTTGCGAGCCAAGCTGCCTTGCGACTAAACGGCTCAACTCGCATTGTGTCATTCTGGTGAACAAATCCGTATGATTCCGTGGGGTCGATTTCATCAAACTCGTCGTAACTTACTATCAATCGTAGACATTTGATGCATTGAAGCCCTACGTGGGATAGGTCACGATGGTTATTCGAGTTACGATCGATCGCAGGGTTTCGTGAAATCGACCCTGGGGTCGATTTCACTAACATGTTGCGTTCATCGTAAAGCCCAAATCCATCGCTAAACGGAAAATTGCTACGCAAAGTAGCGATCGATTTTCTGTTTAGCGATGGATTTTGGCTTTACGATGATCGCAAAGCGTTAGTGAAATCGGCCCCAGGGGTCCATTTCATCAAACTCATCGTAACTTACTATCAATCGTAGGAGTCGTGAGTCATTGCGGCCCCACGTATAGAAGTTGAAGGATACGATGGGTTATCCTTCGTAACGAGGCTCGAGTTAGGATTGACCGTAGGGCTTCGAGGAATGGAAAGGCGACCCCTGGACCCAAACAGTTTCAGGCTTCCTGCCTTTCCTCATTGAGGAGGACTCTTCCTTCCTCCATGATACAACTATAGGCCTCCTCTCTTCTTTTCTTCTTTATTTGTACTATTAACAAACTGTACACAAACACGGAAGGAGTCTCGTGTCGCCAATTAGTAAACATCATCTTGTCATCCCTTTCTAGGTAACAATCACTTAGTGACTGGGTTGTAATTATTGCTTTTTCTCAGAAACCATCACTGGACTACTGTTCATGATGACCACTCCACTCCCTCCTAAGTTTACCCTCACCCCAGGCCCAGGTCCTGTCGGCTCAACTACACAGAGAAGGCCGCGATAGTTGGTTGTACCATGGAGGAAGAAGTCCTTTATGCGCGCGAGCTGTCCACTTTCGGAGGTCTTCTCTAAATAGAGCATCAACCACAATCAATTATGATCAATCCCGAGGCTGGGTTTTCATTTGTTTCACTGCTGGCAGGCGTATGTAATTGGACGCATTAATCTATATCTCAACGCCTCCTTTTCCAAGTAAATGCTCTAATGTCCGTTTAAAAGTCATAGGCCTATAATTGAGGGAACAATGGAAGATAATGCATGTAATTGTTCTCGCCATTTAGTGTGGTTTTTGACAAGCCTGTAACATTATTCATGCCCAATTTGCTCCTTGTATCAACCAAATAAAGACACACTTTAGTCATTGAGGCAAACCAGCATGTGTTTTCTTCGTATTCAAGTACTGGCCTCGTGATGAGTCGCAGATTTCGCGTTCAGTGAATTCCATGGTAACCTTGGCTCTAAATATAGGCCTGCTCCTTGGAGGGAGCGGGGCGGGGGCGTGGCAAGCAGCGACGTTCTTGTGTGTGCTTGTCTGTGCGCTGTTTTCTAATGATGGCAAATCAAACAAAAAGGACCGAAACAGTTGGAAATCTGCAGAAATAATCACTTGGATATTTCCCCGTATTCTCTGTCACACTTTTTGCTCACATTCCTCGTGACTTCGTGAGTTTGAAAGGTTCGTTGGAAGAAGGACGAAGAATAAATCGGAACAGGAACCAGCAGGAACCGGCAAACCAAGTGACCAATCAACCAATCGATCAACCACTAATTCCCAACTGGGCAAGAGTCCTACCGTCTTAACATCATGCGACCAAGTGAACAAATAACCAATCAACTAATCCACCAATCGAACAAGTGGCTATCAACCAATCAACTAATCCACCAATCTACCAAGTAACACTCAAACAACCAATAGACCGAGTGACAATCAACCAACTAATCCTCCAATCGCTAGAGTGACCAATCAACAAACTAATCCACAAACTAACTAATCCTCCAATCGATACAGTGACCAATCAACCAACTAATCCACCAACTAACTAATCCACTAATTGACAAGAATAACCAATCAACCAATCCATCAATCGACCAAAAGAACAGCGAACTATTCAACCAACTAATCCGCCAACCGACCAAGTGGCTATCAATCAACTAATCCACTGTACAGAGTTACCAATCAACCAGTCTATCAACCAACCGACAAATTGACCAGCCAATTATAACCGATTAACTGGTTAACCAACTAGTGAGTCAACTGCCGTGCTGGGAAGTGATATGTTGATGTTTGCAAAATCAGACAAAATGTCTCATGATTATGTAATGATCCACATCATGTACAATCCATAACACTGCAGCACTTCATATAAACATGACTCTTGTCAATATCAGTACTGTCAAACCATGTGAATATTAATTTGTGGTTCGCGGGAGCTGAGAACATGTCTATTTTGAGCCGGAGTGTGCCTCCTTCTAAAATTAGACTCTTCTTCATCTCTACTTCACACCATCAGAAGACCATTGTAAGGAGCAAGCAGCAGACCTAGCGTGGGCCAAATGAATCATACATTACATTAATGAATCACTGATGTTCAGTACATGGCTAATAATTACGGCCTGACAAGCAAGGGTATGCGTGCTGCTTTCACCGTCTCCGTCGCCGTGGCTCGTGAATCCTTCCCCCGTAATCTAAGCCTTCCAGACGGTCTAGGGTGACAAGCTTCGATCGGTGATTCACGATGACGATACACGGACTTTCATTAGATCAACATTTTCCTTCCTTTCTTTTTTAACTGGGATGTAAATAAATTTCTGCCCGTGTCGAATTCGTGTTTGTTGCCGGTGAGTTGTACATTACACTTGACGTAGCAATGAGACATATTAAAGGCATGCAACTTCGGTAAAGGTCAAGAGTGAAATTCATACTCTTCTTTCAATGTCAAGTAGCTCACCTGTGGTTTGTACACGTTCATGTATATTTGGAGTGTTTTTATCTTGAGAGCTGACAAATATATTTGGTGATTGTTTTACTCTGTTTATGAAGAAGACGTAGCATTTTAAAGTGGAGTATTTCAGTCGAAGGATTAAACCATTTGTAATCTATACCTTGGGATGGGATGGGATGGGGTGGGATGGGATGGGATGGGATGGGGTGGGGTGGGGTGGGTTGGGATGGGATGGGATGGGATGGGTTGGGGTGGGAGTGGTTGGGATGGGATGGGATGGGATGGGGTGGGTTGGGATGGGGTGGGGTGGGGTGGGTTGGGTTGGGTTGGGTTGGGTTGGGTTGGGTTGGGTTGGGTTGGGTTGGGTTGGGTTGGGTTGGGTTGGGTTGGGTTGGGTTGGGTTGGGTTGGGTTGGGTTGGGTTGGGTTGGGTTGGGTTGGGTTGGGTTGGTTTGGGTTGGGTTGGGTTGGGGTGGGATGGGATGGGATGAGGTGGCCGCTGGATGTGATTGGATGGCATGGGTTGGGTTGGGTCGTGTTGGGTCGGGTTGGGTTGGGTTGGGATGGGATGGGGTGGGATGGGAAATCAATTTTTCAACCGTCAATTTCCCTTTAATAATCTAGCAATGCGTCTTTTATTGGGCACAACGGACACAACCATTCCCTGTATACACAGGTCGTCCTGCGGCATCGAATGACATAAATGGGACAAATCTGACCTCAAAAATTGGCTCGAATTACGTCTAGGCACGTTTCATTTGTCCATTCATAAACTAGGTATACACAGCACACAGGAGACTAGTCTTGTTGTAAGTCGGCAGCCTGTATTCATTATCGTATCCATATCATTCAAGCTGCGTGTCATAATGGACATTTCACAGCGACCTGTTGGTACCTGGGGCCGTGGGCTCCCGGGGGAAAATCAGCACCTCACACCCCTTCATCTTTAGCACCTCACCGCCAGACAAACCCACCGTGGGAATGTGTCTTTACCCCGTACCAAACACCTGGCCCGTGCCGGTCCCAACCCATCCCTCTCGTACGCTTCCTTGCGTCCACATACAACACAAATTATACCCACTTACAACTTCTCTATAACAAACCAAATGACTGTGAAAAGTTGATGTATACTTTTGCTTTGACAGAAATATCGCCGCACCTTTATATTATGTTAACACTTTGACCTCTCCTTGTAAAAGCCCAGTGGCAACGACCTTTTTAGTGTTTCTTTCTTCAAGGATAAAACATTTTGTTTCTATAGTAACATGTTTTTTTTATTAGGAACAGCCGGCCTGGCCTCGGTGCACCGCGGGTCCGTTCCCATGATGGGCCGACCTTTTGAACTGATTCCCCCGCCCACAACTTCGGCCGGTCCCGCTGGTGTCAAACTTCAGCGTACCGTCTCAATACACGTTGACATATCTCACTTGTCTCAATATTTTTGTAACTCGACTCTATTTTTGCGGGTGATATTTTTAGTGCCCGTAATTATTTGCCAATAAACCCGTTCACCTTTGTAACTTGTTAACCAGTATTTGGTATTATTAGTGTTGTAAAATGTTCGTCATGACATAGGGCCTTTTGTGCAAAGCGTACAGGGAGAGGTCCAAATTTCCCCTCTTAAAATACAAGCTGTGTTCCCGATAACCAATATAAACTCTTTGGATGCGATTTTCTTCCAAATTTGCAGAAAACCCAAACCTCATAAATCCCTTGCTAATTTGGACTGTTGGGCCGACTCTAACCCTAACCCTAATCCCAAACCTTAATCCAACCCTGACTCCAATTATAATCCTCAGTCTGCTCACCATGTACCCAAACCCAAATCTTAACCAAAAATCCTAATCCTAACCCTTATATCAACCCTAATCCTACGATTAACACTAATCCCAACTCACAACCTCAAATGTAACCCGTTATGCCAACCCCAACCTGCTCGCCATGTGTCCAACCCCTAACGCAAATTCTAACCCAACTCCTAATCCTAGCTTCACACTAATCCTAACCCTTATCCTAACTACAAATCCTAGTTCTTGTCCTAACCCTAATCCCAACCTCAACCCTTGCAGCTCTCAACCTAAACCCTACATCCTAACTTGATGCAACATGTGTCGTGAAATGTGCCCAACCCGTATACACAAATCCTAACCTAACCCTAATCCTCACCCTAATCCTAACCCTTATCCTAACACAAATCCTAGCTCTTGTCCTAAACCTAATACCGACCTAAACCCATTGCAACTCTCAACCTAAACCCTATACATGTACATCACAGCAATATGGGCTTAATGCTGCAACTTGACTGTGAAGTGTGTCGCGCTTTGATGGCCGGGTTGAAAAACACGAAACTTATTTCATCGAGATCTCAATGCATAAAACATGTCAATATTTACCGTGCATGGTAGCCCCTTGTCACTTCCAATCAAGGGTATAGCAGCGGAGTACACACACTGTTATTAATAGGTCGATACCCCCGTGTATGATTACAGTTTCTTGAAGTAAAGGCTCAGTCTGGTACTCCCTAAGTTTCCTTCAATTTGCTGTTTTTCCCAGAAAGCTAAGAATCAAGGTTCCGAAGTGATGGCTTCATCGAAGCTTGGCAAAATGCCCAGCAACCATCAAACTCGCGAGTACATAACACCAGCGTGAGACCAGTTACTGAGCACTGGTACCTGACACTGTCATGAATTCTAGCACTGATTGACAAGGTGATCCAGGGCCTCTTGGAAGTCGTGTGAAAAGAGGGGCTCTGGAAGGATTCGGCCTGCCTCGGCATCACTAAGCGAGGTTCAACTACCTAGGGATAATACGAAACGGCAGACTAGGCTCAGGCTCAGGCGTCCAGCTCTGTCATCCATATGCTGAAAATATGGGTTGTTGCTTTTCATTGAAGCTGAAGCTCTGTTTCCTTTTTCAAACCAGAGAATCTACTTCCGAACCGCAGCCAAAAGCCTCTATTTTGATACCCGTTATCTAAGAATGGATTCACTAAGTAAAATTGAGCCGGAGCCTGAGACGGGGCCTGAGCCTCCGTTTCGTAAACGCCCCCAGATCCAGATCTAGGATCTTTGATCCAGATTAAGAGGCTTTGGCGTCCTCCTGAAAGTGGTTTCTTTGTGGTGTGCGGAACTCTGGAACTAAAACGCCACGCCTGGAGGCCCACACTCCAGGGGCCAATTTCATAGAGCTGCTTAGCACAAAAAAATCGCTAAGCATGACATTTCTGTCTTAGTAAAAACAGGATTAACAACCATATTTCCATGTGTTGTGTATCACTTGCAATTGTTCTTCAGCTGTCGTTCGCTGACCATGGATATCAAATGGAATTTTCAATGGTGGTATGTTTTATCGGGCAAGCTGTTTTTGTGCTAAGCAATTTGTTGTGCTAAGCAGCTCTATGACAATTTACCCCAGGCCAGTCTCGTAACCAATGCACCGCCGTAAAAATGAGCCAGCAACAATGTCATTTCGATGTTAAATCCACGTGTGAACAGACCCAGAACCGTACACAGCCTGTTAATGACAACATGACCCACATTGTGCAGTGGAAACAACCTCCAGTAACCTTGACTTTCCAGGGAAGCCGTGGCGTACCACAGAGCACCATGGCAACACCGTATGACATCATCATAACAATTCACCCCAATCAGAGCCCGCATGAATCACACACAATCACAGACCCAGCTCCCGTCCGGACCAGTACCCCGCTAGTTATTGTATTCAAAACGAACTAGTTTTCTAGTATTATAAATCAATTGTGTATACATTTACAATGGGGGCTACATTTCATTATTTCAGCGTAAACAATACGAGCCCCGTCGAATATCAATAAAGCTTTGAAACAATGACTCACGGTGTCTAGAACTGTCTGTGTAAAACAGTAAAAACATGATTTCACCTTCAAACCCACAGGGCCGGGACATATAAACACAAGTCTGCATGGGTTCGCTTCTGAGAAGGAGATGTCTATCCCTTAAGCCGAGTGTGCGCGCGTGTGCGTATTTGTTAGGCCCTGGTACTTCTCAGTAATGCCATTTTTTGCAGAGAACCTGGGAATGACGTGGGGAACCGAACCTCTTGGCAAATCCAGTTCTTTCGGAAGCGTCTTTCCCAAAATTTGTATTCTTCGCACGCATTTCCTTATGACGTAAGAATAATAAATTTCTGCAAACTGCTCATCAATTATAAAATCATAAATATGAAATGAAATGAAATATGAAAATACCCAGAATTAAGTTGGAATGGTCTGACGTTTCGATCTTAACAGGATCTTTCTCGGAGCTAGTTTAATAGGTGGGGTTGATCTTAAGAAAGTTTTGAGGCTTTGCATGGTGACAATTGGTATGTGGATCGGTTTGCGGAAACACCATGTAAGAATCGTTCATACTTTCGCACTTCTATTTAGTTCGCACTTCTCGTAAGGTCTCAACGTTTCAACTAGTCTGC
This sequence comes from Astropecten irregularis, assembly GCA_963971285.1. Taxonomy (NCBI): domain Eukaryota; kingdom Metazoa; phylum Echinodermata; class Asteroidea; order Paxillosida; family Astropectinidae; genus Astropecten; species Astropecten irregularis. The sequence goes on along the minus strand of OZ020260.1, from coordinate 13,345,985 downwards.
TCTAGTCATCATCAGGAGACCCGTTAGTGACCCTATTTTGATCTTTCTCAAAATGTTGAATGCTTTGATGATGATCCTGCAAGGATCGAAACGTCAGGCCCTCCTAACTCCAAGCAGTCCTAGATATTAAAATGTCGGTTTAATCCCTTGTTACCACGCGGCGCCTACTTCTGTCAAATTTGACATTTCTGCCACTCAGACGTATTTGCAAGCGTATTTAACTGCAAACTGTTCGTCCACACGAATTATGACCTAAAAGACATGATGCTTGGTGTTAGGAGAGCCTGACGTCTCGATCCTAGCAGGAACTTTCTCACCATGCAGTTCATATTTTTCGCACGGTACATTTGCCAGTATAGTACTACATCCTCAGAATATGAGGTCATTGCTCCCAAAGCCTCCTACCACAACCACACACATACTTTCCTAATCCACCATCTCCTATTTAACAAGACGTTTATGTTTCTAATTAAACCTCACACACCATCCGGTCCCACGGCTGACTCACTTACAGACGCTACTGACACCTTGGCCTTACACGTCTGCAAAATGCGTGGGTTTCTACCGAAGTGCGACAAACACCTGTGAGTTATTTTGCCCTCCACTGTAAGTCACCTGTATGTATATTTTTCTACACGGCCCACGCGTATAAACAGATTACCATTCTTAACATCGTTGCTGGATTAATAGGCGAACAAAACATTATCAATAACCATTAGACCTGATAAAATAAAAACACACACATTGAAATTTTTAATCAGACAAATGGTAGGCGTACTGTGAGTCAAACTTTGATCAGAGTTTAGTTATTGATCAACTCTCCCCCACTAAATATTTCAAGATCATCCCACAATGTTTGGTGAACAAAATTGTAGCGCTGGCCCTGGAATATTATTACAATAGGGTCGAAATAGCACAATTTCCAGTCGGTGAAAAGATCATAAAAAGGAGTCATTATCCTTCGTAAGAGACCGCACGGCAGACTGCATGCTACATGCAACAATGGTTTGACCTTCGATACCGAATGCTGCTATGTTTGGAATGCTGTGTGATAAAGTTGTGATTTGTAACATGCCATTCAAACCCATGTAGTTACGAACCAGAACAAATATTGTATTAAAGGTAATTTCATACTGTGGTTATTTTTTTTCAAAGAAATTAAGATTTATTGGCAGAATTATCAAGGAAGATACAGTAACAGTCATCTGTGAATTTTTCAGTCCCATACGGTGCCTACTTTTTGAGAAAACAATGAAAAACGCTCACGGTATTTTCAAATGTATTCACAGGAGTTTTGAAACCGTTTTTGGTCTTTGGTTGTACTCTTTTTCTTGATGAATACAGCATTTCAGGCAGAAAAGTTTCAACGGCATGTTTCTACCATCGCCATCTTTATATACCCTGTAAGTTATAGGTAAATCTGTGACGATTTCTGTTTTGTATGCTACCAAAGTATGATACTACCTTTAGTCAATCCCAAGACCTATTTACGTACAACAGGGAAGTCCCATCAGAGACTCCGTGTTTTCATATCGGATGTGGACTCTTCAATCTTAATATCCTGGCTATAATTAAACACAGATACGGGTCCCATGTATTTGACAGCCCACTGATAAGCTAGGGCATGTAACTACCATGATCTAAATCAAATAAAATATTGATAATATCTTCTTCATTACATAATGCGTAATACGAGGGGGGAATCAGTTAATAATAATAATAAGCATTTATATAGCGCCATCTATCTAGAAAACTATTCCGAGGCGCTGGAGAGAACAAATAATTGATACAAAGAAAAGATACAAACGATTGATACAAATAATTATTTATACAAAAATAAGGATCATGGGAGTACCTGATTAAAGTGTGATTGAAACAAATGGGTCTTAAGTTGCAATTTGAAATTGTCTAAGGATGGAGATGTGCGAATGCCTATCGGTAGAGTATTCCAGAGAGCTGGTACTGCTGATGAAAATGCCCTATTCCCATAAGTAGTGTGTGTCCTAGGAGTCACAAGAAGAATCATTATACCGTGCCTACGTGCGATGCTTGCAAGAGGAGAAGAGGAGATGGTGCAGTTACTGCGGACAGTGACACCATTAGTATCAGTCTATAGTGGAACTTCCATTTTATTGCCTTTTCCAAATTGATCTTTACCATAAAGATGGTACTCTTCGAGTTTTGGTGGATATCTAGGTAATTTCGTAGAGATTTTGTTGCATCAACTTTTTACAAAGCGTTAGCTTTCACGTAGGCTCGGAGCAACTTTCATTTTCTTTTGGGAGTCTGAGCCAACTCGTCTGATAACGTTTCAGGGTCATTAAAAAGTGAACAAAGGAAAATTGATTGGAGCGGTACGAATCCCGCTCCAGTCAATTTGTCTTTGTTCACTTTTCAAAATGACTTTTAGTCAGAATTCCCTTGTGGTTAATTTGATAATAACATCTATAATATTGTTGTTGCCGTTGTTGTTGCTGCAGCTGTTGCTGCTGCAGCTGTTTAGGTTGTTGCTGCTGCTGCTGATTCCTTTCATGTCTATTAAGCAGCTCCCTACTTTTGTCGTTGTTTGCATAATTGATGATCGTTGAGTGCTGCAGCTGTTGTTGAGTGCTGCAGCTGTTGTTGAGTGCTGCAGCTGTTGTTGATGCTGTTGTTGATGCTGTTGTTGATGCTGTTGTTGATGTTGTTGTTGATGCTGCAGCTGTTGTTGATGCCGGTTGCTGATGCTGCAGCTGTTGTTGATGCTGTTGTTGATGCTGCAGCTGTTGTTGATGCTGTTGTTGACGCTGTTGCTGATCCTGCAGGTGTTGTTGATGCTGTTGTTGATGCTGCAGCTGTTGATGCTGCAGCTGTTGTTGATGCTGTTGTTGATGCTGCAGCTGTTGTTGATGCTGTTGTTGATGCTGCAGCTGTTGCTGCTGCTTCATTTCATGTCTATAATGATGCTCCCTACTTTTCTCGTTGTTTGCATATTTATTATTTGATCATTGTTTGTGGAAGATTATTTAAGTTTGGGTCTTAATAACAAAACCTTCCCTGTGTCCTTTCGACTTAAAAAGTTTCACCCAAATTTAGAAATGAATGCAAAAAATGTGTCACCACTATTCCTATGTCTGTACTGCAGTGTCCCTACCGTACCCCCCTACCCTCCCCCGCCATCTTTGCCAGCACCCTAAAAATGACGATTTCTTTTTCCACCGGTATTGTGTTCTTTCTTTTGTGAAACCATTCAGGATTGTTGCCGAGTTGGGGAGAATAAAGAAAGAAGGTGATGGATACTGGTGTGTGGGCGTTGGTGAGTATACTTTACACGCATTCACACAATATGGAGTTCTATTATACGCGTGCAATATAGGGGAACCGGAATTGTGTACAAAATATCCGCATTTTCACTTCCTAATAATAAAAATCCGGGTCCTAATCACTTTCCGTTCATTTCTTGAGCAGAAGACTTTCAACTTTATTGTGTGTTTTTTTTCCTCGTCAATTGGAATTAGAAAGTTAGGTAAATTTTGGGGGATCCTTTTTTGTTTGGAGGGGTATACACAAAGTCCCTAGTTATCCGGAACATTTTTTTGAGCATATGCGTCAAATTTTATTTTCGAAAATATTTTTCACGAATTTTATCGCGTGTGGGTGTTTGCTTTTTCGTGATCCGCTATCGTTTTGGTTATAACTTTGATCTGTGTTTTATAAACTCTGGTTGAATTTGTGAGTTTATTTCCCCGCCAATTTCCCTCGGTGTAATGTTGGAATGCTGTGTTTGAAGATTGAGGTTTATGCCAAAAATAGCATCTCCTTTGTGGTCGGTGTGAAATCTTTGCTTTAGAATTTAAAGCTCCCTATCTCGGGCCCAAATCCATATTTACATGGTTAAGCGCATTATGGAAAATTTAAAATAGCCCGGTGCTGGCCTTGGTGCGGGTTTAGGCGAAGGGGGGCAAATATTATTATTTGCATTGGTGAGAATTGGGCTTCATAGTTTTGACTGGCCATTTTATTTTTCTGACGTTTTTATGGCAATTATGGTTCCGCTGGTCTGTGAAACTCACGGTCCCTTTTTCGAAAAGTTCGAAATCTAGGCCTATACTCCTAAACCATTGTCTTCAATACGCCTCAGGCAGATGCAGAATGGGGGCCAATTTCATGGAGCTGTTAAGCACACAAAACTAAAATTGCTAAGCACAAAATGTCTTGCCCAATAAAACAAACCACCATTAAACATTCCATTTGATATTAACGGTCAGCGAACAACAGCCAAAGAACAATCACAAGTGATACACAACACATGGAAATTTGGGGTTTTTTTTAACCCTGTTTTTATTAAGACATAGTTGTGCTAATTTGGCCCCAGCCTGGGAGCAGTTCCGATATTTGGCGCTCTTGATCTTTCTGGAGGTCTAGTTTAATGCCTGGTGAATGTTTTCCTCAATTTTCATTGACTTATATTCAACAAAATGAGACTCGAATTTTTATCTTTCAGCTCATATGATGTGGCATCTTATCAATTGTAGGCCTCCGTACCTGGATTGGGTCTTATTGGTCTGTGTGTATAAAGCCTATATTGTAGGTCAGGTAGTTGCTCACTTCAGTGGCCATTTACGACCAGGTAAATCATAATTATGACCCGTTTCCCTATGGTAGAATTAGGCCAGGCTATGCAACACACAAGAGAGCATTTATATACCAACCTTTCTATTTTTTAAGACGCGTATCACAAAGGTGTCCCTGTGGCATTCGCATTTACAACTTTTATAGCTCCATGTTATGTCGACTGAATTGCGTGTTTGTTTCATGACGTGAGTACGTCAGCTGCATCAGTACACGTTCCTGTCTTTATTTTGGTTGCCACTTTACCTAAACAATATCTGGTGCATTTTTTTCTGGCCCGTTAAAGTTAAAACAGTTTCTCAACAAATTTATATACGTCACGGCATTTCGGGTGTAAACATTTCACCGAAATATTGGTTTTAGTGTCTGAATTTCAAGTCAAGTTCGAAGCTTTCAGACCGAAACTAACGAATTGTTTTTTTTATCCTTACCAATCTATTACATCACCATATCTGACGTCACGAAATTACACGGATTTGTCTGCTGCCCCCTATGACGAAATTCAGAGAATTTGAATGTTGGGGGAGCTTGCGGGTTGAGCATGTTGAGAGAAAAATCATCCAAAAAGACGCTCTTTCTGTGTTCAGTGTGAGATAAATATATTTGTTTCTGATGTCAAGTAATTTAAGGAGTAGGCCCTATAGCTGTAACAAATAAAGCGAGCTGGGTTTGTTGAGTGTTGAACATCTTCTTTAAATGTAATATAATATCATACTTTGGTTGTTATCAAAGAAATACAGATTCATGGGCAACAATATCAAGAAAGATACAATAACAGTCATCTGTGAAAATTTCAGTCCCATACGAGGCCCACTTTTTGAGAAAACAGTGAAAAACAGCCAAAGTATTTCTTAAGTCTTTTCTCTCATTTTTGATCTTTTAAAAGATCACTGAAGATTTTCGGTCGTTGTTTTACTAATTTCTGGATAAATACAGCATTTCAGGCGGAAATATTTTAACGGTTTGTTTCTACCGCCACCATCTTCATACCCTGTAAGTTATAGGTAAATCTGTGAAGATTCTGTGTCGGTATGCTTCCAAAGTATGATAGTACCTTTAATGTCCAATGTTTACACACTAACACCACGTGAACAGATATGAATGCCAGTGTCTCGTACTTTCTGACCCCTTAACTAGCCTGGAATGTACAAATATTTTCCAGAGAATGTTCTGGTCGGAAGCCAAGTATAATCAGTAACAAACTTCTGCCGGTTTCACTTTTACCCGCTGTTTTTTGCTGACTGAGCTGGGACTGCGTTGTGTAACCGTTGAAAAACACTGTGTCCGGTTGGTTGTTTACGCGGAGGAAGGAAAGGGGTACCTCTTGTTTCACGTGGAGTTTTGTAAACACCGTAAACTGGATGTGACAGTACCGGGGCAAAGATCACGCCTCGCCGGGGCACGTGTTGCACGGCGCCCCGGTAAAACTAAAAAGGCAAGCCGTACTATTTTGGTGTTGCACGCCTCACGTACATGGCGTACACACCGTAGATTCCCATGGGATTTGCATCCTGTGTTTCTCCTGGGTAAAATGATGATAAATGATTTTGCAATCAAGTTCACATCTGTTGGGATGGAGATGTCAAAATGGCCGACCTTGTGGCGACCTTGGTTTTGATTTAAAGTGTTTTTTTTCATAATGGGAATTAAATAATTGTATTTCGTAAGAAATTCACAGCATCCTTGTTGTCGTTGGTCATCTTGGACACTGGCCTGTCTAAGCAGATAGAGGGCGCTATTCATTTCTGGCTAGGCTGAAGAAGGTTGCAAGTCGACTGCGATCGTTTGAACTACTTTTCCCGCCTTCGCGTGAACTATATCTTGGTTTTGTTTTATGCAAATTAGGCTTGCCCTTCTCCGACGTAGATGATGCATATACTCAGTGCTTTTCAGTGCACATGAAACAAAACTTGCGCTGGCTCAGGCGGGATTCGAACCCACGACCTCCTGCTTTCAAGTGCAGATGTCATACCATTAGACCACCGAGCTAGCTGGAGTCAGCAGGGTAAGACTAGCAAGCCTAATTTGCAATTTGGTTTGCTTGTTTGTTGAGTTTTTCCTGAGCCACTATTTTGCTTAAGCAGCTCTATGAAATTGGCCACAGAACCAGGCTTGATAAGTGCCCTGGATGACTGTCGTGTGGGCGTTGGTAAGAAGCTATAATTGTTAATTTGCAGGACCGTTATTTCTTAACATTCTACGGGAGCATTCTTTAAAATAGACCCTAAAATCAAGGGGCGACGAAATACCATTAATCTCCATTACACTGTTAATAATGTTGAGACCAATAGACTCAACGCCCACCCAGTACTCCATCCCAATTCTGTCATTCTGTTTTGTTCAACAGCACAAAGATTCCCTGCATAACACTGTCAATAAAAGCATCTTCTCTTTATCATTCTTAATTCTAATCAAAGTGAAAATGAAAGTATCAGAGAATAAATTGGCGTTATTTTGAATGCATGGGGCGGTGATAGCCTTTTTGTATTATTGTGGAATTCTCAACATAGTTTAGTTCCCATCAACCCAGCACTCATCAACAATGTGCAGTGTTATTGGTATAAATTTGTGTAACTGATAAAAGTGTTGCTGTAGCGTTAATGGAAAAACACAGATTACAACTACCAAACACACAGAATTGGTAATTATAATGAACAAAATTATTTACCTTTGCTCTCTATAAAAACAAAAAACAAAAGCTCACAAAAAAAAAATCGCGGCAAATATTTCAACTGCAGACGTCTGCTATATAAACAATCTTGGCACATACCCAAACAGAAATATTCACAGATTTACATATAACGTTCAGGGTATAAAGATGGTGATGGTAGAAACATGTACCGTTAAAATATTTCAAACTGGAATGGTATATTTATCCAGAAATTAGTCAAACAAAGACCGAAAACAGTTTTGATCTCTGGGTATCAAAACCATTCTTTATGTTCTATAAGAAACATTGAGTCGGGGTTTTCGCTATTTTCTCGTGACTCAGATGTCCGATTGAGCTCAAATTTTCACAGGTTTATTATTTCATGTACATGTTGGATTAGACAAAGTGTAAGTGCTAATCTGTGACCTTTACCAATCATGTATTATACCTTTAAAGGAAAAAACACAGAATTGGTAACGAACACATTTTTGTTTTACCTTTTCGCTCTATACAAGCAAAAACACGTGTTACAAAAGATTTTTTCGCGCCAATTATTTCAAGTTCAGACGTCTGCCAAAACAATCTTATGCCTCAATATTTCTAAGCCTCAAATCTTTCTAAATTTTCTTATGCCGTTATTTTTAGGTGAATCTGCGAGGATATTTCTGTTTTTCGACCTCAGCAATGTTGTACTATTCCTATTTCATTCGCTGAAATGTTAAAGTTTACCGCAAGGTAAATACACAACAATAAAATAATAAAGAGTGACACTTGTCATTGCATTGGAATGCGTAGGTATTGTAAACTAACGCTGGTTATGTTTACCAACAATGAAGTGTTGTGCGGTCGGGTTAACAGTGGTGTATAATATACCCATTTTATCTTACATAGCTGTACATAAGTCTAAATATTATAAGTCTAAAGTCCTCAACCACGTGTCTATCTTCTGGGTCCGTTTAGAGGGTTTACAAAACGGAGGCTCGGGCTCAGGCTCAGGCTCAGGCTCAGGCTCAGGCTCCAGCTCTGACATCCATTATGCTGAAAATATAGGTTATGGTTTTTCATTGAAGCTGAAGCTCTGTTTTTCTTTTCAAACCAGCGAATCTACTTACGAACCGCAGCCAAAAGCCTCGAATTTGATACTCGTTATTTAAGAATGGATTCACGAAATAGGGCCAAGCAAGCCAATGATAAGTTCCAAGTTGTTTTTCAGAATACTTGGAGTTAGGAGGGCCTGACGCGTTTCGATCCTAGCAGGATCTTTATTAAAGGCTAAAAAAAACCCCATAAAGATCATGCTAGGATTGAAACGCGTCAGGCCTTCCTAAACTCTAAGCATTTTATAAATTTCAGGTCATTATTTTGGCTGATGAGCAGTTTGCAGCAGTTGTAGTCTTTTGAGAATAAGTATAGGTATAGGTCGGTCTTGTATTTTTTCCCCGTGTTAATCGGCATAAAAATCGTAAAAATTGGGACTAACGATGTCTCAAACAAAGATATTATGTTTAATGTCCGGGCTCCTGTATTATACATACACCCACACACAAACAAAATGATGTAATCTAAAATTCGGGGAAACCCCTTCACATTTTAAGATATTTTTATGTCATACCGGTAAATGTCAAACAGGGCTACGTCAAAAATGCCACAGAACTAAAAATTGAGTGTTTTTTGGTTAATAAAACTTTAAAACCCTGCGGAAAAGTGAATAATTATGAATCAGCGTGTTGAACTTAAGAAATACAACACCCTGCACCTTTTCAAAAAGAGGCTAAGATTACAAGGGAAGGGCGCCACCAACAAAAGGTTGGACCAGGATATAAGGGCCAATATATTAACCCGATTTGAAGGACTCTTTCCAGTTTGAATAGTGATATTAAACGATATAATAAAGGCACACAATTTGGCCCATTCAACTCGATGGCTATGATAGTTCCCCTATTAGTCACGGCTTACCGCGTGGGTGGGCTACGCATGAGTTGACACGCGCGCGCGCGCCCAGGTTTTCGCAGTATTGTCTTCTAGCTTTTTGTACGATTTCGCTAGTTTTTCCTGATGGGATGCTGGTATAGCACTGTGCTATTAAAAGACCATGATTTTGACCAGGAACTTGGTTTTTTGTTCGAATCAGCACCACCCTAAAACGGAAAGAAATGATGATGAACATAAAATTTTTGATGGATGAATATAATAATACGCCCAATCCTGCATGCCTCGAAGATGCACACATTTATTTGTTGCGGATTTAAGGGTGTATCATGGATGACGTTCCATTGTACCCAGCACCATTTCTGACAGGACACGTGTTCGTAAATTTCTTGGGGTATTCCCCTTTTTTATTGATTAGGTAATGAAGTAAAAGTAAAGGGAAGGTCTCATTTTTTTAGAGGCGGACACGTTTCATATTCGTCGTCATCTGGTGTGATGTATTTTAATGTTTTTTTAGGTTCTCAAATGAAGTTTCCTTGAAAATGACAGGATTTTAAAATATTTAATAGATATAAAATCATTGTTCCCACGCAACATGAACTTTGCAAAAGAATTCAGGCTAAATATATATCCGCCTAATAGTATTCTTGCATCTTTTACACTCACTTATATGACCTTTAAGTCAACTAATTCTTCCAATATGAAGAAAAGTCGAAAAAGAGAAATCTTATACCTTATTTATGTGGCTAAAATCATGGGCTTGGAGTTAGGACGTAGCCTTTGAGAAAGATTCTGCTATAGGATCGAAACGTCATGCCCTCCTAAACTCCAAGCATTTTTATATATTTCAGGTCATTATTTTGGTTGATGTGCAATTTATTTGCAGCAGTTTACTACTTATATTAAAGGTATAATACATGATTGGCAAAGGTTACAGAACAGCACTCACAATAATTTGTCTAATCCATGCAGCATGTACATGAAATAATAAACCTGTAAAAATTTGAGCTCAACCGGACATCTGAGTTACGAGAAAAAAAGCGGAAACCCAACTCAATTGTTCTTAAAACATAAAGAACTTTTTTATCCTACCCGGTAATATCGAAACTGTTTTAGGTCTTTGTTTGACTAATTTCTGGATAAATACACAATTTCAGGCAGAAATATTTTAACGGTATGTTTCTACCAGCACCATCTTCATACCCTGTAAGTTATAGGTAAATCTGTGAGTATTATTTCCTGTTACTGGAACTTACTGTTAGGGTATATGTTACAATCCTTTACCTTTAAACCCGTGTGACTTAAATATTACACGTTCTACATCTTAGAAAGGTGCACAAATGTAAATACGTTTTGTGCTGCGTTGAGACTTCTTTGTCTTCAAGTTAGACTCTTTTCACTGTACAATATCTCCAGTCAAGCTATGCACACTTTACAAAAGTTGGCCGACGAAGTAAAATATTTATTTTTCTTTCGACAGCGCCCCCACTCGGTCAAAAAGTTCCCACTTGTCGTCATAACAGAATTGTTTACGGACGATGGTTGCTAATGATTGTAATATATACCTGAATCTTTTTTTCATACCGGATTTATTTATAGAGAAGAACACCCTTGTTCTGTGTTACTGTATTATCTGAAAATAATAGTTTTATAACAATGTGCCCATTTTTAAGTTATGTTAGGATTTCTGTTTCATTCATTCAGCCGTATCCGCGGCTAGAGTAGGCCTAGGGCTGTTAAGCACAAAACATAGGCATGTCAGGCCTTCTCAACCTGAAATAAAATACATTAATCTTAATCTGTGTAATTCAAAGAGACAACGTAAGAGATGAAACAAGTGGTAACTAGGATGTATTTTTATGTTAGCCAATCCCAAACGATTGGTGAGTTTGTTATTTTACGAGAAACTTAGGTGGTTCAGCTTTAAAGCCCAAAATTCATGCAAGAAATCTGGAATATGCAAATGTACACCATGACAACATGACATAAACATCGTCCTCTGATCACAACCAACATCAAGTTCATGTCAGTTGGAACTTCGAGCACATGTTTTGTTCTCAACAACCCCGCGGGTCCGGCCTTTGTCCGTTTGCAGACTTTTACAGCTAGGGTAATAGTTTCAATTTTTTTCAGGGACTAAACCGCCCGACATTCTTCACTTACTGCTCTCAATTTTTATTCCAGCAGTATCTTTGAGAATGATCCTGTCTGGGGATCGAAACGTCAGGCCCTCAGCTCCTACCAGGCTAAGCATTTAATACTATTTCAGGTCATCGTTTTGGTTGATGAGCTGTTTGCAGCAGTTTATTAAACTTGTATTCAATTTAGTTGAGGTTAATTTAATTTCAAATTTTAAATTTAATTTAATTTCAATTTAATTAAAAAAAAAAATTGAAAATAGCCACTGAAAGACTGGACTTAAATTTAACTGGGACGATGGTTAAAGGTATAATACATGATTGGTAAAGGTCACAGAACAGCACTAACACTTTGTCTAATCCAATATGATGTACATGAAGTGATAAACCTGTGAACATTTGAGCTCAATCGGACATCTGAGTCACGATAAAATAGTGAAAACCCGACTCAGTGTTTCTTATAAAAGTATGGTTTTGATCTTACCCCGAGATCAAAACTGTTTTCGGTCTTTGCAGTATTATTTTAAATAATCTTTTTCAACTTTATTTTTAATCTTTAAAAGATCAAAATTGTTTCTTGTAATTGGTTTTTACTATTTTCTGAATAAATACACAATTTCGGGCGAGCATAATTGTAACGGTATGCTTCTACAAGCACTATCTTCATATCCTGAAAGTTATACGTAAATCTGTGAACATTTCTGTTTGGGTATGTTGTCAATCATGTACTGTACCTTTAAAGTAATTTCAAATCTTTGTCTTAATTCCCAGCTAGCGTCCGGGCTTAACGGCTGTCGAACACCAAGGGCCAATTCCATAGAGCCGCTTAGCACAAACAATTGCCTAGTACAAAAATAGCTTGCCCAATAAAACAAACCACCATTGAAAATTCCATTTGATATTCATGGTCAGCGAACAACAGCCAAAGAACAATATTGCAAGTGATGCACAACACACGGACATTTGGTTGTTAATCCTGTTTTTACTAAGACAGAAATGTCATGCTTAGCAAATGTTTGTGCTAAGCAGCTCTATGAAATTGGTACCAGACGTGATTGACTGACAGTCTCTCAAGAAATACACTATACTAAAGGTATGCTCCCATATTCTATCAATCTAAAAACCACTAAAGTGAAAGTGACACTTCACCATTGTGCTACCTAAAACCACACACAAATCCAAGACATTTTATCCTAAAAATATACTCCACCAACAATTATTTTCGCCCCGATATGGTCTGAATCACGATGCCTATACACCGCAAATATTTTTGTTGACCAAAATATTGATTTTGAATTTATTTATTGACATTACTTTTCTTTATGTTCACGGACGTTTTTTTTTAATACAATAATGACAACGCGTAGTAATCAATAACGAATTAAAGGGGCATACCTAGTGAGTGAGTCATGAGGTCTTGAGCAGCGACAGGTGAAGTTTTGGGGGAGATTTTTGTTGTCTAGGGTCGGATCAGAGACGGGGAATGCCGTCGAAATTCACCGGGTAACACTCCACAACAAAGGCAGGAATGTACGGGTATTGTTCCCCCACCACTAACCCTTGCTCCTATCAAACCAGCCTCCCCCAAACTGATACCCCTTCGAGGTCGTGGCATCCCACACACAGACACTTCATATCAGTTATCAATACAGCAACAATGTCAAGTGTAATGCACGGTTCGTTCGACCATCCTTAAAGGTAATATCATACTTTAGTTTTTATCAAAGAAATACAGATTCATGGGCAAACATATCAAGGAACATACAGTAACAGTTGTCAGTGAAAATTTCAGTCCTATACGGTGCCCGCTTTTTGAGAAAACAGTGAAAAACGGCCACAGTATTTCTTAAGTTTTTTCTCTTCTGTTTTTTATCTTTAAAAGATCAAATATCAAAGTATGTCATACTTTGGTGGCATACAGAAACAGACATCTCCACAGTTTTACCTATAACTTACAGGGTATAAAGATGGTGCTGGTAGAAACATACCGTTGAAATATTTCTGCCTGAAATGCTGTATTTACCCAGCTAAGAGTAAAACCAATTGACCAAAAACAATTTCTTTAAAGATCACAAACAACGGTGAAAAGACATTGAAAATACCGTGGGCGTTTTTCACTGTTTTCTTAAAGAGTGGGCACCGAATCGGACTGAAAATTTCACAGACGACTGCTACAATATCTTCCTTGATATTTTTGCACATGAATCTGCATTTCTTTGACAAAAAAGTATGATAATATTACCTTTAAGCCCACGAGTTTTTACCCCCTTATCACGCTCGAAATTTGTGTTTTTCTCAAAGTCATTATTTTTCGTTCTCACACGAAAAAAGGTCGTGGGCGCACTGCAGATAGGGACTAATATTTGTTCAGGTGTTGTTTTTGTTATTTTTTTTAAGAGCTGGGCGATATTTTGAATTGTGCTATCTTATCCAATCGTAAATACAGATTTATTTTTTTATGGCTGGGAATTTGTACAACACATGAAGCCTACTGAATCTCCATGCCTAAACAATAATACAGTCACCAGCCTTGAATTTTTTTACTGGAGGAGACAAATATTTTCCTCTCCGCCGAATTCCCACCTTTTGGACAATTCGGGAAACGTTCAGAGGACGTTTAGAAAATGAAGCAACTCTGACAATATTGTAATAAAAAATATCCAAACAACCAAAATGATTTGGAATTAAATTATAAAACACCATTCTTTGTTATTGATTGTACACATACTACACAAGGTGTTGGTAGCATCTTGAACAATTCCACATAAGCAATAACTTATAAAACACCCGGCATTTATAGTAGGCCTAAAGTATAGGTTTTCCCAGTCATTTTCGGCAAATGAGCGGCCAATTTCATTTTCATGCATTCGTGTTGACGTGATTTTGCCTCCTCGGTTGATTTCACTTTAATGCATCCGTATTTATATAGCCTTGCATTCAATCAAACTCAACAGTCGTTCAGTCTAGCCATGCAAAATCGGCATTCAAATTTTAATTTAATGCTGCCAAAAGCCGTTGCGAATGTTAAAGCTGTTCGAATGGAATTTTTAATTTGAAAGGCGATTATTTTTTATTCGCCTGACGCTTGTTTACATTTCCTTGCAGATGAAGTGAAATTGATTGACAATTTTGAAGTGCCTTGCAGTTTCACGCAAAATGGAATGACGCAGCGTTTAAAATTGTCCGCTCATTTGCCAAAAATGACCGGGAAAACCTATATTAGGTCAATATCTCAATCAATATTAAAATTATTTACAATATGGAATTTTATGGACATCCACCTGTAACAAGCCTAAAATCCCAGTTGTGGTAAAATACGGAGGTGCCCTGCGGAGCAAGTGACAGAAATTGACATGTGTCATTCAAAACACGAGTCAAGTTTGAGGAAAACAATTTTGAAAGGTAGTAAACAAGTTATAATTTAAGCTAATACAAACAGTTTTTGGTGCAAAACTAAATCCCCAGGGCAACCACAAATGGAGACAATCTTTCTTTCTATTCAAATTGCAGCTACAAATATCAATTTCCAGGAATATATTATTACCTACACTGGTGTATACTATTGTGGTTTGACAAATGAACTTGAAATAATGCCCTTGCATTTTTAGCTCTTCAAAGAGAATTCCTTTACTTAATTTCTCATTGCTAACATCTGAATCCCTGTAATCTGTTGTTGTCAAAATTTAAATACAATCCAAATTGACTTAATTGTACTTCTATGCCATACAATGCTTTGCATTAGGGATAATATCCAGCTCTGTAGTTGGAATGGAATGTTGTTTGGAACACAGACACAATAGACATGATACAAACACTGTCCTTGGTTGGACAAGAGAGGGCGCTATTACACTTTTCTTATGATGTATTTTCAGAAAATGTTTTATTGTTGGCGGTATGGAACACCATTATGAAGGGTACTCAAATAATGGGGCCAATTTCATAGAGCTGCTTAAGCACACAATTTGCTTAAGCATGAAAAGTTTTCCTTGATCAAACAGGATTACTAACCAAATTTTCATGTGATGTTTACTGCTTTTAGCTTGTATACGGCCATTGTTTGCTGAGCATAACTTTTACAAGGAGTTTTGGCTGGCATACTGATTTTATTCTCCCAAGATTTGGTGCTTAAGTAAATTTTGGTGCTTAAGCAGCTCTATGAAATTGGCCCCAGGTTATAAGCAAGTGCATAGTTTATACTAGTCTTTAGTGGATAAGGGACCGAGATATTGACAGAATGCTGTAGGTAAAAAATAGGGTTGAACTTCATTTTTGTTCACGGTGCAAGGAAATTCCCCAATTTTACAAAATTTTCAGCTTCAGAGAAAAACATTCTTTTTTATCTGTAAACTTACATTTTCTTATTGAACAAATTATTAAATATATACAAATATGAATATCCATCTTTTCCCATAATTACTGACTGTACATATAAATTCAATGACTATGAATTACACTTTAAGTGAGCCATGGAGGGGTGTAGAATCCTTAGAGTGAATTCTTGTGATCGGTGGGTCTTTGGTTCACATCCTGCCAATCTTGAGCTACATGTACAATAAGCATGCTATGGATTATTGTACTGTACAAATTACCACCGACGCCCCATATGGGTGGACATAAGGTTGGCTTGCATTGGCCTTCAGTTGAGGCCACTTTGGCTGGTATTGTCTATAAATGAATACAACGAGGCCGCTGAACTGCGGCCATTGGCCGGGGGCCATCCCACGCAAACCTCTTGTACACTGTATCCACGGATGAGCTCCACTCGCTCAAACACACTTCATGGCGTACTTGTACAAAATGTACTTGGCTTGTGTCTATGTGATGGCCCCCTCTTATGGCAGCCCCCTGTAAGGTCTACAACTCTACATGAATTCATCTATAAGCCTTTTCGAAACGGAGGCTTAGGGTTAGGCTCAGGTTCCGTCATCCATATGCTGAAAATACAGATTGTGGTTTTTCATTGAAGCTGAAGCTCTTGTTTTCCTTTTCAAACTAGAGAATTTATTTGCGAAATGCAGCCAAAAGCCTCTATTTTGATACCCGTTATTTTTAGAATGGATTCACGAAATGGAGCCTGAGCCTAAGCCTCTGTTTCAAAATGACAAAAAGCCTTGCTCTACAACCCACTATAAAAGTAAATATTTCTCACCACTAGAGGGCGCCGCCACTTAGACCCGTTTTCCACAAGGAACATGTGCAAACTGTGCATCTTTGATGCCACCGAAACAAGATTCCATATTTTGTAGGACATACATCTTCTCTCCAGTAAGCTCTCCAAGATCAAACAGGTGTTATGTGGTCGGTGCATTTGCAAAACCCGGCACTCCTTTGTCCTTCAGTACCGACGCCTCTCTTTGCAAGACGTTCAGTAAGGAATGGGAACTCTCAATGATCTGCGATAAGGAAAAGAAAAACAGAGAAGTAATCGTCATCGTCAAAGTTAAGAGTTTGAGTCAATTTGGAGCAGTATGGCTTGACTTTAAGTCCTTGACCAAACTTGCTCTTGGCCCAGGCCTTCAGGGTTGAAATCCTCCTCCTTGTCTGCCCTGAATTTCACGACAGTAGAGCTGCTTAAGATCATAAGAAAGGAGGGTTTGCGGAGACACCATTCAACTCTTTTCTAGAAAGAATTGAGGCTTTGCATGGTGAGAATTGTTATGCGGATCGGTTTGCAGAAACACCATGTAATATTCGTTCGTACTTTCGCACTTCTATTTCATTCGCACTTCTCGTAAGGTCTCAACATTTCAACTAGCCTGCTCTAATCCTCATGAGGATACCTTTTTTTAGAACTCTTTTCTAGTTGTGTGGCTCAGTGAGACCCGGTGAGAGTGTGCCGTGTCTCCGCAAATCTTTCTTTCTTATGTTACTTCCACCATGCAAAGCTTCAAAGCCCACTTCCTTAAGATAGCCATGGCTTCTGGATGCACAAGCCAACAGCAAGGCAACCGCACAAAGAATTAAAACAGACAGAGGAGCACCTCATAATCAGGTTTACCTTCATGTAAGCTGCCTCCGTTTCAGCTATCGTCTTGTCGTACTCGTTGCGGGTGGCAAACTTCTTGGCCAGGCTCTCGTTGACCTTGGAGAGTTTCTCGGTCAGGATGCGTAGGTCCGCTTGGATCTTCTGTTTCTCATCTTCCTCCGTCAGGATCTGTTTGTGAAGGTCGTCCCGCTTTGTGCAAAGCTCCTCAATGCCTGAAAACAAAAGCAGACAAACGAATTGCAAAGTCAAATAAAAATTCTTCCCTTTGACCTTGAAAATGATCATTTTTTTGTATACAGCGGTGCCTTACTTGGTACACCCATCATCTTTGCACATGTGGCATGGTGTGTGTAGCCCCTTACAACAAACAGATCTGGGTCGCTGGACTTCTTACTTCTGTCAGAAACCTTGACCCAACTCCCAAGGCTCGCCCACACATGACTAGCCTAGATTTTCATTTATGGTTGAACTTTAACCACCCACTCGATTTGACACGAAAAACTGGGGCGTGTAAAACATCACAAACCCTCTCTTATCGGGTTTTTTGGGTGCTTTTGTTTGAGACTGGGGGAGGGTCGAGCCATGATGGAGGAATGGGCAGGATAAGGTCAAACAGAGGCACTCAAATGAAATTTATCGTGTCACGTACGCGTGGGAATGTGGTGGGTGTTCTTTTACTTTTTTAGCCTAAGGACTAAGGAGTACTATTCTTCAAGCCATGGCATTGGCATGATCGAGGCAAGCCCTGTGGGACTTTGGCCCCTATTTCTTGCCTATGAATATGGCGAAATAAGCCTTCTTTATTACTTGGCCCTGCTATACAGATCCCATCGCATGACAAGTAATATTCACACACATCATTATCGTTTGCTAAGTCAGCTAGCAAAGAAATTTGGTGCTTACCATGTAACTAAGCAAGGAATGATTATTATAAGTTAATTTGGTTAGCAGGATTTGGGCCATGATAGCTGGTCAGTAACTTAGTTGTGTAGGCCCTAAGTAAAGAAAGTAGGCCACTGCAACTACTAGGCCTAGTACAAGTTTTACAATCATTAAAACACAACCCCTGAAAAATGAATGGGTACATCAGTGGACAAAAACAAACCTGCCCCAAAATTGCGAATTTTCTACGTTTTAATCTATACAATACACAACCCACGAAGCCATACATGCTTGGGCTGTACACATTATCACTTCTATTCACTTACACTTGACAAGTTCGTTATTGTAGGACTGCAAAGCCGCTCCTTGTTGCGACATTTTGGAGTCGGTTCTGTCCACAAGTTTCAAGAATTTGTTGACGAGGACACCACAGGTAACTACGCGCGTAATGTATATTTAGTCGGATACCCCGTAACTGTAATGTTAACTTTGTACGAGAAATGGATAGGATTTCAGACCTGGTTCTGGTGATGACGTCATTTTCAAAATGGCGGCTCCCATGAAAGTTTTGGATCGCATTGTTTCCGTAAGCAAAATCAAATAATTCTGAGTCAGGAAGGTCATATTTTAATCTAACGAGGTATGTGAACTGACGAAACATTACTTGTTTACTCCGAGATATTGTTGGTGTATAAATACGAGAGATGATAAAACGCAATACCAACGTTTTCTAACGTGTAAATTTATTGGTCCACGCCACACGATCGACGATCACGACACAAAACTATTTTTGTCGTCGCTCTGCGCATCTGCATGCACGTTAAACCGTGGAGGTGGATTCCTTTAATTTAAAGTTTAATAAGACTAGAGTGAACTAAGTCTACTGGATACAAGTCAATCTCAGCTGTGTAACACTGGGGTAGCCAGGGAGCATAGCCTAGGTAGGGTGCATTCGTTTACGGTTTAGCTAACACTTTAACAGTAGGGCTAGGGGTCAGCCCCTACTGGGAATGGTCGTGCTATACTGCAAAAAACAAGCGAGAGAATGGGGACGAGGTTGACTGGTGTTGACCCGGGGGAGCTAAACGAATGCACCCATATCTTAAAAGTGAGTTTTACGGGGTGTTTACTTTATCATAATCATGGCATGGCATACAATTTTGATTCGAATATGCAATGCAGCAGCAGCCATTTTTTTTAAATCACAAATTTCAAAACACTCTTTGTCGGGCACCAGTTCCGTTCTATAGGGTTTGTGCACAGGGTGTTCAAATTGATGTCCGTCAGTGGAACTCTTTCATGCATTCTTTCAATTCCTTAGGCCTACCAAAATTGGTAAATCCAAGTAAATTAATCAATGTTTCATTTGGTGTTTTTGTTTTTCAGTGATTATCTTTCATCGTTGCCGAGTTACGAATCTCCAGTATGGCTAGTAAAGAGATCAGCCTGTGGGTTCGTGACAGTCTGCACGATATCCTGGGAATCAGTGATCACTTCATCGCTGACTACCTGATGGGCCTAGCCGCTAAGTCCAGCACCAGCGGGGACTTCGTCAGGAAGATCCAGGACACGGGAACCATTGATGTCAACGCTGCCGTGACTAAATTTGCCAATGAGCTTTGGGGGAAGGTATGTGTGAGGAGATACCTCAGCCTCCTCCATAATTCCCAACTCATCCCCCTTCTCTGTATTTTGATATTCTTGTACATCCATCTACGTGGTTATGTTGGATTTGTGTTTCACATCTAACAAACAATGGGAAGAATTCCACTGGCGAAAAAAAGGAAATATCCTTTAAGAGTTAAATTGCTGAATACAAGTTGTGATGAACTTCAATCTCAGCTGTGTAAAACTGGGGCAGCGTATCTGAAAAGGGGGTGTCTTTGAGCTACAATGACGCACTTCGAATGCAGCGGCAGCCATATCTCAAAACGCCCTCTGTTGGCCACATGTTCAGTCCCTTAGGGTTTGTGCATGGGTTGTCAAAGTCAGTGGAACTCTTTCCCAAACAATTTAACTATGGAACAATTCAAGAATGATTCATTTCTGAAGCTATGGTTAAGATCTAACGTGTCATTGTTTTCTTTGTTATTTTGTTATGAGAGTTCACTATCGTCCCAATGGAACAATTATTTTCCTCAGAAATGCTGAGTTAATGCTTCATTTGAATACCTGAAAGATTAGGCCTACAGCAGTTGACTTTGATTTGCTGCAATAAGCAATGTTTCTTCTATTACACAGACCATTTTAGTCTAATTGTTTCTTGTATCTTCTCTTGTTTTGGTTAGCTTCCGCGTAAGGCATCCAGTAAGGTATTGAACAGAGCCCGAGAGGAAGAAGCTGTAGCTAGGAGCAAACAGTCCCAGAGTTATAAACTGCTGTCAGATGATGAGGAGGAAGACTTAGCAGTCGTTCATACAGCTCCATCGGTAAGTGTGATATACATGTAGTAGCAGTGAGTTATTGCACGCTGCTTGTTCCAAGTCCTGTGGTCCATTTCATGAAGCTTCAAAGATAGATCTTAAATGTCAATCAGTTTTAAACTGTTAAGCGAAGGCTGACGTCACAATGCAAATCACAATGGTGACAACACGCCCCCTTTTTCACCAGTTGATTCAATCTGATTTGGTTTCTCTAGAAGAAAGAGAAAAGGGAGAAGAGGGAAAAAGGTACGAAGCGGAAACATCTCCGGAAGAAGAAAGAGGAGAGCAGTGACAGCGACAGTGAGCCTCAGCCAGTCAGGTAAGCTTCTTAGCGACAGGGTTTCCTAGACTCTTCCCTTCTACCTTGAAGGGCATCAGGGTGATGCTCCAAATCTTTGGACCTTTTTGAAACCAGGCTTGAGGCTAGGCTCGGGACTTATTTCTCTATACCGCCATCTGAGGCCCACAAAATGAAGGGATTGGGCCACATGGTGAAGCCGAAGAAAGGCTCCAGCTTCGCCATGTATCTCAAGCCCTTCATTTCATTTAGGACACTATTGGTGGTATATAGCGAAGTAAATCCCATGCCTAGTCTCAAGCCTCATTTCGTAAAGGCCCTATGACCATTACTGCAGATTCTTCACAGTGATGGTTCTCTTTGCTCATGCTGGACCTTTTCTTTGGAACAAACTCCCTACCCATCCTACTCCCTACCCAAAAGTCTAAAAATGTGTTGTATTATACCCCCTTAATCTTGTTGACAAATTTCGGCGCGTTATAGATTTCTATCATTATTTTCGGTGGCATTATTGTGTTGCTGTTTCAGCCACTAGCTTTTCATTTTTTTTTCGCTGGTTGTTTTTTGTTGTTCAGGACAAGTAAGCAAGCTAAGCATGATGGGAAATCCTCGGGCTCGGAGTCGGACGAATGGGACAGGGAGGAGAAGGAGAGACAACGAGACTTACAGGAGAGGGACGAGTTTGCCGAACGACTACGTCACAAGGACAAAGACAAGACCAGGAATGTAGCCGACAAGGGGAGTAAGAAGGTAAATTCTGCCCTCGCTTGATCGTTTAAACAAGAATCGAAACATTAGAGTGCGTCTGAGTAGGTCACCTAGGTCAGTCCCCCTTCTGTTCGATTAAGGGCCTTTCTCAAAGCTCGGTTCTGGCCCAAGAAGCCCAAGAGCCCAGACAGAGCCCAGGCCTGGCCAGGCTTTTCAACTATGATCCAGGACACAGCATGGGCTTGAAGTTGATAGTTCAAGGCTTGGGATTATAGAAGCCCAAGAGCCCAGATAGAGCCCAGGCCTGGCCAGGCTTTTCAACTATGATCCAGGACACAGCATGGGCTTGAAGTTGATAGTTCAAGACTAGGGGGTATAGAAGCCCAAGGGCCCAGGCAAAGCCCATGCATGGCCAGGCTTCATAGTGGCTGGCCCCAACCAGTGTTAAAGTTTCTCTCTGTAAATAGAGAAAGCCAAATTGCTGATTAATTCATTTATTTATTTTTGATCGTCTAGGCATACGAGGAAGCCAAGAAGAGACTTGAAATGGCCGAGCAGGATCGCAGGAAGATGATACCGGACCTGCGTAAGGGCTCGCGCCGAGACTACCTCAAGAAACGAGAAGTGGACAAGATGGAAGAGCTGGAAGCCGACATTGCAGATGAGGAATATCTCTTCTCCTCGACAGAGTGAGTAGTCATAGGAGAACCAAATAGGACTTATGCCTCCCTGCAATCCTCACACACTTTCTGCAAATTTCTTATCAGTTATAAAAATGTTACAACCCTTGCTTGTTGAGGTAAAAAAGATAAAAAATACTAAAATTCAACAATGGATGTTAGAAACCCCAGGGGCCAATTTCATAGAGCTGCTTAAGCACCAAAATTTGCTTAAGCACCAAAAACCTTGGTATTAATAAAATCAGTATGCCAGCCAAAACTCCTTGTGAATGTTAATATGCTCAGCAAACAATGGCCGAATACAAGTCAAAAGCAGTAAACATCACATGACAATTTGGTTGGCAATCCTGTTTGATCAAGAAAGACTTTTCATGCTTAAGCAAATTTTGTGCATAAGCAGCTTTATGAAATTGGCCCCAGGTGACCAAACTTTATAGAAAACGGTTCTGGACCCCGATGGTTATCCGAAAAAGTGTTTGCTACAGTTTTATTTGTACAGTGTACAATTGACAACCTGGAATGCTGCATTACAGCACAGAGGGTTTGTTAGTTCTGACACTGCGCCCAAATCAACCCTCACAAGTATCAATCGACTCTTGTGCAAAGAGAACATCCAGTGACAAATTCAGTCACAAAAAACTCCCATAACCCTCATTTTGCTGCCGTGCTGCTTATAACCCGACATTCTTTTTGTGCTCGCATCTCCGTAGACTAACGGCGAAAGAGAGGAGAGACCTGGACTACAAGAAGACGGTTCTCAAGCTGGCCAAGGACCACAAGGCAGCCGGAGAGAAACAGAAGGAAGGACGCTACTACATTCCCAAGGAGGATCAGGTAAATTCACCTCTCTCAGGTTGACTACGGTTCATTGATTTTATTTGTCTTAAATTTGCAATTCTCAATTGAAATGCAAATCACAAATAAGCTGAAAAAAATGAGCACTGCAGTTTTCCATATTTTTCTGTTCGTCCACGGCTGTTTTTGTTTTTTTGCCGGCTAATGTCAAAAGTTGGGGGTGCGCCATATACACGGAACTTTATGGTAGTGAAGAGTTTTCAGTTTCTTGCTCCGTTGGTCAGGTGTTTCCGATATTTGGTAGACCAGTTCCTAAACAGATTTGTTTTTACAGAGGAATTTTGATCGTTTACTCATGTTGAGAGTCCCAGCTTAAGTTTGTCCATGGTTTCCTTTGCCCATCTTTTAGAAGCCCTCCGATAAGTACGTAGAGCCACTCCTTGATGAGCAGGAGCTAGCGCCAAGGTCTGAACAGCAACGATGGGAGGAGGAACACGTCAAACTAGGCTCGCTGAAGTTTGGCGCCAGAGACGCTAAACAGAAACACAAGGTAAGACAGGTTCAACCCTAACCCTCGACAGCAATACTGCTTACCTTACACTACCAAACGCTTCTCAGAGGACTGTATCACAAACCATAGTTCACCCTAACCCTTTACACTTCATGTAATTAAAAAGAAGAAGACACTTTACTGTGGCCTTTGATAAAGATCCTGCTAGGATCGAAACATCAGGCCCTCCTAACTCTGACCATTTAACCTTTTTCAAAGATCCTGCGAGGATCGAAACGTCAGGCACCTAATACCTAATGAAAGGGATAATCGTCATTTAATGATCACACCTTCTTATAATCTAAAAAAAACAGTTTTGTGGTGAATGTAAACGTGTAACAACACCAATCCTGAAGCTTAAATATCTTGTCCATCTTTCCCCTCATCTTGTAGGCTAAGGAGTATGACCTTGTCGTGGATGAACTCGGTGAGATTGAATTTGTCAGTGCCATGCAAATGCCAGGAACTAGAGACAAGGTGAGTTCAAGTACCGTCCTCTACAAACTGCTTCCATAATAACCCTGGATGCCAAATTGTCACCCTGTGGTTAGTTGCTCTAAGCCTATAGCAAAAACTGTTGCCCTATCGTAGAGTGAAGCATAATGTCATATTGTATTGTGGTAGGATTTGAAGTTTTGCATGGTGGAGAGATTACAACTAAGTAAGGCTTGCAGAGACACCATGTATGACACTATTTTCAGAAGGTATGTTGTCCTGGACCGGTGAGAGAAAATATCTGGACTTTTCGGCCAGTGTGCTCTGGCCGTCCTCAGGAGAGGTGCTACCCAGAAGCAAATCTGCACCCTCTCTGTTATGTTATCACTCATAATCTTGTCAAACCTTCTTTCTAGTCGGAGCCTGATGAGCCCCAGCTCTCGGCAGCACAGAAGAAGCGCGTCAGCATCGCAGAGACTCGTAAGAGCCTTCCCATCTATAAGTTCCGTGGGGATCTTCTGCAGGCCATCGAGGACCATCAAGTCTTGATCATCGAGGGAGAGACGGGCTCCGGCAAGACGACCCAGATCCCGCAGTATCTCTACGAAGCTGTGAGTCCATAACCCAAAACTGTCCTGAAATCTACTATGTAAAGTTTACTTCATTTGATGATTATATTGATTAAAAAGCCGCACCTTCTTTGAGTGATTCCCCATGTACTGTTCTCAGGTTGCAACATTGCTGCAAGTATCGATAAAATGATCCTTGGGGTATGGCGGTGTGTGCGTGGTTTCATGGCTTCTGACTGCCAACCTAACAAAGATAATTGACTATTGGGAACACCACCAGCGTAGGGCTGGATAGCTCAGTTGGTAGAGTGCCTGTACAGTATTCCAGAGATCACTGGTTCGAATCCAGCTTACAGTCAGTTTCCCTTGTTGTTATTTGATGATGTTTACCTTTAGACGTGGTTCAATTCATTACATATAAGCTTGACTTTGCTTAATGAAGTTTAACCCTTGCTATATTTGGCATTCTGGAGATGTAGTCCTTTATTTTTTAAAGCAAGTGAAAAGAAAGGAGGTTAAAATAAATAAATGAATCGTTCTTTTATCCTCATTTTTTAATATTTCAAAGCATAAATTTTGAAGATATTTGATATTAAAATAGGAGCCAAGTGAAAGTAAAGGAAGTTTTTACTGAACCTTGGTTCGAACCCAAGACCGCTAGATTAGCATTCAAGTGGTCTACCTTGCAATTTATCCAACCTACGAATGATAGGGCCTCCCTATTGTCAAATTAATTTTCTTAAGTTGCCAGATTTTCTTCATTTCTGGTTTTTCTCAGGGCTACACCAAGGGTGGTAAGAAAATCGGTTGTACCCAGCCAAGACGAGTAGCAGCCATGAGCGTGGCTAGTCGAGTAGCCGAAGAGATGAACTTCAAACTCGGAAATGAGGTACGGTTGTTTTGATTAGTTTTCAGTGATTTTGAGACAATTGACTTTTATGAGTTTAAAGGTAGTATCATACTTTGGTAACAGAAATCTTCACAGATTTACCTATAACTTACAGGGTATGAAGATGGTGATGTTAGAAACATACCGTTAAAATTCTGCCTGAAATTCTGTGTTTATCCAGACCAAAAATAATTTTGATCTTTAAAAGATCAAAAATAAAAGTGAAAAGATTGTTTAAATACTGTGGCCGTTTTTCACAGTTTTGTCAACAAGTGGGCACTGTATGGGACTGAAATTTTCACAGATGACTGTTACTGTATCTTCCTCGATATTTTTGCCCATGAATCTGCGTTTCTTTGACAAAAAAGGTATGATATTACCTTTAACATCTTAAATGTCTATGATACTTTTTTTCTCTAAACTCCAAACTCCCCGAAGTTTGCCTTTTTGTAAGTTGCTGGAAGGGTGTTGCTTTAATTCAAGTCTCCGATATTCACTTTATGTTTATCCTTGCAGGTCGGCTACAGCATCCGGTTTGAGGACTGCACTTCAGACAGAACCATCCTGAAGTATATGACCGATGGAATGTTACTGAGGGAGTTCCTGGGTGAACCAGATATGGCTGGCTACAGGTAAAAAACAAGAACTTTCTCCGGGTTCTCCGGTTTTCCTCCACAAAAATCAAACACTTTCGATCTCAGGCTGTACTCCGTGATCATGGTTGAATTGTGCTGGCAGCCAAGGGCGCCGCTGTCAACTCGATCACGTTGTAGCCGCATCCTTCGCAATTCAGCACCCCAGCTGTGAGTAAGGATGATTAGCCTCCCAAATTATTATTATTATTAAAATATGCAAAGAAGAGGTAACTGCCTTTACAAAAATTTTCCCAAACTGTGGAAATCTTGGGAGTAATCAGTAAACTTTTGAGTTGCATCTGTGTCTGAGACTCTCCAAGTACCATCTGACTTTCCTCTCTCCTCTTTGTCTTCGTCTCATCTTCATCGTTTCTTTTCCTCCATCTTTTTCTCCCTGGCAGCGTGCTGATCATCGACGAAGCCCACGAGCGTACCCTCCATACCGACATCCTCTTCGGTCTTGTCAAGGACATCTCCCGGTTCAGACCCGACCTGAAGCTGCTCATCTCTAGCGCCACGCTGGACACGGACAAGTTTGCCGAGTTCTTCGACGACGCGCCGATATTTCGCATCCCGGGCCGCCGGTTTCCAGTCGATCTTTTCTATACGAAGGTAGTGAACGGAATACCAGTCAAAATTGCTTTGCTTTGTCCTGGATCATTGTTGGTACTGACTTGATTAACAGACTGAGTCCAGTATTTAACAGAGATAATTGACTATTATAATAGTCCCTAATATATTAGGGACACCACCAACGTAGGGCTGGATAGCTCAGTTGGTAAGAGTACCAGTACGGTATTCTGGAGGTCGCTGGTTCAAATCCCGCTCCATTCAATTTTTCTTTTAGCCTTTTAGCCTTCGATAAAGATCTTGCTAGGATCGAAACGCATCAGGCCCTCCTAACTCCAAGCATTTTATAAATTTTAGGTCATTATTTTGGCTGATGAGCAGTTTGCAGCAGTTTATTACTTGCATCAATTTTTGTTTTGTTCACTTTTCATTGACTTAAAATTCAGTCAGTTTCCCTTGTGGGTACTTGATAATTCCATGAAATTTAAGTAGCTCTATTGCATTGGAGTTACTAAAAAAAGCTAATAGAATTAGGATTTCAGTGTATAGAAGGTGCATACGACAAAAGATACGAGGTTGAGAACAAACGTACACCTTTTAACTGAGTTTCCATGATCCTCCTTCCCAGGCTCCGGAGGCTGACTACCTGGATGCATGCATCGTCTCCGTGCTTCAGATTCACGTGTCCCAACCCCTGGGTGACATCCTGGTCTTCCTGACGGGCCAAGAGGAAATTGAGACCTGCATGGAAATATTACAGGTAGGCCTACATTTTTTAAAGTTCCCCAATTTTCTTTCGGAAACGAAATCTGCAACAGGTCTAGGACTCGGCTTCAAGCAGTTTACACTTTTTGTTTGTTTTATTGGGTTAACCTTGTGTGCTTCCTTTAATTTTCTTATTGTGTCTCTGTGAATTTCGCTGTTCTAGTAAGTAGAATGTCTCAGCCTATGCGGATGGGCTGTATTATATTGTACTTTAACTTGATATTCTTGTATCCATGTTTTAATTAAATGGTCTCTTGTGTAGTTATATTAATGTCAGTTATATCAGTGACTTTGTTATGTTTTTAACTTGTGTCATTCAGTGTCTTGCATTTTATGCCATTTGTTTGTTTTATTGGATTAACTTTGTCTGCTTCGTTTAATTTTCTTATTGTGTCTTTGTTATTCTTGTATCCCAACGTTTTTATTTTATTTAAATGGTTTTCCTTAATGTATTTTTAGTTAGTGGTTTAGGATTCAGCTGGTATGGGGTCGATTTCACCAAACTCTTCATAACTTGCTATCAGTCGTAGGACTTTTTATGCATTGAAGCCCTACATGGGATAGGTCATCTGCAACGGGTTATCCTTCGTAACTCGATTTACGATCGATCACAGGGCTTCGTTAAATCGCCCCCTGGTATTTTAGGTAATGTTTATGGATTAGTTTTAATTGTGTAAAGCGCATTGAGAGATCGGTGTTTTTTTATGCGCTATATAAATGTTTTTTTATTATTATTATTATTATTATTATTATATTTCTTTCTTATCGGCATCTTTTAGGAGAGGGTGAAGAAGCTCGGCACCAAGATCAGAGAGCTGATCGTCCTGCCCATCTACTCCACCCTTCCCTCGGAGCTTCAGGCCAAGATCTTCGAGCCCACCCCGCCGGGGAGCCGCAAGGTGGTCCTGGCCACGAACATCGCCGAGACATCCCTGACGATCGACGGCATCATCTACGTGATCGATCCGGGCTTCAACAAGCAGAAGAGCTACAACGCCAGGACGGGGATGGAGTCACTGTTTGTGACCCCAGTGTCAAAGGTCAGTCAAGTGACCCCTAGGTCACAAAGGTTACTTGAGTTCATGCCTTCGGAGATCTATGTTACTGTCCTGAAACTGATAGATCTAAGTGTAATCCCCAACATCTTTCGCACGAGGAACTTGTTACAGAGCTGTGTTGACCTCTTCATAAGGAGAAGTCTTCCAGACGGTATCAATAGACTGATTGCGCAATCAATGTTTACATGACGATATAATAGACTTCTTTGCTCGTTTCCACTGCTGTATTTATCGAGAAAAGAGTAAAACCAATTACCAGAAACAATTTTGATCTTTTAAAGATAAAAAATAACGGTGAAAAGACTTAAGAAATACTGTGGACGTTTTTCTCTGTTTTCTCCAAAAGCGGGCACTGTATGGGACTGGAATTTTCACAGATGACTTCTTCCTTGATATTTTTGCTCATGAATGAGCTCATGGCTGAGCTATCCCCTTTGACAAAAGCCAAAGTATGACATTACCTTTAAACAATTGTACCTTTTTGATACGCAGTGTTGATTCGTTCGTTCTTCTTTGTCTTGATGCCTTTGTGTGTTTTTGTTTCGTTCAGGCTTCAGCCAATCAGAGAGCAGGTCGGGCTGGGCGGGTGGCGGCAGGGAAGTGCTTCCGTCTCTACACGGCCTGGGCTTACAAGAATGAACTGGAGGAGAATACCATTCCTGAGGTAGGAGCTTGTCTAGTTTGAGCATGCTTTGTATCAATTGGCATCCATCTATCTATCTGTCCATCTGTAGAACGACCGACCACAAGATTGTTCTGAAGATCTTGCGGTCAGTCTATAGAGGTTATTCACGTGACGTCATCAGCTTGGATTGGCCGTCAAGCACATCGATTGCGCACGTGTAAACATTAAGCTTCCGTGCACACACAGCATCCAGTGATCATTGATCAAACTAAAAATTATAATACATGTGCATGCAATAGTGTAGTCAGTGCGGCCAGTGCTAGTGTCGTACGTGTAACCATGGATGAACGTACACAAGATTGACGGCCAGTGAATAACCTCTATAGTCTACAACTATGGGTTGGTGGTGCTTGCGTCCTTGGGCAAGACGCTTTGTAACATTATTGCTCCTCTTCACCCAGGTGTAAATGGGTACCTGTGAGGCTACAGATGACTTTGTGCTTGATTAGCCTTTGTGTGCAATTAAAGCAGCCAGGGCTGTATACTCCCCAGGGAGTTGAGATGGTTGCAGGAATGTAAATGTAACCTAATGACCAGGGATAGTAATACAAACTTTTGACTTGCTTTCAGATGCTGTTGCTTTATAAGAGGTTGTGTGATTACCGTACCTTTATTTTTGTTCGCAAAAACTTTTAAAAGAAGGCTACGTTGTGCTTTGCCTTGGCTATTTTGTAGTCTGGTCTGTGGCATTCAAGATAGTTTGGATGATTGCAACCAATAATCCCATGAACATCTTCACAGATTAGGGAGCTTGAGCTCAGCTCATGATGCTTGCCTCCTTGAGCAAGCCACTTTGCAATAATTACTTCCGTAGACCCAGAAGTAATTAGGAACTAGTAATGGTAGAGATGGCACTTTGCTTGAGGTCAGGTGATGATGCTTGCCTCCTTGACCAAGCTGCTTTGCCATAATTGCTTCCGTAGACCCAAAAGTAAACAGGAATTAGTAATGGTAGAGGTTTGCAATTTGCTTGAGGTCAGGCATAAGCAATGCCTCCTTTTTTAGGTCTATCATCCTTACTTGACCATCCATTAAACCTCTCGGCTCCTCCAGATCCAAAGGACCAACCTCGGCAACGTCGTTCTCCTCCTGAAGAGCTTGGGAATCAACGACCTGATCCACTTTGACTTCATGGACCCGCCTCCCCACGAGACCCTGGTCCTAGCCCTGGAGCAGCTCTATGCCCTGGGTGCCCTCAACCACAAGGGCGAGCTGACCAAAATGGGCCGCCGGATGGCCGAGTTTCCCGTCGACCCCATGCTGTCCAAGATGATCCTTGCATCGGAAAAGTAAGACATGATTTATCTTCCTCAAGGGATCCACATACACTTCTTCGAAATTTGATTTCATAAAGAACAGTATTATTGAATAAGGTTAGGTTTGCGGTGACACCATGTAATCTTTTCTGTATAAAGAGTGTGTGGTTCTTGGTCAACCTCCTGAGGATGAACAGAGCACACTGTTCGGAACGTCAAGATAATACCAATGGTTCTCTTCAGAACCACACACTCTTACAGAAGAGATTACATGGTGTCACCGCAAACTTACCTTATTTTAGTACTTCCACCATTCATAGCTTTAAAGGTATAATACATGATTGATAAATGTCACATAACAGCACTCACACGTTGTCTGATCCAGCATGTACATGAAATAATAAACCTGTGAAAATTTGAGCTCAATCGTACATCTGAGTCACGAGAAAATAGCGAAAACCGAACTCAATTTTTCTTACAAAACATAAAGAATGGTTTTGATCTTACCCAGAGATCAAAACTGTTTTTGGTCTTTGTTTGACTAATTTCATGATAAATACACAATTTCAGGCTAAAATATTTTAACGGTATGTTTCTACCAGCACCATCTTCATACTCTGAAATTTCAACTTAAATCTGTGAACATTTCTGTTTGGGTATGTTACCAATCCTGTACTGTACCTTTAAGTCTCTTAGTTAACATTATTATGGTGTCAAAGATTTGGCATACTTCCATGACTGTTTCAGGGTGTAGTCACAAAGTTTGTATGCGACAGTCCCTCTTATGAAAATGTCTGCTATTTGTGGATTTCTGCTGTCAGGTACAAGTGCACGGATGAGATTCTCAGCATCACGGCCATGCTGTCCGTCAACAACTCCATCTTCTACCGGCCCAAGGACAAGATAGTCCACGCTGACAACGCCCGAGTCAACTTCTTCGCTCCGGGTGGGGATCATCTGACCCTCCTCAACGTGTACAATCAGGTACAGTGACATTTCACTCTTGCCCCATGCTAGGGGTTGATTTCACAAAGCCATGCGATTGATTGAACTCGAGTTATGAAGGATAACCCATCGTATACTATGCAGGGCTGCAATGCATCATAAGTCCTACGATTGATAGTAAGTTACGATAAGTTTGGTGAAATCGACACCAGATCTCATCTCAAGCTCTTCTGGATTGATCATACTGAAATTATAAAACAAGATGCTGCTGAGAGTTAAGAGGGCCTTAGGTGGATCTTTATGGAAGGCTAATGTTAGCCTTTGAGAAAGATTCTGCTAGGATGGAAACATCAGGGCCTCCTAACTCTAAGCCCTATGTATATATTTCAGGTCATTATTTTGCTTGATGAGCAGTTTGCAGCAGTTTATAACTTGTACTGAGTATAACATTATTCTTAGCCTTTGAGAGAGATTCTGCTAGGATAAAAATGCCAGGCCTTCTCAACTCAAAGCATTTTTTATATTTCAGGTCATTATTTTGGTTGATGAGCAGTTTGTAGCAGTTTGAAATCGTACTTAGCCTTTGAGAAAGATCCTGCTAGGATCTAAATGCCAGGGGTTCCTACTTAGCTCTTAGCATTTCTGGTTATGATTTTAGTTGATGAACAGTTTGTAGCAGTTTATTACTTCTCTAATAAAGGTAGATAGATTTTTAAAACAAACCCTATCTATGGGCCTGTTTGTTTTAGACATGAGATCAGTGATCCTGCTGTTCCGGATCCCATTTTAGTGTATCCTGCATGGGACGTGGAGTTATCTTCAATAACTTTTCATTTCACGTTTCCTTTGCCTTCTTGCTCCCACCGTCAGTGGGTAGAGACGGATTTCTCCACCCAGTGGTGCTTTGAAAACTTCATCCAGCATCGATCCATGCGCCGTGCCCGGGACGTCCGAGACCAGCTACAGGGTCTGGTGGAGAGGGTTGAGATTCCCTCCACGTCATCAGGCAACGATAACATCGCCATCAGAAAGGTAATCATTGTATCCTCATCATTAACATACACATGGCTTTTGTCTTAGTGATTATGTGTTTGATTGTTTGGTCGTCCTTTGTCTTCGTTTGTTTGTTCTGTCCTTGTGTTGTACTAAGCTGTCCTTGTATTTATATATCTATTGTTTATAATATATCCACTTATTGCCTTTTGTTTGCAGCACTTTCAATACAAGTCACGGCTTCTGAAAGTGCCCCCATACTCTGTCTTTTTCATTAATTATCATAGTTCTTTGCCTTTGCTTATGTTCTCTTATTTACTTTAACCTTTACATACCAGTTAATTGTGATGTCACATTACAGAGTTGGAAATAAATGTGATATTGAATTGAATTGAATTGAAATTGAATTGAAGCGGCAATCTCTGATACTCTTTGATGTTTAAGGAGAGAAACTTTAATACTGGTCTGGGCAGAGCCACTGGAAAACCTGGCCAGATCTAGGCTTTGCCTGGTCTCTTGGGCTTTTATAATCACCAGCCACTGGAAAACCTGGCCAGATCTGGGCTTTGCCTGGTCTCTTGGGCTTCTATAATCACCAGCCACTGGAAAACCTGGCCAGATCTGGGCTTTGCCTGGTCTCTTGGGCTTCTATAATCACCAGCCACTGGAAAACCTGGCTAGATCTGGGCTTTGCCTGGGTTCTTGGGCTTCTATAATCACCAGCCACTGGAAAACCTGGCCAGATCTGGGCTTTGCCTGGTCTCTTGAGCTTCTATAATCACCAGCCACTGGAAAACCTGGCCAGGCCTTGGCGTTGCCTGGGCTCTTGGGCTTCTATAATCGCCAGCCTCAGAGAGCACTTAAAGCCCCTGCATTTTTGTATCATTGTTGGTACCGACTTCTTTGACTGACTAAGTCCGCATTGATCATGGACAGTATCCAGAAGCAAGGCTTTGTTGATTAATTGCATTTTGAAGCCAATAGAAAAAGGATTTCAGGCCTGAAGCTCTGAACCTGGCAAGGCGTTTCAGTAGTCGGGCCTGACCAGTATTTTAAGTTTCGATCCCTTGTGACTCATTTTGTGCTTCACAACCTTGCCAAGCCTAAAAATTGAAATAAACGCTTATATAATTACTCATTTATTATTTAAATTAGCAATTTGTTATTTAGATCTAATTTCTGCCTTCAAATTGGGCTATGATTACACATTGCATGGTTCTGAAATCAATGGTAGATTTCACAAAACACTGAGATTAGTCTGATTGAGTTGTTGATGTCACCATAGTGATTTGTATTGTGACATCACACTGTGCTTAGCAATTAGAATAGATTCAAATGTTAAGGTCTATCTTAGTGCTTCCTGAAATTGACCTTCAGCCCCGGGGCCAATTTCATGGCGCTGCTTAGCACGAAAATGCGCTAAGCATGACATTTCAGTCTTAATAACAACAGGGTTAACAACCAAACTTCCATGTTTTGTGTATCGCTTGTGATTGTTCTTTGGCTGTTCTTTCACTGACCATGACTATCAAATGGAATTTTTAACGGTGGTTTGTTTTATTGGGAAAGACATTTTTGTGCTAAGCAAATTTTTATGCTAAGCAAATTTTTGTGCTTAGCAGCTCCATGAAATCTGGCCCCCGGTAGTAAAGATATGTCTTGTTTGTGTGTCTTCGCAGGCCGTAACTGCCGGCTTCTTCTACCACACGGCCAAGTTCAGCAAGGGCGGTCAGTACAAGACGGTCAAGCACCAGCAGGCGGTAATGGTCCATCCCAACAGCAGTCTGTTTGAAGAGCAGCCACGCTGGGTCATCTACCACGAGCTGGTGGTCACTACCAAGGAATTCATGCGCCAGGTACGATGACCGATCAGAGTTTTGTCTTGTGAATCTTTGGATCCTAGTGCTGTGGCCTAGTGGTCTGGCGTGTCGTACTCAAGGTCTTGTGGTCAATTTACAGATTGTGGGTTCGAATCTAGCCATGGGCTAGTGGTGCTTGTGTCCTTGGGCAAGATGCTTTATCACATATTGCTCCTCTTCCCCCAGGTGTAAATGTGTACCTGTGAGGGTAGAGATGGCTCTGTGTGCTTGATTAGCCCTGCGCGCCTTGCAGGCAGCTGCGGGCTGTATACTCCCCAGGGAGCTGAGATTGTTTCAGGAATGTAAATGGGCCCGATGGCCAGGGATAATAATAGTGTAAAGCATTGTGATACCCTTCTTGTGTGTGAGAACGCTATATAAATGCCTAGATTAGCTCTCTGATACCCGGAGAAAGGTAGATGCGATTCTCAACAACTGAGGTCCCGGATATAATGCACAGAAGACCAAATATCTGCGGTTCTTTGTTGAATCTTTGACAGGTGATTGCGATTGAGAACGCCTGGCTTCTGGAGGTCGCGCCTCACTACTACAAAGCCAAGGAGCTGGAGGACATGTCCAGCCGCAAGATGCCTAAGAACACCGGCAAGAGCCGAGAGGAAACCAGAACGTGACGTCCTTTGTAGTCAAAGAGCTCATCTATCCCTTCCCAGGACTTAAAGGGACATGTTTATGCACAGAGGCACCAACTGACAGTCTCCAGCTCGGAGCTTGAGACAAGTAAGGTACCTGTTAGTCCAGGACATGCCTTATTCAGGATAACTAGTTAAACAGACATTGTTTATTGGGCAGGAACCCTAAGATACCATCATGCACAGAAGAATGAGAGAGTAACGTCCTGAAGTCCAAGAGGGACATGCTAAACAGAGAGGTACTCGTACTGACTGAGAGGAAATAGAATGTGTAAACTAAAAGACAGATGGGCCAGTCGAGCAGAGGTACCATAAGACACTCTCAGGTGCTTTCAGGAGTTGAGACATGTTATCCTTGATTATAATTCAAAACCTAGAGAGATGCTAACCAGAGAGATGCTTGAAAACATTTACAGACTTGGCAGAAGGAAGATCAGAATGTGATTTCGGTCTAGGACGTGATAATTCATGTTAAGAACCTCAAGTCGTAGAGGTGATACAAGCATGTGACAAGCCTAGATCCTGACTTATTGGTCTTATTGGTCCAAGAGTTTAGACTCTTAATTGCCTGTAATACCAGCAGGGAAGGACAAAATTAACTGGACGTCATCCAGTCAATGTTTTGAGGAGTTGGAGTGATTACTGCTAATAATGATGACTCTATATTTTTTCCTGACATGTATGTGTAACTGAATCCATTTTCTTTGGATATTTGTAAAGTTGTACATAGGATTCCTACATTAAAGACTTCTCTGTGAGTACCACATTTGCTTTATTACCTAATGCAAATCTTTTCTTGTTGTATGATATATATTTGAATAGTCGATGTGTACCCTTAACCCTTGTCAAAAATGGGTGAAACTTGACCAAAATGGCAAGGGTTACCCCTTGTCATTTTTATCAATTTTGGCCCAAATTTGACTTTTTCTCTAATTGATCCAGAATACCCTAATGGATGAAAGGAACAACTTTCCAGCATAGAAACAGCAATATTGGTGTCTTAGAAGGCCAAGGAATTGATTTCAAGACATGTCAAAAAATGTTCTGAAATGGATTCAATTCTCCCCGCAGATGACAAATAGAGCTGTTTTTAAGCTAAGAATGTTCTAAGGCACCTATTTGGAAGATTCGGACCACTTTGGGAAAAAGTCAATTTTGGGGCAAAATTGACAAAAACGACAAGGGGTACGTACCCCTTGCCATTTTGTTCAAATTTCACCATTTTTTGACATGTCTGGAAATCAATTCCCCCGCCTTCTAAGACACCAATATTGCTGTTTTTATGCTTGAAAGTTGTTCCTTTCATCCATTAGGGCATCCTGGATCAATAAGAGAAAAGGTAAATTTTAGGCCAAAATTGACAAAAACGACAAGGGGTACCCCTTGCCATTTCGTTCAAATTTCACCATTTTTTGACATGTCTTGAAATCAATTCCCCCGCCTTCTAAGACACCAATATTGCTGTTTTTATGCTTGAATGTTTTTCCTTTCATCCATTAGAGCACCCTGGATCAATAAGAGAAAAAGTCAATTTTAGGCCAAAATTTACAAAAACGACAAGGGGTACCCCTTGCCATTTTGTTCAAATTTCACCACTTGTCTTGAAATCAATTCCCCCGCCTTCTAAGACACCAATATTGCTGTTTTTATGCTTGAATGTTTTTCCTTTCATCCATTAGAGCACCCTGGATCAATAAGAGAAAAAGTCAATTTTAGGCCAAAATTGACAAAAACGACAGACACCAATGTTGTTGTTTTTATGCATGGAAGTTGTTCCTTTCATCCATTAGGGCACCCTGGATCAATAAGAGAAAAAGTCAATTTTAGGCCAAAATTGACAAAAACGACAAGGGGTACCCCTTGCCATTTTGTTCAAATTTCACCATTTTTTGACATGTCTTGAAATAAATTCTCCCGCCTTCTAAGACACCAATATTGCTGTTTTTATGCTTGAAAGTTGTTCCTTTCATCTATTAGGGCATCCTGGGTCAATAAGAGAAAAAGTCAATTTTGGGCCAAAATTGACGAAAACGACAAGGGGTACCCCTTGCCATTTTGTTCAAATTTCACCACTTTTTGACATGTCTTGAAATCAATTCCTCCGCCTTCTAAGACACCAATATTGCTGTTTTTATGCTTGAAAGTTGTTCCTTCCATCCATTAGGGCACCCTGGATCAATAAGAGAAAAAGTCAATTTTAGGCCAAAATTGACAAAAACAACAAGGGCCCTTGCCATTTTGTTCAAATTTCACCACTTTTTGACATGTTTTGAAATCAATTCCCCCGCCTTCTAAGACACCAATATTGCTGTTTTTATGCATGAAAGTTGTTCCTTTCATCCATTAGGGCACCCTGGATCAATAAGAGAAAAAGTCAATTTTAGGCCAAAATTGACAAAAACGACAAGGGGTACCCCTTGCCATTTTGTTCAAATTTCACCATTTTTTGACATGTCTTGAAATCAATTCTCCCGCCTTCTAAGACACCAATATTGCTGTTTTTATGCTTGAAAGTTGTTTCTTTCATCTATTAGGGCATCCTGGGTCAATAAGAGAATAAGTCAATTTTGGGCCAAAATTGACGAAAACGACAAGGGGTACCCCTTGCCATTTTGTTCAAATTTCAACATTTTTTTACCTGTCTTGAAATCAA
This sequence comes from Astropecten irregularis, assembly GCA_963971285.1. NCBI lineage: Eukaryota > Metazoa > Echinodermata > Asteroidea > Paxillosida > Astropectinidae > Astropecten > Astropecten irregularis. The sequence continues at coordinate 13,308,373 of OZ020260.1, read as the reverse complement.
TTCCCCCGCCTTCTAAGACACCAATATTGCTGTTTTTATGCTTGAAAGTTTTTCCTTTCATCCATTAGGGCACCCTGGATCAATAAGAGAAAAAGTCAATTTTAGGCCAAAATTGACAAAAACGACAAGGGGTACCCCTTGCCATTTTGTTCAAATTTCACCATTTTTTGACCTGTCTTGAAATCAATTCCCCCGCCTTCTAAGACACCAATATTGCTGTTTTTATGCTTGAAAGTTTTTCCTTTCATCCATTAGGGCACCCTGGATCAATAAGAGAAAAAGTCAATTTTAGGCCAAAATTGACAAAAACGTCAAGGGGTACCCCTTGCCATTTTTTTACATGTCTTGAAATAAATTCCCCCGCCTTCTTAGACACCAATATTGCTGTTTTTACGCTTGAAAGTTGTTCCTTTCATCCATTAGGGCATCCTGGATCAATAAGAGAAAAAGTCAATTTTAGGCCAAAATTGACAAAAACGACAAGGGGTACCCCTTGCCATTTTGTTCAAATTTCACCACTTTTTGACATGTTTTGAAATCAATTCCTCCGCCTTCTAAGACACCAATATTGCTTATTTTATGTTTGAAAGTTTTTCCTTTCATCCATTAGGGCACCCTGGATCAATAAGAGAAAAAGTAAATTTTAGGCCAAAATTGACAAAAACGACAAGGGGTACCCCTTGCCATTTTGTTCAAATTTCACCATTTTTTGACATGTCTTGAAATCAATTCTCCCGCCTTCTAAGACACCAATATTGCTGTTTTTATGCTTGAAAGTTGTTTCTTTCATCTATTAGGGCATCCTGGGTCAATAAGAGAAAAAGTCAATTTTGGGCCAAAATTTACGAAAACGACAAGGGGTACCCCTTGCCATTTCGTTCAAATTTCACCATTTTTTGACATGTCTGGAAATCAATTCCCCCGCCTTCTAAGACACCAATATTGCTGTTTTCATGCATGGAAGTTGTCCCTTTCATCCATTAGGGCACCCTGGATCAATAAGAGAAAAAGTCAATTTTAGGCCAAAATTGACGAAAACGACAAGGGGTACCCCTTGCCAATTCGTTCAAATTTCACCATTTTTTTACATGTCTTGAAATCAATTCTCCCGCCTTCTAAGACACCAATATTGCTGTTTTTATGCTTGAAAGTTGTTCCTTCCATCCATTAGGGCACCCTGGATCAATAAGAGAAAAAGTCAATTTTAGGCCAAAATTGACAAAAACAACAAGGGCCCTTGCCATTTTGTTCAAATTTCACCACTTTTTGACATGTTTTGAAATCAATTCCCCCGCCTTCTAAGACACCAATATTGCTGTTTTTATGCATGAAAGTTGTTCCTTTCATCCATTAGGGCACCCTGGATCAATAAGAGAAAAAGTCAATTTTAGGCCAAAATTGACGAAAACGACAAGGGGTACCCCTTGCCATTTCGTTCAAATTTCACCATTTTTTTACCTGTCTTGAAATCAATTCCCCCGCCTTCTAAGACACCAATATTGCTGTTTTTATGCTTGAAAGTTTTTCCTTTCATCCATTAGGGCACCCTGGATCAATAAGAGAAAAAGTCAATTTTAGGCCAAAATTGACAAAAACGACAAGGGGTACCCCTTGCCATTTTGTTCAAATTTCACCATTTTTTGACCTGTCTTGAAATCAATTCCCCCGCCTTCTAAGACACCAATATTGCTGTTTTTATGCTTGAAAGTTTTTCCTTTCATCCATTAGGGCACCCTGGATCAATAAGAGAAAAAGTAAATTTTAGGCCAAAATTGACAAAAACGTCAAGGGGTACCCCTTGCCATTTTTTTACATGTCTTGAAATCAATTCCCCCGCCTTCTTAGACACCAATATTGCTGTTTTTATGCTTGAAAGTTGTTCCTTTCATCCATTAGGGCATCCTGGATCAATAAGAGAAAAAGTCAATTTTAGGCCAAAATTGACAAAAACGACAAGGGGTACCCCTTGCCATTTTGTTCAAATTTCACCACTTTTTGACATGTTTTGAAATCAATTCCTCCGCCTTCTAAGACACCAATATTGCTTATTTTATGTTTGAAAGTTGTTCCTTTCATCCATTAGGGCACCCTGGATCAATAAGAGAAAAAGAAAATTTTAGGCCAAAATTGACAAAAACGACAAGGGGTACCCCTTGCCATTTTGTTCAAATTTCACCATTTTTTGACATGTCTTGAAATCAATTCTCCCGCCTTCTAAGACACCAATATTGCTGTTTTTATGCTTGAAAGTTGTTCCTTTCATCCATTAGGGCATCCTGGATCAATAAGAGAAAAAGTCAATTTTAGGCCAAAATTGACAAAAACGACAAGGGGTACCCCTTGCCATTTTGTTCAAATTTCACAATTTTTTGACATGTCTGGAAATCAATTCCCCCGCCTTCTAAGACACCAATATTGCTGTTTTCATGCATGGAAGTTGTTCCTTTCATCCATTAGGGCACCCTGGATCAATAAGAGAAAAAGTCAATTTTAGGCCAAAATTGACAAAAACGACAAGGGGTACCCCTTTCCATTTTGTTCAAATTTCACCATTTATTAACATGTCTTGAAATCAATTCTCCCGCCTTCTAAGACACCAATGTTGCTGTTTTTATGCTTGAAAGTTGTTCCTTTCATACATTAGGGCATCCTGGATCAATAAGAGAAAAAGTCAATTTTAGGCCAAAATTGACAAAAACGACAAGGGGTACCCCTTGCCATTTTGTTCAAATTTCACCACTTTTCGACATGTTTTGAAATCAATTCCTCCGCCTTCTAAGACACCAATATTGCTTATTTTATGCTTGAAAGTTTTTCCTTTCATCCATTAGGGCACCCTGGATCCATAAGAGAAAAAGTCAATTTTAGGCCAAAATTGACAAAAACGACAAGGGGTACCCCTTGCCATTTTGTTCAAATTTCACCAATTTTTGACATGTCTTGAAATCAATTCTCCCGCCTTCTAAGACACCAATATTGCTGTTTTTATGCTTGAAAGTTGTTTCTTTCATCTATTAGGGCATCCTGGGTCAATTAGAGAAAAAGTCAATTTTGGGCCAAAATTTACGAAAACGACAAGGGGTACCCCTTGCCATTTCGTTCAAATTTCACCATTTTTTGACATGTCTGGAAATCAATTCCCCCGCCTTCTAAGACACCAATATTGCTGTTTTCATGCATGGAAGTTGTCCCTTTCATCCATTAGGGCACCCTGGATCAATAAGAGAAAAAGTCAATTTTAGGCCAAAATTGACAAAAACGACAAGGGGTACCCCTTGCCATTTCGTTCAAATTTCACAATTTTTTGACATGTCTGGAAATCAATTCCCCCGCCTTCTAAGACACCAATATTGCTGTTTTTATGCATGAAAGTTGTTCCTTTCATCCATTAGGGCACCCTGGATCAATAAGAGAAAAAGTAAATTTTAGGCCAAAATTGACAAAAACGACAAGGGGGGTACCCCTTGCCAATTTGTTCAAATTTCACCATTTTTTGACATGTCTTGAAATCAATTCTCCCGCCTTCTAAGACACCAATATTGCTGTTTTTATGCTTGAAAGTTGTTTCTTTCATCTATTAGGGCATCCTGGGTCAATTAGAGAAAAAGTCAATTTTGGGCCAAAATTTACGAAAACGACAAGGGGTACCCCTTGCCATTTCGTTCAAATTTCACCATTTTTTGACATGTCTGGAAATCAATTCCCCCGCCTTCTAAGACACCAATATTGCTGTTTTTATGCATGAAAGTTGTTCCTTTCATCCATTAGGGCACCCTGGATCAATAAGAGAAAAAGTCAATTTTAGGCCAAAATTGACAAAAACGACAAGGGGTACCCCTTGCCATTTTGTTCAAATTTCACCACTTTTCGACATGTTTTGAAATCAATTCCTCTGCCTTCTAAGACACCAATATTGCTTATTTTATGCTTGAAAGTTTTTCCTTTCATCCATTAGGACACCCTGGATCCATAACAGAAAAAGTAAATTTTAGGCCAAAATTGACAAAAACGACAAGGGGTACCCCTTGCCATTTTGTTCAAATTTCACCATTTTTTGACATGTCTTGAAATCAATTCTCCCGCCTTCTAAGACACCAATATTGCTGTTTTTATGCTTGAAAGTTGTTTCTTTCATCTATTAGGGCATCCTGGGTCAATAAGAGAAAAAGTCAATTTTGGGCCAAAATTTACGAAAACGACAAGGGGTACCCCTTGCCATTTCGTTCAAATTTCACCATTTTTTGACATGTCTGGAAATCAATTCCCCCGCCTTCTAAGACACCAATATTGCTGTTTTCATGCATGGAAGTTGTCCCTTTCATCCATTAGGGCACCCTGGATCAATAAGAGAAAAAGTCAATTTTAGGCCAAAATTGACGAAAACGACAAGGGGTACCCCTTGCCAATTCGTTCAAATTTCACCATTTTTTTACATGTCTTGAAATCAATTCTCCCGCCTTCTAAGACACCAATATTGCTGTTTTTATGCATGAAAGTTGTTCCTTTCATCCATTAGGGCACCCTGGATCAATAAGAGAAAAAGTCAATTTTAGGCCAAAATTGACGAAAACGACAAGGGCCCTTGCCATTTTGTTCAAATTTCACCACTTTTTGACATGTTTTGAAATCAATTCCCCCGCCTTCTAAGACACCAATATTGCTGTTTTTATGCATGAAAGTTGTTCCTTTCATCCATTAGGGCACCCTGGATCAATAAGAGAAAAAGTCAATTTTAGGCCAAAATTGACAAAAACGACAAGGGGGGTACCCCTTGCCAATTTGTTCAAATTTCACCATTTTTTGACATGTCTTGAAATCAATTCTCCCGCCTTCTAAGACACCAATATTGCTGTTTTTATGCTTGAAAGTTGTTTCTTTCATCTATTAGGGCATCCTGGGTCAATTAGAGAAAAAGTCAATTTTGGGCCAAAATTTACGAAAACGACAAGGGGTACCCCTTGCCATTTCGTTCAAATTTCACCATTTTTTGACATGTCTGGAAATCAATTCCCCCGCCTTCTAAGACACCAATATTGCTGTTTTCATGCATGGAAGTTGTCCCTTTCATCCATTAGGGCACCCTGGATCAATAAGAGAAAAAGTCAATTTTAGGCCAAAATTGACGAAAACGACAAGGGGTACCCCTTGCCAATTCGTTCAAATTTCACCATTTTTTTACATGTCTTGAAATCAATTCTCCCGCCTTCTAAGACACCAATGTTGCTGTTTTTATGCTTGAAAGTTGTTCCTTTCATCCATTAGGGCATCCTGGATCAATAAGAGAAAAAGTCAATTTTAGGCCAAAATTGACGAAAACGACAAGGGGTACCCCTTGCCATTTCGTTCAAATTTCACCATTTTTTGACATGTCTGGAAATCAATTCCCCCGCCTTCTAAGACACCAATATTGCCGTTTTTATGCAAGAAAGTTGTTCCTTTCATCCATTAGGGCGTCCTGGATCAATATGAGAAAAAGTCATTTTGGGCCAAAATTGACAAAAACAACAAGGGCCCTTGCCATTTTGTTCAAATTTCACCACTTTTTGACATGTTTTGAAATCAATTCCCCCGCCTTCTAAGACACCAATATTGCTGTTTTTATGCAAGAAAGTTGTTCCTTCCATCCATTAGGGCACCCTGGATCAATAAGAGAAAAAGTCAATTTTAGGCCAAAATTGACGAAAACAACAAGGGCCCTTGCCATTTTGTTCAAATTTCACCACTTTTTGACATGTTTTGAAATCAATTCCCCCGCCTTCTAAGACACCAATATTGCTTATTTTATGCTTGAAAGTTTTTCCTTTCATCCATTAGGGCACCCTGGATCCATAAGAGAAAAAGTCAATTTTAGGCCAAAATTGACAAAAACGACAAGGGGTACCCCTTGCCATTTTGTTCAAATTTCACCAATTTTTGACATGTCTTGAAATCAATTCCCCCGCCTTCTAAGACACCAATATTGCTGTTTTTATGCATGAAAGTTGTTCCTTTCATCCATTAGGGCACCCTGGATCAATAAGAGAAAAAGTCAATTTTAGGCCAAAATTGACGAAAACGACAAGGGGTACCCCTTGCCATTTCGTTCAAATTTCACCATTTTTTTACCTGTCTTGAAATCAATTCCCCCGCCTTCTAAGACACCAATATTGCTGTTTTTATGCTTGAAAGTTTTTCCTTTCATCCATTAGGGCACCCTGGATCAATAAGAGAAAAAGTCAATTTTAGGCCAAAATTGACAAAAACGACAAGGGGTACCCCTTGCCATTTTGTTCAAATTTCACCATTTTTTGACCTGTCTTGAAATCAATTCCCCCGCCTTCTAAGACACCAATATTGCTGTTTTTATGCTTGAAAGTTTTTCCTTTCATCCATTAGGGCACCCTGGATCAATAAGAGAAAAAGTAAATTTTAGGCCAAAATTGACAAAAACGTCAAGGGGTACCCCTTGCCATTTTTTTACATGTCTTGAAATCAATTCCCCCGCCTTCTTAGACACCAATATTGCTGTTTTTATGCTTGAAAGTTGTTCCTTTCATCCATTAGGGGCATCCTGGATCAATAAGAGAAAAAGTCAATTTTAGGCCAAAATTGACAAAAACGACAAGGGTACCCCTTGCCATTTTGTTCAAATTTCACCACTTTTTGACATGTTTTTGAAATCAATTCCTCCGCCTTCTAAGACACCAATATTGCTTATTTTATGTTTGAAAGTTGTTCCTTTCATCCATTAGGGCACCCTGGATCAATAAGAGAAAAAGAAAATTTTAGGCCAAATTGACAAAAACGACAAGGGGTACCCCTTGCCATTTTGTTCAAATTTCACCATTTTTTGACATGTCTTGAAATCAATTCTCCCGCCTTCTAAGACACCAATATTGCTGTTTTTATGCTTGAAAGTTGTTCCTTTCATCCATTAGGGCATCCTGGATCAATAAGAGAAAAAGTCAATTTTAGGCCAAAATTGACAAAAACGACAAGGGGTACCCCTTGCCATTTTGTTCAAATTTCACAATTTTTGACATGTCTGGAAATCAATTCCCCCGCCTTCTAAGACACCAATATTGCTGTTTTCATGCATGGAAGTTGTTCCTTTCATCCATTAGGGCACCCTGGATCAATAAGAGAAAAAGTCAATTTTAGGCCAAAATTGACAAAAACGACAAGGGGTACCCCTTTCCATTTTGTTCAAATTTCACCATTTATTTACATGTCTTGAAATCAATTCTCCCGCCTTCTAAGACACCAATGTTGCTGTTTTTATGCTTGAAAGTTGTTCCTTTCATACATTAGGGCATCCTGGATCAATAAGAGAAAAAGTCAATTTTAGGCCAAAATTGACAAAAACGACAAGGGGTACCCCTTGCCATTTTGTTCAAATTTCACCACTTTTCGACATGTTTTGAAATCAATTCCTCCGCCTTCTAAGACACCAATATTGCTTATTTTATGCTTGAAAGTTTTTCCTTTCATCCATTAGGGCACCCTGGATCCATAAGAGAAAAAGTCAATTTTAGGCCAAAATTGACAAAAACGACAAGGGGTACCCCTTGCCATTTTGTTCAAATTTCACCATTTTTGACATGTCTTGAAATCAATTCTCCCGCCTTCTAAGACACCAATATTGCTGTTTTTATGCTTGAAAGTTGTTTCTTTCATCTATTAGGGCATCCTGGGTCAATTAGAGAAAAAGTCAATTTTGGGCCAAAATTTACGAAAACGACAAGGGGTACCCCTTGCCATTTCGTTCAAATTTCACCATTTTTTGACATGTCTGGAAATCAATTCCCCCGCCTTCTAAGACACCAATATTGCTGTTTTCATGCATGGAAGTTGTCCTTTCCTCCATTAGGGCACCCCTGGATCAATAAGAGAAAAAGTCAATTTTAGGCCAAAATTGACAAAAAACGACAAGGGGTACCCCTTGCCATTTCGTTCAAATTTCAACAATTTTTTGACATGTCTGGAAATCAATTCCCCCGCCTTCTAAGACACCAATATTGCTGTTTTTTTATGCATGAAAGTTGTTCCTTTCATCCATTAGGGCACCCTGGATCAATAAGAGAAAAAGTCAATTTTAGGCCAAAATTGACAAAAACGACAAGGGGGGTACCCCTTGCCAATTTGTTCAAATTTCACCATTTTTTGACATGTCTTGAAATCAATTCTCCCGCCTTCTAAGACACCAATATTGCTGTTTTTATGCTTGAAAGTTGTTTCTTCATCTATTAGGGCATCCTGGGTCAATTAGAGAAAAAGTCAATTTTGGGCCAAAATTTACGAAAACGACAAGGGGTACCCCTTGCCATTTCGTTCAAATTTCACCATTTTTTGACATGTCTGGAAATCAATTCCCCCGCCTTCTAAGACACCAATATTGCTGTTTTCATGCATGGAAGTTGTCCCTTTCATCCATTAGGGCACCCTGGATCAATAAGAGAAAAAGTCAATTTTAGGCCAAAATTGACGAAAACGACAAGGGGTACCCCTTGCCAATTCGTTCAAATTTCACCATTTTTTTACATGTCTTGAAATCAATTCTCCCGCCTTCTAAGACACCAATGTTGCTGTTTTTATGCTTGAAAGTTGTTCCTTTCATCCATTAGGGCATCCTGGATCAATAAGAGAAAAAGTCAATTTTAGGCCAAAATTGACGAAAACGGACAAGGGGTACCCCTTGCCATTTCGTTCAAATTTCACCATTTTTTGACATGTCTGGGAAATCAATTCCCCGCCTTCTAAGACCCAATATTGCCGTTTTTATGCAAGAAAGTTGTTCCTTTCATCCATTAGGGCGTCCTGGATCAATATGAGAAAAAGTCATTTTGGGCAAAATTGACAAAAAACAACAAGGGGTACCCTTGCCATTTTGTTCAAATTTCACCATTTTTTGACATGTCTGGAAATCAATTCCCCCGCCTTCTAAGACACCAATATTGCTGTTTTTATGCATGGAAGTTGTTCCTTTCATCCATTAGGGCACCCTGGATCAATAAGAGAAAAAGTAAATTTTAGGCCCAAATTGACAAAAACGACAAGGGGTACCCTTGCCATTTTGTTCAAATTTCACCATTTTTTGACATGTCTTGAAATCAATTCCTCCGCTTCTAAGACACCAATATTGCTGTTTTTATGCTTGAAAGTTTTTCCTTTCATCCATTAGGGCACCCTGGATCAATAAGAGAAAAAGTCAATTTTGGGCCAAAATTGACGAAAACGAACAAGGGGTACCCCTTGCCATTTCGTTCAAATTTCACCATTTTTTGACATGTCTGGAAATCAATTCCCCCGCCTTCTAAGACACCAATATTGCTGTTTTCATGCATGGAAGTTGTTCCTTTCATCCATTAGGGCACCCTGGATCAATAAGAGAAAAAGTCAATTTTAGGCCAAAATTGACGAAAACGACAAGGGGTACCCCTTGCCATTTCGTTCAAATTTCAAAATTTTTTGACATGTCTGGAAATCAATTCCCCCGCCTTCTAAGACACCATATTTGCTGTTTTCATTCATGGAAGTTGTTCCTTTCATCCATTAGGGCACCCTGGATCAATAAGAGAAAAAGTCAATTTTGGGCAAAATTGACAAAAACGACAAGGGGTACCCCTTGCCATTTTGTTCAAATTTCACCATTTTTTGACATGTCTGGAAATCAATTCCCCCGCCTTCTAAGACACCAATATTGCTGTTTTTATGCATGGACAGTTGTTCCTTTCATCCATTAGGGCACCCTGGATCAATAAGAGAAAAAGTCAATTTTAGGCCAAAATTGACAAAAACGACAAGGGGTACCCCTTGCCATTTTGTTCAAATTTCACCATTTTTTGACATGTCTTGAAATCAATTCTCCCGCCTTCTAAGACACCAATATTGCTGTTTTTATGCTTGAAAGTTGTTTCTTTCATCTATTAGGGCATCCTGGGTCAATAAGAGAAAAAGTCAATTTTGGGCCAAAATTGACAAAAACGACAAGGGGTACCCCTTGCCATTTTGTTCAAATTTCACCACTTTTCGACATGTTTTGAAATCAATTCCTCCGCCTTCTAAGACACCAATATTGCTTATTTTATGCTTGAAAGTTGTTCCTTTCATCCATTAGGGCACCCTGGATCAATAAGAGAAAAAGTCAATTTTAGGCCAAAATTGACAAAAACGACAAGGGGTACCCCTTGCCATTTTGTTCAAATTTCACCATTTTTTGACATGTCTTGAAATCAATTCTCCCGCCTTCTAAGACACCAATATTGCTGTTTTTATGCATGAAAGTTGTTCCTTTCATCCATTAGGGCATCCTGGATCAATAAATGAAAAAGTCAATTTTGGGCCAAAATTGACGAAAACGACAAGGGGTACCCCTTGCTGTTTTTTCCATTTTTGATGAAAAATCAAATGTTCTGAAATGGTTTTAATTCTCGTCGCAGGGACGAAATACACCTGTTTTCCCATTATAAATGTAATTTTTTATAGTAATAAACTTCATGTACTACATTTTGTATGGTTATTATCAATAAACACGGAGATTATTCATAAAAACGGTTTCATCAAGAATATAATGATTGTCCTTGATAGTTTGTTGTTGTTGTTTGTGCATTAAACTGCTAATAGTTCTCTATGAGAGTATCTCTTATAATCAGTCATACTTTTAATATGAACATCAAATAACCACAAGGGAAATTGACTGGATTGATTAAAGTCATTAACAAGTGAACATTTGACAGTGAAATTGGGAATCGAACCCGGGACCCTGGAATGCAATACAGATATAGATATACGTATGAAGCTTGTGTGTGATTGATGGTAGATATACGTATGAAGATATACTCCAAACTGGGGGAACTACTGGGGGAACTACTCCAAACTGGGGGAACTACCGGGGGAACTACTCCAAACTGGGGGAACTACTGGGGGAACTACTGGGGGAACTACTCTATACTGGGGAACTACCGGGGGAACTACTCCAAACTGGGGGAACTACCGGGGGAACTACTGGGGGAACTACTCCAAACTGGGGGAACTACCGGGGGAACTACTGGGGGAACTACCGGGGGAACTACTGGGGGAACTACCGGGGGAACTACTCCAAACTGGGGAACTACCGGGGGAACTACTGGGGGAACTACTCCAAACTGGGGAACTACCGGGGGAACTACTCCAAACTGGGGAACTACTGGGGGAACTACCGGGGAAAGTACTGGGGGAACTACTCCAAACTGGGGAACTACTGGGGGAACTACTGGGGGAACTACTGGGGGAACTACTCAGTACTAGGGGAACTACTCCATACTGGGGGAACTACTCAGTATGTGATTGATGATAGATATACGTATGAAGCTTGTGTGTGATTGATGATAGCTGTATACATGTACTGTACATATGAAGTAAGAAACAGCTACAAACACATCGGAAACGACAAATTATTGTACAACATATCAGTCAAAAAGCCTGTGTGTATGAAGCTTGTGTGTGATTGATGATAGATATACGTATGAAGCTTGTATGTGATTGATGATAGATATACGTATGAAGCTTATATGTGATTGATGATAGATATACGTATGAAGCCTGTGTGTGATTGATAGATATACGTATGAAGCTTGAATGTGATTGATGATAGATATACGTATGAAGCTTGTGTGTGATTGATAGATATACGTATGAAGCTTGAATGTGATTGATGATAGATATACGTATGAAGCTTGTATGTGATTGATAGATATACATATGAAGCTTGTATGTGATTGGTGATAGATATACGTATGAAGCTTGTATGTGATTGATGGTAGATATACGTATGATGCTTGTATGTGATTGATGATAGATATACATATGAAGCTTGTATGTGATTGGTGATAGATATACGTATGAAGCTTGTATGTGATTGATGATAGATATACGTATGATGCTTGTATGTGATTGATGATAGATATACGTATGAAGCTTGTATGTGATTGATGGTAGATATACGTATGAAGCTTGTATGTGATTGATGATAGATATACATATGAAGCTTGTATGTGATTGGTGATAGATATACGTATGAAGCTTGTATGTGATTGATGATAGATATACGTATGATGCTTGTATGTGATTGATGATAGATATACGTATGAAGCTTGTATGTGATTGATGATAGATATACATATGAAGCTTGTACGTGATTGATGATAGATATACGTATGAAGCTTGTATGTGATTGATGATAGATATACGTATGAAGCCTGTGTGTGATTGATAGATATACGTATGAAGCTTGAATGTGATTGATGATAGATATATGTATGAAGCTTGTATGTGATTGATGGTAGATATACATATGAAGCTTGTACGTGATTGATGATAGATATATACATATGAAGCTTGTATGTGATTGATGATAGATATACGTATGAAGCTTGTATGTGATTGATGATAGATATACGTATGAAGCTTGTACGTGATTGATGATAGATATACGTATGAAGCTTGTACGTGATTGATGATAGATATACATATGAAGCTTGTACGTGATTGATGATAGATATACGCATGAAGCTTGTACGTGATTGATGATAGATATACGTATGAAGCTTGTACGTGATTGATGATAGATATACGCATGAAGCTTGTACGTGATTGATGATAGATATACGTATGAAGCTTGTACGTGATTGATGATAGATATACATATGAAGCTTGTACGTGATTGATGATAGATATACGTATGAAGCTTGTACGTGATTGATGATAGATATACATATGAAGCTTGTATGTGATTGATGATAGATATACGTATGAAGCTTGTACGTGATTGATGATAAATATACGTATGAAGCTTGTATGTGATTGATGATAGATATACGTATGAAGCTTGTACGTGATTGATGATAGATATACGTATGAAGCTTGTATGTGATTGATGATAGATATACGTATGAAGCTTGTATGTGATTGATGATAGATATACGTATGAAGCTTGTACGTATTTGATGATAGATATACGTATGAAGCTTGTACGTGATTGATGATAGATATACGTATGAAGCTTGTATGTGATTGATGATAGATATACGTATGAAGCTTGTATGTGATTGATGGTAGCTATACGTATGAAGCCTAGTGTGATTGATGGTAACTATACGTCATGCAGCCTGTGTGTGATTGATGAATATGAAGAAAATGGATTCAATTCTCCCCGCAGATGACAAATAGACCTGTTTTTAAGCTAAGAATGTTCTAAGGCACCTATTTGGAAGATTCCGACCACTTTGGGAAAAAGTCAATTTTGGGGCAAAAATGGCAAAAACGACAAGGGGTACCCCTTGCCGTTTTTTCAATTTTGGATGATAATTCAAATGTTCTGAAATGGATTCAATTCTCCCCGCAGATGACAAATAGACCTGTTTTTAAACTAAGAATGTTCTAAGGCACCTATTTGGAAGATTCGGACCACTTTGGGAAAAAGTCAATTTTGGGGCAAAAATGGCAAAAATGACAAGGGGTACCCCTTGCCGTTTTTTCAATTTTGGATGAAAATTCAAATGTTCTGAAATGGATTCAATTCTCCCCGCAGATGAGAATAGACCTGTTTTTCAGCTAAGAATGTTCTAAGGCACCTATTTGGAAGATTCCGACCACTTTGGGAAAAAGTCAATTTTGGGGCAAAAATGGCAAAAACGACAAGGGGTACCCCTTGCCGTTTTGTCAAGTTTGGATGAAAAATCAAATGTTCTGAAATGGATTCAATTATCCCCGCAGATGACAAATAGACCTGTTTTCAAGCTAAGAATGCTCTAAGGCACCTATTTGGAAGATTCCGACCACTTTGGGAAAAAGTCAATTTTGGGGCAAAAATTGCAAAAATGACAAGGGGGTACCCCTTGTCGTTTTTATCAATTTTGGCCCAAAATTGGCTTTTTCTCTAATTGATCCAGAATACCCTAATATATGAAAGGAAAAACTTTCCAGCATAAAAACAGCAATATTGATGTCTTAGAAGGCCATGGAATTGATTTCTAGACATGTCAAAAAATGGTGAAAATCGACCAAAATGGCAAGGGGTACGTACCCCTTGTCGTTTTTGCCAAATTTGGCCCAAAATTTACTTTTTTTTTCTAATTGATCCAGACTGCCCTAATGGATGAAAGGAACAATTTTTATGAATATAAACAGCAATATTGGTGTCTTAGAAGGCGGGGGAATTGATTTCAAGACATGTTAAAAAATGTTGAAAATTTACCAAAATAGCAAGGGGTACCCTTGTAGTTTTTGTCAATTTTGGCCTAAAATTTAATTTTTCTCTTATTGACCCAGGATGCCCTAATGGATGAAAGGAACAACTTTCATGCATAAAAACAGCAATATTGGTGTCTTAGAAGGCGGGGGAATTGATTTCAAGACATGTCAAAAAATGGTGAAATTTGAACAAAATGGCAAGGGGTACCCCTTGTCGTTTTTGTCAATTTTGGCCCAAAATTGACATTTTCTCTTATTGATCCAGGGTGCCCTAATGGATGAAAGGTACAACTTTCAAGCATAAAAACAGCAATATTGGTGTCTTAGAAGGCGGAGGAATTGATTTCAAGACATGTCAAAAAATGGTGAAAATCTACCAAAATGCAAGGGGTACATACCCCTTGTCTTTTTTGTCAATTTTGGCCCAAAATTGACTTTTTCTCAAATTGATCCAGAATGCCCTAATGGATGGAAGGAACAACTTCATGTGTAGAAACAGCAATATTGGTGTCTCAGAAAGCAATAGAAATGATTCCATGACGTGTGAAAAATGGGTGAAAATTAACAGAAATATTTTTGAAGAAGTTAAACATTCATTAGCAAGGATACGTTTCAGTTTAGTTTTATTTCTGTACAGACAACAAGTAAACTCTTTCCCTAATCCCAAATTACAGATCTTTTTGGCAAAGAATGTCATTATTCCAACATATTCCTATACAGAGATTGACAGCGCTGTTGTTAGTGGGCAAAATGTACGTACGAGATGAAAATACAAAATAGAAACCACATTTGTCATGTGAGTCTTAAAGCAACCAATAGCGTTATTCCCCTGAACCAAGTCGCCAAGTCGCCATGACGACCATTTAAACCAACCAATGAGGATGCAAATAGCAGGTCAAATGGATTTTGGAAATAGAAGTACGGATCAAACCATTCAGTATGGCAGCCATTGCTTGGATTTCTGTAAATTGTGAAGAAGTACCTTTCTAGGGATACGCTGCTTTAAATATTCAGACAAAACAACTGATATAGGATTGGAGGGACCCTGCCTATCGGATTCCATCGAAACATCTTTAACTGGTTTAACCGACGGCTTTCAAAGGTATAATGCATGATTGGTAATGTTCACAAAACAACACCACACTTTGTCTGATCAAACATGTACATGAAATAATAGATCTGTGAAAATTTGAGGTCAATCGGACATTATGAGTCCCGAGAAATTGGGAAAAACAACCTTTTTTTCTCATAAAACATAAAGAAAGTTTTTGATCTTGCTGAGACAAAAATTATTTGTTTTACACCCTTCTAAATAGGTTCATCATGTCCATCTTAATACCATGTAAGTTATAGGTAAATGTGTGAAAATTTCTGGTTTGGTTTGTTACCAATCATGTAATTTCCCTTTAAGACTTTTCAAATTCTACAATAGTTTTTTCACGACTAAACCCAAGAGAACAACAAAAACAAAATCAAAATATCAACCTCATTACTGAACAGAAATCATAAATAACATTTGAAATACATATTTGTTACCATTTGTTTGTTTTTTCAAAATAAAATATTTCACGGTTAAAGTAAATTATATCAAATATATTTTTGTTTCTAAATGTCTGTTAAGTAATTTTTTTCTATACATATCTTTATCTCATGTTAATTCTGTGAGAAAGAAACAAAAAAAAAGCAAGGAAATAGATCAAAGAAAATTATAGCAAATAAAACAATTTCAAGAAAACAAAAAGTACATAAGAATTTTGTTTCTATAATTGTCTGTTATCATTCATTTTTTTACTTTTGAAATGCATTTCAGTCACCAAGGTAATATTGTGTTTTATACAAATGGGTACTTTCTGCCACACATAGGGCTAGGGCCTGGGGGATAGGGTTGGGTCACTTCCATAAAGTTGTAAAATTCAAATCTGCAAACATGTGAAAACGAGACAAATTTTGTGTCATGTGCCAGCGTATTTCTTAAATTGGTGCCAATTTCATTGGCACTCTTAAAGGCAGCGTACATGATTTGCAAGGCCTCCAACAAAGAATTATTGAGTTTGAGACAGAAAATGGACCCAACAGTTCGTAAACAGTGCAAACAGTCACCATGGAAAATCTTGGTTCATCAGATACTGGGTTTTTCAAGGAAATCAAGATTGAGTTTTTTTTTTTTAAAGATCATTCATCCAAACATGAAACAACGTCTGTAAGGAAGTTTAAAACCTTCACTTCTGTTTAAGTACCAAATTCAGCCCAAACGCACATCTTTGCAAATCCTACATGCTCCCTTTAAACGATGGATTCTGTTCTAACTGAGCAATTTACATTTCATGTCACTACTCATTGTACGCACTGCCAAAGGCACGCAAACCTTCGAAGTGACTTATTGCAACTTGTCTGAACCTTTTCTTGCGGAATTTATGCCCTCAAATTCGCTTGCTTTTTCAAAATTCATTAAGCATGAGACTGCATTAGACTGCATATCCTACTAGCCTTTGGTGCTAAGCATATCACCAAATACCACACAATATCGATGGAGTCTACATTTTTTCAAGGACACGCGTAAAAAACAACAACAAAATCACCGACAGTAGAAAGCTCTACTTGTAAACAAAAATCGAACAAAATTGTGACGTTATTGGAATGTTCTTTCAAATGATATCAATTTGACATTAAATATAAACCCTTTGTCACCTTTCATGCATTTTTACGTTTCCTTTTCCAACACAAATCTGAAAATTACTAAAAGAAAACTTTGGTTGAGAGGACAAATTCTCTATGGTTAGTTCATGATACATATATTTTACAATTTTGAATTTCTTTTCCATGAAATTATTTCACATTTCTATTTTGGATTGCAGTTGCTTTGTTTACGTCACTGCAAACAGAAATGAAACACGAGTCACTTTTCAATTTCTTTTTTGAGGACAAATTCTGTATGGTTCGTTCATGATACATATTTTACAATTTTGAATTTCTTTTCCATGAAATTTTTTCACATTTCAATTTTGGATAGCAGTCGCTTTGTTTATATCTCTGCAAACAGAAATGTAACATGAGTCACATTTCAATTTCGTTTTTGACCAAAACGGATGATTCCTTGCCGTAAAAGAATACGAGCGAGTGACATGTATTGCAATTTTTCACAAAAACAAAAAAACAACTAACGAAACTAAAATAAACGGTCCAAATGAGATTTGGAAGCACAAATATGGGAATTCCCTATTCCATAGGCCCCTATCTGTGCACGATAATGATACAATCATACAGTTTGTAAAAAGTGTTGGGCAAAGATCAGTCTTGTGCCCTGAATCCATTCCATGCTACAGCCTGCATTACAGGTTACCAGTCTACTTTACATTTCTTTGTTGGCGCTGTAACAGAATAGTAAATTGTACACTATAAATTGGTATGTGTACAAAGTGCATGATAATTCTTAGGCAGCCTCTGCACTTTCAGAAACAGTGCATCAGAATTTTGTGATATATGCAAATCACGAACAGCACCCTCTACCAATCAATGCTAGCCAGTCAACATGCAACAGGTTTTCAAGATCATTTACAAGATTATTTTTTACTATAAAGAATCTCAAATCTTTCTTGACAATTCAATCGTTGATTCCTCCTCGATTTGAGTTGAAGAAAATCACGATCACCATTTCCAAGATCGTGACTGAAGGTTCGTCCTCCGTGCGTCCAACAAAATTCAGATCACAGAGCGATTTTTGTTCCTGAAGATTGATGAAATGACCACATTTTCGAAATGGAATCCAAAAGCTGTTAAAGAAATTTGGCCGAGTTGAGGGAATTACCTCGTCATCGCACAAGGTGAACCGAACTAGCAAATCTGAGAAATTTTCTGACCCACTCCTCTGCGATCACAAGAGACAACAACGATACCTGACGGCATCTTGAAAATTTTAATCCCAGGCCTTAGTCTGCAGACTTTTCGGCCACTGCAAATCCGATCACGTTCTCCAAATCACACAAAAAAAGAAAGTCTTAAGGCACTTTGGAATCCAAATTTCATGGCAGCTTTACAGCGGGGCGAACTGAATCCTGTTCTGGTACTTCCCCGAAAGTGCTGATTGGTCCTGGAGTTTTTAAACAACTGCTAAGTGGCTGATTCGGAAGGGAATCATCTCTGAAATCGAACAGCGCATGGATTTGATGTCCAAATCACAATTGACGACAAATTGTAGCATTTTCGCGATCCATCGCACATGAAAACAAAAATCACTGCTGTTTTTCCATCGACACACAATTTTCTGCCTGCGAAAATATCACAACTCTTCATGATTCGGTCCTAAATTGTGTGATTTAATCCTTGGTATCGCGGTCTCTTTGCTGAGCGATTCACATCGCAAACTCTGAACACAGACTTGGAGTTTCTGTTTTGGTCGAAGATGGCCGTCAAATGATCCTAAGTTTCATCACATGAACGGTCTTCACAAAACGAGCAATTTCTGCCGGTCAGATTCCAATCAAATTGGCTTGGCGGAGTTAAAATGCCGGGCCGAGGTTTTTCCGATGACCAAGCTGGCAATGAAACATGCAAGAGGGGGAATCTTGGCAACATAAACAAAAGAAGCAAACTCCACCACGCTGGGAAAGGATGAAGATAGTTTGAGTACATGCTCTCATATTTTTACATCATCAAGGGTACAGTCAAAGAATCTTTTTTATAAAAAGAGTCCAGCTGTTTTATGTTTTGCTGCTTTGGTCTGAGAAAAAGACAACAACTTGATAGAAGTTCATACGAAGTTTCTTTAATGCAGGAGTAATGTTTAAGTAGCAGCGTTTGTGGATGATGAATCCGAGCACTGAGAATCATACGTCCACCAGCGTACCGCTACAGCATTTGCAAGGGGCAAAGTCTCGGTCTAGAATGGTTCCCCGGTCGATGATGTGATTCCCGCCGATTTGCTCAAGGAGTTCCATGATCTGCTGGGCTGTGTGGTCGGCCTGGCTGCTGGGGGGACTGTGGGGGCCGTTGTCCAGGGTCTGGTTGTGGGCCGTGTGGTAGTGGTCGGCCATATCCGTGGCGTCCTCAGCGCTCTCTGTGCTGCTGATTGACGGCCAGTCGTCACTCTCGTCTGAGTAGAGAGATAAAAACAATTTCACATAATGATATTTCTGGCTGTGTATGGTAGACGTACACACTATAAAGGTTTGTAACAGTAACGGGCAATAGTGCCTTCGCATTGTTTAATACTGCGACATTGATGAGAACCAGGGCCTAATTTTATGGATCTGCTTAGCACAGAATTTGCCGCTTATGATCATCATTCTCCGCTTAATGTCTGCGCTCTCCAAGTAAGCGAGAAATCCCTGCTTACAAGCACACAACTAGAAACTCCTTGCTAATCCATGAAACATGATCTCATTTTCTGCTTCCTAAGCGCCGATTCTACACTTAAGCAGACCCATGAAATTGGGTCCTGGAGCCAATTTCATGGAGCTGTTAAGCACAATAAAAATTGCTTAGCATAAAATATCTTGCACAATAAAACAAACCACATTTAAAAATTCCATTTGATATTCATGGTCAGTGAGCAACAGCCAAAGAACAATCACAAGTGATGGAAACACACAACACATGGAAATTTGGTTGTCAATCCTGTTTTTAATCAGACAGGGATTTCATGGTTAGCAAATTGTTGTGCTTTGCAGGGCCATGAAATTGGGTCCCGGTAGGAACTCTATGTCACAATCAGCTCTAGCCATGTAAATGGTCAACGATGACTTTTTGGTATAGCGCCCTCTCTAGACCAACAAGGTCCAGTGATATTAAGACCAAAATACCCCCAATCCCCGAGACGGACCCCAAATCAATCAATCAATCAAGAGGACATTTATTCAATGTTGTCAATATTTATACAGGGTGTCCCAGAAAAAACGCAACACTGTGTCGGGACCCATTTTATTAAAATTAAACTGTTTATCACTTCAGGATTCAGATATGTAATAGAGCAATGTCTTAGCTATCACCATGTAGAATTTAAAGAAAATTGGACTCAAATTGGCGAATATATGACCAATTGAAAGAGTACTCCTTAAAAACAAATTTGCAAGGATAACAGGCATAGTGGTCAATACACACATAATGTGTATGAAAGAAAGATGAAAATCAGGTTTTGAGGTTCGGTAATTCAGTCTTGGTTTTTTCACTCAATTTTAGTTCAATTTTGCTCAAATTCTACATGGTGATAGCCAAGACATAGTTGTATCACATATCTTAATCTTGAAGTGATAAACAATTTAATTTTCATATAATAGTTCTCGACACAAGTGTTGCATTTTTTCTGGGACACCCTGTACAATGAGAAAACACAGCGTACATTTGTTACAGATTACTGTAAATATCATTAATGTATCGTTTATCATTATGTACATAAAATCAACAAGAAATTATGGCAACAATTAGGTATCAGAATAAGCAACAGCTTTTGTACCCTAACCTATGGACAGACAACGAGGAAGCAATGAAAATAAATAAACAAACACGCAGACACAAAGACAAGGAACAAACAGAACATAACATACAGTTGACAAGTGTCAACTCACCGTCAAGATTGGTACTGTCCAAGCTCCCAGTCAGCATCTGATGCTTCTTCTCGTGGTGATGCTGGTGGTTGTTGTGGGTATGGTGGTTACCAACTGAACCACCGAACGGTGAGGCAGGGCTGTTGACAGGGTTGGCCCCACCGGGAGTCAGGCCAGGGCCAGGGGAGCTGCCTAGGAAGGATGGTAGCTGGTTGGATAGGTGGCTGGGGGACGGTGACTTCTTCTCCTGGATCAGCTGCATCATCAGATTCTGAAGCTGGTTCAGCTTTTGCTGCAAAGGCAAAAGGAAACAAATTGTGGAATCTTAGCGGACAGTGGAGGCAATTTATGAAATATGGGCGGCCACAGCAAGGGGAGATTAAATGATCACAACTAAGAATAGTAAGACGACAACCACTGTCACTCATTTGTAATGGCAGGAAAATGGACCTTTTCAGACAATCAGTAATTGCTCGGTGATGCATGAATTGGATTGCATTGAAATCTCGTCAGAACACATGACCTGGGAGATAGTGAATGCTATAGACTAAAAATCAAATAGCTGAAAACATACAATTTCTTTTAACATTTTTTTTTCCAATTTTTTTTGGGGGGACACTATGTATAGTTTGTGGATAGTGGATATGGAGATTGTTTATAGTGGATATGGAGTTTGTGGATAGTGGATAGTAGCCATGTACTGTGTATATTTACCTGCATCTCCTCTTTATCCTTGGCTAGGGATACCACAAAACGTTCTCTCTCCTCCTGTCGTCTCTTCATCATGTCTCGTTGACTGTGATACAAACTGATGTATTCACCTACAAATATTAACAACCATCCACTAATTATATACAAACAGTTAAAAATAGCATGTGTGGATTGTCAACATTAGATGTTGTGTACACTGTGCCCTGGTAGAGATCCCTGCAGTCTAATCTTGGATTCGATCAGACCGATCCAGTACGCCCCTCCCACTGCACACGTTTCATTTATAGACACTTCATAAATTTATCCCTATCGAGATTCCAAGCAACTCTTAGTAAAGCAAGGCTCGAACTTATCACTAGCCCGGCAGTCATTGTCTAGTAAAACCTACCGTGGGCTAGTAAAACACACCAATTTGTTAGCCCGGCGGACTAGTACAAAATGTAGATACTGTACATTACTAACAGTTTAAGCTGAATCTTAAACATGGAAGGAAACAGAACCTGTTCTTCTATGGCACAGAGAATTTTCGACTGGATTTCATCAAATATCACGATCAGTCCGACAACCCTAGACTGCCGTGTTGCGTCATGATTGATTAATCTTGTGTTAAATTTAGTAAGGGATAGACACTTCCTGCGGGCTAGTAACAAACTTGATTTTATTTATTGTTCACTGAAAAGACCGACCACTATAATGAACAATTTCTGTGCATCCCAGCATGTTCGCTACAGTGGCATTCCACTGTATACTGCAAATAATCAACAGGAACTGATTCCTGCATCGGTTTGCGACTGACCTATCGTCTCGGTCTCGCCGGAGAGTTGTAAGTTGATGTGTTCCAGCTCTTGGCATCGCTCACTCAGCTCAGCCTTCTCCCTCATGACGCTGGCAAACCGATCCTGTAGCATCTCCATGGCAGTATTCATGGTCTCAAACGCCTCCTTAGAGACAAACTGGACATCCGGCAGCACGGCAGGTTCTGCAAGGACATACAGAATGCTGGTTAGTGGATTGTGTGGAGTACACTGTGGATATCAACTGATTTTAGTGGAATGTCTTTGCCTTGTGCATGGCAGGTTCCGCCAATTACAAACAAGAATGTACAAAGGTACAAAGGATGATCCACAGAATTCAGAATGCCAAAATTGCTATTATTTGATGATCGGTCCAAAAATTCAACAAATACAGAATTATGGTTAGTGGATAGTGGAGTACATTGTGGATATCAACTGATTAGTGGACTGTCCTTGTCTTGTGCACGGCAGGTTCTGCCAATAAACGGGACCGTCCAAAGATACAAAAGATGTGTCATAAAAACAGAGACCTCAGAATGCTGACATTTACAAGATTCTTGAATTTGACAATCGGCCACAAATTTCAACAAATAAAAATTGATGGTTAGTGGATAGTGGGGAGTACATTGTGGATATCAACTGATAGTGGATTGTACTCACCATCTCCCTCTTGTCTCTGCATCTGCTCCATTTGATGGAGGAGTGCATGGTGCTGAGCTTGTTGCTCATGGAATGAATCAGTGAGTTGATTGCGCTCCATCTCCAGCTGTCTGACGGCCGCCGTCAGTGAGTCAACCTACGACAAACACAGAATCAACAAGAATCAACAAGCTGTGGAATTATCCACTAGATCTTCGGTCTGACACACCAGAGGTTGATTTCACCAAACTCATCATAACTTACTATCAATTGTAGGACTCATGATGCATTACAGTCCTACGTAGGATATGATGGGTTATCCTTCATAACTAGAGTTACGATCAATCGTAGGGCTTCGTGAAATCGACCTCAGGGCAAGTATCTCACAAACATGACCAAGACCAATCATAAAATGCACATGAAGGTACAAGGTACTGAGGTAATAACGTCAACCTGTCTAATACATGAGTTGTAAATTTGTGAAATGAAGCCCTAAGCAGACCTATCGGCTATTAAAGGTATTGTAAATTAATACAGTATACATAATACACTGCTATAGCAATGATGCATGTATTCGACAACTAGTGCCCTTCTCACAGCTCAGCTCTGGCTCTGGCTTCGTCTCTGTAATCCATATGCAGAAAATATAGGTTGAAGTTTTTCATTGAAGCTGAAGCTCTGTTTTTCTTTTCAAACCAGAGAATCTACTTCCGAATTGCAGCCAAAAGCCTCTATTTTGAAACCCGTAATTTTAGAATAGATTCATGAAATGGAGCCAGAGCCTGAGCTGGAGACGTCTGTCTACTGAAAGCCCCCTGGTCCCCCAGTCAGGTTCTGGTCTGGTAACCCTGTCTCCTCTTCATATCTCACCATGTCATCCCTGGAGAATATAGACCCTCCGTCTTCAGTGCTGATGTTCAGTGGGGATGCTGCTGCAACCTCAGCGTGGCGTCTCTCCGTGTTGGCAATCCGCACCCTCAACTCGCTGTTCTCCTCCGTCAGATCCCGAAGTCTCATCTGAAAATAGACGTTTATTGAGAGAACCTGAGTGTCTGATTGGTTGAATGTGGTCACATGGGGGATTTAAACCAGCCACTCATGACAACCATGGGCAATTCATGCAATCTGATTGGTTGACAAAAGCCAAGGACAACTCACATAGGGAGTATTAAAACCTAACCATATACATAGTGTTTCCAGGACTAGCAATCAGGATAAAATGCTCAGGCTAATCTTTTGGATTTCTTTTTTTGCAAATTATTTTTCTTTTCACAAACATGAACGTAAAATTCTGTTTGAGTAACCGAGGCTTAATAATGAAGTTAACTTCACTAACTTAAATTAATTTAACATGCTTATTTTGCCAAAATTGCAGAAATGGGTCTAGCTGAGTAATAGTCAAGGATATACTCTTATGAAAAAGTCTTAAACAAAAATAAGGATCCTGAAGGATTGAAACACGTCAGACCATCCCAACTCCAAGCATTTTATAAATTTCAGGACTTTATTTTGGTTGATGAGCAGTTTACAGCAGTTTATTACTTGTATTAAAACATAAATTTTAAATTTGGTAGGGCTTGGTCTTTTCATGTTTATGTCTAAGCATCGAACACCGATTTGGGTCTGGGACTAAGCTAGTATCTAATATCATGATTAGGGTTCAACTTGTGGCACAGCAATGAGCCGTTGGCATATACAGAATCAACAATGTCATTCAGAAATGTTGGTATTTGAAATAAAAAACACAATGGAGCAATAAAATTCAAATTAACAATTCATTCAATGAAGCCTCTCTCAAAAAAAACTTGGGTTTCTGGTTCGTTTGTTTGGTGGAACTGTTTTCATACCTGCGCTGCAGTTAGATCTTTCTGGAGTGTCTCGTTAATGTGACTCTGTGCTTCGTAGTGATGGACTCTGTCGGCCATTGTGGCTTGTTGCAGGAGCTGCTTATTCAGACTGTGAGTCTGTTCCTTCAGTAGGTCGCACTCGTTCACTTTGGAATGTAACTGCAGCAGTTTCAAACAAAGCGACAAAATACGAAATTTATTTGGTCTGTACGATTTTACTCAACCAGGAGATGTATATTGTTTCCCTTTAAGGGAGAAAAATTGTAATGCTGGTCGGGCCCAGCCACTGCAAACCGAGGCCAGGCCCAGGCCTTTGGGCCTGAAATCTTCCTCTTATCAGCCCTGAACTTTACTACAACAGAGCTGCTTAGAATCAATAAAGCCTGGCTTCTGCATACTGTCCATGATCAATGTGGACTCAATCTGTCAATCAGGTTTAGTGCCAACTATGATCCAGGACACAGCAGGAGCTTCACGTTGATAGTTCAAAGCTGGGGATTACAAAAGCCCAAGAGCCCAGGCAAAGCCCAGGCCTGGCCAGGCTTTTCAACTATGATCCAGGACACAGCAGGGGCTTGCAGTTGATAGTTCAAGGCTGGGGATTACAGAAGCCCAAGAGCACACACAGAGCCCAGGTCTGGCCAGGCTTCTCAGTGGCTGGGCCCAACCAGTATGAAAGTTTCTCTCCCTAAGATCAAATAACAGTTGCATTTGTGGATTTATATAATAGATCGGAATGATTCAGAATCAAAATGACTGATTGCGTTCGTACCTGATCCTTCATGTCTTTGAGTTCATCCTCTTGCTGTCCGAGTCGACTTGCTAGTTCCTGACCAATGTGCTGCTCTGACTTCAAACTTGATAGCATCTCCATGTTATCATTGGTCTAAATCAACCAAAAACAAGAATAATCATCAAATAACCACAAGGGAAACGGACTGGATGAAATTGGAGTTTTAGGAGTTTTGGGAGACTGAAGGGCAAAGACGAAAGATACAATATATGGCATCTGCACTAGTAAGCAGGAGGTCGTGGGTTCGAATCCCACCTGAGCCAGCACATGATTTTTCATGTGTGCTCAAAAGGCACTTAGTGAAGTGCTTATCTATGTTGTTGAAGGGCAATAAATTGTTTGCATATTTCTATCTCCCAATAACAGATAAAAATATACAACATTTATATTGTGCAGCTATTATATTAATATACTCTACTGGGCATTACAAAATTATTATCATCCCTGGTCATTGGGCCACAATTTACATTCCTGAAACAATCTCAACTCCCTGGGGAGTATACAGCCCCGTGCTACCGTATTCAGTGCACAGAGGCTTATCAAACCACAAAGCCACCTCTACCCCGGCCTTGCAGGTACCCATTTACACCTGGGTGAAGAGGAGCAATATGTGACAAAGTGTCTTGCCCAAGGATTCAAACACCATAAGCCCATGGCTGGATTCGAACCCACAATCTATAAATTGACCACAAGACCTTGAATTTGACATGCAAGACCACTTGGCCACAGCACCCAACGATGCAGAACACAGAGGGGTAAGAATGCAAGAAGTTCACTGACCATCTTGACGAAAGCCGACTGCAGCTCCCCAAGCTGTATCTTGAGCTCTTTGTTCTGGGCCATGGCTCGGCTGATGGTGGCCTTGTCTCCCTGGATGCTCTCCAAGAGGGCGCTACGGTCTATACCCTCCTCCTGGAGATGGGCTAGCTGCCTCTCCAAGTCATCCACCCTGTCTTCCTTCTCCTGATACAGACGGCTCAGCTGGGAGTTATCGCTCACCTAATCAAGAGGAAAAGACATGCACAGAAGTCATAATTGTGCAAATTTGATGCATTACAAATTGTGTTTTGTGTAAGGATCTAACACAAACTATTCTTGTTCTTACAGGTGTTGTTATTACCCCCATCACTGTACGTGTAGCCTTAAGACTTGGATTATTAAATTAATGCCTACTTAGTTGTTTTTTTTTGTATTCTTCATCGGTATTATCGTTACGGTGGCAAAAGGAAGCCCCAAGTAAGTTTATTATTGATGGTTGTAACAACAACAAACAAATGGAAAATAATAAATTACGCCGCAGATTTAACAAAATTTTGATAATCGTTTTGGTCCAACTCCTTGCCTTGGTTCCCAAGCTTTCCCCATGTTTGTTTTTACAGAGTCCATTGGTTACTCTTATCATAAACTGGTCTTTCTTGGTGCGATCCCGTACCTGTTGATGATACTGCTGATGCACTGACTGCTTCTCAGCTTCAAGTTCTTGTATTCTCTGCTCGAGGTTCTCCATCTCCTCTCTGCTGACAAGGTCCTCTCGATTCGACTCTACGACTTTATCAATTTGACAGGAATAAAAGCCACGGTCACCAAATGAATTCATGAAATTGTTAAGGACAGAAGTAGAAGTAAATGACAGAATGAATGTTATGCTCAGCAAACAACAGCCAAATACAAGTCAAAAGCAGTAAATATCACATGAAAATGTGGTTGGTAATCCTGTTTGATCAAGGAATACCTTTCATGCTTAAGCAAATTTTGTGCTTAAGCAGCTCTATGAAATTGGCCCCAGCTGACAGCCATGAGTTGGAGGCTGCTCACATCAGGCTTTGCATTCTTACCTTTAGCTTCTTCCATGGCTTGGATCCGTCTCTGAAGTTCAGCCTGCTTTTCCAGTAACCCTCGCTTCTCCTGTTCTCCAATTTGTAGCTGAAAAGAAAAACAGTACTTATAAAGTTAAGAAGGCCTGATGTCTTGATCCCAGCAGGATCTTTCTCAAAAGCTGCTCAGAATTAGAGCCTGACGTTCCGATCCTAGCAGGATCTTTCTCAAAAGCTGCCTGGAGTAAGGAGGGCCTGACAATTTCTGATCCTAGCAGGATCTTTCTCGAAGACTGCCAGGAGTTAGGAGGGACTGCCAAGAGTTAGGAGGGCCTGACATTCTGATCCTAGTAGGATCTTTCTCAAAGACTGCTTCGAGTTAGGAGGGCCTGACATTTCGATCCTAGCAGGATCTTTCTGCAAGGCTAAATGACTAGAGGACAAGAACATGCAAGTAAAGATACACTTAAATGGATGAGAGGATCAGAACAAAGGGGGACAGAGTGACCAGGGAAACAGGGAAAGTATGCAACAGGGATGGGAACAGGGGAACAGGGATGTAAAAGACAAGTCCTATTAAAACCCACCCACCTGTTGGGCAAGTTCCTGAGCTTGTTTCTGATAATGTTCCGTGTGCTTCTGAAACTGCTGAGCTAGCTGCTCCCTCTCCGCTGTCAGCTGCTGGAAAGACTGGTTATACTGTCAACAAAAACAAACAAACAAACAAACAAGATTGTCATCTGATTGTTGTCATAGTTAATACCCAATAGACTCAACCATTGAGACATTCCTGACTAGCTATTTAACCAATTATCCCAATGAATCCATTTGGACAAACATCCCTTTGGCATAATTTGATTTCAAATTCACCCACCTGGACGAGTTTACTCTCTAGCTCGGCTTTCTCTTCCTGCGATCTCAGCAAAGCATTCTGGGTATCCTGCTGAGTGCCCTGATTGGTCAGCTGGTTGGCGCGGAGTTCAGCCGCGCTCAGACGGGTCCTTAGTTCCTGGGCTAGCTGCTCGAGTTGTGAGGCTTCGGCGATCTGATGGTTTGAATAGGGGTAGTAATTTGATTAATAATAGTGGATTTTTGTATATCGCTGGTATCCACTGTAAACGGCGCTCATGGCACATTATCATTATCCCTGGTCATTGGGCTACATAAACATTCCTGAAACCACCTCAACTCCCTGGGGAATATACAGTCCCAGTCGCTAAAAGCACACAAAGGCTAACCTAGCACAAAGCCATCTCTACCCTCACAAGTACCCATTAACACCTAGGTAAAGAAGCAATATGTGACAAAGCATCTTGCCCAAGGATGCAAGCACCATAACCCATGGCTGGATTCAAACCCACAATCTGTAAATTGACCACAAGATCTTGAATACGACATGCCAGACCACTTGGCCATTGCACCCCAGGTAAAATAACTGGTTCTAACAGGTGCTGATGTTACATGCACACAAGATGGTTGATGCTAACAAAATTTTACCAGAATTTGGCAGAATGACAAATTAGATAAAAAGACAAGGATTCTGATTGAGGAGTTGTACCTTAGTTTTCAGCAAACTGGCGGTCTCTGAGTTGCGCTGTGATAAGTCGTCGTTAGATTTCCTATGAAGGAAAAATGAAAAAAATCACAAAAAAATCACTCAAACCACTTCAAATGACATCTGGGTGTCATAAGAGATTTTGACGGTTGAACGGTGAACAAATTGACTGGAGTGGGAATCGAACCTGCAACCTCCAAAATACCGTACCGGCAGTCTACCAACTGAGCTATCCAGCCCAAATCAAGCTCCAGTAAATTTTCATTGTCCAGATTTTGATGTTGTTTAATTCTGACACAAGTGAAATATAGGAATAGCAGATAGCTTTATACATACAGACATGACAAAAGATCTACAAATCATCAAAACTTACTTCAGTTTGTAAACCTCTATTGTGAGCGCATCTTTATCTTTATCGAGGCCTTTACTCGTCTGCAAGGAGTCAAAGATGAGAAAAACGTCGGATTAGCGGATGTTGGAGCAGAAATGGAAAGAAAAAAGGATAACCGTGGAACTGGAACCATCTCTAGCAAGGAAAGGATTATTCATCACAGTAGATACAGATGGTAGTGATGTTTCGGCTGCTGGAACTGCTAACGCTAGCCTTCATCAGGCAAATGAAGAACTGCATGCTGCGGTGGAACCATCTCACAAGTGTTTAGTGGCAGAAAATAAGCTCCTGGTATTTCTGATATACTTCAGACTGCAAACATCTTTTGTGTGGGGTTAAAGATGTGTAGGAATACACTCTTAACCGTAGCAACAGCTGGGACAAGACAGAATCAGTATTCATAAACATGAAACTCCAGTAGGAAACCTAGGCTTGCTTGCGATGAATATTCCTGTGCTTAGATAATCAGTTTCTACGTACCTAGTGTTTTCAACAGTAGCCCTTAAGCCCAATTTTGAAAAGCTGCTTAACAAGGAAAATGACTAGCCATTCTGCAGAGTGCCAGCCACACGCAATACAACCTGCATGGGATTTTGGCTGCTAACCATCAGTCAAACATTCCTGTGCTAAGCAACTTGATCAAACTGGTATCTTGTACAAGCAATATTACAATCCCATGCTTTACCTTTTGAAACTGTTGGCTGGTGGACGTGGCACTTGTTAGATCTCGCTCTAGTTCGGCTACACGTTGTCTGGACGCTTGCAGACGACTGGATAGGTTATCAGCTTCACCTGTGAACAGTCATTGGAACAAATGATCCATAAAATCATTTACAAGCTCAACTTTTTTAACTGTGAGTTAAGCTCAATGAATTAAAAAATAAAAACTCTGGTAATTTTGGACTCAGTAAAAACTATGAGATCTGTTGAACTCACTGATTTAAAAACTCAGGTTCTTTTCAGAATGACACACACATCTGAGTTTTAACTGAGTTGTAACCCCGTTAATGATGTTTTTGTGTTGTTTCCATGGTAATCTCTTCCCATACTTGCCTGATTTTTGCTTGAGACTCTGCTGGCTCTGTGCTAGGCCACTCTGGAGGTCGGACTTCTCCGAGACCAGAATCCCGATGGTCTGGATGTGAACTTGTAACTGTTCCCTGAGGGAGCTCTGCTCCTTGAACAATTTCTGCTCTGCTTCCTTCCGCTCCTGAGGAGAGAAAAAACAACGGCCAAACATCAGCGCTTCAAAATATGTCTGCCTATAGGGGTGCAAATTTTTCTGACTTTGTGGGGGACAAAAAATCAGCCATGCTTCAACTATTAAGGGAGAGAAACTTAGATACTTGTCGGGCTAAGCTTACTCCAAAGCCTAGCCAGACCCAGGCCTTCGGACCTGAAATACTCCTTTTGTCACCCTGAACTTCATTTCATTAATAGAGCTGCTTAAAAGCAATAGTCTAGCTTCTCCATACTGTCCATGATCAATACCTGTCAATCAGGAATGAACCGTTCTGGCTTTGCTCTTAAGCCCCGCCCACGTGTGTGTTTTACACACTGCATGTGACTGAGTTTGACCGAGGCTTTCGTGGTCACCTGATCAAAAGGCGTCCTCCAATTGGTCAACGCGCAGAGTTTGGTTGACAGGCCAGAAGGGTCCATATTGCCAACTATGATCCAGGACACATCAGGGGCTTGACGTTGATAGTTCAAGGCTAGGGATTATAGAAGCCCAAGACCTAAGGAAAATCCCTGGCCTGGCCTGGATTTTCAGTGTCTGGGCCTGACAAGTATCAATGTTTCTCTCCGTAACATCCTGTCTCAATCACGGCTAGTTGAAGCTCATCCCACTTACCTTC
Organism: Astropecten irregularis; assembly: GCA_963971285.1. Taxonomy (NCBI): domain Eukaryota; kingdom Metazoa; phylum Echinodermata; class Asteroidea; order Paxillosida; family Astropectinidae; genus Astropecten; species Astropecten irregularis. Next base: position 13,277,223 of record OZ020260.1, on the reverse strand, counting down.
TGCAGTCTATCCTGTAATCTCTCACAATGACTCCTCTGTAATGAAAACAAACCAGACAAGAACAGGCTTGTTTGAATCAAATTCGGACAGATTTCACATAAAAACATACACAAAATAAATCTCAACGGTCCGGGGAAAAAAATGAGAGCGGCCATGATCTTACCAGTTCCTGATTTTGAAGCTGTAACTGATGGTTTGACAGTGCATGCCCATCCCGGTCAGCTGCTAGTTCCCGATTCCTGGCCTACAACATCACAAAAGCAACAAGTACAATATTATAAAATCAAAAAATTTAAACAAATCGAGAGCCAAATTTTATGATTTAGAGTTTGGATTCTCATACCCCTGTATCATTTCGGAGCCAAATTTTATGCCTTTTGCTTACTGTAAGCATAGAATCAGCGCTTATGGAAGCAGGAAATTGTGTGCTTGCGAGATTCTATTTCATGGATTATCAAAGAAATTTCATTTGTGCACACATGCATAGAGTGCCAAATGAAGGATTTCTCAATTCCTTGGCTAGCTTGGATATTTGACGCTAACCCTGTAAGCGTTTAATGACAATCATAAGCACCAAACTCTGTGGTAAGCAGAGCCATGAGATTGGGTCCTAATTCAAAAATGAAAGCAACAATTTATCAATGCAAAGCTTTCTAGAAAGATGTCTTCCTTTTCGTCCTCGTACAGTACCAAAATGTTTTAGGGAATGAACAGGGCGATTAGGGTTCAAATCCAGAAACATAGCAGTAGTGATCTGACGGACTCATGGGGTCTGTTTCTTTCATACATGAGATCAGTGATCTTGCACATACACATCACATGTAGGATATGCTAAAACGGGATCCGGATCGGTAGGATCGGTAGGATCTTGTGTGTGAAACAAACAGGCCTCTAGCCTCAGCCTGACAGTAGCCAACATTGGGGGCGTGGCTTGTAGCCAACCTTCGGGGGCGTGGCTTAAAGGATTTCCTCCTCCATTCTTCTCACCTCTAATTGGCTGATTCCCTGTCGCCTTCTTGCATCCTGCGTGTCCTCTTCAACTCCGTTTAAGTAATCAGCCTGACAAGACAAAACAGTCAAGAACAGTATTAAATAGAACATAGTTTAACAGCCTGGTGACACGGATTGGGCTGATAGGTTTGGTAATTAGTGTACAGGCATATAATAGTACGTAACAAGATACTAGGTTATTGTTCTATTTAGTTACGATGTGGCTTACCTCTGAGACAAGTCCGTTAACTTGCATCGACAACTGCCGCAAACTCTCAGTGGAAGACAATGGCCTGTCAAACAAACACAAGTCAATTAAAACCATCACATTTCTACAAATCAACAATAATTCAAGGCTATTTCGTGGTGTTAGCACAAAAACAATCTGTATCTGTAAGTCATGACTGCAGGGCTTTCACACTTCAGTACCTTTCACATGTGTCAACATTTTGTACAAAAGTCCACGGCATAAAATAACATCTTCCAAATTGTAACATGGGTCAATCATGCTCTGCGTTCACAACAAAACAAGCTGATATAGTCAGTAAATGTTTGAGAGAATGCTGCAAAACTAAAGAGTAATGGACTCAATTTTTGGACAGAAGGGAAGAAACTGTACCTAGTATCAGCAGCATTAGAGGGAGATGAAACCTCTGGTTGATAATTGTTGGTCAACACCTGAAAACAAAAAGGAAAATTCATTATGATACTGTTTTTTAATGTACAAAAATTCAATATTCTGTCTTAAACCCTATTAAACAAACCTGCATACCACAGATGGTTTTTCCTGTGGTAAGTGTGGTATCCTGAATACCACAATACACCAGTGTGGTTATGCATGGTTTTATGACCCAGTACCCCCGTGGAGACTCAGGTAATGTATGGTACTAAATAGCTCTTGCCTTGTGTGATAGGCACAGCAGAAGGTAAGGATTAAACAATTCATCTTAAGGCCCATGCCACACTAAGCACTTTACAGGCAATCAGTTCCAGGCAATCTCCAAGAAGAAATAACATTCATCTTTCAATTTTCATATAATTTTCTTGGGGATAGTTAAAAACTACCCGAAGAATGACTTTCGTACTAGCAAGATATTCCTCTTGCATGTGGTGTCGCTGCTTGCCTCTAAGTTGCCTGTAAAAGTTGCGACATAGTCCTAAGACATTTAAGTCAGGACTCTTAGCAGGAATTTGTCCAATAATTTTGTCTACAGCAATAAGGTATCAACTCTTGAATTTAACGGAGGCCACAGAGGCCATGGCCTTCATTGCCCTGGTTCTTGACCTTGGTGCCCCCTTAAAATGTTTCCATAGACATTATGATTTTCCAAACGAAGTGCCCATTGTAATGGAAAAGTGGCCTTGCCCCTTTCAGAAGCAAATTCAAAGCCTGACGCATGGTGCTTTCTCTCTAAGGTGAACGTAATCAAGTTACGTACCTTTCTTGTTGGGTGTTCTAGACTGTTCTGCTGGGGGTTGTGATCGCGTCTGTGAGGGGTACCCACAGATGAGGGGGCAGTGTGATTGAGCCTCGGGTCCTGAGAGGGTCGTGACGGGGTGGTAGAGGTAGATGACAGCGATTTGCTCGGTTGACTGTTTGTCAGTGGGGTGACTGGTGCTGATACGGAGCTATCCTTCTTACGGTTCTTGGTAGGGACCGGGGAATTAGCGGGGGTTCGCTTCTGTTGGAATTTCTGGAGCTGTTTGGACAAAGGGGAAAAAATCATTATTCATTCATTGCGAGAAAAATTCACCAACAAGGATGGTCAAATTACAAAGGTACATCATGATGAAGGCCTACGCCCACTTTTTATTAAATTTCTTTTCATTAAAATTTTACCACAAACAAATTGAACAAATAAAACACACAAATTAACATTTCAACAAATATTTTTTCTTAAAAAGGCAGTGTATATTTTGCCGGCACCGGCATCCTTCCTGCAAACATTATTTGCTGCAGACGATAATAAATATGATCTAGTGTCACTCTGAGCTCATTGTTTGGACTTTTGATACGTTGGTTATAGGCACCAGACTAAACTAGACTAGCCAGACCAGACGAAATGGCCGACGGGCTGTTTTCAAGTTCACAACAAGCATGTAAAAAAAATGGTAGGCCTATGTTGCACAAAATTCTTCTATCTGGGGTTTTAAGGACTCGGGAACATTTGCTGAAAGTCAAAAATATCATTTTGGAGCAGTAGAAACTGTTCAGTTGTTTTTATTCCCTTCATAGGTATTGAACCTGCTTGTACACCATTACCGGATTTTTAGTAGACAAGGCTACAACCTGCCGGCTTACTACTCCTATAAATGACGTGGAACCCCTACTGAGTAGGCCTAACTCATGGGGGATTTTTAAGAGGAACCCTTCGCTACGAAATGATCCCAGAAATCTGCCAATTTTACTCAGCCCTGGCTTTGCCTTAACGTAACCTCAGGCCATTCCTACACAACAGAACAAATCTGCAATACCGCGCTCTTCGACGAACCACATACAAAGGGAAGAATTACGGGTCAAAATGAGAGGAAATCCTACCTTTTTCCTAGCAGCCGCAAGTTTTTTCTCCCGATTCTCATCGGCCATCTTGAATCGATACAATTATTATTATTAACTCCCCAGCTACTAAATATATATTGAAAGTTCATATACATAACCGACGACTGTTTTGTGGTGCGTATTTTAACAAATCATGTCATTTTATTTATTTTTCATTGTTTTGTCTTTAATGAATCTGGAATTGCGATTTGAGAAATATTTCATATTTTGTGTGGTTATTTTATGCAAACTGTTCAGTTTTATGTGTGACATTTTCTTTAATGACATAAAATTTGTTTTGACAGGAATCAGCCGTCTGATATTTACCGAATATTTGTCCACGTCCTAGGTGGGCTGGCAATAGACACGTTTGCAGAAACCCATAATGCATTAGTCAGCAGGGATATTGACAAGTGGATATGCACTGTTTATCATATCTCTAGTTGACATTACTGAATTAAACAAATATCAATAAGGTTCCATCAAATGAACAAACAAAACAAAACAAACATAGACATGTATATGTAAGCTGAAGAGGTCATTTGCAAAATTCTGAATCTGTAATGAATTTATTCACTTATTTATCATTAATCAAATTATTTTATCAAATTTTCAAAACATATTTCTTGTGAATATTATAAACAGGGATGAGATTGACCAATGATAAAAATGTCTGAAAACAGCTGACAGGGAGCATAAAAAGTCTGAAATTTAGAATCTCCTATACTTTTGTACACAGCCTGTGAGGAAAAGTCTGAAATCCAAAACACAAAAGTCTGAAATCAGACTTTAATCTGAGAAATCTCATCCCTGTATATATTAAGGATTTGCTCTAGTTTCTGAAAAAAAAAATCTTATTTCTGAATTTCAATGTAAATAAAACGTGTTTAAAATGAGAAAACAACTCAGTCGAATAATATGTTACTTGTTTTTCAATTTCATTGTTTTTTTCTTAGCTATTGTTTACTGATTTATTATTTTAAATGATTTTTTGGGGGAGGTAGACAAAAAAAGCAGTACTTCAACTTGATTAAGAAAAGACAATACCACAACGATACTCTATTGCTCAATTGGTATTTTATTGATAAAAACAACTGAAACAAATCTAAAGGAATTTAAAAAAAATTAAATTTAAAATCACTGAGTCTCCATAAAATGTAAAGTCATCTTGAGTATGACGCCTTTCAAAGATGTACCGGTATGAAATGTTTCCTTGTGTCGGATAATTTGCCAGTTTGCATAACAGAATGAGTGGAAAGTATCCAGGGGCTCCGGGGGCCAATTTGCTTAAGAATGAAAAGTCTTCCTTGATCAAACAGGATTACCAACCAAATTTCCATGTGATGATTATTGCTTTTGACTTGTAACCTTTGTTTGCGCTGAGCGTAACATTCACAAGGAGTTTTGGCTGGCATACTGATTTCATTTACCAAGGCTTTTGGTGTTTAAGCAAATTTTGGTGCTTAAAGGGATGGTACAGAACTGGTGTTTGCGACGAAACCGTTGCTGACAGTGAAAGCACATTATGTAATCAATTGTATACCTTAACTGACAAACCTGTAGAAGTTTGAGGTCAATCAGCCATCTGGGTCACGAGAAAATAGTGAAAACCCGTGTACGGAGAACTGTACACATTTCAACGAATGAATAAATCGCTTCGAAGCGTTTTATAGTTTCATTTATTTCTCAACGAATATGGCATTTCAGACAAAAACATTTCATGGGATGTTTTCTCCTATCATCACCATTATACTGTGTAAGTTTTATGTGAATCTGTGATTATGAAGTGTATTTTGTCTTACCAATTCTGTACCCTCCCTTTAAGCAGCTCAATGAAATTTGACCCAGGACTAGATTTCACAAAACTCATAAAGACTGATCTTAAGATGAGTTGCCAATATGACCAGAATGCTTTGTCTTGTGACACCAAACTTTGCTTAGCACATTTTAGATCTATCTTAGTGTTTCATGAAATTGGCACCAGGAGTCATCAGCCTGTCCAGCACATGAAAGAAGCCAGTGTGTTCACCACTTGGACTTAATCCCCATTCATACAGAAATGATGACATCTCAGAGATTGAAATGGACAATATAAAATGTCACATACATAAGACCACTCTGTCAAAAGTTTCTTAGTGTTGATTTCACGAAGCCCTATGATCGATTGTAACTCGAGTTACCAATGATAACCCATCAGCATTACTACATACATCAAGCCTTGAATTTAACGGAGTCCACAGAGGCCATGGCCCTTGTTGCCCTGGTTCTCGGCCTTGGTGCCCCCTTCAAATGTTTCCATTTGTGAGATTTTCCAATGGAAGTGCCCCTTGCAAAGGAAAATGGCCTTGCCCCCTTCAGAACTACTGTACATGTACATTCAAGGCCTGCAACATAGGGCTCCAATGCATCATAAGTCCTACACATGTACATGTACGATTGATAGTAAGTTACAATGAGTTTGGTGAAATCGACCCTGTGTATGTACATCTGAAGGAGCATCTGAATAAAGACATCCAGCTTGGCAATGCCATGGAGGCAGATTGGCAGAGTCATATTAAAATCAGAAGAGGCAGCACAGGTGGAGGGAGGGGGAGGAGACTCAGGGGAGGGGACTCAAGGGAGGGGGAACTGCCCCCACTAGATGCCTAGTTGCCTACAATTATGCCCCTATCTCCGGTGCCTCCTCCCCACAATTTGGAAACTCAAACATTGAATGAAATGCCTGCCTGATAGTCATTTTCCTGTTTCCAGTGTCAACCCTTGAAAAAATGGCACATCCAGTATTGTCCTCGTCCTTACAAATTTGACCTTATTTTGACATCACTGTATGTAGGTTGGCTCCAAATACTACAGTTAGCAGAACTAGTCCGACCATCAATGGTTATCAGCTAGGGGCTAGGTCAGAGTCCATTCTTGAGGGGAAAATCACTCCATTTTCTTCACCGTCTGTAAGGATGATTGCGCTGGTCTCGTTGATGATGGTGGGGCTGGTTATGACGCGCCCGCTCTTCACTGTGATGTCCCCTGCCGCCATGGTAATGGTCGTTATGACGGCCACTGTTACCATTGCCGTGACGATGACCGTCTGACTCTCTGTGATGGGATCGTGGGGTGTACTCCTCATCTGATCGGCGGTGCTCCTTGTGAGCTTGCCTGTGGTGGTGGTGGTGCCGATGCGGGTTGTCAGCGTGACCTGACAACTGCTGATCGGCGTGTCGGCCGGACGCTTGCTGCATGAGAGGCATCATCATTCCAGGTCCTGGTCCTAGTATCCCCTGGGCGAAACCTGACACTGGGTAGTTCCCCATGAGCGGGGCTGCAAGATTAGGAGGGTAACCCACACCTTGTACTCCCATTGGATGAAGTCCCTGACCTGGTGATCCTAGGAGGCCTTGTGGAGCAGAAACCGACCGCTGGACCATGGGGGGCGTAGCAAGGAAACTCGGGGAGCCATTTTGGGCAGGGTTCTGTCTCGGGCCGTTGCTGTAATGAGGCGGAGTTGCCGTGGGGCTGCTACCTCTGGAACCCTCGGAATGCCTGCTGCCACTACGGAACTGGACGTTTATGTTACGGCCGAAGAGCTTAATGCCATCCATGAGGCTACGAGCATAGGGAGGCGAGACGTCATGCTCAAATTCAACAAAGGCAAAGGGTCGAGAGTTACCATCAGGATCCTTAGGTCGCTTCACGCTGATTAACGGTCCGGCCTAGAGGGTAAAAAGTCAAATAGGAACAATCATCAATTAATTGAATAATTACAATCAAACCAATGAAATTTAAAAAAATACTTGTTAATGTAAATAAAAAAACAAACACATAAAGCCACAAATATTAACAATTTATAAAAACAACAACAAATGAAAAAAACAAAATTGATTTTAGAACTTCGGAACATTTTCACATTTTGTTAGAAACTAACTTGTGTGGCCTACGTTAGTGTGCTTTTATAGTTTAGTCCACACACAAGGATTATTTTCAGACCCCCATTAATAATTTCCCTCAAAAATCAAAGCGGCAAGCCCTGCCCTCTTTCACAAATTTAACCTTGCTAATATTGAAGAGGACATCACAACTGGTCAACATATTTAGGTGAGTTAGTTTACTGTAGAAGCCTTGTCTGAAAATAATCCTTGTGGACTATGAAAGCACACTAACCCCATAGGCCAATAGGCTTTGTACACAAAGCAATCTGAACGAGCATTTTTCATAAACTCCAACCAAAAACCGTAGGCAAATAATTTACCTGCAAAAACAAGTCGTAAAGAATCTCTTCTGTGACTTTGTTATCAATGTTTCTGACGTATATCGTCCGGTCTTCGCGTGATCCTTCGCCCATGGTGACAGAAGTCAGTAAAGACCGTCTCTTTTGGTAAAAAATAAATTTAAAAGCCGGGGAAACACCGAATGAGAAATGAATTTGCGAAAATCGAAACCAACATGCACTTGAAAAGCGAGATCTGGTCACCAATTCAGACCTTATCTATCACCGCACAGCAGGGGATGGGAGCCAGACTAAATTAGTCAGGTTCCAAGCAATGCAGAATTAATCACAGTGCACGCTCAGGTACACGACGAGGAGTCGCATGCGTGAATGGACGACTTCCGGAACCAAAACTGACTTTTGAAGTAAAACTTACAGAAGGCTTCGGTTGAACAAGGAAAAAACACAAAGAATCAATCTTAACTTGCTTAAAAGTAGGAAAAAGTGAAACCGACAATGACACAGATTAACAAATAGGCCTTATTACACCTTCTTTACATTGTCATTTTTATTTGCCACACGTACACTGTACAGACATTCTTATTTTTGTTTATCAGTAAGCACTCAAACAATGTATTATACAACAAAATATAGGTACTTTATGAAAATCGTAACTTCGAAATCTATATACTTTAACTTTAAACCAACTCTTATAAGCGTTAAACAAAAGTAACATATTCAAAATAATTGCATGTATCTATTGTTTGATTAGCAGATGTTTGCTTTGTTACTTTTTAACCTGTCACAAGTTTTAGGGGGGGGGGTGTGTTCTAAGGCATGTCGTGTATGTCTATACTATGATACCACAGAAAAGGGTGTTTAAAATTTTGTATTAAGGCTTGGAACAGACTTTTCCAAAGTATGGCAACATTTAGCGGCGCTTTTCCCCGCTAAAACCTGAGAGAAAAGAGTTTATATCTTGACAACGCCCCCAAAATTGACAACCCGGTGATATATATATTGAAATCACTCCTATTATAATTTGCATGCATTCGTCTCAGAAAATAGTGTTGGACATTATCCCATCCGCAGCCGTGACTGTTCGCAATGTCTATAGGCCTACCATAAACGGTCCATTGAACTTCAGTTGTCCGTTACACCAATGTCAGATCTTGCATGATCCTCGGCATAGCTCGCGAAATATCACATTATTTTATTAAACATTAAACGAAAATTGCTCACTACAGAAACCATTTTTCTCTTTTAAGCTCTTTTAGATACTTCAAAATATACGTATAATAATGACAATACATGTATTATAATGATGACAATAAAGACCGTTATGGAAGCCAAGGTTCTATGGTGCTGAACATTGCCATCTGAGTTTATGTCATTAAATATTCACCCAGACTCGCTTGTTAATTCGACTCTTTTATTTACAGATTTAATTTTCTCATATTTTCTTTCTTTTCAGCATAATAACGAATTATATCTTATTATTGGATTGCAGTTGTTTTGGGAAATTAAGGCTTGGGCGTGGCAGAGAAAACAAAATGTGGGCGGAGATGCACAAATTAACACTTTGGCGACGTTTGATTATGTAAAGTCATCTAAATGTTGAATAATTTATGTTGAAATGTGAATATTATTATTTTGTGGGTGTGTGTGAGACATAACTTGTTTTGACAACAAAACCATCTCGCTAAGTTATATGTCATTGTTCCAAAACGCACGGCGCACGTCCATTCATGACATAGGCCTATACTGAACAAAAATATGGCCGAACCATAAGCCCCATTGGAAGTGCAGCAGTGAATGCATAGTCATGAAACAATAAGCCTACATGTAGGGCCTACATTTCGTCTGCAGAAACGCGAGGCTCGCTACAATGCGAGCGAGTTCAAATGAAACTTCAATCCCATTTTCTAATTCCTGGAATGAGAAAGAGGTCTGAATCACACGAAAGCCCTATTATTATTTATCTTATAATATTCAGCAGCCAAAACAAAATGTGTTGACCGTGAAGTTAATTAGCATAATGAATTTCTATGCACAATGATGCCCACGGCGGTCATCCTTAATAGATGTGGCAATGTGCAAAGCTTGATTATGTCGCCATGTCATAGGCCTACATCTGTCTCATTACTTCAGTCAAAATGAATTTCACCCCACATTTTCCTCCCTTTTTATGTCAATTATCATTGAGCTATTATCCACTTAAATTCTGCATGCAACCCATTTTCCTCAGCAACAATGACCAAAACATGACCGAATGTGGGATTTTTGTTGTTGAAATATTTAGCTTTGCCCTTTGCTACCGTCTATTATACGATATTTAACCCCGTGTATTATGGAAGTTATGTTCGATATTCCCGCCTAAAATAATCAATTCTATGCGAACTCGTAGCAGACGACTTTTGTTCTCCCCAATTCCCGCCAATGGACTTTCTAGCGCCAGAACACATATTCAACCGCCTGCATGCAGAACAAAGGAAGTTTATACTGATATGATTGTCACTGACCAATACAATGGAGGCACAGTTCCGTTCCTGTTTGGGGGAATGGTGGGACTAGATAACACTTCCCTTTTGACTGGGGACTTCAGATATAATGTGTGGATTTCCGTTTTAATATATGCATTTCCAGACCTTCTTTTTATCTGTAGTCCCCCTCTGTTTTTCTTAACAGATGCCTCGTGTTTGCTTCAGGCGGGCAAGTTTTAGTCAAGAGTTTTGCTGATAATTTTGTGGGATTTCAAATGTTTTCGACAAATCGGGTAATATTTTTCACGAGAATATTTCTCTAATGAATCGGAAAGATTTATATGGACAGTGCGCCACCCGCAATCGCGATTTTGTATATTGGAATCCTATTTTTAGGAACTTGTTTGTCAATTCAGTTTCCCGCTCAAAAAAATTGGAAGAGCGTGGTGAATACAGGCTTCAAAAAGATTGTTGGATTTCTGAAAGTAGGTAGGCCTATAATAATTCAAATTTTTTTAGGGAACTTTGTGAAGGTAAAAAGTTTTTTTTTTCCACCATTTTACGGCAGCCTTATAGATTATCTGCCTTTTGTATTTTGATCAAGAACTTACTAAAAGAAACAAAATATTCGCGGCATTTAGGAGACTGCGTTGTGTCGTTAAATATGCATGGTAGTGAATAGTTTGTATATGGTGATTATTGTATGAATGACGTAACACGTGGCGCTGCCAACATTAATCTATGCAAACTCCGCCCACACTTCCCATCCTCATGAATATTCATATTGTTTTCGTCCAATCGGAATGAAAGGCCGCTCATACCTAAATTGTTCTTCGAAAACATGTTTGTCCAGTGTTGTTTTTGTCAATACTCGGCAAACGCTTGGTCACCTTAAAGTTGTCAGGTCGGGTCAGTCGTATTTTTACCCACCCACCCACCCCAAAAAGGGAAAAAAATATCTTGATTATCTTAAACAAAGTGAGAAATCATTGTCTTCTTGAAAACATACAAACAGAGTGGGAAATCAAAGCAATTTACAAAAATAGTACAAAATATATATTGTAAAAAAAATCATTGTATACATACAAAACAATGTACGTTACAAATACAATAGCTATGATCAATCTTAGGATAATTCAGCAGTTCATTGAGTGATCAATTTGGGCAATATTTTACGGTTCATAAGCACTTCCTTTAGAATACCGAATGGAGCAGAGAAATTGGAGGGAACAAGAAATAAAAACAATCACTTAATTTAAGGTGACCAGACGTCCCCGATTTCCGGGGACAGTCCCCGATTTGACAGTGCCGTCCCCGATGAAAAACTCTCCCCGAAAATGTTCCCGATTCGACCGAAAATTTTAATTGTACTAAATAAAAAAAACCGAAGACAACCGCCTAAGACATGTAAGTATGTATCCCACTCATGTCAACTGGACAAGATGTCCATAGATGCCACCATTTTGCATGTAGGCACCATCTGGATTCAATTTTTCTTTTCAAAATTATACCACTTCCCAAGGACACGGATCACTGTCCCCGGATCATCTCAACAAAATATGGTCACCTTAACTTAATTACTCCCGATTCATTAATATATCATCACCTTTGACCCCTCACACCATTTCGTGCATATGCCCCGCCCACTTTTTAGTCGGCCGTTTCTATAGGGCAAGATTGCTCAGGTAATGGGACTTAAATTAAATTGAAAAATGTCTAGCTCACTATTTAGTTCTTTTCATACCTTGGTTTCAATCAAAATTGAATTCCCCTTGCTAAATACACTGTTGCTAGGTCACGTGACTCAGAGAAAGCTGCTAGCAACTTCCACTTTATGAAAGGTATGGTGCCCTTTTTGTGCCATTCCTGACAATATCAATGCCAGCTTTCTCTATTAATGCTTGCCCCATATCACGTGCCATATAGCAACAAGAGCCTTAGTCTGGGGAATTCGTTTGATGGCTATGTGTGTGCTATCATTTAAGTTGGGGTACCAGACGAAATGAGTCATCTCCCAAAAATAGTTCCTGTAGATAAAATTTTGACTGATTTTCTTGATATCAAATTTAACTTGATATCATGTAATGATTGCCCAAATTAGATATCGCACCGAAAAAATTATAACAAGATAAATGGTAACCAAAAGATAATTAAACATTGCCTTTCATGCTGTGTAACTATAAATCGTAACCCACCTCCATACCACAATTTACCACACATCGTTTTTCTTGTGGTATTTAAGTGCGGTATCCTATACCACAATACACCAGTGTGGTTTATGTGGTAATGCATGGTTTATAACCCAGTTCCCCTGTGGTAGTGTGTGGTAAATAGCTCTTGTGTGATAAAGGCAGAGGGTTAGGGTTAAGGTAAGACAAAAGATATTTTTGAAGGACTGATTTATAAATTATGACTGTTTATAAAATAACCTGACTCCACCATAATTCTTGTGTACTGTAATCTTTAAAACTATGGTGATGAATTATTCATAAGATATGCAAATCAAGTTGGGTTGTGAGTAGAAATCACCCATGTCCTGTGTATGGAGAGGGTTGGACAACAAGTGCAGGGCAAAAGCCTAGGGGGCGGAGTAACAGCCAAGGGGCGGGGCAACAGCACAAGGGGTGGGGCAAAAGCCAAAGGGGGCGGGGCAATGGTCTTCTACTTGAAACCTAGGATGGAGTAATCAGCATTTTGTTTGGTTTAGCATAGAAGGCATTTCACATCATTGGAAAGATGTCATGTTCAGACAAAAAATGGAAAAAAGAAACCCCACAAAACCAAGCATATACTCAAACTGGTATTGCATTGTGTCAAATTTGGTACAATAGGCCAAACAAAAGGCTCGGGGCCGATTTCACTTACGCTTTGCGATCATTGCTAAAGACCAAATCCATCGCTACATGGAAAATCAATCGCCTCTTTGCATAGCAATTTTCCGTTTAGTGATGGAGTCGGACTTTAATAGAGATGATCGTAAAGTGTAAGTGCAATCAGCCCCTGGAATCTCCCCCCCCAAAAAAAAAAACCCAATTCACAACGATCAAATATTTCAACTAAACAGATGAATACAATATTGTGACTGAGATCTGAAACCACATTGAACTGGGATAATAAATAGGAAGCAATCATCACAAATTCCAATTTCTCTTTTTGAAAAAAAACAAAAAACGCCAAACGGACAAAAACATGGCCGCATGCCGTTCTTTTAAATCTGGAAGTAATTATGACATTCCCAATAATGTGAAGTGCTAGGAATAGTACATACTGAAGTAAACAGATTCTCAAGTGGGTTTCTGAAAATCCCAATTGTTGATGTCAATATAAGAAGGGGGTCTAAAAAATCAAAGAATACCATGAAATGAGTGGAAGATTCAACGCAACATACAAAGGAAGAACTGCGTACATCTTCATGTATGCCCTTAAAAACAGTCAATGTCTTTGTAGATCTGGATTGCCAAAAACAAAACACACTATGATCCGAGATATGGATTGGTCTTCCTGTCTGAAAGAACATTTGTCCATCCATGGGTCTTGCTGAAATGCTGCTCCCATTTTATGTGTGTTTATCAGGTGTGGTGCAAACTGCAAAAGATTGACGGGTCTGTTTGTTGATTTTGTGGCTTCCGGTTATGGTGGTCATCATGGAAAGCCATGGCTTCGTCAAGCAGGTGTTCTGCAATAGATGGACACGGCCACAATGGGTAGATCCATGTCTTGTCCAGGCTAAATGCTGATCATTAGCCGGCCTGCTAGCTGTCCTGTCGGGCTACAGTCGCAAGACCTGTTGATGGAGCCCTCCAAGGAAACCATCCCTCAAAAGCCTGGTCAGTGAAAACTTGGGAATCTCTCAAATTTTGTTGTTTTTACCTCTAAGTGAGCGAGCGGAAGCTGTCTCACAGACAGAAGAGAAGGCAAGAAGTTGAAGGATTCAAGCATTTTGCAGCTGCTCCCAGTAAAACATCGAAATAAGACTCCTTCGACACAGTATCACGTTCTCAAACCTGGCGCAGATCGTCAACGGCATTTGCAGCCTAACACGCCAAGCCAGACCACCAGCATCGGTTTTTAAGTTTCTCTCTCTGAGTTTTTTTTAAAGACTGGCGTCACCTCACTGAGTTAATGGTGGTCCGTTCACACCTGGATGGTAGAACTGGCACGTCTGCGCTCTCTCGCATCCCCTGGGCGTCATGAAGTGTCTGCACACTGGCCGGGTTGCAAAGTTATTGCCTGCGGACAAATAGAAACCGACAAATATCATGAAATGAATTCTGTTCCCGTACAAGATTTATCTCAAAAAGAAAGAGAGGGCAAAAGAGGAGTTAGCAAAAGGAAAATGGTATAAAGGGGAGAGGTAAGGAAAAGTTGTCAGGAAAAGGGGTAAAAGAAAAGTTGCATGGTCTCCCTGTTCCCCTCAGTGATCACTCTGCTCCCCTTTGTTCTGATCCTCTCATCCTTTTATGTGAATTTTTACTTGTATGTTCTTGTCCTCTTGTCCACAAGGGAAACTGACTGGATTAATCTAGAGTCATTGGAAACTTAACATAGACAAATTGACTGGAGCGGGATTCGAACCGGCGACCGTTTGCATCCCACTCCAGTCAATTTTTCTTTAAGACTGGAGCGGGATTCGAACCAATGACCTCCGGACGGTCGCTGATTCGAATCCCGCTCCAGTCAATTTTTCTTTATGACTGGAGCGGGTTTCGAAACAGTGACCTCCAGAAGGTTGCTGGTTCGAATCCCACTCTTCTTTGTTCACTTTTCAATAATAATAAAGAGATAAGATGACAAGTGAAGAACAGTACCTCCCCTCCCTCGTCCGCCGCCACGAGGCCTTGGACCTGGACCCCTCAACAGCGGGGGTCTTGGTGGGCCTCGGGGACCCATGTCTGGTCCCCCCGGGCCTGGACCTCCGGGACCTGGGCCTCCTGGGCCTGGAGGCCCAGGGAAGCGACCGGGACCGTTGGGGAACTGGGGTCCGTTGAAACGCGGGTTGAATCCTCCTCTTCCGGGACCTATTAAGGAAGAAAGAGACAGAAATTGAACAATCACAGAAACCAGCCCCATGGTCGCTTCAAATAAAACCATCATCTAGTATCTTCCAATAAACATCCTACCCAAGAAAAAATTGGAAAGTTATCTTCTGTAATTCAGAGGTCTTTGCGAAATAGATTCCGGTTCTGTGATTTACTCAGTGATACTACGCCCTTCAAATTCAAGGTCCAACCTGCCACCAAATTGGACCCAGCGCCTTTAACTGATTTGACAGTTCCCACTACCATCTGAAACACCCCATTAACCATAAAACCCGATTGAATGGACTGTTCTGGGCTTTGCTCTTAATAAGCCCCGACCACCACAGCAACGCCACGTGTTTTACATACCACATGTGACTGAGTTTGACCGAGGTAATGGAAGACAACGACTCCAATTGTTCAATGCACAGAGTATGATTGACAAGCCGGAAAGATCCACTTAAAGGATGCTTCAAGCAAAGAGACAAACAAACAAACCAACAAGCAGAGAGAGTCTTACCACCGAATTGAGGTCCCATTCCTCCTCTCCCTCTCATCGGACCTGGTCCCATGGGAGGGCCTCTTGGGCCCCACCCTTCTGGGTTGAAGTTGGGTGGGCCTGGGTGGTTGGGCTGCGGTGGCCCTAAAGACCCTTCAAGGAAAAACAAAAATGAAACAGCAAATAACAAAACAGTAAGATTACAGAAGACCTTCCAGACGAAAAAATAAGCAACCGGTGAAAGTCTGATAGAAGTGAGGGGCTGGGAACTGGAAGTGAATCAAGTGGGTGTTGCTGGTTCCTTGAGGGCTGACAGGGTAAGACGCACCCATCAATGAGAAGGCTACTTGGAGAGGCCAGTGCTAGAACAGAAAGGGCTTCCAAGTTCACAGCTTAGGGTGTTTGCTGGGGGGAGGAGAGGGAATAAAGGCTTTGGTTCATCTTCGAGTGACGTTAATTATTTACCTGGCAGCTGGTTCTTGAATGGTTCTAGCATGTCCCTGAGTTTGTTGGTCAGTTCCTCCTGGGTTGGCTGAGCTCCGCCTTGCTGATTCCCCTAGAGGAGGACAATTACAGAGGTAAATTCAACTGATCATAATTCCTTTGTAATTTTGGCTAGGAACCTTTCTGAGTCTTGAAGCCTACTAATGTGAGAAGCTCCGGTTGACCATGCTTGTGATTTGGACCATAACTGGGCCAAAGAAACCAAGCTATGGTGTCTGGGTTCAGTGATGGCTAGAGGGAGGAACTCGAAGATTTGTCGGTTGCTTAATTCTGCATTTTCTCCACAAGTTTCCATTTGAAAGTACTTCTGAAATATTTAAGACATCTAGGTCAAACTAATGACGTGTTATTTTTCAGCGCTTTTGAATCAGTTTGGACATGAACTTGTTCCTATCAGGGAAGAATTGGTAAAGTGGATTTTTCATTGATTCTGGTGAACTATGATCTTACCATGATTGAATTGAGTAGATTCTGCACGTTGGTAATGGTTGCATTGTTCTGCGGCTGTGCCTCGTTGGGCCTCCCAGGGGCCATCGGGTGGCCCGGAGGCCCTTGCAACAAGGGTGGACCACCAGCACCACCTCCACCGGGGATCTGCTGCACCAAGCTGGCTAGGGCCGGCGGGAGATTGTCCAACTGGAGGTTCTCTAGCTGGAGCCCTGGAGGGAGGGTTATGGGAGGAACACCACCGCCGGGGTGCAAGACGTGGGGCGGAGGGCCGGGAGGGTTACCCGGCTCCGAGTAGAGTGGGGTGGATCCTTGTGCTCCTTCGGCCGTCTCCTGCAGGAGGAAAATGGTAAAATACATCCCCATTGAAATATTGCAGTTGATATGGCAACGTGGTGACTAACAGACTACTTTTGGTATAATTCGTCATCATTCCAACAAAAGAACTTTCACATCAAAGACAAATATTCAAATTCCTGTAAATTTGGAAGGAGAGCTTGAGTTGGACAGTTACTGAGAGAAAATTCATTTTATCTTATTCTCTCCAAGAGCCAAGTGGCCAAACATTAAAAAAAAAAAAATTCTGTGAAATGCATGGCAAATCTTCATGCAAACAAACTTTATGTAAATGTATCAAACAGCACAATGATTTCAGGGATGGTGAGAGGTTGCACATGAAAGCATTACATGCAAATCTATGCACATAACAGGTGGTAGGATTAGCGACCTTTAAAGGACATTCATGGGGGCTCAAGTTCTTCAATGCCTGTGTACAGATGACGACCCAAAATGCAAAAAAAAAAACCTTTTCCATGACAACCTGCAATGGACACCTGATCTGGCAATGAAAATGGACTTTGAAGATCTCTCGGACAAGGGATCTTCAAGCATGCACAGAGCCTAACATAGAGGACACCCAGTGACCCAGATGGGGCACCCAGATGAGGCACCCAAGACGCCCAGATGGGGTACCTAGAGAGAGAACACCCAAATGGGGCAACTAGACGAGGCACCTATAGAGAGGACGCCAAGATGGGGCACCCAGAGAGGACACCCAGATGGGACATCCGAATGGGACACCAAGAGAGAACACCCAGATGAGGCACCTATAGAGAGGATGCCCAAATGGGGCACCTATAGAGAGGACATCCAGATGGGGCACCTAGAGAGGACACCCAGATGGGGCACCTACAGAGAGGACACCCACATGAGGCACCTATTTAACAGGACACCCGGATGGGGCACCCAAATGAGGTACCTATAGAGAGGACACCCAGATGGGGCACCCAAATGAGGCACCTATAGAGAGGACACCCAGATGGGGCACCTAGAGAGAGGACACCCAGACGGTGCACCTATAGAGAGGACACCCAGATGGGGCACCCAAATGAGGCACCTATAGAGAGGACACCCAGATGGGGCACCTAGAGAGAGGACACCCAGATGAGGCAACCAGATGGAGCACCCAGAGAGGACACCCAGGGCATCTAGATAGGAAAACCCATGTAGGACACTCCGCTAGAACATGTTTAGAAAGGACACCTGACTGAGGGTCAAGGGACCATAACAGACAAAATGAAATGCAGCTCCAAACGACCAAATGGAAAGGCAGCCACAATAGACAGCTGACCATTTTGGAAAGTGGACCGACCTGGACAGATGAGCCCCACCATGCTACTCAAGTGGTCAGCAGATTCTTTGTGGGGTCGACTATACAGACCAACTCTTGTCAATTTTGACCCAAGGAACTGAGTGAAAGACCGGTCAAACAAATGACAATGAGAATGAACAGACAGCACTGACAACTCACATTGACATCTGCTCTCCTCTTGGTCTCCTTGGGTGATTATGAAATAAAAAGGATACAGTTTACAAGCGAATCAATTGAAAGTAGTATGAGAGGGGATTAGTCATTCAAAGTGAGGGCAAAGAGGATCCTTGAGATTGTGGTTAATGGAGTGACTGAGAAAACAGTGGGACACAAAGTGGAAGCAACAAGAGTTTGTTCTCAGTGAGGTTCAATGATCAAGGAGGCATCATATAAAATAGGCATTTCCGGTTGGGATCCTGTTGATAGACATCGAGTCAGTATCAACTATGAGAGAACTATCACCCAAGACACACATCCTATTAATCACCAACCGAGCAACATACATCGAATCTTACAAATGTAAGCCAATAGGGGAACTCACGTCTTCCAGCGGGATCCGGGTGGGGTTCTTGGGCTCGAAAGGTTCCGGGTCCGGTTCCTTGGGCGTGTCGGGGATCTTGTCAAAGTAGATCTCCTGCAGTACGATCATCTCTCGCTGTTTCTGTTTGGCCTTCTCTGTGCTGTTGACGCCGTAGTCCACGACCGGGACGTCAAACACTTGCAGCAATGACGGCACCCGCCACTGGGTTAAACAAAAATTAAAATTGGTAACAAATATATCTCAATAGTCATTCAGATACTTGGAATTGAAAAAGATTTGAACGGTGGAATGCCACTAAAACGAACACCACTATACCTAAACAGATTTAAGGCTTTGCATGGTGACAATTGGTATTTGGATCAGTTTGTGGTAACACCATGTAATATTCGTTCGTACTTTCACACTTCTTATTTTGTCGCTCTTCTGGTTTATAGGTCTCAACGTTTTGACTAGCCTGCTCTAGTCATCATCAGGAGACTCTGTCTAGTTCTTGAAACAGTAAAAAAATTGTGATTGGTTTGCTTTGAGTGGCTATACCTATTAAACATTATTATTGGCTCCCAATTTTTGTGTACAAACTCAAAGCATACCAAACATTGTTGTTAAAACTGCTATAACGAACAAATTACCGATAACATTTCAAATAATCTAGAATAATTCTCAACACAGTCAACTGAAAACCATCTAAAGTTGAACAAAGAAAAACTGGTTTGTGATTGTAGTTTTTAACAAAGGATCAATTGTTTTGGACTCACTTGCAGGAGGTCGTTGATGGCCGAGTTGGGCACAGAGCCTTCTACTTGCATCTTGGCATTCTTCATGGCTTCTCGTTCCATGACCATCTCTTGATGAGCCGCGTTTCGGAAGTCCTTCGGCCGGTTCACGTTCTCTACAAAAGGTCATAACAGATAATATTTAATAATAATAACAATAACAACAACAGTGGTCTGGCGTGTCATACTCAAGATCTTGTGGTCACTCTACAGATTGCGGGTTCAAATCCAGCCATGGGTTAGTGGTGCTTGCGTCCTTGGTCAAGATGCTTTGTCACATATTGCTCCTCTTCACCCAGGTGTAAATGGGTACCTGTGAGGGTAGAGATGGTCTGGGTCGCTCAGAACGCCGCTAGAGTGACATCGTTTCAGACGAAATGTCTTCCAAAGAGTTGTTGCTATGACAGTATTGTTCGTTTGTTTGTAGGCCTATTTTTACTCCAGTGTAAGTTTGTCTGTCTGAAACCAAAATCTGAATTGGGTCGACCAAGGTTCGCTCCTAATCTATTTAGTTCAGCGTGACGCTGGCACGCCTGTCTCAAACGGGGGTTACCTCTTTCCGTTTCATCCATCTCAAAGTAGCAGACATCTACCAGCTTGTCGTCATCTTTCCACTTGACGCACTTCTTGGACTTGGAGGGTATTAGCTTCAGGTTGCCCGTGCTGGCTGAGTTCTTCTTGGTGGCACCGGCTTCCTCCTCATTGCTCTCTGTCTTGTCGGAGCTCTCCTCTTCGTTCTGATTTGACGAGTAAAACCGGACTGTTCGAGCAGGGAAAGAAGAGGAAGAAGAATTAAAACTCAACAGGCAAATAAAAATAAACGAAAGCAATTTTCCTACAAAACCTCTTAAAGACGAACAGAGCGCACTGTTCGGAATGCCGAGTGTTAACCACCGATTCTTCTCAAAACTACACACTTATAGAAGAGATTATTGTACATGGTGCTACTGCAAACCTTACCTTATTTAATTTCCCTACAATTCAGGAAAGTTTTAATTTCTTAGTATCATGCACAGTGCTCAGTGCAAGATGTCTTATTCAAAAACTTTTAATTCTGGGAATTACATGAGAGTCAAATAATCACTGAAATTTCATTTTCATCCCAAATTTTAAATAACAAAATATACGGTAATCATCAACTAGCCACAAGGGTAACTGACTGAATTAATATTAAATTACTAAAAGGTGAACAAAGAAAAACAAAATTGACTGGAACTGGATTAAAACCTTCTACCCCTGGAGCACCAGTACTGCATTCCGGTGGTCGCAGGTTCGAATCCCGCTCTAGTAAATTTTCCTGTTTTTCTTTTGTTTGTCCACCTTTAAAGCTTAAAACAGACAAACAATTATTGTGTTTTCCACTTACATTTTGGAGGGTCTGGTTTCACGTCCTGTAGTTGAATTTAAAAAAAGAATTGACAATGTTATGATTGACTGTTCAAAATGAAACAAGTTCACCCACCAACCAAACCCACGCAAAGATATGGGGCTATTGTGGGTTCTGTCAAGTTGAGTCACAAACTGTTAATCATTATTAGCAAATACCTGAGAAAGACTACAAATTCATGAAGACAATAAAGCGTTAGTGAGTTTTCTGATTGTCTATGAGAAAAAAACACAAGGTAGGACAGCAGGCTCTCACTTCAAAATGGAAAATTAAAGACAGAATATCTTTATGTAATGATGCACACTATACAATAGAGAGATGCAGAACAGATCCATCAAATAAACTCCCCACAGAAGTTATCATTTCCAAATTTATAAACCTCTGCTCCAGTTTTCAATGGCTTTTTCTCCATTGGGGAATTCTATGGCATTCTTCGATGACATAGTAGGAAAATATGAGGGTCCTTTTCTGATGCTCTCACACGGGCTTGAAGACAAGTCTAGGTCAGAGCACATAGGCCCAGGTTTGCAAAAAAGAGCTCTTCTGTCTGCCAACGTTTCAAAAGTTTCCCAACATTTGCAAATTTTCACAATCGAGAAATGGACTTCATGATGTGTATTACGAAGCTGAGCAGTCAACAATGGTATAATAGATGAGAAAGAATTCTGGGTTTTTCACACATGGAAAAATTGAATTTGTAAGCAGAAAATTTGAAGCCACTACGTCATCTTCACCAAGAATGCGAAGTCGCAGAGAAGCTATTGAAAGAATATTTAATGACCCACGAAAGAAGTGACAAGACATATTTTGTTGGTTAGACACAGCAAACATGATACGTTACTATTAACCCTGTCCAAAATCAGCCAAAATCTATTTTCCATTATCATGGAACTTTGGAAGTGACTTGTGTTTTTTAAAGCCCAGGCACTTGTTTTTCCAACATGAAGGCTTGATAGCCAACTTGGTCGATGTCCAAATGACGTGCCATGGCTTGCAAGAACAGCATCGGATTTTGGCAGATTCTGGAAGGCTCCTACCCGACATGACTCAGAGGTATTAGGTTAATGCAGATCTACACAGGAAGGGGTTTTGATTTCTGATAAGCTCTATTAACAATTCTTATAACCACTGTTAGGACAAGCCACCACAAACTGCTAAAAACATTGCTACATGGAAACCACAAACTAGTCAACGGTTACACCAGGACAAGCAAAGATGTTAATGATGGAGTTTGTTGGCCTTTGTCCTCATGTCCTCTTAAAAAACCCAGGCAAGTGGGTCAGAGATCATCATGAAATGCTAAGAATGCACCACAGAACATCAAGAATCCTTATGTGAATGGCAGGACCCCATGCCTTGAATTATAAAGCTAGGTTTAAACTAAGAATAGCAAAAATGCTACGGCAAGGCTCTAAATTCCCTCTGAAAGGGGCAACTTCCTGCAAAGCATAGTTTGTCCTCAGTTGAGGTCCACTAGACTACGCCTACTATAATGTTTGAGGGGTCTGCAAGGTAATGACCAAGTGGCACTAAAATGCTGCTTGCTGCCTCTTCGAAGCCCAAGTCTTGCAAGCGAAGCATGAGCAAAGGTAACTCCAAGCAAGGTCCACTAGACTATGTCTACTGAAATGTTTGAGGGGTTCACAAGGCAGTGACCAAGGGGCGCTAAACTGCTGCTTGCTACCTCCCCGAAGCTCAAGCCTAACAAGCGAAGCATGAGCAAAGGCAACTCCAAGCAAAGAGGAAAATGTGATGGCAAGACACAGGACAGGAAAACCACAGAGAGTCACAGGAAGTCACGACAAGAAGAACCGACTCACAACCAAACGTCTTCGGGTTTTTGGTCGGGGTTTGAGATTCTTATTTTTTACCTGAGGGCTATCTCCCTTCCCTTCTTGGGCATCCTCCTTGGCCTTACTACGAGTCCCTGAGATGTCTAGTCGAGGACCATTGGGCTATACAAAAACGAAAAGGCTCAGACCTTTTAGAAACCTGCCTTTGTCTAGGGAGAGAGGGCGGAACTCCATCCAGCTCGTCCCACAAGATGGGTCACCAACTAATTTGTAACAAACCTGGGGTCATTGTAACTTACTATCAAGCGTAGGACTTATGATGCATTGCAGCCCTACGTAGGATACGATGGGTTATCCTTCATAACTTGAGATAAAAAAAGTCTGATCCTAGGGCTTTGTGAAATTGTCTCTGTATCTCTAAAACCAAATGGGGAATACCTTCCACTTTTGCATCATGGAAATTTGGGAGTTTAAGAGATTTTTTGGTAAGTTTATGGTTCTGCAGTCTTAAGATAGTGGTCATGCTGTCACCAAGAAATCAGGGATTGACTTCGTTAAAACAGAAATTTTTGCTCGGAACAAACGTTCAACCTCAGCTCAACCAACAGACTGAGTACCAGCGAAGAGCAATGTACATCGCACACAATCCTGGCTGGTGACCCGTTACTTGTGCCAATTCGGCAATGCTTAATGATAAACGTAATAGCAGCTTCTTATAACTGGTGCCCTGTACCTTGTTTGTCGTTGGCGACGTCGGCTTGACCTGTTTCTTCATCTTGACCTTCCTGACGGGAATTGCAGGCGCATTCAGGGCGTCCATGAAGTTGGAACTCTCGTGCACAACAGCTAAAAACAATTAAGGAGGGAAATTTGTAATTTTTTACCCCAATAAATACTTTGGGGATAAATATTGATTTCAATGGTAGTTCTAAATTATGATTATTATTACTAATTTTCTGCAAATGAAAATGAAGATTCGCCAACAGGGTCAATAGCATTGAAGTTCATTAGTCTCTCTTTTGACAATCAATACGTAAAATGGAGTCTAAGTCTGGACCGATACTGGTCAGGCCAAGTCACTGAAAAGCCAGGCCAGCCTTGGACTTGGCCTGGGCTCTTGGGCTTGTATGATCCCTAGCCTTGAGCTAGCTATCAACTTCAGGCCCCTGCTGTGTACTGGATCATAGTTGGCATAAACCTGATTGACAGATTGGGTTCACATTGATTATGAACAGTATCCAGAAGCCATGCTTTATTGATTCTAAGTAGCTTAGTTGTATTGTAAGTTGACAAGAGGGCTGACAAGAGGAGGATTTCAGCCCTACCAGGCCTGGGCCTGGTCAGGCTTTTCAGTGGCTTGGCCCGACCAGCATAACAGGTTTTCTCCTTGAAATACAAACAGGTTAAAGACTCACGTTTGTGTTTGGCAGGTATCAGCTTGATCTTGCCGTGACTGTTGCTACCTGACGATGATGACGTACTTGATGATGATGGTGATGACGTAGAGCTGGACGATGATGATGACGTAGAGGAAGTCTTGGGAGCTGATGAGTTTGGTGTCTCCAGCTTGGGCTTCTTCTCCGGAGGAAGGAGGGTCTTCCCAAAGATGGGACTGGTGTATCAAAGTGAGACATGGTTTGAATGGTGAGTGGCGGAGTTAGTGTGGGGGTGCTGCCAGCAAGTGAGGCACTCCGCTGCATGACATCACAACCCAGGAGCTGCCTCATCCAATTAGGTCCGATTAGTGCCAGTGTTCTCTGTAAGACTCATGGGAACAAATTCCAACATGGGCTTCACAGAGATTTTGAGCCACTGGTGACATCATGCACAGAGTGCCTGGCTTACAGCTAAAAGGGGTTTAAGAAACTAAGGCTCAGGCTTCATTTCGTGAATCCATTCTGAAACAACGGGTATCAAAATAGAGGTTTTTGGCTGGTTGCGGTTCGGAAGTAGATTCTCTGGTTTTGAAAAGGAAAAACAGAGCATATGGATGTCAGAGCTTGAGCCTGAGCCTCCGTTTCGTAAAACCCCATAGTCTGAGTGGGAACCGCTGGTTGGACAGTTTCAGACTGTAGGTGGCAGCAGACAAGGGGAGAGTTGCACCATGATAAGAGCAACAGAAATTGTTCACATTATTAAAATGGTAGTTTGGTTCCAAGTTATTGCAACTTTCTGTATCTACGGACCAGTGGGAAAGCATCAGAGTGTTTCCAACAGAACTACCAGTCATTTTCTTTCTTGACTGGGTAACCATACTACAAGTTGACTTCTTGAAGTCCACCTAAAACAAATAACCCAATATGAAAGCAGGGACTAAAAGGGCCTACCCTTCTCGCTTGACTGCCGCCGGCTTGTCACCCTTGCTGAGGACTGGCAGCGTCTCCATCGGCTTCTTCTTCTTGATTTTGATAGGCGGTAAAGGAGCTTCCTTCTCTAGACCTGACAGAGTGAAAGGGAAGAGAAGAAAAAACGTGAAAAAATAATGCGCAGGCTCAGGTGGTACTCGAACCCACAACCTCCTGCTTACTAGTGCAGATGCCATACCACTAAGCCACCGAGCTAGCTGGGGTCAGCGGGGTGAATGGAATCCAATACCACGACGGGCACCGCAATTAATCACGAATACTAATGATTTGGGCCGGGAGATAGATAATATTCGATGTGTGGTATGTTGTGTGCACAAAAATTAGTAAGGATGACGTTCAGTAATCTGTACGGTCAGATGTTTGGTGTAACGGTGTTCGTTATAGCGGCACTCCACTGTAACAACAACAACAACGTACCCGTTGATCTGAACTTGGTGTGGGCCGGCCTCTTGATCTTCCCCTTTCTCGGCCGTTCCTCCTCCTCCTCCTCCTTTTTAACCGACTCCTCCTCTCTCTTGGACAGCTTGGAGGATTTCTCCGACCTGGGCGACCGTCCCTGAAGAGACAGCCTCCGCTTGGGGTGGGAGTCGGGCTTCTCCTCTATCTCATTCTGAGTTCTCTCATTATTGTTACCCGATTTGGACGTGCCTTCTTCGGAGGCTGCGGCGGATTCGCCATTATCGTCGATTTTGTCTGAGTCCTGGGTGGTGTGGTTCTCGTCTTTCGAGGGAAGTTTCTTGACGAGCTTCTTCTTTTTCTTCTTGATGACCGCCGACGAGGTGGAGGCTGGTTTGACATCAGCATTCTCGTGCGTTTGCTTGATGACTTTCATCCACTCGGAAACGACGGACTCTGCCAGCGATTTTAATCCTGTCAGTTGGAAGGAAACCGAATCTTAGTTTGACTAGTTCAACAATGATAGGATCGTTTGACTTTATGAAACAAAATCGTGATAAATTGGGTCTTATTTGTGAATTTAACGAGACAGCTTGTTATCTTTTCAAACCCTGTAGGACCAAAGCCAGATAGGGTGATGTTTTGCCAGTCAACCACAACTTTCTTAGGATGTGGGAATGCGACTGCATTCAGACAAATTTTTCCCTATTTCTAAGGAGGGGAGGATAAAGCGAGGAGGAAACTTACTTTCATCTTCTTCGGATTTACTCATCTGCTTGATCAGCTTAGCCGTGTTGTTCTACAAAAACAGAGGTCAGACAAAAATGATACAAATCAGTAACTGTCAATAGGGATAAATATGAGAAAGATTTATGGATATACAACACTAAGTTGGAAGAGGTGTGGTTCTGAGAAGAACCAAGTTATTGAATACTCAATGGCTCTTCTCAGAACCACACCTCTTCTAGCAAGAGTTTGCTTGTTTGTTTATTTGTTTGTTTATGTTTGTTTGTTTGTTTTGCTTAAGATTAAACAGGAGTCTCCTAAAATGAGAGCAATGACCAGAAACATTAGCGGAGTACAAATTGCTTACTTTCTTCAAGATGTCAATGGTGACAGGGAGTTTCTTGAGGACTTTGAGGAGGTTGGTGATGAAAGGGACGTTGTTAGTCTCCTTGGCAGACTGCAGCCAGGTATTCAAAAGCTCCCAGCCGCCTCCCTCTACAAATCTGCAAATTGAAAAGACTTTCTTAAAGGTACTATCTTACTTTGGTTATTAAGTTGATATTACAGCTGCGGTCTGTTCATAATTTGATTGGTCATGGAATAAAAACAAACCTGCGACATTTTCAGCACAATTGAAAAACTGTTGCAATTGTTAAGTGAAAATTGTGAGGTAATTGTATTTGTGAGGTTTTGATCTCGGAGATCAAACTGTTTTCGGTATTTTGTTTTACTCTTTTCTGGAAAAATACAGCATTCCACAGGTGGAAAAATTGTAACGGTATGTTTGAACCAGGTTTATCTTTATACCCTGTAATTTATAGGTAAATCTGTAAAGATGTCTATTTCGGTTTCCTACCAAAGTGTGACAGTACCTTTAAAACAAATAATATACTGCATTCACCTGCATATCAACTAAAATAATACCTGAAATGTACAATATGCTTAGAGATAGGAAGGCCTGGGGCCGATTTCACTAACGTTTTGCGATCATCGTAAAGCCCAAATCCATCGCTAAACGGAAAATTGCTACACAAAGTAGCGATCGATTCTCCACTTAGCGATGGATTTGGGCTTTACGATGATCGCAAAGCGTTAGTGAAATCGGTCCCTGAGGTTTATATTGTAGCAGGATCTTTCTAAAAGTACAAAAACGAGCAAGACAAGATCCACAGACTTAAATCCTGGCCTTTCTTGGGAGGACTATTTAAATATGGAGTGACATTAGGGTGCTTTTGGAAGGAAATTATTTTGGTCCTACCTGTCTAACAACTTCTCATCGTTGGTAGCTCTTAGGATGTTGACGTAGATGCAACGGCTGACGAGCTTCCGGGCTCCATTCATCAGCCTGTAATACAGAGATAACAAAAAAAATTGATAAGAGTGGGATTCGAACCTGCAACCCTTAGAATACCGTACCGGTAACTCTACCAAACTTATATTGGCAGTGTCCAAAATTGTCAATTATCATTGTTCATTTGACAGTCATGATCAGTTGGTAAAATTCAGTCAGTTTCCCTTGTGGTTATTTGATGATTACAAACAATTACAAACAAAACAAGAAAAACGTATCGGACAATAGAATGATGAAAATGTTCGAAGCACACACAAATTTTTGTGAAATCAAATGATAATTTTTTTGTGCAAATGAAAATGAAAAAACAAATGCTTAAAACTTACCCAGCTATTCTTGGGACTTGGGCTTCATTTTTCATGGCGCCATCAGAGGTCAGCAAGGGGCCGAGCGCCTTCAGTAATTGGTACGGATCAACTGCATTAGACTAAAACAATAGACATAAACATAAATTAAATCATCATGATTATTCATTAATTCACTGTTAACATTTTTAAAAAATTACAAAATCAAAGGAATATTAGATTTCACAAATAAATAAAAATACAATAATTTGTCTTTTCAATGTTTGAAAATAATTTGAGAGTGAAGTTGTATTTTTTTTTCCGGTAGCAGTCAGTTGAAAAATAAAAGAAATCTTCACAGAATGTTAACATCTTGAAAATATTTTGCTGCAAGCATCTCAATTTGAGGTCATTTTTGAAAAAGAAAAAAATTACAAAAATGAAACAAATTTACCAAAAAAAAGATACTTGCAACTTTAATTCCAAAACATGAAAAAAAATTGCAAAAAACTTCGTCTCAAAAAAAATCTTTTTAACAAATGAAAAATCCATATAAAATCATAAAAACTTTCAATATCTAAGGGATCACTGTGAAAAAAAGAGAGCGATCAAACTTTGAGCTCTTTGTCGTAGAAACCTACAACACTTAAAAACAAAAACAGAGTTCCCCAAGAAAAATTATGCAATAATATGTGCACATTTAGTTTATGAGTGGAAAGTTATTGGAAACAATGTGTAAATAATATTGACAGTTGCAAATTGTTTGTATGTATTGAACATGTTGAATGACATGTGAGCAAGCAAGTTGTATGTAGTTGTTATGTATTGTACATGTTAGTACAATGCACATGGTGCATTTTTCTTTTTAAACAGAGGTAATTTATTATCAAAATATAACAAACTTTATGTACATACTGAACAAGTAACAACCCATCTTGTCAAAATCCACCTCCCCCCCCCAAAAAAAAAGTACCTTAAAGGGAATTCTTCTGTTCACAACAGAACTTTAAAACCAGACACCAAAAACATGAATACTTGTCATATGTACATTTGTAACAAACAAAATCAACAAAACCAGTTGATTTTTTTAAGTAACTCGACCTTGGTCCATTTCAAAGCTGTGAATTGTATCCCTACAACAAAGGGAACTGAAGAATTTTGTTTTCTATTACTCGGCTACCTAAACTTTTCAGTAAGTAAATGCCATACCCATGTCCCTTTATGAAACAATGATTTACTGTATTTTTACCAAATATATCATATCTCTGGGTCACAGATGCTGACCTCCAAATTCCCACATGGCTTATTATCCCCCACCCCATGGCCAAACAGAACACACATTTTAAAAAGGCACTATATTTTAATATATACATTCAGTATTTCAGCCTTGGTTTTTTTTTTTTTAACCCTTATGAGTTATGTAATAATTAGTCTCTGTACTTGAGTGTACACATTGCTATTAACTGACACTGAGCACAAACTTGTTAACTTTTTGGTTCATCTTTATTCTCTTCTATAATATTACAACATATTACATATTTTTCTAAAACTGGAGGATACTTTTCATTTAGACTGTTAAAACTCGAAGATAAAATAAAATGTGCACCATTTTCTGCATAGATTACTAAAATATGCAAAGCAGCAACCTTATTTTCAAACTAATTCAGGGATGTGAAACTTCACAGAATTTCCGTAAAACTTTTAAATTTCAGCTTTTCCCTTGGGTTTTCAGATTTTGGTGTGTGTGGCCACTCACATCCTTGCTTACATGTATTTATGCAATGGTGCTTCAAAAGTTATAATTAAACACAAAACTTAGCAGACAATTACTGAGCTCAAAAGTGGAAAAAAAACCTGAAAACTTAAGGTTTTTGTTTTCATTTTATGTCAACAAATCATTGGTTTTAGTTGGTTGTTGAATTAAATATTTCTGAATGTAAAAATCACGAAAAGAATGACACAAAAACAGAAAAAGTGGAAATTTGACCACAGAAATCCTAATATTCAATAAAAGAAGAAGATATTTGTGTCCTACTTAGCCCCATTCATCTGGTCGGAACATCCTTATTCCTTAAAAAACATTTTTCGATTAATTTTTAATTTTATTGATGCTGATCAGTAGTATATGCTTTAAATACATAGGTTTGGACATTTCTTCTCCAAATGAGAGCAGTCATGAGTTCCCATGATCACTATGCAACTTCAAATTCCGTCATTGGAATCATAAAACAGAGAAAGCGCCCTAAAAAAACACCTGCCCACTATTAAAAGAACCAACTAATATTTTTCACTAAAATATCTGTTAGCACTTATTGCTCTAAACAATAATGCAGTAAGCAAAATTACTGCGAGTCTTGAATTTGTAAAATTTACTTTTAAGTGCTGTATTTTATTCCTTCCCAACAACCACGCCCAGCCACCACCCCCCCCAACAATATTTTGGCACCTTATTCCCCTCTTATCTTATAGGAAAAGGCATATTAATGAACTTCAGAATCAAGGCCAAGCATTGAATGTGTTAAACTAATCGGTCCTATTATGTATGTGCAGACACGCCCAAGTGTGTACACACCTGCAATAATGGACCCCCTATTGTTCCTCTTTTGTTTGGACTAACTTTTTTGGCAGCAGTTCCAATGGTTTTGTACATGCTTTCTAATCATGAACCTTTCCCCAATTGTGGACCCTATCGTGCCTTTTGAATGCCACTACAATCTCAAACACACAAACACTATGCGCATATCAAAAATCAAGGACAGTCTATTATTGATGCTGAACAATTGAAACCTTTTGTTTACCTTTTGTTAACCAATTTTATACCCAAACTTTTCAATAAAGGCTGCATTGTTCTCTAAACATCCCTTTTGTTCCTTGAACTTGATGTATTGATGTAACTGATGTATTGTACAAAGACAGAAGCACTCCCACACCCCCATAGTTATATTGTACCCCATATGAATGACTATGATTGGTAACCGACAACTATTTACAACAATGGATACGGTACTCATTGTAGAAAATCAAGGACAAAAGCTTAATAGACTAATGCACAGAGAGGAGAGATTGGTCAAAATGGGAAAGGGTGTGTATGTAGTGGAGGAGGTGTTGGGTGGGGTGGGGTCTGGTCATTCACCCCTAAATAAACAACAGAGTGACCAGAGGGATACAGAAAGTGCCAACATACACCCCTCCCCCAATAGACAAATACAAGTACATTATTCCCTACCCCTTGTCTTGTAATTTAAATCACATCATATCCCAACCCTGTCCTCCCTGAAAAGATAATGGAATGTGCCTAATAATAAAAATAAAGAAAAAATATAAATAAAGAAATAAAATAGCAATGCCTTTCAAATTATTTACCCATAAACAATTATCATCCCCATAAACAGTAAAATGCAATGTTCTGTCCTGAAGAAATGTAAATGTTTATCCTTTTCAGGTCAAAATAAAACATTCCCACCCCTGTAATAATAATAGCTGTAATGTATGCAAGGCTGATTTCCCCCAATTGGTTGACTTAAGCAGTGTCTTTATGAGTGATATGAAGATTAAAGATGCACAGCTTGAGCCCAAAATAGGAAAACAAATTGTTAATATCTTCTTTTTTGAGTGAAGAAATTTGACCTTTTTTTTTTAAGTTTTGTTGAATAAAAAGTTAAAAACCACCCTTGTATTTAAATACAACAAATTTTGTTTGTCAGTTTGTTTATAAATTTGTCCCTTTTTCTGCTTTAAAGTTAAGTCATTAATTCTTTGGAGATTCTTTGGGCTCAGGTTTTCATACACATCACACAGTTTGTCCTACATTGCGAAACTAGCATTTGAAAATGTCAAGGTTTAAGATCATTGGATTTGAACTGTGTATAGAAATGCCCAGCGAAGGCTTGCAAAGTGATATAGGACTAGGCACTGGAAATGAAATTCATGTTCATGGGCATTTTAAGCACCCTCTTTACCCAAGTAGCTAAGCATAATATGATATTTCACAATGCAATGGCTGGCCCTAATGCATATGACATCCTGGTCCCCGGGAAAACCTTTGTGCTATTTATAATATTCATGCTTTTTGTCCTCTTGCCACAAAGCTTTTGATCCTGCTAAGATCCAAATGTCAGGCCCTCCCAACTACAAGCATTTATAATATGCATATGACGCTTTTTGTATTTCTAGTCCCTTATATTTCCCCCCAATGGTTCCTAAGATATCAGGTCTAAAAATAGAAATAAATCAGGAAAGCCCTTGAAGAACTTTGAATGGTTTGTGGAAATCCCCCCCCCCCCCCCACCAGCCCACTTTCCTAAATTTACCTATTTACTGTGTTTTCATGGACGTTGCATGTTGGCTTTAACAAATAATTACAAATGGGGTATTAGGGAGACATGTTAGCATATAAAAGTGGACATTAGGGAGACATCGGGACTTCCCTAAGGTACCAGCTACCTTTTAAAGACATACTTTTAATGTCCATATTTTAATAGAAGACAGAGAATGCTCTCAATATGATCATAATTATGTCAATTTCAAGTTCATTGGTTTGGAGGATGTTTAGCTATAGCTAAGTAAAGCTTGTGCGCGACCCTATGGGAAAGTCTCCCTAAGGTCCCATCCTCGGTTATAATAATAATCATTTGCATCCACGCTGTTTTCCTATTTCACTCATTTTTTATTATTTTCACACACAATGAATAATAAAGGACAAAACAAATATCAAAGAGATATACCACAACATGTTCATCAGATTGCCATCCGCAACAAGGCTAGGGACTTCCAAAAAAAAAAGTACCGTCGAGCAATCCAGTGATGAGGCTTATTATTTCCATGGTAAAGGTTTCCGTGCACAACGGTGCTGGACCAACAAAGGATGAAGTGCAGCATTTCACTGGTTCCCAGGGTCGAGTCTGGTGTTTTACAATATTCCTGGTATCACGGGAGGACACTTCACATGCGCATCAAAACGCGATCCCAGTGAAAGGTATAATCCGTCCTGTTTGGTATCGTCAATTATATTCCAAGAATAGTTCTGTAACTCTCAAAGCATCATCCGATTCCGATCCCAGGGAGATACAGCTTCTCTTATTCAGGGCTTTAGAAGTTCGTCACACCAGGAAGGTAGCATAGAGCAGCCGTCCATGGAGGTTGGTGATGAGAAGCGAGTAGGATTGAGGGACGTCGTCCGCAATGTCTAGGACAATGAACCCTCAACTCGGTCACCTTGCCACTGATTGACCAAGACTCCGTCAAAACAAGTATCACTCAAAAAGGAGTCCTTGCACTATGTCAAGCTTTGAATTTAACGGAGGTCATGACCTTCATTGCCCTGGTTCTTGGCCTTGGTGCCCCCTTCAAATGTTTCCATAGACATTATGATTTTCCAATGGAAGTGCCCCTTGCAATGGAAAAGTGGCCTTGCCTTTTCAAAACCGAATTCAAGGCCTGCTATGTGGCTTTCCCCACCCCCTCCAAAAAAATCAATCATTTGTCATCTTATTTTTGTGAGTAATAACCTGAAGTAAATAATTTCTCTTTGGTCTGTTACCTATTTGTTTCCGTAGACATTGAAGAAATATGAAAATGCTCTCCAACCCTCTCCAAAAAAAATTTAAAAAATCTCAGGACCACAGAGGGTAGTTGTGGTCTTTACTGTCTTAGACTTGGCGACCCTTTCATAAGTTCCCAAGCACATTTTGAGTTTTTTATGATAGTGCCCCTTTAAGTGACCTTCAAGAACCTGATTCCCAATTGGTGTCTTAAAATTTCAGATTGTTATGATTTGGATTTAAATATGGGCTCTGTTCACAAAAGAATGTCCATTTCATGTATCACATTTAAAGTTGTCTTACTGTCTTACTCTTATAAATCAGAAAATGTCAGGTCTTGGAATTGGCTATAGCAGTCTAATTTGACCTCTTCCCTACACATTTTGAATTATTTTGAATTACCAACAGACTTGCCTGTGTAAATTCAGTCACCTACTGAACTCTGTACATAGTTTATAACTCAATAAACAAATAATTTTTAAAATTGTTTATGAGAATTGTACCATTCAAAGCCGTGATGTGAGTATGCGATTTCTTGTGATAAAAATACTCATTTATTAGAATGAGTTTCCCTGATATAAACTGTACATTATACATATGTATGCAATATACCGTATTCAAAATAATAATAAGTATGATTGATTATTGAAAATGCATTGATGTTATTGTGTTGAGTTGAAGCATGTATTTATTAGCATAAGTTTGATCAGGATTTGTGTGCGTGTGTGTGACTATGTGTTGTGTTTCTTAAAGGACAAAGGTATAGTACAGGATTGGTATATTGCCGCCAAAAATGGTGTATTTATCCAGAAATTAGTTCAAACAAAGACCGAAAACAGTTTTGATCTCAGGGTAAGATCAAAACTATTCTTTATGTCGTATAAGAAAAATTGAGTCGGGTTTTCACTATTTTCTCAGATGTCCGATTGAACTCAAATCTTCACAGGTTTATCATTCCATGTACTTTCTGCATCAGACAAAGTGTGAGTGCTGTTCTGTGACCTTTATACCAATCATGTATTACACCTTTAATGACCATGAAGAAATACAATGGGACCACAAATGACTGTTGAAAACAAATTCAGATTTGAATTTAAAAAACAAAATTGTCTTTATATCGGAGAGTCTGGGAAATAATTACCATTTTTGATATAAAAGTTGGTTAAGTCTTTCGGGAAGATAACTTGGTTCAATTATGGGCACGTCACCATAGAGCCGAGCTGGATCTGCAACAGATATAGGACAGGAAAGGGAAATACAAAAGAAAGAGAAAAAACACACAATCAGTAAATCTAAAAAAATGAATTCATGAAATATAATATCCATCAGAAGGGATACTGTCTGGGTTATTTTAATTTTAGAATCATTGAAAGGTGAACAAAGAAAAACTGACTGGAGTGGGATTCGAACCTGCAACCCCCTGGAACACCATACCGGTTCCTCTACCAACTGAGCTATCCAGCCCTATGTTGGTGAATCCCACTCCAGTCAATTTTTCTTTGTTCACCTTTCCATGATAAAAAAGTAATAATATTTGATAATGCAACTTGGACATTATCTGAAGAACCAGGATTGGCAGGGTGAAAGTTTTAGCTATTAACTGACCCTCCACAATTCTCATTTATTGTTTTGGGGCGATTTCCTATTTGCAGGAGGACTAACTCCTCCTGCATCAACAAT
Source organism: Astropecten irregularis (assembly GCA_963971285.1). Taxonomy (NCBI): domain Eukaryota; kingdom Metazoa; phylum Echinodermata; class Asteroidea; order Paxillosida; family Astropectinidae; genus Astropecten; species Astropecten irregularis. The sequence continues at coordinate 13,242,054 of OZ020260.1, read as the reverse complement.
TCTCTCAATTTTAGCCATTTACAATAGCTGGAGATGGGTGATTTCCAACATTTGGACAAGTTGCTTGGGTTAGTGAAACTATGATAAAAGAAATGGGTCAGATCATCTTCGATTATAAATCTCCCCCAAAAAGAGAGAGAGATATGAATCTAGTTAAGCGTTAACCTCGATTTAGAATTACTCAATAATGCATACAAATGATACAATACTCGAAAATTAATAATTCATCAAGTACAACAAAACCATTTTTTTTTTTCAAAAGAAGAATGTAGAATTCACTATGGATTGAAAATCAAGTTCAAGCTTCTGTTGGTCGTCATAAAAAAAAGCCTGACATCCAACTCAACAGCAATCTTTTTTAATCAACTTTTATCGTGGAAGTGTCCCTTCCAAAGCCAATAAATGATGTTGCTCAGTAATGCTCACTCAACATGACTCAAGCCAAGACCCATGCAGAAACAAGACCAACCATTGGGCCATAAAAAAAAAATTGTTGTATTGGAGTAACGGAGGGTTGGAAAATAGGGTAGGGCGGGCGGATTTTTATTTATTTTTTTTTAATTCAATTTTTCCTGTATTAAATGCTTTTTTCCTGTATAACACAGTACACTGTATTTGACGAGTCAAATAAAGACCAGAAATGACATAACAACTGTAATCAGTCTGGTTTCCATCTTTTGCTCCTTTTAACTTAGAAAAGCTTTTAATCTGCATACAAATTTGCGATTTTTTTGGTTTGTTTTTTTGCTTTTTCGATTTTTATTTTTTATTTTATTTTTATTTTTATTTTTTGGGTTTAAAATGTTAAGGGTCGGGGCATATTTTTTGAATTTTTTTCTTTATGGCCTAAATGATGTTGCTCACTCAACATGACTCAAGCTCAGACCCATGCAGGAACAAGACCAACCATTAGCAACCCCTCAATTTAAATATGATTAAGGTACGACCCCCTGTCACCTAGGGGTCCTCTACTAAACCTGGACTTTGGCTGAGTACCCCCTTCCAATGTTCCCACCGACATTTTGATTTTTCATTTGAAGCAACCCTTTCAACAGAAAAAAGACCTCCCACCATTCGCCATTTGCCGCCATTACAATCAAAATCAAATCACATGCCTAGTGTCTGGAATACCTAATCTACATTCCGAGGTCAATGACCCTCATAAAGTCACAATACAAATAATCTACAGACGGAAGTAGACATACATGTACCAAATCAAAAACCAATCAATGACAACAATTTTGCTCTGGAAGACGAGAATTTTGTTTGCTATATCAGAGCCTTCTGGAAGTCAGGGTTAAGAATCAAGATACAGGGGTCTAGTGGACCCTGTGTTTGTTCTTATTTGGGCATTGCAAGTTGCAGCTAAAAAGTAAAAGCTATTGCAGTTTAACCCTAACCCACCTGCGTAGTACCACAGTTTATCATACACAGTTTTCCTATGATAAGTATGGTATCCTGAATACCACAATACATTTGGCCACTCAATCTTCAGATTCTGGTTCCCAACGCACAATGCACTTTTGCATAACAGGTACATCAAGTTGAGCTCTAATCTACAGTACATAATTTATGTTCAGCATTACACATTGTCAATTCATAAAACCACCTGATTTTCATGAATGCTTTTCTGCATATGTGCAGATATGCAAATTGCAATCACTTGAAAATCAATTGTGAAATTCCAAACAGATAATTATTTTCATTTCCTCTCAACTTTGTCTCCTGATTTCTGCAGACTGCCAAATCTCAAGCACTTTCCGTGAATCAGGGTTTTAGAGTGAAGGTACAGGAAGAAATCTCTAGAAAATGTTACGTATGTTTCATGCGACCCAATAAGGAGAAAGAAATTAGATGCCTTTGGCAGTACAACACAAAATATGGAAATCTTCCATCCAGTGATATAAATACATATTACAGTGCTTATGAAAATTATGTCACTCTCCCATTTCAACAATTAGAGCAAAACAACAGGTCTTTGTTATATTATTAAATACCTTGGGGTAGACAACACAATTCTTGGGAATTTTGTAATTATTTTTAAAAGCGACTCTACATACGAGTGTTCTTTCTGCATTAAGTCCAACATGTAGCCCACTATGAGTAGCCAAGTTAAGTGCTCTCGGAATTTCTGGAGAATACTGGTACAAAAGTTTAAGTGCATGTAATGTAAATTCATTCAAAGCTGTAGTCTATTTAGAGGGTCAAAGATTTATAAAAGGAAAACTGAAACTAAAAACACAAACAAAATAACAAGTAGTTTGTGTAGCAGGCCTATAGAAGAAATTAAAAAAACCACATCGGAAAAAACAAAATGAAGTGATATCAATTCCCAAGTGTCAAAGTTCACCGATACAAAATATGTTTGTTTCTAAAGGTGAATAAGGTCATTTTTAGTAAACTACGGAGGTCGGACACACTGGCTTCATGGGCGTAATGGAATTAAAGGTTTCCAAAGATAAAAAATAATTTTCAATAAAATAAAAAAACAAGTACTTGTTACTAACTTCAAATAGATATTTTCAAACAAAAGAAGACCTAGGCTAATAGCTAGAAGCTCTACACCTAGATTTACAAGTTTTCTTGGAAAAACAATGGAAAGAAGAATTTCTGAGCAAATGCATATTAAATGCATAAATTGGCTTGTGGTGTAACAAGAACAAAAAACAAGACCCCTATTAATAAAAACAAATTCTAAAAATCCAAAGTCACATGGTGTTTCTATCCCTTTCCTTATTGTTGTTTGGTTTGTAAAATGCTTTTTGTTTTGGTTTGTTTCAAACACCATAAGAACATGATGCACAAAAAGTACACACAGAACTACAAACTATTATTTCGCTATTTAAAAAACACGCTGACTATTTTGATGACTTTTTACAGGTAGAATTATGCCCTACATTTTTTTACAAGATAAATGGTATAAATGCTATCTTCCAAAAAAAAAGACCAATAATTTATTAATTAACCAAGCCTTTTAATTAATTTACACACTATACAATTAAAAACAATGCACTGAAATAGAACTCAAAGACATCCATTCTGTTACAAGCTTTAGCTTCATAAATCATTATACTTCACCTGTGGTGTGCATTCAGTGTACATGACCCGTTAAATTTTAAAAGGTTAATTAATTTGATCTTTCTCATCAAATAAATGTTTACACCTGCGCACTTTATCAAAGCTCCATGCAGGATGCGCAGTTAATCCTGAAATACTCCCATTTCCTGCAACCATCTGCAACTAACTTCAGGAATTTTAAAGTTGAAACCCATCTCTTTTTTGAGAACTTGAACTAGGCAGTACTAGCAACTCAACTTTATTAGTCAAATTCCCAATCCTTCTGAATCCTCAAATGAATTTAATTTAATTAATGCAGGTGAATTTTGTATATGTATATTTATCATCATCTGTCTAAAGTTCCATTTACCTGGGAAAAAAATATGTAAACAATTTCAGGATTTTAGGAGTTAAAAGGTTAAATTTGGTCAATATAAGTCTTAAGTACGCGACTACGTGTGAAAAGCCATCTGGAGCGCTACTATCAAATGGTCATTCATGTCTGTCATTAGGGCCCAAAAAGATAATAGTTATGATTCTAATTATCCGTCCAGCCATATTTGTTGGCTGAAACCCTACTACTAACATTATCACTTTTTTTATCAGGGAAAAATTCAAAACAGATTTTATTATTCTTATGCCTCCATATGATTGTACACAAAAATTTTACCCCAAAAAATTTAATCGGAAGCAGAACTATTTTCTTTCCCTTTTTTTGGCCTTAGAAAAGAAAAAGCACAATTTACAAACAGAATGTTATCGTTCAGGGAACACAATTAAATCCGGGTGAATTTTGCATCTTTAGCATCATCAAGGTTTTCAAGCACGTTACAAAAATTTAAACTGTTGAATCACCCCAACCCCAATAAAAAAACAAAGGAACAGCATAATGTGAAGTGGAGTTCAGTTTCATTATTATGAAAATAACAACATAGAACATGGCAATATGCAAAGTAAATGTATGTTATATCACATATTAAGTAAATGACTACATTCATATCATAATATGCCAACTTCCTTTGGCTTTGTGAAATAATATTATATGGCTATGATAACAATGCAAAGAACAGTTAATTCCATCAACAATAGTTTCCTGAATGATTTAAAGTACACTGCTCTGCAGAATTGTATCCATGAATTTTCAGAACTAAATTCTCAATTTCATTGACATTAACCTCTACAAAAAAGTCAAATTTTCTTAATTTTTTTTAATAATGATTACCGAAACAATAATTGCTGGACCAGTTTTGATTGAAAACAACAATTTTTCAAGTTAAACTTTGCATTTTGTCAGCATAACTGATTTATGGCAACGTTTTAGTTCAAATGGAAGGAATAGGATGGGAAATGGTTCAAAATGCTGAGTAAAATTTATAAAAAGTAAGTATTCTAAGTAACACAGTCACTGAAGGTTAGTTTGGCATTCTGTCAATGTAACAAGCAGGTTAGGGAGGACAAAAAAATTGTTTTCCACAAAACGGTGGTTCATGTGGTGTTAATATCTGCTGTACAGGAACGAAATATTTTCAGTTTTTGGAACTTGATTTCTGGGAGTAGGAATGGACTGATTGACAACCAATTTTTCAACATTTGAATTTGAAGAATTAAATTTACCAATTTACATGTATTTGTATGTTTGTCTCATTAATTTTTATAATTTTTGTTTAAGTACCTAGAAATAATAGGGATTAGGTACCTAAATGCATTAATTTTCAACAACAAGTCAACTGGTGCAAATAAAAATTCAGCATCATTTTAAATATCTTTAATTCATATCAAATATTGAAAACATTATTGATAAACAGATATTCGGAATAATACTGATTAATGTAATACTGTATATCGACACGGAGAAATAAAACATCTATTAATAATCCATAATAGGCCTATTACTGTTTGATATTGATGAACATGACTAATGAATCCAACGTTGAAGTTTCGCTGAGCTCCATGGTTTCGTGAAATCAACGAAATAAATAAAAGAAAATGCCGGTAAATGAAAATTATGTTGTTTCACACTTCTTAAATGATAATTAATGATATAGCCTCCTCAAACTTTGTATGGCTCATCAGGGAACTTAAATCCAACAAATTATGTTGATTTGTAATGTACATCATGCATGGGCTGGGTTAGTCAGCACATGTGGAGGCAGCATGGCCAGCTCTTGCATAATTAATCAGATCATGTGACCTCACAAGGCGCGCAGCCAAGCCTACGTGGCTTTAAGCCTGTTTTATGTCAATACACGTATTAGTACACCGTGTACGTGACTTTTATGTAAAGTGCTTAAAATTTCTAAGGGTAAAACGACATGAAAACCTAAAACAGGCCGTAAATCATCAAAACGACTATCTCACTCTCCCAAATGTACACACACAGCATGGAGTATACTTACTGTTTCCCGTGCATGACAAAATGTCGCTAGAACCTAAATGGAAAATGGGGAAAAATAGCGTGAAAGTACCGCGGTTACACTTACATTTTTGTCCAGTCGTCGGAGCTTCTGGTCGACGTAGCCTTTACTCTCTGACGCGGTGCGTAAAGAGCACACTCTAAACCTCGGTTTTTCATAGGGTACGCTTGAGAAACATACCCTCTAGATTTATATGTTTTATTACACAATCTTTGCTGTTTTCGATAGTGGTTGACTGTGTTTTCGAGGGACAACGGATCAGGAAAACTGACGGGTTGAAATAACACGATCATGACGGAAAGACGTCATTTTGTTCGGAAATCAACGCCCGCCATTTTTTTTGTTATCAAGACTCCACCAAAAGACTGGTTTTATTTCCCTTGAATAAATACTATAATTCGACAATAAATCTGTGCCTGAATGTATTTTTCGAAATCTATAAGTCATCAGCTATCACATGGTGGCTAACTGAAAGTGTGGATTTATCAATCGAAGGTGATTTTTGGACTTCAAAAGTTACAGAGTCGACAGGAATTCACGATGTTCACCTAAGCAAAGGACCGCTTACGAACTAACTAAACTGCGCATGCGTAAAACATGACGTCAGAGAGACGCCCAAGAATCATTAGCATAAACTCATAAACCTTTTAGCTTATTATTTTTTTGCACGGCTCACATAATGTCCTTAAAATTGTTAATGTTTAAGATAAATACAAATGAAAATAGAACAGAAAGTAAAAGATCAAAATATCTTTGGATTCCTTTTCCTAAATGTGTGTTTTCAATTCAATTATTAAAATAACTCGAACTTAAGCGGATGAAAGTAGTCTTGTTACACAATTTGTTGATTATTAAAACTTTGAAAGTTTTCAATAAAAATATGCAATACATTTATCACTCAAAAATATATTTTCTTACGAGGAATATAAATTAAACATGATTAAAAAAACGTTATTTTGCATTTAAATTAATCAATTTTACAATAATTCTTTTACAGAAAACAAATGATTGGACGAGCCAGGTATTGGATATAATCCATCATGGCGGCCTCCATGAGACGAATTTTTGCAGTGAGTTCTGTATTTATGCGAGGATATTTGTCACGAACCAATCTTCAAAAGTCCGTTGGTCTCGGCTTGCTATCACTGGAAAAGTCCGTAAGTACTTTCGTCCTTTTGAAACGTAAAATAATGCCGCATGGCGCCGAAGATAAACTGCAAAGTCTATATAGCAGACGACATTGCACTGCACACGCTGCAGGCAATGCCAATGCCAATGCAGTTTGTGCTAAGCCGAATGGACGTGTGTGATTCGCCATCATTGATGCAAACTGTGTTTAGTGTAGACTGTAGTGCATATCTAACTTTCATTTTGTGGACAAAAGTAAATGTCCTTCAAGTTCAACCTTAGTTGTAACCGATTGCTAGACAAAATTGCCAAAGTTTTACGATGATGTCTTTGATGAGCGCAGTGTTGAGGCCTGCGCAATTTTTAAACTAGTCCGTGCACAATTTTGAATTCATCATTCATTTGGAACTTATTTTGACCGTGGCCATAGCTACCTTCACTTCAGTTAGGCCTAGGTTAAAAACATTGGACACAGCCTCACAGTCACAGGTTTTCTTTAAAAACAAGTCACTTCGAACAAACAGCTAAAAAGATTGCTCACTTCGTAGTGTAACCATGCTTGTGGAAGTGAATTGGCTGTCTTTTTATTCCAAAAAGGTTTACAATTACGTAAATTAAAACTATACAAGTCCAGATTGGGGATAAAGCCATTTACCCATGCCTCCTAGTATATTATATACCATACTGTCAGAATTGAGTCTTTTTCCATTATGATTGAAAGAAAATCTTTAAAAAGCTGTACATCTATGCATTTCTTTTTCAGTCACAGTGTGCACATGCTAACAAGCTTGGGGCAGTAGCTGTCAGACGATGGTGCTCACAAGAAGCAGACAGTCAAGAATCAGTCAAGAAAGATGTAGAGCCGTCAGATCTTGAGATTACAGCAGGAATAGCTTACATCCAAAGTGAAGGTGTGTATTGAGATAAGGGCCCAGCATCATGATGGAGACTCTGCTTACCGCAGAATTCTACGCTTAGGAAACTCATTATCGGCTTACAGAGTAAACAGCAATTTTGTATGCGAGTCGATTAAGCGAGAAACCCTTAGTTACACAAAAACACGAAAATTGAAAATTCCTTGCTTATCAATGAAATAGGCTCTCGTAAGCACAGAATTTTCTACTTCCATAAGCAGTAAGCGCTGATTCCATGCTTACGCTAAGCAGAGCCATGAAATTGGATCCAAGCTTATGTGATGATTCCCAGGACAGATTTATTGACCGACTTGCTGTTCAAATGAAGATGAACTAAGTATTCCCAAACAAATTGAGGATAAATTTTGGTCACAATTAGTTTCTCCAAGACAGCCTTCATTCCAGTCATCTATCTTTATTTTTGTAAATGTGTATTGTTTTAACTAATCTTCAATATTATTATCAAAAATCGGTGTCCCTATTGTCATTTACAGAGTACAAAGAGAAATATGGCGAGAGGCCTGTCTTCGCTAACTACAGGAGAAACCACAAAGGACGTGTCGCACCACAGGTATGGATCGTAAAATGGACGGACCCACATTCTGTTGCCAGCCAGTCTCACTGAGCTAGCGGAACACCCTACATTAGTTGAGCACAAGGATAAATTTGGCTCTGTTAACATTAGTCATCATCCAAAATGTCACGTAAAAAATAAATGGAACCATCCCATCCCATTTTACTTGTTTGATGTGCATTTGTGTCATAATGCTGTTGTACATTGCCACAAACAACTTACTGAAACCTCAATTGTTGTATTTTAATCTCCTTTATGTCAATGATGACTGTTTGTTTATATTTTTTCCCTCTTTTAATCTGCAGAAAACAAGAAAATTGTGTGTGGTAAGTTGTTTTTAGCTTCCTGAAAATTCAGTATATAAAGTGCACCTATTATGAATGTGGCGGGATCCACAAAACCTATGAACGTTTGTTGCGTCTCTTCGATCCGGTTTAAAAACTTGCCGGGCTGAACTGGGGCAGTATCCGGGTTGGTTTCAACTCGGATCGAAAAGGAGATGGTGTGAAAAGGCCTTAAATGTATGCTTTCTAAGAATAAGAAGGTTTCGTGTACTTACCGTATGATATGGGAAGGTAAGCTCTCGCATGCTTCAGGTTGGATGACGCATGCAGCTGCCCGCATCTCCCACAGGGGTAGAACCCTCACAATCCCACGCCTCATCCCGAGGAGTCAGTTACCATGGCAAGAAGCCAGCCTGAAAGAGAAAACGAAACCCAGTATTTTAAATTAAATTCTTCGCTCTTTTTCACTTTTCTTAGAGAGGAAGCGGAGAGAACTTGAAAGTGGCCGGCAATCCTTGTCCTATTTGCCGTGATCAGGAGCTGCTGCTTCACTACAAGGTGATGAGATTTGATGCATCTTTTACTTCTTCCTCGACAGCACTTACGTCACTGACTTTGCAATACCTCTGAAAAACCTTAATACCTTGCAAAGCTCACTATTACCTGACTTATCTTTCTTGAAGTTCTGAACACCCTGTATTGCTGTTTCGGACGCACTGTTTCTTTCACATGCTAGGGTCTTCAAAATAGATACGTTAGCGCCCTGGGATCAGAAACCTTTTTTTTTCTGACCCAACCAAATTTGGAAGCCTTCTCTCCCAGCTAAGGGAAAACAACTTGACTACTGGATGGGCCCAGCCACTGAAACCCCAGGCCTGGCCTGGCCTGGGCTTTGCCCAGGGACTTGGGCTGCTATAATCCCAATAACAATCAGTGATCCAGTTCACTCCTTTGCCTTTTGCCTGGATTATAGTTGGCACTATTGATTGCGAAATTCAGTTCACATCGATCATGGACAGTATCCAGAAGCCAGGCTTTATTGACTTTAAGCAGTTTTATTGTATTGAAGACCAGGGCTGTTAAAAGGAGGATTTTAGGCTTGAAGTCTGGCCAGGCTTTCCAGTGGCTGGGTTCAATCCCTATTTCAATTGTTCAATCTGTAGGGCCATTTGATTCAAGCACATTGTGCAAATGCATTTATTGGTTTAAAATGTTTATGTTCTGATCTCTCTGTGCAGAACGTGAAGCTTCTTGAGCAGTTCATCTGCCCTCATTCCAGGGAGGTGTACTCGGATACCCGCACAGGTATGAAATAACCCCACCTATACAATTCTACAAAAAATCCTTTAAGAACTGAGCAATATCGTATGCAGTCGTGACATTTACCAATATAATTATCCTTTTTAATGCACTTTTATGTGCTGAAAAAAGTGAAATGGAAATTGTTCAGCCCAAAGCGAAATTCAGGATTTTTCAAAACGGAATATGACCTTTTCTGAAACGGAAAATCTTTGGTCTTAAGCACCATACTGCCAACGTTTTGCATAGGCATGAGAGGGTGTTTGTTGTATTTCCAAAGTGTTTGAATTGATTAAAAAAATTGGGTTTGTTTTCTATTTTATGATAGGGGTTTGCCAGAAGCAGTACAAGAAACTGCGGAAAGTCATCACAGAGGCCAGGAACCATGGTAAGTGCTGTATTCTCAAAAATATTGCCTGTAGTGGGATTTGAACCTTCGACCTCTGGAATACCGTTCCGGATGCTCTACCAACTGAACTATACAGCTGTATGTTGGCGGTGTTTCAAATTGTCAATCATTTTTGTTCTTTTGGCAGTCAGAAGCCATGAAACCACACACATATCGTTATATCGTTAAGGATCATTTCAGATACGCGCAGCATTAACAATGCTGCAACCTGAGAAATGGTACATTGGGGATCGCTCAAAGAGGATGTGGCTTTTAAATCAATATAATCATTGTAATCATCATGCTAATCTCAAATCGATCAAAATCACATGCCAAATCAAAATTTCCCGCTTACTTTGTTTTTAATTATAATTTTTTCTTTCCATTTTCAGGGCTAATTCCCTTCACCGTACCCTTCGTGGAGTACAACTACGAGGATTACTACGGCAAGAAAAAGGCAGACACGACCGCTTCGTGATGAATGCCAGCTGGCCGAGTTTCGTTTCGTTTCAGTTCGGTCTGAAGTTATACACTGACATTGTCACTTCAATGCTAGAAGATTCTTTTTGAAAGTACAGTGGAATGCAGCTATAAAAACACACTGCTATACTGAATATGATCCTGGGCTCCCAATTTTTGTGCACAAAATATACCAAACATTGTTATCTAAAATTGCTATAACAAACAACCACTATGACAGACAATATCCAATTCATAATAGCAGGGTTACACTGTAATGGAACAAGGGCACTATTTTCTTTTTAAATCTAGATAAAACAAGAAATAGGTACTGTAAAATGGTTGGTGTAGCCTCAGTTAATTGAATCAGTTCCCCTTGTGGCATTAAAGAAAGCTGTTTTACTCTTTGCTTGAGCTCTGGTAGGCAATTTGGCAATACAGTCAAACCTTGTTAATACGAGGTTGCTGGGACTTAAGGAAAATGCTCGCATTAAACGGGGTCTCGTATTATGTGGGATCTATATTTTGTCAACCGAAATGCACGTGTGTGTGCGGTAACACGGCACAAACAGCATGCACTATCCCTCTGGTAGATAGATTTGTGTGCCATTTCCAGTGTTAACGATTTGCAGCACCAATCGCAATTGCGAAAGTAAGTGCTCAATTGGTTCCTGGGCAGAACTACATGTATAAAATTGGGCCCAGTCCTAAGCCGTACCAAAATTTCTGTATAGATCATACACCTGAAAACGTCTGTCAATGTTAAAATAAATTTGTTCTGAAAAGTCTCAGAAAATTGTAGTGCAGCTGTGTTTTGTGTACATTGTTGACTGTTGAGATTTTGTAAAAAGAATTTTCCCAAGTATCACTGCCCCACATATACACATACACGACAACCAGCGATGGTGATTGTACGTTATGGACAGATACATACAGCTAGTCATTATTCTGTGTCCATTCTTTACCCCTATCTCAGACAGTGGCGTCGCCAGGGGGGGCACATGCCCTGAAAAACCTCGTGCCCCCCTACGTGCCCCCCCATTTGAGATTTGGGTTGGTGAAAAAAAATATAATATATATTGTAGCGGTGCCCCCCCAACAATTGCTAATGCCCCCCTAGACTCAAAAGTCTGGTGATGCCATTGATCTCAGATGGGCATTTTGATCTTTTAAGTACATTGTCAAATAACCTACAAGGAAAGAATTCCGCTGACGGCCATGGAGAAAATGTTGTATCCTCTAAGAGTTACCTTAAATATTGGATACAAGTTATGATGAACCATCTCTGGTGTGTAACACTGGATAGCATATGTGGAAAGTGAGTTTGACGAAGTTCACCTACAATGATACACTTCGAATTCAGCAGCCAGTTTTTCAAAACGCCCTCTATCGGTGTTTGTGAACAAGTGATGGCTGTCAGTGGAATTCTTCCAAACCTGCATTCCAAGCAATTATTCCTAAATTCCTAAATTTTACCCAGAGACCAAGGCCCTTTTCCAAACCTCGGCTCCAGCTTTGGCTTCGGCTCCATTTCGTGTATCCATTTTTAAGTAACGGGTGGCAAAATAGAGGCTTTTGGCAACGGTTTAAGTATACATTATTTTGAACATGAAAACAGATAAATTCAGCTTCAATGAAAAGCCACAACCTATATTTTCAGCATATGGATGACAGCGCCAGAGCCGAGGTTTGGAAAAGGGCCCAAGTTACAGCACTATCACTATAATTATTGTAATGGGTCATTCCTTATCAAATAACTCTGATTTGGCTAAAAATGGCCTCATCCTTAAGAAAAACCCATAAACCTTGATTGTGTTTTATAGCTTTTTAAAAGGGGCGTGTCGACTTTCTCTTGACAAAAAAGAAAGAAATTTACTGCATATTTTTACACTGAAATTCAGGTGCGATATACATGGACCAAGAAACTGGTTGTTTATCAAACCTTGACTGTTCTCCCTATAGAGGGCAGCAAACAGAAATACTGTACGATCACATCTTGAGATATTCGTTCTACATGTTAAAAAGAAGAGTTCTGCAGACGACCACTGCAGTGCTATTTTGGTCATTATGCACGTAACCTACGGGACCAGGAATTTGAAACTAAACCTCAGAATCATGTTTATCTAATTCCCTAACTATAATTATGTAGAAACTGGTCATTATTTGAGTTTATATATGATGGAAATAGTGAAAATTTGTGGAACTCGACCTGCTTCGTTCAACTGCACACACGTGCAGTTTCTGAAACCATGATGAATCAGTTTTTCCTAAATTTCAAGTATTTTCCAGTAACTTACCGTCTCTGACGTCCGAACCTCGAGCCGTCCGTCTGGTCAGCTGGTCAGTTGGTCCACTGGTCAAGGCCTGGAGCCTCAATGTCCACGTGCTAGCGAGCTCCAAGCTGCACCTTGCGTGTGTCACTTCATTTTGAAAACTGTGCGGTGCCATGCCAAGTCTTACACAAATTTACTGAACAAATGAGGGCGCTGTTGATAATTAAAATAATTTATTACAAATTAATTTTGAAGTCGAACATTATGGGCGTTTTCGAAAAGGAGGCTCAGGCTCCGTTTCAGGCCCAGGCTCCATTTCGTGAATTCATTCCAAAACAACGGGCATCAAAATAGAGATTTTTGGCTGCGGTTCTGAAGTAGATTCTCTAGTTTGAAAAGAAAACTGACAGAGTTTCAGCTTCAATGAAAAACCACAACCTATATTTTCAGCATATGGATGTCAGAGCTGGAGCCTGAGCCTGAGCCTGAGCCTGAGCCTGAGCCTGAGCCTAAGCCTCCGTTTCGAAAACGCCCATAGATCTAGGATAGTCTGGTTCCCGAACCCCAAAAGCGCCCGACTATTGTGTGAAGTTGACCATGAATGTATCTTATCTGAATCTTTTCATTGGTCTTTTTTTACAAATCTCGACTGGGCCCTACTCCATTAAGGGATCATTTTCTAACATTTCCCGTAGTTTTTAAATCATTGAAAGGTGATCAAAGAAAAACTGACTGGAGTTCGAACCGCCGACCTCCTGAATACCGCACAGGCGCTCTACCAACTGAGGAAACCAGTCCTACGTTGGTGGTGTCCCTAATATAGTAAATTATCTTATCTCCTAATTAGTTTCGTAGTTTCACTGACAATTTCGAGCATATTATTGAGAATGCTGGTGTGGGCCTACATGGAAGTCATGAAATATAATTGATATTCATAAAGTTCTTGGAAGCTTGGGTGAAAAAAGAGAAATTGACTGGAGTAGGGTTCGAAGCTTCGACCCCCGGAATAGGCCTACCCTACCGGTGCTCTATCAATTGAACTATCAAGCCCTATGTTGGCGGTGTCCCAAAAATAATACGGGGCCATTCACAATGGTGCGCCTCCAAGAGTTTTCAACGCGTTGACCAATCGCAATGCACGGAATTTGCCGAGCCAGTGATCTGGAAAAGGGTGACTGATTCGGCGCATTGTGATTGGCCAACGCCTTGCAAACTCTTGGAGGCGCACTTTTGTGAATCGCTCATAATTGTCAATTTTTTTCACTGAAGCTGAAGCTCTGTTTTCCTTTTCAAACTAGAGAGTCTACTTCATAACCGCACTGAAAAAAGTCGTCACGCGCTTTATCAATGGTCTCATGCACAAACATATGCAGGAAGGCAGGGAACTTGACCGCATGTACTGACTATGCCAAACATAATCAACGACCATTTCAATGCAAAACTCATGTTGGTCCACGTAGGCTCTGCGGGATTGCCTATAAGCGTGACACGAACAGTCGTTTGGTATTAGTCAGTGATATTGCGGTCGAGTTCCCAGCCTTCGTAATATGGTTTGTACACGGGATCATTGCTAAAGAGCGTGAGGATTTTTTTTTTCAGAGTGTACTGCCCGTTATGTCAGCTTAGAATGGATTCACGAAATGGAGCCGGAGCCTGAGACAGAGCCTAGGCCTCCGTTTCGTAAACGCCCTTAGTAGAATACAAACTTAATAATGTTTCAGATTTTTTAATGAAACACGCCACACCAAACACATAAAATTCATGACATACAAGCAATTGGTATTATAGTTATACACAAAGTGTGATGGCAGATACACCATCTTTGTTTTAATTCTGTCTTTATTTGGTGTAAATAATATATTCATTTATCATAAATATTGGTATCACAAGTGCCAGTTAATACGCAACAAAAGTGAATAAGTTATTCCTCTTCATCATAATCATCAACATTCTGTACAAAATAATAAATTGTATGCTGTATAGTACAATAATTATGCATAAGAACAATATTTGCCGACCACAATTAAAAGTAAAAATTTGTGTTCGACGAGTACTAAATTCCACAGATTTTTTTTGGTGACAATTAAAAGACAACAAAGACAAGGTAACGTTGAGAGCTGGGGTCGTAAAAATAATATCGAAAGTTGTACATTAAAAAAGTGGAAACATGACTACCGCCCAAAGATAGCGCCCTCTATAGACCAATAATGTTTAATGACACCGAGCAACATTATTTTCTGGTCACTTTGCGTAGATGTAGACAAGTCCAATGTGTTTTTAGGTACTGACAACAAATTGTGCAATGATATTAAAAAAAATCTTCAAAATATTAAAAGACATGGTTTTACAGCGGATTCAACCAATCACGTTCGACAATCATTATGATACAAAATTCACAACAAGGCACAATCGTAGTTTTTCACTTATGAAAAAAGAAGGCCCCCAAAATGACTATTTTTTACAATTTATGATAAATTACAAAATTACGCACAGACAAAATTTTGTTCTTCTCTTGAGTGAAAATATAATTCAGGCACATCTTTCAGAAAAAACATTCACGATTTGTTCAATATTGGGCTGATAAAAAGGCACGTTGATCATTGCCATAGCAACTGCTTGGAAACTTTTACGTCAATAATTAGTGTAAAAAAGGTCAAAGTTCAAAGACTCGGCTAACACCAGGAACCAATTTCATAGAGCTGCTTAAGCACCAAAGTTTGCTTAAGCACCAAAAATCTAAATAAAATCAGTATATGCCAGCCAAAACTCCTTGTGAATGTCATGCTCAGCAAATAATGGCCGAATACAAGTCAAAAACAGTAAAACATCTCGTGGAAATTTAGTTGGTATAGTCCATTTTGATCAAGGAAGACTTTTCATGCTTAAGCAAATTTTGTCGGTGCTTAAGCAGCTCTATGAAATTGGCCCAAGAACGAAAACCTGTTTACTGCATCAGAAGTAGACTCGTTATTGACACGAACGACAATAAGGTATTAATATCACACGTCATTATCCATACACAAATGGATTAAAATATCATAAAATTATTGTATTTACAAGACGACAATGTCATCTGCTTCTCTGTCGCTATTTACATAAATAAGATTTGTGTTTATTGTTGTTTACAAAAGCGTTGTAACCGCCACAAAGGGGTCGGTTGGTTTTATAAAACAGTGCCCGGATGTTAAAGTGGTGAGGCAGATTTAAATGTTTGAGAAGTGAAAATCTGAGTGAAATCTTCATCTGTAGTCCTCGCAGGGACTATTGTTCTTTTAAACAAAAGGACATTACACAATACCTTACAAACAAGCAACATAAAACAATGTCATGGGTTTACATATAAATGTTACTGTAAGAAATTTGAACAAAATGTCTGATATAATATCGTGCTGATGTAGCATTTGCTACGAGTACTAGACATGGAGAATAAGTTAGAAAGGGGGGCAAGATAGTAATTGTGTCATAAAAAATGAGGTCAATTGAAAATGTCGACGAGGTTTGTTTTCAGGATGCTACCGTTGAGGGCGTTCGGGGAGGGTAAGCAGGAGTCCCCGGCCAGTGTGTTGTTCGGGGACCGTGCCGGCATGGCCGAGACCGTCAGGACTTCGTCGGCCACGGCCGGGGAGAATTCGGATGCGTTCTTGAGCTCGCTATAGGACATGCCCTCCGGGGAGTACGACGAGGAGCAGCAACCGTCCGGGTCCGGCGAGCCCATGATGACCGAGCCCTGCTCCGAGCCGCTGCTGGTGTCGCAGCCGCCGTGTAGGCTGGACACGCCGCCCGTGGTGGACGTGGGACTACTCCGGCCGTTGGTGGAGGGGGAGGAGATCGAGTTACCGTGGACCATGTCGCCCTGGGACGGGGAACTCACGGACTTCTCACCGCTACCTCCTTGCTCCTTCTTCAGCAGGCTTCGTCTGTATTTAGCACGGGCATTTTGAAACCAAACCTGCAAATTGATAAACAAAGAACCAATAAAATTATCAACCAACATAACCACCAGACCAAAAATATTTGTGCATGATCTGTTTTTGTTTCTTTCTGTTTTTACCCACAACTGGTACTTGAAACATAAAGAAGCATGTTTTGTGGCTACGTACGTCCCACACTCCAAAATAATATCACACAAATAAATCGGCCAGAGATTTAAGGACAAGGCTGTCACTCATAGACGTATGCGTATGCCTTTACGAAATCAGGCTTGAGGCTATGCTTTGAAGTATTCCACTACCGCCTTTTGAGGCCCACAAAACGAAAAGAAGAGGTTGGGCCACATGACGAAGCCGAAGAAAGGCTCCAGCTTCACGATGTATCTCAAGCACTTCATTTCATTTAGGACACGAAATTGCGATAACCAAATAAATCCCAAGCCTAGCCTCAAGCCTCATTTTAAAATGTCCCTAAGTGGCGTCACTGGCCATAAGTTTAAACAGCGCCCTCTAGACAGTGTTTCAGGGGCAGGGGGTAAAAAGACGCCCTCTGGAGTTGATAAACGTACCTGTAAGACTCTTTTGGTGAGCCCTGTCTTCTGGGCCAGCTGCTTCAGATCCTTGGCGTCCGGATTGTGGTTCAGGCCAAAGTAGGATTTCATGGTCCGGAGCTGGTGGTGCTTGAAACTCGTGCGCATGCGTTTTGTTCGCTGTGACTGGGATACATAGCCGTCTCCGTCCAAACCAAGATGGCCGTCCACACCTCCCAATCCTGTGGAAATACGATGGAATAAAAAAAAATGAAAATCCTTGCAAATTTACCGTAAAATTATCAAACTGCTGCAAACTGATCGTCAGCCAAACTATTGTACTGAATGCTTGGAGTTAGGAGGGCCTGACGTTTCGATCCTAGCAGGATCTTTCTCAAATGCTAAATCGAAACTTCGGACTCTCCTAACTCTATGCAGACGACCAGGGGCCATTTTCATAGAGCTGCTTCAGCACCAAAATTTGCTTAAGCACCAAAAACCTTGGTAATAAAATCAGTATGCCAGCCAAAACTCCTTGTGAATGTTATGCTCAGTATAAAGCAGTAAAAATCAGATGAAAATTTGGTTGGCAGTCCTTTTTTATCAAGGAAGACTTTTCATGCTTAAGCAAATTTTGTGCTTAAGCAGCTTTATGAAATTGGCCCCCTGTATTCAAATCGAACGTTAACCATGGCTTCAGCTGACAGAGAGACCAGCGAAATACAGTATATAAGGCCGCTGGTAACCAAGCATGTCTACCAGTTTACATTTTGGCGCTCAACTTCTCTGAACGTCATTTTTATACAACAATTGCAATTTCAATCTTCATGGTTCCCAAAACTTTGACTCAGTTTTGTGTCTGTTTTTGTCTGTACCCATGCAGTGTCGCTGTGTATTCACCAGGTACCGGGGCAGAACTGGTCCAATTTCCGTTTTCACTTAGTTCCCCGTCGGTTCCCAGCGGGGAACCCTTGGTCCCAGACCACGTAACAATGCCATCTTTTTCAAGGGTGCGCGGGTTGTTTTTTTCTGGAAATGAGCGGTGACAGAATTCTACATCTGTGACAGCTAAATTTGCGACTGGCCAGAGCCGGTACCCAGACTAATCCGCATTTAGTTCGTTTAGTTTAATACTGACAAGGGGTTTACGAAACGGAGGCTCAGGCTCAGGCTCAGGCTCAGACTCAGACTCAGGCTCCATCTCCATTTCGTGAATCCATTCTAAAATTACATGTGTCAAAATAGAGGCTTTTGGCTGCGGTTCGGAAGTAGATTCTCTGGTTTGAAAAAGGAAACAGAGCTTCAGCTTCAATGAAAAACCACAACCTATAGTTTTCAGCATATGGAGACGAAGTCGGACCCTGAGCCGGAGCCGAGGTTTGGAAAAGACCCTATGTTTTTAAAGATTTCGACAAGGGTTAGAGTGGTTTAAAAATTCTTTGTACAGTGTTCAAATGCACGTCCAGAATTTTCAGAAACATTTCAAGCTCTGGGTTCAACATTAGGTATAATATGCAAACTTCATGCGAATAGCACAGAGAACATGGAGTTCATATTTCATTAATCCTATTCAGTAAAAAAATATTTCTGATCGCGAGATTAGGAGACGCGAAACAGCAGGGGGTTATATTTTCCAGGCAGCATGAAGGAGTTTAGTTAAAACCACGAATAAGAAAAACAAACCTTTTCACCTGCTTTTTCCCATTTTTCCGCCGTTCATCAACCGGCTAAGTCGAACGGAACTGGGCAGCCGTGAGATGTGTGTACCTAGCCCGTTCAGATTACCAAATCGACCGTATGATTCGCGTGTCGCCACGGTGGAGGAAGAAAAAAACTACAAGGCGAGCCCGGACGAAAAGAACGATTGTACGGCTAGCTCACAAACATGCTCAACAGCGTATTTTTACGTACATCTCGAGCTGAAAAAAAAAGTCAAAATACAGCGAGGACTGCATGCAAAACAAGCGTAAAAACCGACTGAGTCCGGGCTTAACAACAACAGGAAAAGTCAACGAACTTGTACGTGCATTGTCGAGCTCTAAAGAAGCGGAACAAACTATTGATGCTCGATAATTTGTGTGGACAGAAGTTTGTATTCTCATGGTCACAGGGTCTTCCGGCACTGCATGAACTTGGCCGGTGAGTTGAGGAGTCAGGGACCAAAATTGTTTGTTTGTTTGCTTGGGTGATGTTTTGTGGACCTGACGGCACCTCCATTTATTATGGGATGGAACCATTGTTTCTTGTGTCGGTCGGAAAACATAGGAACAAAACTCCTCTTACAAAGAAAGAAAGAAGGACGTAGATATGTTGAGCGAATGGAATGCATAGGCTACAATCGACGGTGACCACTTGTGTGTATACACGGACATTTTAATTAAACAATATTCTGAATGTAGTAAATCAGACGAAAGTAATACGACCAGGTTAGTGAACCTCTGATGGAGAGCGAACCATCAAACAGCCAGGTCAACGCCCTAGCGAGATCACTCCTCCAAAACAAAATTGTTTACCCTTGAACCTCACAACAATTTCGAAAGGCTGACTTACAATTTTGACAAATGGTTGGAGTTACTGGGAGGGCCTGACGCGTTTCGATCCTATAGCGGGATCTTTCTCAAAAGCTAAATGACAAGAGGACAAGAACATGCAAGTATATACACATCGTGTATCATTATGTGTATCTTTACTTGCATGTTCTTGCCCTCTTGTCATTTAGTCTATTTTTGAGGAAAATTCTGCTAGGATCGAAACGCGTCAGGCCCTCCTTACTCCAAGCATTTGATATATTTCAGGTCGTTTTAGTCGAAAGACATATAAAATACAGTGTAACAAAAACTTAAAAAGTAACTTTAAAACCCGTAGGGGATTTTGAAGTTTGTTTTCCCAATTATAATCTTGGGTATATAAAGATTTTCAATTATTTTTTATAGAAACTATAGCAACCAACATGCAAGAAGACAGGTTTCTATGACTTAAACAGGATGCGACTACGTGTGTCCTTCTGTCTTGGTGTGTTGTAAGCTTTCATAACCTTTCATAAGACAGAAAAAAATTCAGATGATGGCCGCCAAAAGGTCACAGAACTCCCGACCTATATTACTAAAGACAACGAAAGTGTGGATATTTGAAGCTCAAGCCGGTATTAAATCGAGTTGTGAAAAATAATATCAAAACCGTCCTCCGTGTTTACAATTTTTGGTGTTGGGAGGGCCTGACGCGTTTCGATCCTAGCAGGATCTTTTTCAAAGGCTAAATGACAAGAGAACAAGAACATGCAAGTAACGATACACCGTTATACACATTTATCATTGTTTATCATTATGTGTATCTTTACTTGCATGTTCTTGTCCTTTTCATGAGCTTTTCCTTTCGCTCTGATCAGACAAGCAGATTTTGACTTCACGATCCATCTCCTCATGTCAACATTTTGGAAGTGCTGTTCCCCCTTTCCAAACCAATGCACATTCAAAACATTGACTGGCACCACACTAGACCGTCGAGTTACATCAACAATGATCGACTAGCAACGTTTGACATCTGATTTCGAGCGGCAAAGTGTCAAAATAGCCCGCGGTAACACTCGAACCACGACGGTGGAAAAGCCAAAAAAGACGTATACAGCAATTGACGAGTCGTCAAGTACTACTTCTGTCATTTTGGCGCGAAAAAGCAGACGTTTTCTACAGCATTATAGCAATTGACAAGTCGTCAAAAATAAACTACTTCAGTCATTTTGGCGCGAAAAAGCAGACGTTTTCTACAGAATGACAAGGCCGAAGTCAAGAGGCACACGCCCTCAGCGGCGCCAAGTTTTAAACTTCCTCTCATTCTCGTGAAATGTTTTAGGGCCCCTTGAGGTAAAATCCCCAAGGCGCATTGGTTCTGGATTGTTTTACCGTTCGTGTATCTACATCAAGCCTCAACGCCACAACCACTTGCAATTTGTACGGTTACAAGGCAAGCCAGGCCCTAATGGTAATAAAAACCATCTGGTTCCGAAGTTTCAACTCTTGAAAAGAAAAAAACGCCACGCAAAGAAAAAATGTTCGGCTTAATTTGTAAAACATGACTGATGTAAAAATTGTCTAGGACAATCAAGAAGGTATAATAGTGTCTTGATCAAGAGCTGCTGTGACATATCGTTAGAAATAATTTTTGAAATGTTGATGCAACAGGAATCCCATTACGGAAAAAAAACAGGCCTATGACTAATTTGTGTCATACCCACTGTCTATAATGTTCACAGATCTGTTGGTTCGTATTATGCAAATTAGTGTTTGAATACTCATGAGCAAGACTGTGACGTCATCATGGTATTAAACAATATATTTGAGTTATGATAATCCCGATCTCTGGAGTCGATTTCAGCAAACACATCGTAACTTACTATCAATCGTTTGACTTATGATGCATTGCAGCCGTAACGTAGGATAGGCCTCCTACGATGGGTTATCCTTCGTAACTCGAGTTACGATCGATCGTAGGGATTCGTAAAATCAACCCTAGTGTTATACGGTTTGATTATTTCCATAACCAGCTAGTTTAAAGTACGGTGGAGGACTTTTAAAAATCAGCCCAATTGGCACTATGTCAATCTTCTTTCATGATTTTGTCTTGAATGCCTATCTTTGTTTTACATAAATAATCTTATTTCATTTATTGGGTTAACAGAGCAGCTTACAAGTGATGTTTTTTCTTTCTATATTGGAGGGGAAAGGTCGCACTTGTAGGAGCCGTGTTTGCTGGTTCTGGCGGCAACCGTCGGGTGCCCAAGCCAGCCAACTCGGCGAGGCCGGCAGGAGTGCCGCCGAGGGACGCTGGTCCTTGACGGGTCAGGTCCCATCAGAAAGACATCATCTTCGACAACTTGAAGTCTTTTTTTAGTTAACCCCCAACCCTCTTCAAGAAAGTAGGACAAGAACAATTTGTCATCGCCTGAACCAATTTTCGTCTGCTAACGGTTACTGTAAAGTAAACCTAGTTTTTAAATAGGGTGGATTGGGCGGCAGCTGATGTGTAACACGCACAGTACACAACGGCTGTGATCTGTCCTTGATGTCATCGGATGATTTGAGATTGTCTATACGATTGGGTTTGACTTGTAAACTATCAAATGTCGAATGTCAAAACATCTGAGAATACGATCTTCGGGGCGACGTCTAAACTGGCTATAATATTTAAATAAACAGACTATTGTGAAGAGATACAGGACAGTTAGTCGGCTGAAAGAAGCTCAAGTTATAGTTCAAGATATGGGGTCGATTTTACCAAATTCATCTTAACTTACTATCAATCGTAGGACTGTGTGATGCATTGCAGCCCCACGTAGGCTAAGTAAGATACGATGGGTTATCCTGCGTTACTCAAGTTACGATCGATCGTAGGGCTTCGTGAAATCGACCCAAACAAAATTTGTTATCACCTGGCATAATGAGTGCACAATTTTACCGCCATAAATGGCATATTTACTGTGGACTTTAGAATAATAACTGCGAATCGGAGTTTAAAATTCAAATGATATTTTCAGTCGAAATTTCAACCTGAAAAATTGCTGAAATTCTGAAGAATGACATTGGGTTTTTAAACAATATCTGAATTTTTGGTATACAAGGTCGTTTTCACCAAACTCATCGTAACTTAATATCGTATGGCTTGTGATGCATTGCAGCCTCGCGTAGGATATGATGGGTTATCCTTCGTAACTAGAGTTACGATCGATCTTGGGACTTCGTGAAATCGACCCAAGAACAAAGCAACGTGCACACGTTGTGTGTGAGACAAAGTTATTTAACAAGGGGTTATCCAAGTTTGGCAGAACGGAAGTAAAATCAGCGGTTTTATTCAACAAAGATGGACGACTTTTTGTCGGTTTATACACAGACGCCAAGAATCAGTCTGGTTCGGGTGGGAAGAACAAAAAAGGCAAGAATTTGTGGGGGAAATGACCGCCAAAATCACAATGACATAGCCAGGATTGCTTTTGTTGAATTATTTTCCTCTCGCCATGCAGTATTCCGTTCGATAACGGTCGCATTAACGTCCGTGCGAAATCGACCGTGTCACGGTGCGGGCAGACCGACCGTCTCTAAGCCATGAAACACGGTAGAGCTGCAACACAGCTTGCTCGCTAGGTCACTGACATGGCGTGTATGCCCGTGTATTTATATTTTGATACCACATGCAGCGAGGAGTTTTCTTCACCCTTTTTTTTCAGTTCCTACTTCATGTTTCAGTGCGAATCAACACGCGTGATTAATCGTGTAATTTCTTGTATTTTGGTTGGAGGGTTTTGTGGTGTTGGTGAACTTGGGGCGGTGGTGGATGGGGTTATACCCATGAACCCATTCACCCGTGCCTATGTTTATAGGACTCGCAGCGTCCATTTTCTAGACCCAGCAGTCGTCTGCTGGCTGTACCGAGTTTATCCTAGCAATGTCCAGGAGCTAATTTCACAGAGTTCCTTAAGCACCAAAATTTGCTTAAGCACCAAAAACCGTTGGTCAATCAAATCAGTATACCAGCCAAAACTCCTTGTGAATGTTATGCTCAGCAAACAATGGCCAAATACATGTCAAAAGCAGTTAACATCACATGGAAATTTGGTTGGTAATCCTGTTTGACCAAGGAAGACTTTCCATGTTTAAGCAAATTTTATGCTTAAGCAGCTCTATGAAATTGGCCCCAGTTTGAAAGAAATCGGGCTACATTAAGCCTACTGTGTCTAAATCAGAGAGCAAACTCAGCACGAGGGACGGACATAATTTTTATAAATGATAAAAACAACGGGAAAGCCATCCCACCACGTAAAGGAACAATCCCCATTTATGTAAAACTAAAACTATACGAGCACAAATTCCTCTTTTTTAAGTCTGAGAGCAAATCCAGCACGGAGCAAACTCAGCACTGGGCATTTTCTTGTGACAACAATGCACGCGCAACTGGTGGGGATAGGGTTGGAATGTTATGTCGCACCGTGACAGAAATAACAGCCCTAAGTCATTCACGTGAAACTGTACAAGAAAAACCCCCGATTCGTCAGAATAAAAATCGTATTACATACGCTGATATGAATATTCATGTTTGTTTGTCAATGGGATATGCTCATGGGCTTCCACTATATCCAAATACTATTATTATAAGCTTCATAATACTATAAGAATGGGACAAGGAAAACAATAATCCGCAGAACAATAGAATTCAAATTTTAAGAGGTGAACGCTCTGTGCATTGGACCGTATCGTAATTCGTGAAACCAGTCATGTGTGTCATAATATACCAACACAGACGAACCGTATTATTTTTTTTGTTCCCAATAACAAACAAACTGTGTGATTGCTGAATATGAAGCATTCGCGTATGTGTGTGCGATTTGGTAAACTCCCATGAACTTCGTACAGGGACCAATTTCATGGACCTGTTAAGCACGAAAAAAATTGCTTAGCGCAAAATGTTTTGCTCAATGAAACAAACCAGCATTGAAAAATGCCATTTGATATTCATGGTCAGTGAACAACAACCAGAGAGCAAACACAAGTGATACGCAACACATGGAAATTTGGTTGTTAATCCTGTTTTTGTTAAAACAGAAGTTTCATGTGTTTTTTTGTGCTAAGCAGGGCCGTGAAATAGGCCTCTGCTTACTATGTCTAGCTCGCCCTAACCCAGACCGGACACTTTGCCAGAAACAAAATAAGGAAGTGTTATATACTAGACACAAGTTACACCCTGTATACAAATCTGTAAAATCTAAACTTATTTTGTGCTAAAAGTTGACCAAATTACCACTCCTGTGCTCGATTTCATGAAGCACTACGATTGATCGTAACTCGAGTTACGATATCACCATATTGACAGTACTGTGACATCACACTTTGCTTAGCAAACATGGTTGATTCACATTTAACCTTAACTAAAAGGTAAATCAAACACATCTCAGCCATCACGGGTACCAGTGAAATCATCGGTAATTGAGAGAATTAGAGATAGATAGGTAACCAGTGTCTTCCACATCATTCAAGCACCAGACAACAATATAACATCCAAAACCCGTGTCCTCATATTGACCTAACGATTGTGACAAATTCTGGAGGCGTGTCCATCGGAAGTTCAAGATGAACTTCAAACAAGACGTGGCATAGGAAGCATGGGGGGGGGGGGGGGGGGTGGTGAAGGGGGGGGGGGGGTGGAGTGTTTCTAATCTGCCTCTCGCATCGCACGTGTTTTGCCCGAGAGTCAGAACGAACGTGACTTTGGCGAAGTTTCACCGAGGAAAAAAGGAATCCACCGAACATGTTATACAGGAATTACTCCGGTCGTATATAAAAAAACTCGAGTCCTTTACCAGCCAGGAGGCTCAATATGACGGGGGAAATTACAAGAATTTACGGGGTGTTTGGTTGCACGAGTGGAAGAGAGACCTATACGCCGGTGGTGAAATGGAAGAAAATTTTACAAGGATACTTTCCATATTTGGTGATTCATCAATGTAAACAAACACTGTCATTCCAGAAACGATATATTTATATTCTTGAATGCTGATAAATTCCATTGCAAATCGGAAATATTTTGCAGATTTTCAATATTTTTTTACAAGATTGGAAATTATTTTAATATGTTAGTCAAAATATTAGAAAATAATTATGAATGAAGGTTTTCGGTATGGGAAACTCGATCAATTTAATTTTCACAATGAAACGGGGAAAATCGGGTAATATACTAGCGAGATCAGGGGTCGAATTCACGAAGCCCTACGATCGATCGTAACTCGAGTTACGAAGGATAACCAATCGTATCATACGTAGGGCTGCAGTGCATCACAAGTCCTACGATTGATAGTAAGTTACGATGAGTTTGGTGAACTCGACCCGTGACATTGCAGCGACAAATTTAATTTGTAATTATTATTTTTAAATTTATTTATCGCTGCGCAAAAAACTAAGTTGATATTTCAGAATTCGGCATCTTCAAGCTCCTTGCACAAATTGTAAATGTTGAAATCTAAATTCTTCAAAACATTGTCCGAAAACTGGGCTATCTTTAAGATGAACAGGATAAATATTCCCATATGACTCGTTCACGAAATGAATAGGCCTATATCGTATTCTATGATGTTGTTATTGTTAATGATATCATGGAATGTCAATATGACTACAATTATCAATACACTGTTTAAATAAATTGACCCTAACATAAATGGGTTAATCACATTTATCAACGTAGAGAATCTGAAACGGCATGGGTTTGGGGGGCTGGGAGTACGGTGGGTACTTTTGATCATTGATTCCACAAGCTGAATGGATGTGACGGAAAGTGGGTTGATAGTATTATCCCGACGACTGTTTTATGATCCAAGTCGTAAATTTGGTCTTTGAAATTAAAAACCATACCGTTTTGTTAGATTTACTTTAAAAAAAATTTCTGCAGAGTAATTAACGTAGGTATTATGAGGAGTCGTCTTCAAATAACGTGAATTTATTTACTTATTTATTTGTTTATCTTTGTATACGAATTTAAACAAATTCCATACAGTAAACAGTCGTCGATACAGGAACCTACCACTCGCCAACCGACCAATGAGAACCGCGCGTGGAAAAAAACTTGGAAGAGCAGCGACCGACCGCAGACGATATAGACAGCGAAGCGGCAACCCGCAGTGCGGACAAATTGCTGTAACAGCGAGACTTGAACCAGGCCCATGAAAGGCGAGCTGAACATTGTGCGTGTCTGGTATGCGCGGTCGGAAACGCGAAACCGAAGCAAGAGTTTCTTCCAGCAAGTTCAGGTTTGGGATTTTTTTTTTTCATTCTCCGAGGAGAGTTTTATACCGGAGCCGGTGGCGGCGGGCCACTCTGGGATTCGTCGCCGTCTAGATCGGCATCAGCACGGCATCCCCAAAATTCAATCCGATGGGCCCCCGCGATCGGAAAGAGACATTCTTACAAACAAGAGAAGAGAGAGGAAAAGAAAATATGATCGCTACTGCGATCCTTTCCCTATCCAAACAACGTCGGTGTATACACAGAGCCTCAGATATTACATTCCCCGAGGTTTTTATACTTTATTCCGAGACCACGGGGCCAGGGGGATGAACCGGCTCTGTGGGTCTGCAAAATGGCTGACCAGCAATCAAATCCGTGCACTGGTGCATGTTCAACCATGACAGGTGCAATTTGGTGACATTCGTGCTATCCAAAGTTCCCCGCTGGGGGCGCCCTGTCTACGAGGCGCCCTCTTGTGACAACTAATTTGATTGGTTGGTCCAGTTAATTATTCACGATTGCTTGAATCTGAACATTTATCAGTGAAACCCTGATCGAAATTCGTCTAAAGAACCCCCAAATTGTCATCCAGTTCGCAGAGTTTTGGGAGCGGTGTCTGAATGTTGGCAGTTCGCGAACTTTATGAAATCAGAGCCAAATTGACAAGTAATCATTCAAAATCTAGATTTCGCCCTTAAATTAGGGCAAAAGGGTGAATATAATGTCATTTTTGGCTAGCTCACATTAGTAATGGTTCGTGTTGGCTGAAATCAAGCGACCAATAAAGCCCAGCCCACACGGAGCGGCGGTCTACTCCAGCGGGTCTGCTCCGCTCCAGTTCCCGGGACGACAACGGCTCTAGATCCGGATGGAGATTTATTGGACATCAGAGAGAACTTGGGGGAGACGTGTTGGACACAAATTAGACACTACAGATGTTGGGCCAAGAGAGCATGACAGAAAACACTCCCTTAAAAATTAGAAAAAAAATCTGGTTATACAATTAATGACCTAGCAGTGTCAATGTATGGACCCGATACCGCACGGCCATGAATAATGTTACTAGATCGTCATAAATAATGTTTCATAGTTTGACGTGTCAGGCGCTGAGTTAAGGCCACCCGTGCCCCCTTTTTTCTCTCCGTGCTGACCTCAGCTGACCCCTGACCCTCAAGGGGTCAAAGCCAAGACTCGTTGGAGACCCAACCAGGGGCAGACAATATTGGGAAAGGGGAGTGGATACCGATCTTTGTTGCGAAACAACGGTGCGAGGTGCTGCACCGCAGCCGGTCGCGACCCAAGTAATCCGTCATACAACTGCGATGGTCTATAAATCTCAAAAACCATACCCCTTGTTCGGATTCCAAATAGACTAGTCACGCCTTATATAGTTCTACAAATGCAAACTTTGTGGTTCCCTCGAGAAATCGCGAGATTCTGGTGGTCGGTCCAGGAGTTGTTTTCAACCCCCCTGAATAAATCTTCCTCGCCCTGTCGACTTGGGCAGATCAACGATGACATGGGAAACGAACACGGTCGTAAATTGGTCGGAACATTGGGCAGGATTCGACGACAGGGACTTTCCATGAATACACGGGATACCTCCCCTGGGGGTGGGGATTGGGAGAATGACTTGAGGAGGACGTGTATAGACCATTCACCCCAGAGCCGTCAATGGAAACAAAATGGCCGCCAGATCCTCACATTATAATTAGTGATCACTCACAGGAGGACATGGCGTTTCTATCTTAGCAGGATCTTTCTCAAAAGCTAAATCGAAATGTCCGACTCTCCTAACTCTATGCAGATGACCAGGGGCTAATTTCATAAAGCTGCTTAAGCACCAAAATTTACGTAAACACCAAAAAACCTTAGTAAATAAAATCAGTATGCCAGCCAAAACTCCTTGTGAATGTTATGCTCAGCAAACAATGGCCGAATACAAGTCAAAAGCAGTAAACATCACATGGAAATTGGGTTGGCAATCCTGTAAGGAAGATGTTTCATGCTTAATCAAATAGAATCCTTTACACGACGTGAGAACTACAGAATGTCCAACAAACTATTATGTACCTGATTATACCCTGTGAGATACAGACTGGGGCCAAATTCTTGGAGCTGTTAAGCACAACAAAACATGCTTAGCACAAAATGTCTTGCTCGATAAAACAAACCACCATTAAAAAAATCCATTTGATATTCTTGGTCAGCGAACAACAGCCAAAGAACAATCACAAGTGATACACAACACATGGACATTGGTTGTAAATCCTGTTTTAATATTAAAACAGACATTTAATGCTTAGCAAATTGTTTTGTGCTAAGCAGGGCCATGAAATATAGCCAGGTAGCAGCAAACTAAACAAGATAGCACCATTTTAGGCCTATAACTCCACCGATGATCTTGAAAACGGAAGAAACTACAACAAGAGACCGACCAACCTTGCACCGGAACACCTGCATTTCATCGCCACCTACCGAGCCGGCACAGCAGACCGGGCGAAACGCAAAACCGCCGACCAATGCCAGGTCAAATACATCCCAAGAACACACTCAACAAACTCCCAATCATAAACAAAAAAA
This sequence comes from Astropecten irregularis, assembly GCA_963971285.1. NCBI lineage: Eukaryota > Metazoa > Echinodermata > Asteroidea > Paxillosida > Astropectinidae > Astropecten > Astropecten irregularis. The sequence continues at coordinate 13,212,461 of OZ020260.1, read as the reverse complement.
AGAAAATTGGTTTATTTACTTCGAAGGTGTGAGAAATAATAAACGCGCGTGCGGGAGCCAGCTAGCGTGTTTAGCGTATCGGTGTATACATGGGTCCCCCAGGGCACATTCATATTATCCACTAGAAATATCGCTGGTAACCCACCACCTCTGATATACGACCCCCCTCCCAACCCCAGGGGCTGCGAAAGGGGGCAACATCAACAAAAACGTGTACCCTACCGGGGGCCTCCTGGAAATATTGACAAGAGAGCCCCCTCCCCCCTCACCCCTCATCTCCAACTCCACCCCAGGGACGCCAAGTTTTAGGCAATATTTCCCCGCTGTTTCTTCTACGAGGACGCAGCTTTCGTGAAAGTGACGTTGTCCTCAGCCTCTTCGAGGGAGAATCTGGGCTTTGCAAGGGTTAGTCCTTTGAACCTTCGAGTAATGCTGGGGCTGACGTGTAATACCCTGATGAAGTACAGAGTACAGTTGTTTTTATGACAAAACAAACAAGTGATAAAGTCATGGCGAGCAAATGCATTGGTTTGTGTGTTTTTGAAACTTCCACAAACAGATCGCCAAGTCCACGCTCTGTTACTAAGAAAGGAAACGAACTACCCGAGTATTGCACGGGTTATCGGCTGTATGTGTGGCTGCAAATTACACACGCACCTATGGCAGCCACTAGCCAGTGACTGCAGCCGTTTCCATAGACGTGTGTGTGATTTGCGGCCGCAGTCAGAAATTGGGGACACGGCATATTTTCTTCAGACACAGTACTTTTTATACTTTTGGACCTCAACATTTTTAACAACCAAGTTCGAATGACTGGTTCCCTGCACAACATGACACCAATACAGCAATCAATATGCATAATAGTGCTGAAAAGTACGGATACCAATTTCATGTTTAGGCTGGTGCCTCATTCTTCTGAGCAACATGAGCCTGTGTTTGTATAGAGTAGGGAAGTCGGGAAGCTAGACCGTCTAGAACGTCCGAAACTGATGATGATAAATTAGACATCAAGCAAATGCTAAGAAAACAACAACAACAACAACAACAACAACAACAAACCAAATAACATTGATATGATGTCTCCCTATTGTTCCTCGATATTTCAACAACTTATGATCATTTCCGACCGTCAAAAGACAACAAAGTATTAAATCAACAAAAAATGTGATGACAAGATCAACATGCCTTGTCCTAGCTCTTTAAATTTTCATTCCAGAGGGCAAACTTTCCCAAAAAATCTTGGAGCAATTTTTTTTTTCGGCACTCTCGCATTGTTATTGGAAGCTCATGAAGCAAAACAGACCTCGAGGGGGTCGAAGTGGGGTTAAGTTCTCCCCTGCAACCCCGCTGACCTCAACCGCCCGGGTCTGGTTTCCCCCAAGCCCATGCACGCTGCCAGCCGCCGCGCGCTGCGTTCGCCGGGGACTCTGGACCGAATCCCCCCGCCCACCGAGTTGGCAGTGAACACGGTCGGTATAAAAAAAAACCACACACGCTCACACAACTCCGCGGTGCAACAGCCGAATTATATTCCTCGGGGGCTCATAGCACACCTGTATAAACTTCACCTTCGCCAGAAAAAAACTCTCTCCTTCCAAATACTATAAATCACTCTGTATTGTCTTACCAACTTTCCATGGAAATAAAAAAAAAAATTAAGTTTTTATTTGACATGTACTTCGTCATAGTATAAAAAATGGGAAAAAAAATTACCGACGAATGTTTCATGTTTGATTTATGAGGTTGCTTTCAGACGAGTAGTTGGGGGAATTATAAAAAGGGAGTGCTAATGCGGTATGGGTGACTTCTTGAACTGTATGTAGACGAGAGATTTGAAAATGACCCCCCCCCCCCTTTCAAAATCTCAACATAATGAATCATCGCGGCTTCATTTTGTTTGAAATTTAAAAAAATTGTGCTTTTGACACAAAACAAAAAATTCACCTATTTTTGCATCGTGGTCGAAGGCATGTTTAAGAAATATATAGGGCATAATTGTCTTCAAAATAACAAAAATTGCAAATTTGCAAATTAAGCCAAGGTCACTGTATTTTGTTCAGGAACAGAAAAATTCCCATGTGCCTACGAGAAGGTTCGGGCTCTATTTAAATTTAGCGTTTTCACGAAAGTGACAATTAAATTAAACAGAAAAGATGCCAAAAAATAACTTGTTAGTCCACATTGAGAGACATTGCCCATGCAGTCCGAGCAATGAAACTTGTTTGGTGGCCAAAAACAAAAAAATCGACTTAATTACTCCCGTGTGTAAAAAACAAACTACCTTAGTACAGGGCTCGCTAGGCCTTGACATCACGTGTAAAATATGCGTAGTGTGTATCTGGAATGTGTATTTCGCCTGGTCCTAGGGCACAAAATGAACGACTGTATAGGTATTCCATGCATTTTACACACAAGGAATAAATCTTTCTTCTCTGCACGGCAAGTATAGAAACATTGAAGAAATTTTATGTTTATGAAATATTTTTGTTTTTACACAACACTGACACGGAGCCAGGAATGTTATATGAAGAAGTTACCATACGACAGTTTTATGTGACCCGGGTATGACAAAATGAGTCATAAGTCATGTGATATGAGATAGCGGATTTGTGACCATGAAAACGAATTGCATAATGCACATTTATAGACATTTCTTATGTTTTCGCCCTAAAAATATCATGTTTTTGTCCGTATATAGACCTCAGTGAAACCTCACATAAACAAGAGTGCACGACTTCTTTCAGTGCATATAATTAAGAAGGGGGCGAATGAATCTTAAGTGATATTAAGACTCATTTCGTAGGAGCTGTAGCTGCATGATTCTATAAAGTTCGTGTTGTATGTCCGGTCATACGCCTTTCCGGCAATGAAAGTTATAAACAATGTCACAGAGCTGCTTAAGCACACAAATTTGCGTAAGCATGAAAAGTTTTCCTTGATCAAACAGGATTACCAACCAAATGTTCATGTGATGTTTACTGCTTTTGACTTGTATTCAGCCATTGATTGCTGAGCATAACATTCACAAGGAGTTTTGGCTGGCATACTGGTTTTTTTCACCAAGGTTTTGGTGCTTAAGCAAAAAATGATGCTTAAGCAGCTCTATGAAATTGGGAAAATATAAGGTTAATATTAGAATACGCTTTTTATTAGCTATATAAATCGGTATACAGGAATTCAGATTTTCAGACCAAAAAATCTGTCAACTTCATGATTTGCAAATTATGCGGGTTTTTTTTAGACAGGTGGCCGTGTAATGTGTATAGGGATATGAAATCATGACGGTTGTCTATGATAAATTGGCAGGGCTAATATAGATGGCCTATAGTGGGTAAGAGGATGTCAACCTTTTACCCACCCACAGGTCAGGAGATCGAACCCAGCGCAAAGGGCAAAGGGAGACACAGGGATAGAAGGGGCATTTTCAACTCCATGCTTCAACCCGATGTAGGCCTAACCCACTGTGGGTCGAGTTGGCACGATCTGACAAATTGGGGGTCTAGCCCGGGAGAGGAATGGGCTCATCTGGCTGGGATGGCATGTTAGGCAACTTTGGGTATGGCTGGTGATTTGTAACTGTCTACGACCCAACCAAGCCTGTATGTAACGGCAGCACGCGATTGGCGCACGGCATGCTCTGTCAGTCACTCATACCAAACTGCGTCATGGTACGCGTGTCCTGATTGGCTATTGGTGAATATTTTTCGGCAATGACGGATACAAAGCAACAGCCAATCAGACGTCAGGTTATGGTGATCCGGGAAAGACAGGGCACAGGATTGGTCATAAATCGCGCAATGAGATGAAACGAGCACTCAGATTGGCTAAAATACAATCAACCCAATACAACCGAAGAAAGCAATTTTTGGAGGACTTTTCCTGGCATTTTCCAATGGCTTAAATCCTATCGATGACAATCCTATCAATGACAATCCCATTAACGACAATCGTATCAATGGCAATCTACAAATGACAATCATATCAATGACAACCAAACCAATGACAATCCTACCAATGACATCATACAATGACAATCCCATCAATGACAATCATATCAAATTGGGTGGATATTTGCTTTGAAACAAATCTCACTGCTCCTAAACATAATCTACCAGGAAAAAAAAAACGAAAAAAGACGCTGCGATATCTTCACGTGACGTCATCAATTGAACCAGGCCGAACACGTCCGTTCACTCGATGCGTCACAACTTCAAAAAAAAGTGTAAATTTCATTTTCTCTTTAGATTAAGGAAAGTCCCTACGTGTCAGTTCGTGTCAATATCCTTTCTTCATACCAAAAGTGAATAATACAGACGCATTTTTTTTTAAGTTTTAGTTTTTGTTTCAACAAGAGTGTCGGTTTGCATCTCTGTTCTCCTGCCCGCCACGGATGAGGTTACCGTCTCTCGATCGGTGATGTCCATCCCTCGATCCAGGGGTAATGCTCTTATAGCGCTTCGCTGAGGCCCTCGTGCCTGGTTTGTATGTACACGGCTAGTTATACAATCCGTGGAATGCGGATGAGGTTTTTTGTTTTATGAGATCGCGGACAGATTTGAAGGATTCTTCAACATTCCAAGCTGAGCAGATAAAAATACATAGTATTTGGCATTGACATTTAAAGGTGGTGGGTGGGTTTGAGGAAGGGGGGGGGGGGGGGTTGGGGGGTTGGACAGCCGTATATAGGTTTGTGTCCTTGTAGGCACGTGGTCAGTAGAAAGATAGGGACCTTTACACAGAGGTCAGCGACCAGTAGTCCGTGGGCCGTGGCCTTTTATTCGCTCGTTTCGTGACCATCATCACCGAATTTGTTCCCACTTGGCATGGATGTAGATCTGACATTACTGAACAAGAATTGATTTGTTCCCACGTCCAATTTGTGTTCACTAAAGAGAAATTTGCGATAGAAAATCGTCAAATTTTACGTACAGAAAAAACATAAGAATAAACAGCGCCCTCAATCGGTAGAAAGTAATTATCTACATAATAATACTATAGGAACTGCATACCCGTGCTCATTTTTATTCCCGATGTAAAACCCTTTACATGATTGGAAACTGATCAAACTTCACGTAATTATTTCAAGGTACATTTTAATTGTCGTTTTAATTAAAAGATAGTTTGGTGAATGCCTGAATGGAAAATATGACACATGTTTCTGAAGATGTTGCTCATAGCAAACTGCTGTCGCAGTTTGGCATTGTTATGTATGAGAGTCGGTTTTTGAAAACACTGGGAAATTATTCTAATGACTGTTTTGTTTTGAAATGTAGAATTTCCACCACGAACAATGATAATTCATTATGCAAAACAATGGTCTTACACAAAACACGGGCCCTACACTTGTAAAATGTATAGCATGTTGTTCAATTATTATTGTGACTTTAAATTTGTTCCGAAAACAGAGATTTCACTACTTCATTTTGTGATGGGCTCCATACAATAGTCTTTACCACTAAACAAACATTGCATTTATGATAAAGAATTAAATAAAAATATGACTGAAATTCCAACGAAGGATGTTAAAAATGTATATTTTAAACAATTATGATAATAACATTATCTTGCTCATAACACTAAATATACCCCAAATAATATATTTTCTTAGGATACATTGGCTATGTGTGCTTTTGCAATGAGCTGCATGTAGGGTGAAAAGTAAAATATATGATTGCAAATGGTAAAAAGAGTACATGTACTTACACTTCACACTGTCACTTTCACTGTCTGATCCATCATGGGTACACATGAAATAATACCCCTGTGAAAGGTTAACCTTAATCGGCCATCTGAGTCTCAAGAGAATATTATTGAAAAACTTAGAGAATTCTTTTCTTATAAAATATAAAGAATACTGTAGTTTTGATCATGCGTGACAAGATATTTCTGTTAGTGTTTTCTAAAAAAGAAATATACATCTTATAATAAGCATTTTGGACCAAAATATTTTAACAGCAAAATCGTGTGAGATCATACAGTGGGCGTGGCTTGAAATAAAGATTCCTTTGTGGGAATAAAGTCAAGTATGCAACTATTGAAGTCTCAACTTCATTGTGATAATTGTTTTGTTTTCTTTGTCATCAACTATTTTTATTGTAATTTTATTTAGATTAAATATTCTGGTAGGTTCAAAACGTCAGGCATTCCCAAGAAAGTTTCAGGTCAACTCGGTCCGTGATTATTTAGGCTCTTATTTTGGTTGATGAGCAATTTGTAGCAGTTTATTAATTCCTCATCATTTAGAAATTTGCTGGGAGAAACATCTTCAAAAACATGTGTCATATTTTCCATCCAGCATTCACCTAATTTTCCCATAATTAAAAAGGCAAATAAAATGTCCCTAGAAATAATAAAGTAGAAGTTTGATTAGTTTCCAATCATGTAAAGGGTTTTACATCGGGAATAAAATGAGCACGGGCGGGTATGCAGTTCCTATAGTATTATTATGTAGATAATTACTTTCTATCGATTGAGGGCGCTGTTTATTCTTATGTTTTTTCTGTACGTAAAATTTGACGATTTTCTATCGCAAATTTCTCTTTACTGAACACAAATTGGACGTGGGAACTAATCAATTCTTGTTCAGTAATGTCAGATCTACATCCATGCCAAATGGGAACAAATTCGGTGATGATGGTCACGTAACTCAAAAACTAAAGCGATTTTGGCCTCACGGCCCACGGACTACAGGGGTCGATTTCACAAAACTCATCGTGACTTACAATCAATCGTATGACTTATGATGCATTGCAGCCGTGCGTATAGGATACGATGGGTTATCCTTCGTAACTCGAGTTACGATCGATCGTAAGGCTTCGTGAAGTAGATCTTATGCTGTTATTGTTGCCTGGTTATGCATTACGAACAAGAGTCTCCACTTTTTACGCCATCTATCCTTTAAACATTGGTATACTGTGGACAAACCGTCAGTTTCTTGCACCAGGTTTAAGTAACACACAGGTTGAAAATACAGCCTCTTGGCGATGGTTTCAAAGTATCATACTCTGTTTTGAAACAGAAAACGGCGCTTCAATTTCAACAAAGTGTCTAAATGGCACTTTAAGTCTGTTAATGGCAAAGACCAAGCCGAAGTTTAGAAGAGAGGCATTGTGTATTTTTAGTGGCCAAAAGTCGTACCACTTCATTTTCAAGCCAAATGTGATCAAGTGGATTTCAACCAATAAGTGCCTAAGGCTCTTTTCCAAACCTCAGCTCAGGCTCAGGCTCCGGCTCTATTTCGTGAATCCATTCTAAAATAACGGGTACGAAAATAGAGGTTTTTGGCTGCGGTTCGGAAGTAGATTCTCTGGTTTGAAAAAGAAAACAGAGCTTCAGCTTCGGTGAAACACCACAAACTATATTTTCAGCATATGAATGACAGAGACGAAGCCGGAGCCTGAGCCGGAGCCGAGATTTGGAAAAGGGCGTTGTTCACCTAAAAAGGAAGAGTACCAATTTTCTCTTGGTAAGGTCTACACACGTATACTGAATCCACTGTTGGTTCAACGTCCCAAAAACATGAAAACATGTTACAATCTCCCAGCTCAAATCTAAAAACTGTTTGAAAACGGGGAAATAAAACAGAAAAATAGGGACGCACCATCGAGGACTGTGAGTGAAGGGGGTTTACCGAACCAACAGCCCGCGGCCGGGCCGTTACGGGTAGAAACTTGCCAAAACACGGCGACAAGGTTATGAAAATAGACCGGCCCCTCGAAGACAAACCCCTCCCGAGGTTATGATATACCGGCAACAAAAGGGGGCAAATGCATCTGTCAGTTAACCGGCGGGACCCGCGTGCCAGGAGTGTACCCGTGACGAGGATGTGCCTTGACTGGAGTGCGCAGGCGCGTTTCTTTTCTTTTCATTATTTCTGCTTCGACTTTTTTTTTTTTACAAGGCCGAAACGTTAATTCTGTTGAGGGGATGACGTCATTGATTGACATTTTTATTATACCTTAGCTGCGGTCTGCTCCCAGACAACTATCTAATAACATCTGAAAAAAGGCCGACACTTTTGAACAAAATCCACGAAAATTGATTATAAATTTAACTTAACTTCCAATTATTCAAAGCAAGTTTAGTTGATTTTGTCTTTCAAAATTGAGTTGAGGAATAAGTGAACGAAAACTCGTAAAAGATAGCTAAAGTAGGTCGTTTATACAAAATGACCGGTCCCAATTTCAAAAGTTAGCTAATATATTCGATTCTTTCCTCGCATTTCACTTGGTCCCCGGTCCGAATCCCGCCGAGGACGCGGTTCTATCCGACTTTGTTCGACCAAGAGACCCCACTGGGAATAGGACCAGCAAGCCTTCTTCGAACCAAATAAAAAAAAAACGCCCATTAGTAATATTAACAATGCAAAAAATCCAAAGTATATTCAGCACGCAAGTACACGATTGTGACTAAAACAAAATCCTGCGATTTCACCAAACTCATCGTAACTTACTATCAATCGTAGGACTTTTGATGCATTGCAGCCCCACATAGGATACGATGGGTTATCCTTCGTATCTCAAGTTACGATCGATCGTAGGGCTTCAAGAAATCGACCCATATATACACGAACAATTCAAGCACGTCAATATATTAAAGTATTAAACCTCTTGAGTTTTTATCCCCTTAAGACGAAATATAATCAAAGAAAAAAACCACGCAGTCGAAATTGTTACACAAGTAAAGCGCGCGAATTGTCAAGCCAAACCAAAGTCACTAGCGAGACATCACTTTTCCTTTTGTGTGGAGCAAAACGCCAACAGGAAAAAAAAGGTGGTGGCAATGTTTTTCCTCCTAGATTTCCTTTCAACTTCCTCTGTATTTTGAATTGAGAAGCTAGAGGCGGCGGAACTAGAATTACGGGGCAAAAAACGGCTAGGCAAACCTCGAAAAAGGTATCGAATTTCTCCGTCTTTTGTGGGCACGTTGTGTCACCTGGCTCGCTAGTTTTGGCTTGGAAAATCGAGAAGGGGTTTTAACGTCCAATGTTACGAGCCCCCAAAAAACACACCACATTTCGGGTATTATTATAATAATAACAGAAATCTTTTGTTTGGAGGGGGCTAGATTTTTCTGTAGTTGAGTACAATCTTGTATTTTATTCTCAACACTAACAATGGCTAGCCGTCAATCTTTTGAAAGTGGAGGGGGGAGGGGTGGGGGTTACAAAGGAACCAACTTTTGTCAATAAAGAAAACACAGCATTGTAGGTCAAAGAACTTCCGCTGTGTTTTTTCCCCTCTGTTCAAGGGCCCTGCTTAGCACAAAAATTGGCTAACCATGAAATTTCTGTCTTAATAAAAACAACATTAACAACAAAATGTCCATGTGTTGTGTATCAGTTGTGATTGTTCTTTGGCTGTTGTTCGCTGACCATGAATATCAAATATCATTTTTTTTAATGGTGGTTTGTTTTATTGAGCAAGACATTTTGTGCTAAGCAATTTGTTTATGCTTAACACCTCATGACATTGGTCCAGGTTCGTCCTTCCGCACGTGCGAACGAAGATTCCGTGACCCACTTATTGTTTTTATTTCCAGACAAACAAAATTTCATGTGTTGAAAAATAAACAACAGTTCGCTGGGCTTATTTTTGTTTTACACAAATAACTTTCCCTCTGTTTAACATCAGGGACACCCTCTGGTTTGTTTATCGTTTCGCATTGCAATCGCACGTTCTTTTTTTTCAATTTCTTCCTCAATTTTTGTTTTCAAGGGGTTGTAAATTTACGAGAGGTCTTATGAAAATGACACAACGCTTTCGTTAAGAAACGCAGGATTGTGACTTGCCACTTTAGTACTGGGTTGAGAAATACGGCAGGAGGATTTTAAAACCCTTGGGTATTTTTGTTCTTTTGCTTCGACTTGTGACATGCACTATACCAGAGCTGTAGATTTTGACACGACAAAGATTGAGAGAGTGGCGCGCTTTTTTTGCTGGGGTACGTCAGTTCATAGTTTTAGCTCGAAGTAGGCGGCTTGGTTTACCTGGTGGGAGTTCAGCCGAACTTATCTTGGGGTAACTGTACAACAATGTACTGCTGTTTTAGAACAGGAACTCACTTTTAGCATGAAACACCTTCCTTGATAAAGAAAAATCGTCTTTGCCATTCAAAAAGCTGAAAATATGGTTGTGATTTTTGCTGTTGTTGAAGTTTAAACTTTCATTTTGTTACAAACATCAAATAACAACTACGGGAACTGACTGGATTAATTTTAAATCATCGAAAGGTGAATAAAGACAAATTGCCTGGAGTGGGGTTCGAACCTGCGACCTTCTGTTAAAGACAGAGTACCTCTATTCTCAAGCCAAATATGGCGTCGTTAGGACGCCCTCATGCGTCCAAACTATTATAGCCCATTTTTCGTGTTAAGGGTCCGGGGTCGATTTCACCAAACTCATCGTAACTTACTATCAATCGTAAGACTTATGATGCATTGCAGCCTATACGTAGGATACGATGGGTTATCTTTCGTAACTCGAGTTACGATCAATCGTAGGGCTTCCTGAAATCGACCCCATGGCCGGATTTCACCAAACACTAAGATTAATCTTAAGATGAGTTGTCAGAATCACCATAGTGATTTGTATTGTGATATCACACTTTGCTAAGCAATTAAGATGGATTCACGCTTAAGATCAATAGTGCTTTGTGAAATCGGCCTCTGGTCTGATTACCGCCTCCGCGCTTCGTCACATCGCGGTGACTGATACAGTGATAAGACCGTCCTCCATGCTGACATCCTAGCCCAGATGCAACTCTGATTATTGATACAAGAGAAAATGATGACAATTTATCAAATAAATAACCAGAAAATGACGAGCGTATACATGATATGTATAGGAAGACACGCTCTCTCAAGTTCAGTCAACGCGTTCTTTGCGGCGCCATAGTCGGTGTTCGAGAAGGCGACATCAGCGGGCCGGATTGACACAAGCCCCGGGGGCTCCAGACAAGCTTCGAACTGATACATTTTTGGGGGACAAAAACGAAAGCAGTCTAACATTTCAGAACGATTCGATTTGGAACACAATTTCTTTGATTCTTATCAGATCAGACTGTGCATTTTTTAATAATCGCTGATTCTGTCACATGCATATTTTTATGCTTGGAGTTAGGAGGGCCTGACGCGTTTCGATCCTAGCAGGATCTTTATCACTTATACATCAGATTTTTGACAAAATTACTCCTTTAATTTCTTTCAACCCTAACAGATAAACGAGAACAACAAACAGTAAAACGTAGCATTTTCCAAATTATATGCATTTTTGCTAGTGTTTTTGACCTTTTAAGTTAAACAGCACACTTCATGAGTTTGGTAGTTCTTACGAACTTTATGGTTCTGTGGTTACTATGGTAAACCCGATACCTAAACATAGTTGTTTTTATTTTGCACAGAATTTTTGAAATACAGAATTTTGGAAGGAGTTTGCTCGCGGAGTTTGTTTAATAGAGCGTTGTTTAAGCTCATAAATTACACCACTACAACCGTCTTTTTGGTTTTTTCTTTTCCAACACTTCCCTTCGACTAAACATTGATCTTTTCACGAGGAGTTTGTGTATAGGACAGTCTACCGCAAGTCATTTTTCATCGCTTGGGACTGGGTGCCGACCAGGCCCGGACCGTACCGGCGCGACCGACCGGGAGCTGCTCGGCGGGGCCGTGGGGGCCCGCGGTCGCCCAGGCCGGGCGATGAGTGATCGCTGCTACACGGCGGCACCGATCATCAACGGAACGAGCGAGCTGAATTGCGCCAAGTGACCCGTGGTATAGATAGAATAATACGGGTCAGAACTTCTGTTCGAGGTGTTGGAAGAAATCTTCATCTTAGAAAATTCTTAACTGACAGTACCAACACTCTTCCGTATACGGACGTAGAATAAGGGTCATTTTACACATTTTACGCATTTAGAGGCAATCAGTTCCATGCAATCTACAAGAAGAAATAGCATCCAATTTCTAAATTACAGTACTTTGAGAGAAATATTTCACAGGAAGATTGGTACTCATAATAAAATCCATAATTTTTACCTTGCAGGCTCCTTGAAAACGGACATAAAAACGGAACGTAAAAATCGCGCCTTATATGGAAAGCAGGCCGAACTTAAAACAATTTTTAACGATTACTTTCGGGAACAGTTCGTTTTCATCCAGGGTCTCCATTAAAGGGCGTGTACAACGTTGGTAAATGTGACAGAACAGCACTCACACTTTGTCTAATCCAGCATGTGAAATGATGATCATGTGAACACTTGACTTGAGATCAATCGGACATCTGAGTCACGAGAAAATAGCGAAAACCCGACTCAATATTTTGAAAACTGAGAACTGGTTTCAGTCTTTGTTTGACTAATTTCTGGATAAATACACCATTTCAGGCGAAATATTTTAACGGTATGTTTCTACCAGCACCTTCTTCATAATCTGAAAGTATACGTAAATCTGTGAACATTTCTGTTTGGGTATGTTACCAATCCTGTACTGTACCTTTAAAGCAAACGGCAGGCAGCACTAAAAGAGAAACCGAATTTTATTTACGACGTATACATGATTTCAATACCGAGCTCACATGTAACTAAATTATGACCTTATTTCACACGGACAGCAGCGGTTACAGCGAAAACGTGCCCCGGTACTTGAGTCATTTTTCACCCGGCATAAAAAGCACACACAAAGACATTAAAAAACTGAAAATGGGGCTGTTTACACGAACAGAACTGAACCAATAACATTAAACATTCTGAAGTGGTGTCTATGGGATAATACGTGCATCGTAAAAATGAAAAAAAGTGGAGAGTGTGCCAGATTGTTACAAGCTGAAGAAACACAACGCATATAGAGAGGGGCATTTTGGAAGACCTTGTGTACGTGTGGGTATGTTGGTTTTTTACTAGCACTGTTTCTAAAAATGTATATTTCAAGTTCTTGGCCAATTTCACAGAGCTGCTCAGCACAAAATTCACTTAAGCATGAACAGTCCCTCTTGGTTAAACAGGATTGCCAAACAAATTTTTTTCATGTGATGTTTACTGCTTTTGACTTGTGTCCGGTCATTGTTTGCTGAGCATAACATTCACAAGGAGTTTTGGCTGGCATACTGATTTTATGTACCATTGCGGTTTTTGGTGCTTAGGCAAATTTTGGTGCTTAAGCAAATTTTGGTGCTAAGCAAATTTTGGTAATTGATCCCTAGTAATTGGGAGTTTGTGTTGTCCTAACGCTAATCTTGGTTCAATTTTGGTTCGTGTGTTTAACTTGCGGCTCGGGATATGAACCCGACTTTTATGCTAATTAATTCATTTGTTTCTTTATTCAAAACAAAATAAAAAGTAATTTCTCAAGGCACCTTTAACCAAAATTGTGATCAAGCCCACAACTTCCATTCCGAACGCAGTCACCCGTCGAAATAAAAAATGTAACCCATGCTTAAATCCAAAAACGAAACACAAAATTGGAGCACTTACTTCAACGCGCGTGGAGAGTAGGCTATACCTCTATAGAAAAAATAAGCCACGTGCGTAAGGCAAGTGAAAGATGAAAGCGCGAAGCCCTAAATTCCCACCAACATCGGCCCGAGAGCGAGGAAAAACTACCCGCTAACAAACGGGGTCGCGTCGGCCAAAACTACGGGGACTTGAGCCCAACAAAAAACACCACACGCCATAATAAACACTGAGTACAGGATTTTTGTTACGGGGCTTTGAAAACGTGTAAGCAAGCCACAAAGTGCGAGCATCATGCACAGTTGTCATCACTATCCTTTATTTAAAACAATCTTTTTCCAGAGCGCGAGGAATTCCATTTATTTATTTGTAAAATATGTTTCTCATGCAAGGACTTATTTTTTGTTTTTGCAGTGTTTCAAAGGTGTTACTGGAGTAATACGATGCGTCGGTTCTTGGGATAAATTTAAATTCCGTGTGGTTTGGCTTGCGAATGCCAAAGATTATTATGTTGACCATATAAGCCGCAGTTAAGTAATATATGCAGGGGTCGATTTCACCCAACTCATCGTAATTATTTACTATCAATCACAAGACTTATGATGCATTGCAGCCTTAGGATGCGATGGGTTATCCTTCGTTACGATAAGTTGCGATATAGTTACGATCGATCGTAGCGCTTCGTGAAATCGACCCTTCAGACTGGTATAAGCTTTGTATCTATGTGATGAAAGATACAGTCTAAATTTCAGTAATACTGGTCAAATAACCCAGACTAAGTTAATCCTGTGTGTGAACGCACTTGCCACAAAATCTTGACAAAGGTGAATTAAACCTCTGCGGTTCTTGTGGTATAAAAATCCCATATTGGCCGTTGTCTCTTTTGGTAACTGTTTCAACAAATCACTAGTCATCAGAAATACCTATAGTCTAAAAGTGGATTTTAATTTTATTTTTTGATGAAATACATGCTGTATTATTGTGTATAATTCTAGACATCTGTTATGTGCCATCTTTTTCTATTATTTTTCGGTGAGGGCACAGAGGGGATCTAATCAGTACCAGGCGACAGCCCGCACGCACGGCGGAGTAAAACTGGGGCAGACACGGCACATGGTGCGCGCTCGTAAGATGGCGCTAGCAAGCTAGCTAGCTATATAGACGTAATGCGTCAAAATGACGCTGTATATAACTATAGGCATTATGGTATTACGAAGTAGCAGAGTGTGGCTATGGGCCTTCAAGTAACAAGGGCCCTTTCTCAAAGTTCGGCTCCGGCTCAGGCTCCGGCTTCGTCTATGTCATCCTATGCTGAAAATATAGGTATATACATGCTTATGCTGAGGACGTTTACGAAACGGAGGCTCAGGCTCAGGCTTCATTTTTTAAATCCATTTTTGAATACTGGGTATCAAAATAGAGGCTTTTGGCTGCGGTTCGGAAGTAGATTCTTTGGTTTGAACAAGAAAACAGAGCGTCAGTTTCAATGAGAAACCACAACCTATATTTTCAGCATGATTGATGACGAAGCCTGAGCCTAAGCCTGAGCCTGAGCCTGAGCCTGAGCCTGAGCCTGAGCCGAGGTTTGGAAAAGGCCCCCGTGCGGCTATGAGCCTTTTAAACTGGGCTTGAGGCTAGGCTTGGAACCTATTTCGTTACCGCCATTTGAGGCCCACAAACCAAACGAAGGGATTGGGTCACATGACGAAGCTGAAGAAAGGCTCAAAATTGCACTCAGTGTATAGGCTAATACAGTGATTAGTGCATAATTTATATAGAAGGAAATAAAATTGGGTCGCAAGGGCTGTGAGTTTTATGTACATATCGCCTCTCCATACAGAAGCATGCACACAAAGCGCAGTGTGAGGTTGCTTTCCTTATAGGCTCGCCATAGATTAAGAAAAGAGATGATCTTACTTAAAGGTAATAATGTGCCGATGAACATACATTTAATACTTTGGTTTTTGTCGACGAAATGAATGTTCATCGGCACAAATATCAAGACAGATACAGTAACAGTCATCTGTGAAAGTTTCAGTCCCATACGTTGCCCACCTTTTGCGAAAACAGTGAAAAATGCCCGCGGTATTTTTTTATATCTTTAAAAGATCAAGATTGTCTTTGGCCATTGGCTTTACTCTTTTTCTAGATAAATACAGCATTTCAGGCAGAAACATTTTAACAGTATGTTTTTACCATCACCATCTTTATACCCTGTAAGTTATATGTAAATCTGTGGAGATTTCTGTTTCGGTATGCTACCAAAGTATGATAGTACCTTTAAGTCCAAATATTTTTTTCTTTTTGGAGAGAATATAATAAAAGATGGTATCCGAACGGGGCACGAGAGGGAAGTGGGAGCGATTAACCAATTACAGGACACCAGTGGGGCTTGGTAGGGGTGCAGTGCGGCGGGCCGGACCCCCTAGACGCACCCCGTAAGGGAACGGTAAACACTGGTGGGTAACACGCTGCGTCGGTGAAGGACGTATGTACATGTACTGGTATTGCAATGTACATACACACGGTTATGATATACGCCTACAGAGTGATCGTGTATACCAAAGTCATCTCTATGTGTTTGTACAGGGAATAACGACAAGGCAATGTTCTGATGGGTTTACCGCTATCTTAAATTACATATGACATTATTATGGTTATTACACATCTATAAGGCATAAAACAGAAGCTCAGGATCTGGCTCTGGCTCCGGCTCCATTTCGTGAATCCATTCTGATATAACGGGTATCAAAATAGAGGCTTTTGGCTGAGGTTCGGAAGTAGATTCTCTGGTTTGAAAAGGAAAACAGAGCTTCAGCTTCAATGAAAAGCCACAACCTATATATTTCCGCAAACCGATCCCCAAACCTATATATTATTTTCAGAAGTGGGCACCGTATGGGAATGAAAATTTCACAGTTGACTGTTACTGTATCTTCCTTGATATTTTTGCCCATGAATCTGCATTTCTTTGACAAAAACCAAAGTATGATAATTGTTTATTATATACCTTTAAAACATTTCACTTCCTATCTCTATGGCTTAACCATATCATACAAAAGAGCATAGTTGGTATTGGGAAGGAGTGTACATAACGGACCTATAATATACGCGCCAAATATAGCAAGTCACATCGATCTATGTAACCTCCAGGCTCTTCTCCTATTGGTCCAGACTAGCGGTGACGTCATCTAGTCACGTGGGCTAGCTGTGCGCCAATAGTGTCAGTTGCCAACGACGCACACGTAATCGCTTTCTTTTGTGCACGGACTATTTTGTTGTACCACCTTAATATACTTTTCGCTTCTCACGATGTGATCCAGGGTTTGGGATTGATTATGTAGGCCGAAAAAAGACGGTTTTAGACGGTTGACTCTGTGTATCATACCCCGCTGATTGTGCATGTATGCAGCGAATGGTGAGAAGAGAAACTGTTGTATTGCCGTATGGGGGATCTAAGGGGGGTCCAAGGGGGGTCCAAGGGGGATCCAAAGGGGATCATAGGGGGATCAAAGGGGGATCAAAAGGGGGAAAAAGGCCCAGACTTTTCGGCATGTCCTCCTTCATTTTGTCCACGATTCACGACAAGCGAAGAAAATGAGGCAGATTGTCTGAGGCACGGAGGATTAGTGACCGGGGCACCCATTGGACGGTGGGGGGAGAAGACGCTCGGCCGGCCGGGGTGTGCACGGTGGGCTTAACCGGTGTGAGATCCGTACTGACCGGTGACGATATTATTGACGGCCCTGCTAATGATGACATGGCCGAAGAATGACCAGACAATAGGGGGACGGATCTAAAGACCCCAGGGGGATTTAGGTACCGGGCCGATTCTCCTTTGTCACCGGGGCATAACTGTCGGTTACTCAGCCATCATATCACGGCCAGACGGACTCATCGCTCTGGCAGTTGCACATAACTTTGTCCTGAGCTTAAAGACCTTACAATAATCCGACAGGCAGGCGAAGGTCCCCCACCCCCTCCCCTGTCCCCCTACAAAGCGCCCAAGAAAAGGAAAATGATCAACTCATTAGCCATTTGTGTTCACTTCAGCTAATTTCTCCCACTCTCAACTCTTGTTCATTTTGCTATTTTTTCTTTACCCCTTCTTTTATTCTCATGTCATCAGAAGATTTAAACATTTCTTTCTCTACAAAAATCCCCCTCATTTAAAAAAAAGAAAGCCGGGATTTAAGATATTTATAACAATGAGTTTAATGAGGGGTTTGAAAGCTATGAAATTGTTAACATCTAATAACAACAACGGCTGTGGATAACAATTAGCTGTAGTATCAATATGTTCACCGGGGCTAGTACGCGAAAACACAGCGGGCGTTTGGGAAAAACGAGCGGCGTCGTTTAAGTCGTGACACGCTAAGAAAGAGCGTAATTTGTTACCAATGTTGCCAGCCACAAATCCCTTCAAATGACATCATTAACATAAAAAATGAGCTAGAAAGTCGTATTCCGATCGTAAGTTATCGTAACAGCATTTTTTCTCTACGACTGAACCTAGTTTAACATTTACTAATGCTTCTAAAGTTTAAAGTTTTATGCAAGTATAATAAACTGCTGCAAACTGCTCATCAGCCAAAATAATGACTTGAAATATATCAAATGCTTGGAGTTAGAAGGGCCTGACGTTTGGGCCTGACGTTTCGATCCTATAGCAGGATCTTTCTCAAAGGCTACAGAGAAAGATCCTGCTAGGATCGAAACGTCAGGACCTCCTATAATTCCAAGCGTTTGAGTTGTATAGTAAACTGTAAAGTTTTGCCGTTTCAGCGAAGAATAAAAATTCAAGAATGAAATTTGTCATTGTGTCAATCTTTTAACTGATCATTTTAGAATTTTGCTAGAACTATACTGTGGCAATACGAGGACATATTAAGGGCGAAAATATCACAAGTTTGGATTGCTTCGCACTGTGCAATAACTCTTTTGAATTCAGTGTACAGGATTTGCAAGGCCTCCAAAAATATGTATTGAGTTTGAGACAGAAAATGGACTCAACAGTTCGTAAACAGTGCAAACAGTCACCATGGGAAATCTTGGTTCATCAGATGCTGGGGTTTTCAAGGAAATCAAGATTTAGTGTCTTTTAAAAAGATCGTTTGTCTGAACGATTTAGTAGCATTTTGAAAGCGTGGTGTAATCGTAAAGGATTCAGAGGGGGCAAGTATTTCGGCCGTATTTCTGCTATCCAGATGAACAAAGCGTAAAAAGGTACATGAAACAACGTCTGTAAGGAAGTTTAAGACCTTCACTTCTGTTTAAGTACCAAATTCAGCCAAAACGCACATCTTTGCAAGTCCTATATGCTCCCTTTAACTGTATATGTATATGCCAGGTAATGTTTAGATGCTTGTGAACCGTTTTGTGCCGGTTATAGGTCACATACATAAATAATGCCGGCAAAAAAAAACTCCAAAAAGAGAAGACGGAAGCGCGCGAGACCAGAACTCGTCGCCCGGCCGGGCCCCGCCGTCGGAGCGAAATATAAACTCAAAACATTCTTGTCCTAAACTCGCGGCAGACAAGAAAAAAAAACCCGAGACCCACAACACCCCCCTTCCTCTCCCCGCCAAGTTCGTATAAATAAACAATAGACGTGTTCTGCTTATTTTGAAAATCGGGGAAATATGGCCGAGGACTTGACATGGGTTAGCGAGGGGGGTCACCACCAGGGGGAAAGTATATAAGGATCGTCACCACGTGAGGGGTGAGATCATGCCGAATTTGGTCACAAATTTCAGGGGGAAGTTTTGGAGCGCGTCTCGGTCCCCCAAACTCCGACTAACCAACCCACTCCAGTATCTGTCTATGGTAGTATATCATTATTTGTATAATATTCTATCAAATATGCACATGGTCTCATTTATTTACATTCTGTCACAATCTTGGAATGTGTAAAGACAAGAAAAATGCGGTGCCTATAATTCTTGAAAGGTAAATTAAACACAACCGCATGGGTAGGAAACTGTGTTTAGTTTGTATTTTGAATAAACAACGTGTAATAATATGCAACGAGCTAAAAATTTACAAACCAAACCTGGTGCCAATTTCATAGAGCTGCTCAAGCACCAAATTTTGCTTAACCACCAAAAACCTTGGTAAATATTAAAATCAGTATGCCAGCCAAAACTCCTTGTGAATGTTATGCTCAGTAAACAATGGCCGAATACAAGTCGAAAGCAGTAAGATCACATGAACATTTGGTTGGTAATAATCCTGTTTGATCAAGAAAGACTTGTCATGCTTAAGCATGAATGTTGTGCTTGAGCAGCTCTATGAAATTGGCCCCAAAATGCGCACAATAAAAAACGCGTTATAAAACAAATTATACATGACAAAATGTATCACTCGGAAACCAAACAAAGGCTGTTGCAATTTAGTTACAGCACCGCAGCTGAGAACCTCGTCTGCCTTTGTAAATTTCCTTTGATGCATGAAAACAAAAAATGATGAAAATTTACAGAAAAACGAATCGGTTTCTTCGGAGCAATTTGTCTGCATTTAGTCCGTACGCGTTAGAGCGCATCGTCACATTTTCTTTGCTTTCACACGCTTATGCCGACAACCACAAAAAATGTAATACAGGACTTTCAATAGAATTTAATGGGAAAATGGAGATAGGGACCCGTATTTTTATTCATGTGCCAAACTGAACAAAAAAAGGAAACTACAGCTGAAGTTTTCGAGCCACTGCACATGAAAGAATGATATTCGAATGTAACTGTCTAACATACATCAGTGATTATAATGATTTTGAACATTTTTGAAGGCATGCATAATTATACAAGCATTGAAAACCCGCTGCAGCTGCAAAAACTTTTTTTTTTTTTTCATTTTCAAACGCATCAATGGAAAAAGAAGAAAGAAAAAATGATTGCAAAAACTCGACCAATATAAAATTATTTGTGACATGAATGTTTTTATCTATGGCCTTAATTACTCCCATTGAAATTAACTAGCGAAATTTCTACAGGTATAGGCCAGCTATGGTTGCAGCTGCAATAATGTAATATCTGTGATAATTATCTCAAATAGACTCCAGGGGTTGATTTCGCCAAACTCATTGCAACTTACGATCAATCGCAGAACTTATGATGCATTGCAGGCCGACGTAGAAGTATAGTTGGATACGATGGGTTATCCTTCGTAACTCGAGTTACGATCGATCGTAGTGCTTCGTGAAATCGACCCCAGGGGTTGATTTCAGCAAACTCATCGTATCTTATGATCAATCGCAAACATTACGATGCATTGCAGCCACACGTATAGAAGTAGTTGGATACGATGGGTTATCCTTCGTAACACGAGTTACGATCGGTCATAGGGCTTCGTGAAATCGACCCGAGATTGAACTATAGTGCCCAAAAGTTATACATGCAAAATACACAGCCTTTTTTAAACAGCTCCGTTTCGAGTTACCAATTTCGGCAGCTGTTGCTAAATAGAATTCACATTTTTTGTTAGCTTGTAAGCAAATTAAAATGTCCATTTGCGAGTGTCTGCATCTATAGCAAGGAAAAAAATTAATTGCACAACAGGTATAATGGTATAGAATCGGTATACACAATTCGTGTTGCTTCATGGAAGCAGAATTGGAGACAATGGCATGAGAAATGTGACGACTGTTTCATGAGCGTTCAATTCAAAAATACAATTTTCTTTTACTCCTTAACGTCATTGAATATCTTAGTTTTCTTTTCAGAAGGGTTTATGGCCACGCATAAGACACTTCTGCACCTCTATTATTTTACATGACGATATATTTAAAATTATCATAAGTAAAGAAGCCACTCAAATCGCACATGCGCACTAGCATCATCTTGCCAAAAAAAGATCGGCCGAGATAGACAATTTTCGCTTCAATTATTTTTATACTTAATTCCAAACCTTGGCGTTTTGCCGCCATATCCCTTGCTTGAATAATCACATTCAAATCGTTCGGCTCTGACCGCGCGCTAAACCTAAAATCATTCGAGGCAGAAATGATGTTTAATTAGGTTTTTCTTGGGCGTCCAGGTCTAATTTTGTCTTCCTTCGGGCGGCCTCGATAGAAAATAATGACAGAAATTTAGAGAGGGGAGATTTTCTTTTTGCTCTGGTTAATTTTCAGCTCAGGCGTGTGTTATAGTGTGCGTCTGTAAGCTCTGTCGATTAAGTGAATTGTCAAGATGAAATAACAATCTGAGCTAGCGGAGCCGTGAGCTTAATTTTCTACCTTTTATTAGGACGCGATATGAAACCTATAAAAAATATAACACAACGGTGAAACAGGCGTCTTGCAATGAGCTATTTACATTTGGAATTAAAACAGGCTACCTTCAAATTTAGGGCATTTACGAAACGGAGGCTCAGGCTCCGTCTCAGACTCCGGCGCCATTTCGAGAATCAGTTCTGAAATTACTGCTATCAAAAAAGAGGCTTTTGGCTGCGGTTGGGAAGTAGATTCTCTGGTTTGAAAAGGAAAACAATGTTTCAGCTTCAATGAAAAAACACAGCCTATATTTTCAGCATATGGATGTCAGAGCTGGAGCCCGAGCCTGAGCCTAAGCCTCCGTTTCGTAAACGTCCTTAGCACACTCTTAAGCAGCTAAGCAGTCCCCTTTCTTACTCAACAAAATGTACAGCTTGTAGATTATCCATGTTTAAATGTACACATGATATCAATTTTGCATTTTGTAAGCTATAAGCAGTGTTGTTTTGTTATTATTGACTTTTTTCGTATGGGCGATAGAATTATGCAAATTACCCTTCACCAACGTTGATGAGCACTTCACTAAGTGCTTTTTGAGTGCAGATGAAAACAAATCATGCACTGGCTCAGGTATAGGATTCGAACCCACGACCTCATGCTTACTTGTGCAGATGCAACAGTGTTGTTTTCTCCATACCAATTATCAAGTCGTCTGATACACAGCGAAGCTTGTACACAAATTCCTACCACTGAATTCGACTACCAACTATGATTATTTCATCACATTATAAAGTCCACTTTTCTTTGTCTTAATCTTCAACAGATTTTTATTTTGCTCTGGAACTAACTGTCTCACACCTCATCAATCTCAGACCTGTCCAGCTGCAATATTATATGAATACAGACATTATGCTAGTACGATTATTGCTACATGCATGGGACTTGTCACCTAGCGAATTTTCTGACAGAAACCGGGGAGAGATTTACCCCACAGTGCCCGGTATTCATGACGCTACACACGGTTCAATTTATCATATCTACCTCCACGAAACAACTTCCTGTCATTACACATCTATCATAAAACGACAGATACCCCAAATCTTGGAGTGGTTGATGGAAACAAGTGACAGTGCTGCATCCAAAATCAAGATATCTTTCCAGTTACGCAACCACTTCTGAAGTCTTCCCAACCCAACCCATTCGTGCGACATTTTAATCATCGCCACGATAACGAGAACAGGAGCCAATTTCATACAGCTGCTTAGCACAAAAGTTCGCTAAGCATGACATTTCTGTCTTAGTAAAAATCAAGATTAACAAACAAATTTCCGTGTGTTGTTGTGTATCACTTGCAATTGTTCTTTGGCTGTTGTTCGCTGACCATGAATATCAAATGGAATTTTCAAAGGTGGTTTTTTGATTGGGCAAGCTATTTTTGTGCTAAGCAATTTTTTGTGTGCTAAGCAGCTCTATGAAATTGGCCCCAGGAGCGGGGGTGTGTGGGCCGTGTTACGGGGAAAGAGTTCCGGTGCGTCGAGACGACAGGACGGGGGAAGCGATGCCACTTTCCCCGGTGGTGCTAGAGAGCAAGATCCGCTGACGCCACGACAGGAAATGGAACTGACACTAGACATTCTCTCAACTCATGCAAGGGATTTGGGCTGTCAGAAAATTACGTAAGGTGGAGATTTTGACAGTTTTTTTCTTGTGATTACAAATGTTGACATAGGCAATGCGTGCCGTCACAGAGATAGCGAAGTTCAACGATTGACAGCTGTGCGTTGGGGATCCGTTATAATTGATGTTTTTCTAAAATGGATAGGATACAGGGATTATATTGAGCTTTGATTACGTATGAATGTATCCTTTGTCTCTTTTGGTGGATGAGAGCTAGAATATTGTTTGAGAAACTGCAGGGGCAACTCGGTTCGATATTTGCCGTATTACCTAACAAACAAAAAACATAAAGCAACGAGAACGACCGTATATAGCATACGGTAGGGTTTGTAGAACCATGGAGGAAGGTGGTCGAAACTTCTTTAGACCTGTGAATTTATGCAGCACCAATGGGTTAAAATTCACGGAGTTTCTTAACAGAAACCATTTACCATATCAACCTAGTTTCTTTCAAACAACATTACGCCGTGAACCTGTTACAACAAACTACATATTTCATACAAATTAGCTGGTAGTCTGTTCGAAGAGAAATAAACTACAGCGCTCGCTTTTTCTAGACGGACAATTTTCAGAAAACTTTCTACTTATCTTACTTCCGGCTGTGAGTTTCAGATTTTTAAAAGGATGGGCAGAGTCCTAACATTTCTGTGGTCGGGGTAAGATCTATACGATCAGGGGTCGATTTCACCATGGAGCTCCTTTTTATAGCTCCATGATTTAAAAAAAACTCACCGTAACTTACTATCAATCGTTAGACTGATATAATGCATCGCGGCACTATACGTAGGATACGATGGGTTATCAATCGTAACTCGAGTTACGATCGATCGTAAGGCTTCGTGAAATCGACCCCAGGGTTGGTTGAAACAATTGAAACGCCGTACGCTCTCAGCGGATGTGTGTTTGGGGAACTTTGATAAAATAAAGCAGGGTAGAAAACTCTGAAAATGATTTACCTCTACAGTAGTCACCGACAGCTTCGATGCCCTTGCGTTTCCTTGGTCTGCCCTTGTGCACGCTGACCGAGATACCGTTGTAGAAGCTCGCTGGCCCCGTGGCCGGGCAAGGAGGAGACGGTCCGGGTGTCAACGGACCCTGGTAGTTGGACGCCAACCCTGGGTGATGATGCTGCTGCTGTTGCTGCTGCTGCTGCTGGGAGGGGAGGGTCTGATGGTCCCGTGGGTGGGGATGGGAGTGGGGTGCATGGTGGTTGTCTGGGCTGACCAGTGATGACGCCGTCTCGTAGTGTAGACGGCAGTAGACCTGGTCGTCTCTCATGCCGAAGTAGTCACCCGTGGTCAGGGCCATACTGCAGGCGCAGCAGGTGAAACAGCCGAGGTGAAAGACCGAGTCCCTGGCTCGCATCACCATCTCATGGGCCGCTATGCCGATGCAACACCGGGCACATTTCCTCACACCAAACCTCCTGCAAACACGGACAAAATTCAAGAAAAAACTGCCGTTAAATTCTCATTGTTTTTACTCAACCAAACCAGACTATGATGTAGAAACCAGTACTTTCAGCTTCGTAACGACTGAAAAGAGTCATTTTTTAAATAAGCAAACATGAAAACTGACAAGTTAGAGAAGAAGTTCGTTTAATTTTTCAGTTTGTATCTTTTCTTTGTATCAATTATTTGTTCTCTCCAGCGCCTCGGAATAGTTTTCTAGATAGATGGCGCTATATAAATGCTTATTATTATTATTATTAAAATCGCACCGAAAACTATACTTGATTTGTGTTTAAAACAATTCCAAGAGGTGATGTTGAACAAAGGAATGACGTCAGGAAACAATAACTATATGTATATAATAATGAAGTAACAACAGTATTATATTAATAACTTAATAATGCTTGTATTGAATGCAATATTGAAAACTAAAGTTGACACCAGTGGTGTTTAATTTACACTGGACAGTTTTAGAGTGTAAAAGCGACAGAAATATTTCCCCAAACCTACAAAATACGACGAAACACAATCAGTTCTAGATTACAATACTAGTACAATTGGACAAAATACACTTGAACAAAAAAATACAGTTCATAAAAATTAATATCTACGTTTTAGTTAATTTCCTTGGGCACACAAGTTATATACAAAACACAAAAAAATGCCACTGTATAATTTTCACTATGTCATCGATATAGGCTTCCACTGTGAGAAATTCGTATGTAATTGATTCGTTTTTTGGTCTTCGAGATTTATTTCCCCAAAATAAGCACCGTCGAATGTGAACTCTGCGCCGGGCTGGAACGACGGAGACTCCGGTAAACTTACACCCGATTATACCGGTATGTTATTGCAAACGAATCCGTGTTTCACTGTATACCGCGAAGTATGTTGTTTATTTTACTAATGTCATAAATTATGACATGAGTTAAACAAGCAAATCGCTGCCTCTTAACCTCTGACCTCAAGAGCTGCCTAGTCTCTGTTTCGAGTCCCTTCTATAAAAAAAATAATAATAATAAATGTCCTGCGGGTATTTATTTTATCTGCAGTGTTCCGTGAGATCGCTGGAGACCGATGGTTGAAGGGCCCCTCACGCTAAACAAAACAAAATTCATTTCGAGAGGAATATAAAAAACACTTAAAAACTCTGTTGTTTAAACTTAAAGGCTACTGAACTAACTAAACAAGCCAGCCCCAGTTTTTACGAGGAAACCAATACAGTCACCGGGTCGCAGGTGTGAAGCTGTACCGCGCAGCGGGGCACATGTCCCGTTGAATTCCACCCGTTCGCTCCGGAGACGAAACAGGCAACCCTCGGACAAATTTCAGTTTTAGTTTCTCGAATGGCAATGAAAACTGTCCCCATTCCACACGATTTGCCACCAAACAAGCCTTCAAAAAAGCCCAATTTAGTCGAATTAAATAAATGAATTAATATAAATGTACAAATGTATCTATGTGTACACGATATACGTTTAATTAATGTCTTTTCCTCCAGCACCCTAAAATAAATTGTGGATATTTTGAAGAACCAAAGTGATTAAAGTTCCAAAGCATTCCCGGCAATAGACCCCTGGGATGCTTACAGAAAACGGTACGAGAACTGCAAACTGTCACCGGGGGCTTTGGGGGTTGAAGCCCGGGCGGACATTGACCTTGGACCGGTTGATGTGGATGTTTGTTTGTTAGCGGCTGAAACAAAAGGAACTTTACAAAAATCGATTGGAAAATAAGCAAACATTGATTTCATAAACACGTTTCTTGAGATATTTCCAATAAAGATTTCCCTTCAAAGTCCCTTTAAAATAATTTGTTCAAGTTTTCTCGAAAATTTGTCTTCAAAGTTCCTTTACAAATTATCTCACGTTTTCTCGTGAATTTGTCTTGAATTTCCTTTATAAAATCCTTAAGTTACCTTAAACATTTTCTTAGACTTTCTTAAATTTCTTGCCTAATGACCCATAATTTTTTAAGAAATTCCTTTATTTTCTCAAAACATTATCTTCAATTTCTAAAAAACAATTGAAATAATAAAAATTATAATGATAATAAAGTCTTTAAACTTCACGACGAACTTCAACAAACAACAATTCATGGATTTCCTTAAGGAATTTCCTTAAAGTTTCCTTCAAATTTCATTGAACGATGGAAATAATTATCGTAAATAGGTGGACTGGAAAGGAGAGGAGAATTTAATATCAATATGTTTTTAGGTGGAGTAAAATGCCAAGATTCCAGACTGAATGTTAATTGAAGATGGTTTATAACAGTCGATTCAAGGTTTATATTCTCCACACTATCATCAACTTGGGATATTCTCCTTACTACTATCATCGATTTGGCATATTCCCCCTACTATATCATCGATATGGATCCGCAATGAGCGAAAAAGACACACAGCTCACATCACAGCGCACGTGAAGCGTGTCAAAGAGGCCCCATTAATAATCACCTCATATGGAAAGTGTTTAAGAGCAGGCGACACGAGTAATTCGTCAGAAATGTGATTTACGATCGTTGGGAGCTATAGCCGCCAAGCCCATCAGCAGTGGTCAAGCCTCGTGGCTAAAAACTGACCCATCCTTGATGGTCACTTGGGACTGGACAGTCCAGTGTCATCCTACATGTATAGGCTACTGTGTGTGTCATGACTGACATGAAGTAATAAGGACATCGTGACATAAATCACCCACCAATTAGAGAGATTCTGACAGACAAGTTGACCAAGGAGGGTGTGATGGGGAAGAAGGGAACGGCTGACCAATCGGGAGTGGTCAGTTATTATGGCCACTCATAAAGGACCACTATAAATCTTATGCTCTGTCCGTATTCCTAGAACTGTGCAGTGATTACTGGGATTATGAGTATAATAAGGGTATAATCCGTACAAGCAATGAAGCTGTGGTGAGGTGCGACGACCAATCAGAAACATTATGAGATACAGGACCATAGACCACTGACCAATCAAAGTCCAAAGACCAAACTATAGCAGCCAATCAGAAAAGCCGTTATTACGAAAGACACTAATAAGGCTAGAATTACAACTGTGGATATAGGACAGTACAGCATGAAGGAGGCCATGCACAAGTTGGAAACAAAATGGTGGATCCCGATCAAAAACTTGACGGGCCATTTTGTGATCCGAAAAACTTCAAATTGGTTGTATAATCATAGGCCTATAATATTTAAACTCTCTCAAACTTCCTACTCAAAGTTATCACCAAACGTGTCAAGATTCCGGGGGGGGGGGGGGGGGAGCGGGGGTAGGCCAACCACTCACTGCGAGAAGTGACAAGTTAAGGACAAAGGTGTGTTTATGGGAAAAACAAAACTGTCACTTGACCGGGCGTCAAAGGCCAATGGGTAGGGATGGTGGATAGCCCCCTGTACCGAATGCAAGGGAGTTTCGCCGTCGTGTGTAAAAACTCGGACTATAGTATCACCGTGTGAATATTACCACACGATCTGGGACCAATTTCATAGAGTTGCTTAAGCGTAAAAAAATTGCTTAAGCATGAAAAGTCTTCCTTGATCAAACAGGATTATACCAACTAAATTTCCATGTAATGTTGACTGCTTTTGACTCGTATTCGGTCATTGTTTGCTGAGCATAACATTCGCAAACAGTTTTGGCTGACATACTGGTTTTATTGACCAAGGTTTTTGGTGCTTCAGCAAAATGTTGGTGCTTAAGCAGCTCATTGGCCACTGACATCCTCCAAATGGCTGGAAATTCGCTATTGCATGTAATTTCCAAGTCCACTTACACCAGGCTGTTGACTTTACCAAACTTAAGGAAAATATAGTTTCGGTCAGAGAAAGGAACAGTACAAATGTTATACGAGATTCTCAACATTGCTTTTCGAGTTCATTATGAAATAAATAGGAACACTGCAATGCTGATGTGTAATTATCTAGACTCGTGGTGAGCTTGGTCAGCAGATTACATGAAGTCGTCCATCGGAGGTTTGGGAAGTCCTAGCTGTCTTAAGGACCTTGCCAGGACCTGTCAATCAAACTTCATGTTTTTTCAAACAGACTACGTGCGGCCAGAGTCAATAAAATATTGCTTTTATTGCGGCACACGCGGTGGATGGAAATGGGACTTCTTAAGGGTGCATTCGTTTAGCTCCCCCGGGTCGACACCAGTCAGCCTCGTCCCCATTCTCTCGCTTGTTTTGTGCAGTAAAACACGACCATTCCCAGTAAGGGCTGACCTGTGTTAGCAAAACGAATGCACCCAATATAAGCTCCAGGTACACGGAGGAAAATAATGTTCTCAAAGTTTGTATTTAACCGTCTTGATGATTAAACATGCTCTCTGTCGATGACTATTTCATGAGTGGATCACGAATACAGAGGTATCAATAAACAGCCATTGGAAACGTTATATCAGGTAGAGCGTCGCAGACAACCAAGACGGTCGTAAACTTATGGGATCGATTTTCACGAAGCTCTACGATCGATCGTAACTTGAGTTACGAAGGATAACCCATCGTATCCTACGACTAGTTACTTACGATGAGTTTGGTGACGTCGACCCCAGATCTAAGACGATCTGCAAAATTGAGGCCCTAAAGATTGTTGTTCCTTGTGAACAAAGATATAGTATAGAATCGAAAGTTAGGAACTTAGAATCAAAAGGAATTTTAGAAAAATAACCAAAACAGTCGAACTCCAGACAATTCGGAAATCTCGAAAAAGAAAATTTACGAGCGGCCCTCGAAATTCTTCTTCGATGAAGCTGAACCCTGTTCACCCCTCTCCCATCCAACTTACCCAACTTCACAACCCCTCTCCATCCTGCAAGTTTGTGCTAACCACATGGCATACCTCGATTTGTTCCAAGACAACTCACAACATCATACTGCCAAAGCTTTTGATCTTTTGGCGAGAAACAAAACACCGCACAAAACTCGCCCGCGGCGAAGAGTGAAATATGTCCCGAGCAGTCAAGGTGTGTTGCCGTGGCTGCTGGCTCGCGGATCGTACCGTCACGGCAAGGGGAATTTATACGTTCCATAAGATTTACAGATCTTGTCGGTCGACCTGGCTGACCCTGCCTAGCCCCGGTACCTTTAGTAATACATATTTTGTGTTAGTTTTCTGTCTTAGTATTGTAATTTCAGCCACAACGCCTCGTGTGTATAGAAGTGCAGAGAGTGAAAAGTGCGCGGTATAAAGTCAAGCCCCGACTCGCTCCTCCGAGAATTCTCCAGCGTGATCCGATCATATATTATACCGTGAGGTTTATCTTTTCATCGGTCGACGGACTCGGATGATATACGGTCGCGAAATCAATCTTTATATACATCACGGACTCCTGAAGTTTGACTCTTATTTATGACTACAGGAAAGAACATTTCTTTCTGAAGTAGGCTACATTTCTGTACCATAAAAAATCTGAACTTTTGGTCGGTACATAGTGATACCAAGGGAATACTGTAGAGCAATAAATAATCGTAGGTCTCTGGTCTCGCATAAGTTCTCAACTTGCAGCTTGAGAAAAAAAAACGCTTTTTAAAGGTATAGTACAGGATTGGTAAGACATATCCAAACAGAAATGTTCACAGATTTACGTATAACTTTCAAGGTATGAAGATGGTGCTGGTAGAAACATACCGTTAAAATATGTCCACCTGAAATGGTGTATTTATCCAGAAATGAGCCAAACAAAGACCGAAAACAGTTTTGATCTTGAGCCGAGTTCAAAACCATTCTGTTTTATAAGAAAAATTGAGTCAGTATTTCGCTATTTTATCGTGACTCAGATATCCGATTGGGCTCAAATTTTCACAGGTTTATTATTTCATGTACATGCTGGATCAGACAACGTGTGAGTGCTGTTGTGTGACATTTACCAATCACGCATTACACCTTTAATGTGGCGGTATTCTGAAGTCAAACCAATATCGTTTATCAAACGTGTCTATCTCTTTAAGATTGTTTGAATAAGGAGAAACTTCGCGTCCGCAGTTTTTTAAACAACCATTAATCAGGCTCGGAAGGTTTGATTCCAAAACCCACACACAAAATAGGTGACCATAAACCCAAATACCAAACACACACAAGATAACAGCATGATAGTACTGTATAGGCCTATACATTGCACAAAATATCAACAGTATATTACAAGCAATTTGATGGTTATGATTGTGTTATACTTACTTATTTTCACTGATTGTTATCAGAAATTATCTGAAATTATTTCAGAAATTGTAACGATAACTTTGTATAATCCTGCAGCCCCTTTAATTTCAATTTTCCAATTCTCCAAGCTTTGCAAACTTTCAATTTAGCACCGTGATTTTTGTTCAGCCTGAAATCCTGCAAAAAGCATGATGATAATTATACCCTAAGTCATTACGTACGCGCAGTGAGCTCTGATCACGAAGTGTAATTAATTGTGAGCGAGTGGTCTTCACACAAAATAGCACCGCGGGAGATATGATCGCTTTGTACGGAATATCTTTCAAATACTATTATTAAAATATTGTATTTAAGACCACAGAGGTTATGCTTTCACAATTTGTATACCGTCAAATAATATTGTTAAGATATTTACACTAAATTATATCTTCCAAATATTTCATACTAATCTTTTGCAGGATATCAGTATGTGCGACAGAGGATATTTTCCTTTGTAATATCTTACAAATACTTCGCTATTATACTATTTTATAAAAGCCCAAAGATATGTTTAATATAATATAGAATATCTTTTAAATACTTTGAAATAAATACCAAAGAGATATCTTTGCTATTAAAGGGATATCTTTCGAATACTCTCGTTTGGATGTCGGTGTAATCAATATTTGCTTTGTATTATGCTCAGAAACAATATTTCTAGTAGTTGTGTCGGAGACCACAAATTATGCTCATTAGTGTTCACCTGTTCAAGCAAATGACAGTGTTATAAAACATTAGGCATGTCGAATGCAAATTGAAATAATTTGCATTAATCGAGGAACAAATGTGAGGGTATGCTGTTTGCATTTCAAACAAATCAATTAAAAATGTAATATGAAAACAACTAAAAAAGTATGACACGGCGAAAAGTAGTATTCCGAAACGAGGATTCGCAAGGGTTTTTTCAGAGATAAATTGATCATGAGATTATTTCCAGCACTTACAAATTAATCAGGGGCAGGGAGGTAGTTTAGAGAAGGCACAGAGCTAAGGAAGAGGAGACAAGATGTAAAAATTTACCGGGATCCAAGACAAATAGTCTGTAAGTCAGACCATGGGGTTCATTAAACACAGGCTCCATCGTGGTCAGAAGTGGGGCCTAGTGTAGCAGGGGTGGATTTCACCAAACTCATCGTAACTTACTATCAATCGTTGGACTTAAGTTATGATGCATTGTAGCCCTAACTAGACTCGTATATGATACGATGGGTTATCCTTCGTAACTTGAGTTACGATTGATCGTAAGGCTTCGTGAAATCGATCCCAGGCCTACTAGTATAGAGGTATATTCTCTCACCGGGGAGTCTAGCGGAACTCTGCCCGGCCGAGCGTGGCGATGGGTCCCATGGGAGCCAAGTGGGGATCGGGACGGTCCCCTGACGGAACTAACACCCGCCCATCTTTACGGTATACACAGAAATTTAACCCGATCCACTATAGCAGGGAATACAACCTCAAAACACAACAGTCTGCCATTTCATTTAACAACTCCATAAAATATAAAATCTTGTTGGGGTTGTTGGTGATGGAAGTTTGTTGGGGAGTTCGCCGAAACTGGAGACTCCTAAAAAAATTGACAGTTCGGGAGAGGTAGACTGGAATTCCATTATTGCTAGCATCTATTCTCTATTTCAAGTTATCGTAACAAAAATTTTCTCTAGAACTGAACCTCGTTTAACATTTAGGCTACTAATGCTTCTAAAGTTTTAAGTTTTATGCAAGTATAATAAACTGCTGTAAACTGCTCACCAGCCAAAATAATGACCTGAAATTTTAAAAATGCTTGGAGTTAGGAGGGCCTGACGCGTTTCGATCCTAGCAGGATATTTTAATATTGAAGGCTAAAAGGCATTTGATTCGTCAGACTCGGATACAATAGTTTATCAAAACTTATCCAATTATGATGAAGTTGATTAATATTTCAGATTGATATTTTTGTTTCAGAGAAACAAATGTGAAATCTTTCGGTTGTTTTGATATCTAGATATTTGACGTACGTCCTTCGTATAAGCTAGGACTTCCAAGCATTTGTCTAATAAAAATGAGAAAATTTGAATGGAAGCTAAAACATAGCCGTGTTTCAACGGAAAAATGTGGTTATAAAATTTAGATGTTTGGCTTAACGAACGACATTGCGGTGGTGTCATGAAGTGTTTCCATGGTAACGCCAGGAATGCAATGGAACTGAGCCGATAGGGGTTGACATCATCGTCCCTCCGGACAAATCAAACTGTTAGTTTACGATGGCAATATACGCATCTGGCTGCTGTTTCTATCCCTGGGCGGTGTTATATAGTGAGGGGGTCTACGATGGCTGTGATGCAGGAAGGTAT
This sequence comes from Astropecten irregularis, assembly GCA_963971285.1. Lineage (NCBI taxonomy): Eukaryota > Metazoa > Echinodermata > Asteroidea > Paxillosida > Astropectinidae > Astropecten > Astropecten irregularis. Next base: position 13,179,156 of record OZ020260.1, on the reverse strand, counting down.
TCCTTGGCGTCTGGTGTCCAGGCGGACAGGGGGGTTGGTCTTCTTATCACCTAGTTCATCTAGGCAAGAATGTTTTCATTTCACGGGAGCAGATTGAAGGTCCTAGTCCTACCACGGAGCAGGGGTCTCAAGAAGCTCGATGGGTATACGGCTCCGTTCATGTATAGCTTCGCTTGTCGTGTATATGCTATGGGCAACATTCGACCCAATTCTTAGGACGACAGTTGCCCTTTTTCAGATAACCTAACCAAAAATGACTTTTCTCGGTTTCGGGTGCAAAGTAGATAGGCGTTGTTTTGGAGGAAATTGGGGTTGTTTGGAAATTTGGAGGTGCAGTTTGGTAGATCATGGAGGAAGGAAGGCCTCCGTGGTCAGATCATATATAGATCTTGTGAGAGGTGTGTATTGCGTTGTGGATGTGTTAGGATGGGCAGTGGTGGCAAGATTATGGGAAACGAGAGGGGGGACTAGGGATGTTATCCTGAAAGTTTGTGAGAATGTCTTGGACTTACCTGAAGTAGTGCTCCTTGCAGTAGATGCCACCGTCTTTCGCGAAGCATGACAGTTCGTTATCCAGAGCGATCTTGCACTCGCAGCACCGCAGACAGTCCGTGTGCCACTGCCGGTCGGCGGCTAGGAGAAAGTACCGGTCCTGGATGGGGCCACCGCAGCCGGCGCACGGGCACACCTTGTCCTTGTACGGTGGCAGCTGCATGAGCTGGTGGCGGATCACCGGAGACTGAGGCGAGCCTGAGCCTGGGACACCGTCCCGTGCCAGCGCGCCGCTACCGCACTCCCTGCGGTGGTGCTGGCCGTCACGGTCCGGGCAGCTCGCAGTTGCAGACTCCATGCTCTGCATCACCCCTCCCGGTCCTCTACTGTTATCCAACTCGCGGTTCTCAGTCACAACCGACTGCGGCATCTTCACCGGTTGGAGTGTGAAATACATTCAAAGACAAATCGCTTCCAAACTCCCCTCAACACAAAACAAAAATATATCTTTAGGACAGAAATCAAAATTGAAGATCTGTCTGGACTCTTCTCTTGAAATTTCACGACACAGAAACGATGAGGCGTTTTCTTTTATAGATCTGGGGTCCTGTCAGCGCAACACACAATCCGATCCCTTGATTTGGTTGTTAGTACTTGGCAGGTTGTTAATGAGTACCATCAATCAATCACAAGCGTACATTTCTGCATCAGTTGAAGGAGTAGAACTAGAAGAAGTACTGGTCATGTGCGTATAGCCTACAGAAGAAATCCGGTGCCACAAACATCAATTGACATTCCACACAGCGAAGTAAGTAGAGGACAGAAAACAATCACCGTAATATGAAATCACATCCCGACCATGCGTCCAAAATTTATGTACACACAGAGTCTAGCTGTTGTCTTCGTGTGACAAGCTCGTTGGCAGGATATTTATATTATAACCCACGATCAATCGTGAGTATACTGGATCACCTGAAGTGGGTTTCCGAATGTAACAACGGAACCATGATATGAGCCAGTGATGATCTGTGGTACCAGACTTCACAGTGGTCTAATACCGCGGTGTTGGGTTGAGTCTGGTGCTGTTGCTGTTGCAGTGATGGTTGGTGGTGCGTGCAAGGTACGGTATATGGCAGCACGGACGCGTATGGGCGGTGGTGATGGCTAAGCGAGAGTGCAGCTCAGCCAACCAGATCGCTCCCACACCAACCCCCAGTGGTTCTCGCGTCGTAACGTGCAGTGACTCATGATGGTCTCGTGCCATGTACATTGGGATAATTGACAGTTCGGCCAAGCCCCGACCAGGAGGCTCTGATGGTGACAGTAACAGGCAGTTAGCCCGACAGTTCACAAATTGATGGTGAACTAGAAACATCCAATACTTGAAAGCAACACAATCCCTCCGTTATAGTTACCAGAGACCTCCACATTATACCTCCATTCCTGCACTCTCGAATGAGCATTGGGCAGACATATCATATCAGAACTACGTGCGAAGTAGTCACACAAGAGATGAAGTCAAGTACTTTTGATGAGTACAAGTTGGAGTAACTTTCCATGAGTACGAGTAAGATGCGAGTACTCTGCTAGCATGAGTATGAGTACGAGTATGAGTATGAGTGTGAATGAGGAAACATGGCGAGTACGAGTACTCGTGAGTTCGAGGATGAGTTCATTTCCATGGGTACAAAATGATAACCATTCTACAAATGATCATGAGATCAAGTGAAGGATGAAAAATACCTCTAAGAAGGGAAGTTCTTAATGTTGTTGTTGCTGTTGCTGTTGTTGTTGATGTTGCTGTTGTTGTTGTTGTTGTTGTTGCTGTTGTTGTTGTTGTTGTTGTTGTTGCTGTTGTTGTTGTTGTTGTTGTTGTTGTTGCTGTTGTTGTTGTTGTTGTTGTTGTTGTTGCTGTTGTTGTTGTTGTTGTTGTTGCTGTTGTTGCTGTTGTTGTTGTTGCTGCTGCTGCTGTTGTTGTTGTTGTTGTTGTTGTTGTTGTTGTTGTTGTTGTTGTTGTTGTTGTTCTTGTTGTTCTTGTTGTTGTTGTTGTTGTTGTTGTTGTTGTTGTTGTTGTTGTTGTTGTTGTTGTTGTTGTAGTGGTTGTTGTAGTTGTAGTTGTTCCTGTTGCTGTTGTTGTTGCTGTTGTTTTTGCTGTTGCTGCTGCTGCTCTTGTTCTTCTTAATCTTATTGTTGACGCTGTCGTTGTTCTCATTGTTGGTGTTGTGTTGGTGGTTGTTGTTGTTGTTGCTGTTGTGTATGTTTTTTGTATATAAAGATGGCCGTTAGTAGTTACATTGAACTTTCGGGTGCCGAAAATTAACATAAAGGTGTGTCTCATTGCGTGGTATTGCTGGTAGGCTATGGTGAGTTTTCAAACTTTCATATTGCCCCATGATTCTCTAATTACGAGTTGGACTTTATGACTGGTACATAGACTTGTTGTTGTTGTTGTTGTTTGTTGTTGTTGTTGTTGTTGTTGTTGTTGTTGTTGTTGTTGTTGTTGTTGTTGTTGTTGTTGTTGTTGTTGTTGTTGTTGTTGTTGTTGTTGTTGTTGTTGCTGCTGCATAACTAGATGCCCATGTACCCTTCAAGGTGGCGTCGACAAGGCGCCCTCATGAGGCGTAATTCTTCAAGACAAATTTCGCAGTACGGAGCTGCCTGGCTGATGTAACTGACCCCACTCCGGTTCGCACGTTTTCAAGCCATACACTGTTCTCATTTCCTCATAGATAATGCAAACATTTTACAGTTTCTTTTTACGCCGATAATGATTACATATGTATGTATGTACGAGGGACTTTCTGTTCCACCTAATCCATCATGTACGTCACACCCAGCAAGGCAAACAAAAACGGATTCAGATTTTTGAAAGCTTGCCCCAAACGGCACATGCGCTACATGTGACCACCTGTGACCATTTGAAATTTCGATTCCAGAATTTTAGGAAGCCACCAAAAATCCGTTTATATTCAAATGAGTACAAGAAGGGGGTTACCTTTGACGTCACCACCTACGTCATTCAGCCGAGAAACGTCAACAACAATTTGAAAAACGGCTTCATTATCTGGTTTGATCACAAACACCACGTAGGCTTAGGCCTTCACCACCTGTCCCCCCACCCACCTCCGCCCCGCCCCGTGGGTGGGGGTTGAGGGCATATTGATATCATCAATTTACGAAGCCACCCATAATCCATTTGCTTGGTGTTTTTTGTTTCATTTCAGTGTCCCTTTAAAACAAAAATGGTGCGCCCTCTCGCGCCCAATCTAGAAAAGTGACCCTCGTTTGTACCCGAAAAGAGCGAAGTATCTATTTTCTTCGTCTTGATTGGTCGAAAGTTTAGTTCTTTGGTCACTCCCGAGTTCTCACTAACATCCTGCCAGTCTGGAGTTACACCAATTTTCCTCCTAGAACCTCCTCCAGACCGTTCTAAACTGCATGGACACACTGAATGCCAAAGCTTACACTACATAATGTCTTCTGTAACTTTTGCCATATTTTTGTATCGTATTAAAGGGAGCATATAGGATTTGCAAGGCCTAAAAAAAAAAGTATTGAGTTTGAGACAGAAAATGGACTCAATAGTTCGTAAACAGTGCAAACAGTCACCATGGGAAATCTTAGGTTTGCATCAGATGCTGGGTTTTTCAAGGAAATCAAGATTTAGTGTCTTTTCCAAAGATCGTTCGTCCGAACGATTTTTGGAACAAACATAAAGTAAACTATTCTTCATGTTTTATAAGAAAACTCGAGTCGGGTTTTTCGCTATTTTCTCGTGACTCAGATGTCCGATTGAGCTCAAATTTTCACAGGTTTATTATATCATGTACATGTTTGATCAGACAAAGTATGAGTGCAGTCCTGTGACTTTTACCAATCATGTATTGTACCTTTAACTTTGTATCGTTTTAATCATCGTGAATTAGCTATTATAGTATAAGTTAAGTTAGTTTGGCCTCGGCTTGAAAGAGGGCCAGTGATTCAACCACGGAGCAATAACTTACAAACGATCCCATGTTTGATTAAAGGTAATATCATACTTTGGTAGGAAACCAAAGCAGAAATGTTCACAGATTTACGTATAACTTACAGGTTATAAAGATGGACCTGGTATAAACATACCGTTGAATTTGTTCTGCCTGAAATGCTATTTTATCCAGAAATGAGTCAAATAAAAGACCAAAAACAGGCCTACTACCTTTTAAGAGGCAAGCACATATTAATTCTATTGCAAGCCCTATAGACCTATAGGTTTCAATACACATGGTTTATATAGACTTGAAGTTAACATGACACAATACTATACCACAAAACCAAACGGGGACATCATGACTGTACCACAGAAATGAACCGGAAACTGGAGCTTTTCAACAGAACATGATTGTGACACTAACTTAGGGCGTTAACGAAACGGATGGTCAGGCTTGGGCTCTGGCCAGTCATGCTCCATTTCGTGAATCCATTCTGAAATAACGGGTATCAAAGAAGAGGCTTTTGGCTGCTGTTCTGAAGTATAGATTCCCTGGTTTGAAAAGGAAAACAGAGCTTCAGCTTGAATGAAAAACCACAACCTATATTTTCAGCATTATGGATGAGCTGGAGCCTGAGCCTGAGCATGAGCATGAGCATGAGCATGAGCATGAGCATGAGCCTGAGCCTGAGCCTGAGCCTGAGCCTGAGCCTGAGCCTGAGTCTGAGTCTGAGCCTGAGCCTGAGCCTGAGCCTGAGCCTGAGCCTGAGCCTGAGCCTGAGCCTGAGCCTGAGCCTGAGCCTGAGCCTGAGCCTGAGCCTGTGCCTGAGCATGAGCATGAGCATGAGCCTGAGCCTGAGCCTGAGTCTGAGTCTGAGTCTGAGCCTGAGCCTGAGCCTGAGCCTGAGCCTGAGTCTGAGTCTGAGCCTGACCCTGAGCCTGAGCCTGAGCCTGAGTCTGAGTCTGAGCCTGAGCCTGAGCCTGAGCCTGAGCCTGAGCCTGAGCCTGAGCCTAAACCTCCGTTTCGTAAACCTAGGGTCCTGTATCTTTCTTTATCTGCCTACAAACAGCCCTAACCTTGACAGATTGAACTCGTCGCGTGTCTTTTCGATGCAAGAGCTCTACTCATCTTGCTAACGAGGGAAGTCATAATTTATTATTCCCCAAACGAAGACAAACTTCAAAACAACGAAAGCAACCATGGCCCACAGATTGTCAGGAAGAAGTGATAGAATATTACATGTTACATAATTACAACGGCAAGACGGAATTCAAGTAGAATCGAGGGAGACAAATTCCGCGCATTGTAATTGGCCAACGCGCAGCAAACTTTTGGAGGCGCACTATCGTGATTCGCCCGTATTAATGATTTAAAGGTACAGTACAGGATTGGTAACATAACCAAACAGAAATGTTCACAGATTTGCGTATATCTTTCAGGGTATGAAGATGGTGCTGGTAGAAACATACTGTTAAAATATTCGTAAAATGGGTTCGAACAGCGACCACCGGAATACCGCTCTTGCCACCTGAGCTATCCATCCCTATTGGCGGTGTCCCTTATAGTCAATTATCTTCACAAGTTATAAACTGCTGCATGCAAACTACCCATCAGCCAAAAATGACATGAAACTTAAAAATTGCTTTAAGTTAGGAGGGCATGACGCGTTTCGATCTAAGAAGGATCTTTCGCTTAGTGAATTATCGTTGTAATAGTCAGTTTCCCTGGTGTTTATTTGATGATTTTTAAATAGTTCTTGGTTGATTTGAACTGCGCGTCAAAAGTCAAGGGCGAAACGGTATTATTGTCCCGGCCACTCGGCCAGCGATGTCCGGCAGGATTTTTCTCCTCCCGCCGTCGGTCAGTGATCTTCGATCCAGCGCTCACTTTTGACATTAAGCCAGCCGCGGTAATGTCAACACACAACGCACAATAGTTAAACGCAGTCTAGGACCAGCTATGCATAGAGCTGTGTAACGAACCTGGGGCCAATTTCATAGAGCTGCTTAGCACAAAAATTCGCTAAGCATGACATTTTTATCTTAGTAAAAACAGGATTAACAACCAAATTATTTATTTAACTACATTTATTTATATATTTATTTTTTCGTATCTGTGCTTCATTTGTATTACTTTTTTTAATGTAGTATTTTTATTTGTTGTTTTGTTTATAATTTTGCTTGTTTACCTCTCCCTGTAATTGGCGGGTTACTCTGCTGTTGGATGAGATGAATAAATAAATAAATAAATAAATAAATAAAATATCAATGTGTTGTGTAGCACTTGCAATTGGTCTTTGGCTGTTGTTCGCTGACCATGAATATCAAATGGAATTTTCAATGGTGGTTTGTTTTATTGGGAGAGACATTTTTGTTCTAGGTAATTTTTTGTCCTAAGCAGCTCTATGAAATTGGCCCCTGATTATGTCCAATAAAACTCAATTCTCCCGTTTCCCCTTTTCAATCAATTGCCTAAACTCCGTTTCGTCAAACCAAATATGCAAACAAGACAATTTACTTGTGAGTTCGTGGGATTTAAAAAAAAAACAGAGAGAAAAAGAAGTCGAAAGTATAACTTTGTGGAGTAGAGTGTTGCGTATTTTCCCGTGCGGGTGAGTGAAGTTGCGGCCGGGGAGCGGGCCTCGCAGCTGCATGTCGCGCCGTGCAACACGGGCCATCGTCCCACGGCGTTGCACGGCCATTGTGCGCTGCTAACGTACCGTGAACGGGTACCAGGGGGCTTAAATACGCGGTACGGGGAGCGCTGTTCGGTCATAGGGAGGCGTCGCACAAAAGACCGCCGAGCCAGCGCCCACCTTTGAAGCCGGCACATAACCCCTGCAGTTATTTTTGTCCGGGCTTTTCTACCGTTTGTTGTGGCTTTCTCCACACTTTTTTTCTTCTTCTTCGATAGCTTTTATACAGTTTTGAAAAGCAACAAGAAAAAAATCACACAATAATGAAAAACTCTCTATTGTGTTTTCCACGCAACCATAGTAATACGTTCCTAACATCATGTTGATATAAAATTGACACACAAAAGAAATCAAAAGCTACAAGTTGGAAAAAGGGGTACATTACATCGATATATTAAAGAGGTGTTGATTGGATCCACGCCAACAATAATAATAATAACAAAAACAACAACAACAACAACAACAACAGCAGCAGCAACAGAAGAAGCACCACCACCAACAACAGCAACAGCAGCAACAGAAGCACCAACACCAACAACAGCAGCAACAACAGAAGCATCACCACCACCATCATCAACAAATGAGCAACAGAAGCACCACCACCACCAACAACAAAAACAGCAGCAGCAACAACAACAACAACAACAACAACAACAACAACAACAACAACAACAACAACAACAACAACAACAACAACAACAACAACAACAACAACAACAGCAACAGTAGAAACAGCAGCAGCAACAGCAGCAACAACAGTAGCATCAGCAACAACATTAGCAGCAGCAACAGAAGCACCACCACCACCAACAAAAACACCAGCAGCAACAACAACAGTAGAAACAGCAACAGCAGCACCAACAGCAGCAGCAACAGTAGAAGTAGCAACAGCAAAAACACCAACAGCAGCAACAACAACAGTAGGAGCAACAACAGCAGCAGCAACAACAGCAACAACACAAACAGCAGCAGAAGCAACAACAGAAGCACCACCACCATCAACAACAGCAGCAGCAACAGATGCACCACCACCGACAACAAAAACAACAGCAGCAGCAACAACAACAGTAGAAACACTCAACAGCAGTAGCAACAACAACAACAACAACAACAACAACAGCAACGGCAGCAACAACAAACCACAACAACAACAACATCAACAACTAAAATGTCAATGATTTCGAGGCGACAGATTCTATATCTATCACAACAAAAAAGTTCTGTTATGAAATTGTTGCCTATGTCGCATAATAAATACACACACACATCCACATCCATGAACTCGACACGGCAAATCATATCACGTCTAATATTATGAGTGACTGTGTTATTATTAGCACGTTATTCTCACGTCATTGCCCGCCCATACAGAAGTCAATAACGCCCGATTAAACCACTTGCAATAACACGGTGGAAAAAAAGTGACGACCACCGAGATGACAATAGCACCGGCCCGGGGGGAATAAGTCCCAACGGCCCCGGTCTAGGCCACCAACCATCACGGTCTGAGTACCGATCGGGCCGGTGTGAACGAACCGCGATGAAACAAACTCATTGCACTTTTTTCTCGTTTTTTTTTTCTTTCTGAGAAAATTTTAGGTTGGCCTTCAAAGCTAACAATATTACACACTTGAAGGCATGGATATATTTTATTAAGGGTTTTATTATTAAAATCATGTCATCTCCTTCATTGCGTTGATTTAACTTTAACGTTTTTGGAGATTGTTATTGTATATTGAGTGAATAATATTCACGGTAAAAGGGAAGTATTTTCTGATCGGGTTCTTCGAATCGACTGCAAGATTCACCAGCTCAAGACCAGTTTCTGTTTTTCTTGTGCGATGACTTGTATTTAACACATCATTTTCCGTGCCATTCTCCATTATACGTATAACTGATACTTAATCTTGATGTTTTATTAGAATAACTTCAATACCACAGGGTTAATGTGGTATCGATTTTGATTGTTTTGTTATCCATGTTTTCATCCAAACGGTTGTTGCCATAGCATTGTGGCATTAAGAACAGTTATTAAGTAAGAAAAGACTAAGCAACGTGAGTTAAAGTTTCTTTACGACATCAGGGGTTGATAAGCCCTACGATCAATCGTAACTCGAGACACGAAGGATAACCCATCGTATTCTTCGACTTCAGCGTGGGGCTGCAATGTATCAAAAGTGCTAAGATTGATAGTAAGTTACGATGAGTTTGCTACATCAGTGGCCAGTTTCACGAAGTCCTATACGATCGATCGTAACTCTAGAAACGACTGAGGATAACCCATCGTATCCTTGAAGTTCTGCGTGGGGCTGCAATGGATCATAAGTCCTACGATTGGTAGTAAGTTACGATGAGTTTGGTGAAGTTTGGTAAGTAACGACGAGCCTTTGGTGAAATTGGCCCCCATCATTTCTTCAAGTCAAGTCATTTTTACTTAGAAAGTGCATGCAAGCCACTTCATGTGTGGTGTGGTTTCTTATGATGTTCCCAGAAGAGGTATATATATATATGAGGCATGAGCCATGATATGGATTTCATCGGGAGTTTGTTTAAGGGCGATCTGTCCCTCTTCCCCACCGATAGTGTTTCCCAAAGAATGAGTCATTGTTTCAGATTCTCACGCCTAGGCGGCTACCCTGTCGGTAAGCGGAGACCGGGCCGGCTGACCTACGGTTCGCACGGTATAGGTCAAGTGCAGTCTCCGGTCCCGGGGAACTTCGGAGTCCGTATATACACGGCGTGCGCATTCCGTGCAACCCCTGCTGCGTCCCGGAGTGTCGAACGTTTAGGGACTGTCTGAGTGATTCACTTGCGGATTTGAGAAGCACACGCCCAGAGATAAGACACCGAGCTAACGGGTGTGAAGTTACGGCACCTATAGGTCTTTCTCTCAGTCACCTTCTCAATAACGCTCTCTCAGGCCCAAGGAAGGAATACCTCCCAGCAACGTGGAGTAAGGAACCTTACTCCGTGCTCAGACGAAGAACCACCGTGGTTGGACATGTCAGAATGCCGTTACTGACACCTGCCGTTACTTGTGAGACAAATCACTGATTGAGTACTTGGTGGTATGAAGTGGTGTCCCGAAAACGAAACACGAAACTCCGGGCGAGCCTGTGTGTGTGTTCAGCAAGTTATGACAACATGCTCCGACCAGACAGATAGTCGACAGACGGGCTCAGGGGCTGGGTATCATGGTATGGCAGTCTGACACCACCATACTTCGGGAAGCCATGCTTACACCCCACGACCGGTGACTCCGTGCCAAGAGAACTGGGCCAATTTCATGGAGCTGTTAAGCACAAAACAACATTGCTTAACACAAAATGTCTTGCTCAATTAAACAAACCACCATTTAACATTTTCATGACGTCTGACGAACAAAGACAATTGACAATTTGGGGACACCACCATGCAACGCAGAACTGGATAGCTTAAGGCCTTTTCACTCTACGAAAAATCTCCGGGTTGTACACGGGTCCGACACGTGTAGAAATGACTGACCTTTTCACACTGCAAGATTTCAACACGGCGTCGACCCGTGTAGAGCGCTCGACACGTGTTGAAACCAACCCTGCTCGGGAGGTGGGTTGAGAACTCTCGACCCGTGTTGAGAAGTCCGACACGTGTTGAAACCTGTAGTGTGAACGTCTGTGGGTTGAGTTCGATCCGTGTAACCATGGCGTAGCAGCCGATAGCACATTATTTTATGTGGCAGTACTGTAGTAGCATCAAAGATAGAGCGTCGCGGAGCTCATCTTTGGTATTAATGGTTTGCATGCAACGAACATATAATAAGTAACTTTTGACCGGCCTGCTGCAAGCAATCCTTGTCAAAAAATTCCGCAGGATTTTTTTTTTGTTCATTTCAATATTATATCTCAGGCTTGCTAGACTCGGAATACATGAACAACACGAACATCGTCTGAAAATTACCGGGCGCCGCCATATTGGCGAATGAAGGCCCGATGCGCCGCAATACAGTATGGGGAATGTTCTTTTTGTATCCGTGTTGAAAGTGTGATCCTGTGTGTAGTGTGAAACGATCGCGCAATACACGGGTCGAACCTTTACACGTGTCGAGCAGATATCGGTGTTGCGCTGAGTAGTGTGAAAACGGAACGAAAGTGACCCGTGTTGAAATGTTAAGATTTCAACACGGATCCGACCCGTGTAGATTTCAACACGGGTCGGACGTTCATAGTGTGAAAAGGCCTTTAGTTAGTATAGAGCAGCCGGTTCGGCATTCCGGGGGTCGCGGGTTCGAACCCCCGCATTCCAATCCAATATTTCTTTCTCCATCTTACAATGACTCAAAATTAATGCAGTAAATTAATCCTTGTGATTATTTGATGGTTAAATTAAGAATTGTCAGTCTTCCACTATCGAATCTGACTGGTTAGGCCTATACATCTAAGCAATAAATACACCTAAACAAAATAATCCACAATTTAAAAAATGTAGTTGGTGACAGGCTTGGAAGTGCATGGGACATGTTCTGGATTATGAACGGTTACGAGTGGCCCTTAGAAGGGAGAAATTTGAGTCAGATTCCGGGGAAGTTAACCAAGTTAAGTCTGCTGGACATACCGGGCAGAGAAGCCGATAAAAAGGGGTCACTGCCGGCCATACTGTCCGGCCACACTCCGGCCGATCACGGACAATGCAAGCGGACAGCGACGAAGGGGATTATAGGACATGACAGTTTTGGACGCTAATTACGGGACGACACAGAGATAATTAGATGTCTACGGACAAGGCAAGAAAAAAAGTTTGACAAGGAGAGGAGAGATTGATGGCTTCAGAGGATCAAGGAGGAAAAATGAACATGCAACTTAGTATTAAACCGCCAAGATAACACGAAGATATTTTGGTATCACGAAGATATTTTGATATCATGAAGATATTTTGATATCACGAAGATATTTTGGTATCACGAAGATATTTTGGCGATCAATCTACGCAAAGACGACCGTTACAATGGACCATTTTTGGGGGAGATATTCAGTACGATAACCAGCCTTCGATAAAGATCCTGCTATGATCGAAACGCGTCAGGTCTTCCTAACTTCAAGCAGTACGAAAATTAAAAAAATAACGCAAGGTTGAACTCGGCAAAAAGTTATGATTCATCGCAAGAGTTTACGTATCTCTAAAAACCTACGAAAGCCAAAGAACTAACGATATACTTATAGATATCTCAGAAATTGTTTTTATCGATGCAAAATTGCTTATTTTTTAAGATTTTCTCAATAAAGAATGAAATATAGAATCAAAATGGCTTCCATTAGTCTTTTTGGAGTATGTATAATATTCAGTTATCTGAACATCATAAGTGGATCGCCAACTGTTTTTTTTTTTGCTTCTTCGCTGTGAAGAAAAATACAAGTTATAAACTGCTGCAAACTAACAACCAGAAACCCCAAACCCAAAATTATGACCTAAAATATAACTATGAAATGCTTGTAAAAGTTTATTAAAGACAAATAATTAGACAATTTGACCGTTCAGAATACTAACTGACCACATATTTTGCTCAATTCATTGTTCGAGTTTGGCCAATCCGTTCATGTCTGTTGAAATTGCCCAAACTGAAGTTTGGACTTTAATTGTTTAATTTGCCAAGTACGTATACACTGGTTACATCAACCATTTGACAGAGTTGAAGGTTTGGATAACTGTTGTTGATACTAAATTTAAAAACGTATTTCTTCGATTTTAGTATCAACTTTGTAAGACGTATACCTGAGAATTCGCACGCAAGCACCGCAGACCCAACATTTCCCAAGACCGTAGGTCCCAAGAAAAAAAAAGGGGGCAGGGAGGTCAATCAAAGATCAGGTTTACTCTTCCCGACACCATTGACATATCCTAATCAGTGACTTCAGTTTATTTAACGGAGCATTAACTGGGCTGTCGCCTGATGGATTCTTGCCTTTTTTTCTTGGTCTAGTATTCGGACAATATATCCTGGACAATCCTTTAGTCCTGGTCTATAGTCCTCTCCTCTTGAATAGCTTGGGTCTGAATTGTTGTCATCAGCGGGAAATCCTCCCCCTTCCCCTCCCAACTTGTCACTCCCTGCTGCTCGGATCTGATGGCCCGTCTTCTCTCTCTTTTGACCATCAATCATATCAGTTCCTTGGTTGTTGGGAGATCTGATGAAGAGGGAGGCTAGCTGGCATCAAGGGGATTCTCTGTCTTTCTTTGTGTGAGGGGACCGGGAAGAGGAGCAAGGTGTATGGGAGGATGGAGAGGCAGGGCGGCAGGGATCTCTCCCCCATTCATTCATGCCCGCCTCCTGGCGCATACAAAGATGACCTCCTGTGGTTCTGGAGACAAGCGGTGCAAATTTCTGTCAATAGCCGTCACGTCGAGTTGGAATGTCTGGGCCGTGATGCTCCATACTCACTGAATACCCCCCTGGATTTGGTTCTCCGGACTCCGGACTGATTCTCCTCCGTATAGTCTCAATTCCCACCTACTGTTTCTCCGGAGCCGGTGGGTTTTCATCGCCGTCTTCTATCGGCAACAGGTCATTCAACAAACCCCTTTTCATCAGGGGTTTTGGAGGACTGACTTGACAGTTAGATCAATATGAAGCTGATTGTTAGCCAAGAGGTTTAGAGGAGTTCTCCTCCTCCCAGAAAACGAGTGACCGTCCTTTTCAGAGACACAGGGGGAAAGTTTGTTGGACCACCATAATGAGTCATTATCGTCTTTACATCCTATGTAAACACCGTTGAACTGGACAGGCAGGTATAGGGTGGGCCTTTCGGGGTGTGCAGGGGGGCGTGAGGGGAAGAATAGGAGGACAACGAATCCCACAAGGCCGTTTAGCTAAATCCCAACTGACTAGGGAGTGTATGGAGAGAGGGAGAAAAATAAAAGACAAGCATCTCAGACGGATTAAGGGGGGTGTTGAGCGGTCAGTCATGTGGAGGGGGATTAACGGCAGGTTCGGGGCTGTCTTACTGACAAGCTTCCTCCCACTGTCCAGTGCCGAGTTTACCCCGTGACGATTCTACACTCAGCTCACACGTCAATTAGTCTGGTGCCCTGACCCCTGCACCATCGCAAACGACCTAAAGACAGCACCGTCAAGGGTTACAATCCGAGCACGCAAGTTCTTGAAGAGATGGAAGATGGAGAGACAGGTTCCCCTGGACCCTAACGGTACAACGGACAGTCAAGACACCATAACCTAATCATCTCGTATTCAGCTTAACAATAAGCTCCTCAAAAAGATTAGTGCTATAGTTGACGTTTTTCTTTCCTTGGCATTTTCTCCGAATACTTGTTTTCATCATGCGGTCGTCTCGTATAGTGATGAAAACGCTGATTTTCGTCCAGAAAAATGAGCGGTCTAGCTTTGAAGCAACTTTAAAATCTTGCCAATGTCTAGTCAGCCAGCCAGATCCTCGAAGATCTTCGCCTTTTGTCTAAGGAAAGCTTGCCATCACAAAGACGAGTCCTTTTAGTTGCGAAACCAGCAAGAGGTTTATCATGACAAACATCCATAACGTACAGAAATTATTCCTTATCTTGTCTATCAAATTTGTTTGTCCATTCACTTTTTATTGTCTGTGTGTTTCCCTTTTGAAAAACCATTCATTGCGCGTCTAAATATATAGGTTGTGGTTTGCCATTGAAGCTGAAACTTTGTTCCCTTTTCAAACCAGAGAATATATACTTCCGAACTGCAGCCAAAAGCCTCTATTTCGACACACGTTATTTTAGAATGGATTTATGAAATGGAGCCGTAGCCTGAGTCTGAGCCTGAGCATCCGTTTCGTAAACGCCTAAAGTATGGGGCAAATGGTACACAATTTTCAGCTCAAAAATCGTAGTAATGAGGAAAACCAACATGTTAAGTTGAGCTTCTTATCGGGGTTTGATGTACCACTTTGAACATCACCACAGATAATGACTCAAGAGGCTTATTATGCTCAGCTTGGCTTAACCCATCTCTCTAAATAGGGAAGAGGGTTACAATCACAATCTTCCGGGGGTTCAAAGCTGAGGTTTAGTGGAGTGGTCTGTAAAGGGTTTTGCCGGTACAGCGCTGCGTGACGCCCGGCCGGTACTGGCACACAGGGTCGATTTCACCAAATTCATCGCAACTTATGATGCATTGCAGCCTCGCGTAGGATACGATGGGTTTTCTTCGTAACTCGTGTTACGATCGATCGTAGGGCTTTGTGAAATCAATCCCCGGACCCAATGGCCTAAATCTCCTACTTGAACGGCCATTTACTGTGGAGTATAGCTTGTTATACGACAAACACCAAACTCGATTGTTCTTTCTCGGTGGGATCAATCAGTATAACTTTGTTTGATTGGGGCAAGACATGTTTGTGCTAAGCAATTTTTTTTGTGCTTAGCAGCTCCATGAAATTGGCCCCTGGTCGAAAGGATCATTAAACACCACGCATCCCTTCGTTATTGTTGTGTCATATCATACTCTATCATAATATTGATTGTCAGAAAACGCAATTCATAGGCATAATGTTTCAAGGTTAGTTGGCATGCGGGAACGTTTGTTTAACAAAATCGTGCCACGGATTTTGCGTGCGAGATGCCAAGGAGAAATTGCAACCTATATAATATAGCCAGCCCTTATATGTTTTGTGGGGTTTTTTTTCAGAAGGGCGAGGTACCACTTTGTTATTGTGTGACAAGTCCTCATCAAACTTTATGAATTGCGCCTAGATTCATTTTGGTTCCCCTTGGGAACAATAACTGCAATCAAACCAACTATATGCTCATATGGGCGAGAACTTGACCCAGGAGGGAGACCGGCGGCGAGATTTGGCATGACCAAAATTGTTCAGCAATCTAAAATCATGACTATTGAACAAAGAAATCAACCCACAACAGTCAGACATGAACAAAACAAACAGACAAACATCCCAACAAACAACAGCAGCAGCAGCCGCAGCAACGGCAACAGCAACATAAGCAGTAACAGCATCAGCGACAGCAACAGCAGCAGCAATAACAGCATCAGCAACAGCAGCAGCATCAGCCTAGCAGCAGCAACAGCAACAACAGCATCAACCTAACAGCATCAGCAGCAGCAATAATAACAGCAGCAGCAGCAACAGCAGCAGCAATAGAAACAACAGCAACAACAGCAATAGCATCAGCAGCAGCAGCAGCAACAACATCAACGGCAGCAACAGCAGCATCAATAGCAACAACAACAGCAGCAGCAACAGCATCAACGGCAGCAACAGCAACACCAATAGCAACACCAACAGCAGCAGTGGCAGCAGCAACAACAGCGGCAACAACAACAACGTCCATCGACGAAATTTCTCACAAAGCTCTAACAGTATTACACCCAGGCCACAGCCTTAGCCGCGCACGCCAGGGGTATGAACACATAGCCATACTCCAACCAGCCCATTCTACACTCCTGACTGGAGAGAATTAGCCTTAACTCGCGGCAAAGTGTCTTGCTCAAGGACATTACAGCACCATGACCCTATGGCCTCATTTTGAAAAAACAAAAACCCGAAAAATAGTCTGCAGGATTTTAAATTCGACGCGCGCCAAACCACTCGGCCACTATAACACTCCATAGGGTCGATTTCACCAAACTCAATCGTAGGACTTATTGCAGCCCCACATCGAAGTCGTAGGATACGATGGGTTATCCTTCATAACTCAACTTACGATCGATCGTAGGGCTTCCTGAAATCGACCCCAGAATTCAAGTTATGACAAACGCAACATGGACATCGATAATAATAATTAGTATGCACCACATCACCAATATCATGTGCGGCAATAAAAACATTGCCGTATTTTGATGAATTGATGAAAAACATGCATTGCAGCTGTAAAATAATGTGCATAACCATCAAAGCCGCAAATTAATATTCACAACAGGCCTTTGTACACAACAAAAATACACCAGCCGTTATTATTAATATTACAAGCACACTCTTAAAACCCCTAATCCTAACTCGTGCGCTATCCACAATAACATTCCATATTGACATTCAGTATATACAATAACATTCGTATGTTTGAATAATGTTATTCAGATTGTGTATGTGCAGAATAGAAATGTGACATATGTTTTGCGGTATACTAAAGGCAGGTGTTCGTTTAACGACTCTTTGGTCGTTGTTTTATACATTCGGTACATCAGACGTCCCATATTTATGCAAACAGAAAGTATAGTGTCTGAACAAACAGGAGAAAATAGTTCGAATGTTCAAACCTCGCCAACAATAATCTGGGCTCGATTTCACGAAGCCCTACGATCAATCGTAACTCGAGTTACGAAGGATAACCCATCGTATTCTACGTGGGGCTGCAATGCATCATAAATCCTACGATTGATAGTAAGTTACGATGAGTTTGGTGAAATTGACCCCTGTATAGACAAAGGGATCTTTAAAGGTAATTTCATACTTTGGGTTTTTTGTCAAAGAATGCAGATTCATTGGCAAAAAATATATCAAGGAAGATACAGTAACAGTCATCTGTGAAATTCCCAGTCCCATACGGTGCCCACTTTTTGAGAAAACAGTTTAAACTACGCTCAGGGTATTTTCAAATCTTTTCACAGGAGTTTTGATCTCCTTGAGAACAAAACTGTTTTGGGTAATTCATTTTACTCTTTTCTGGATTAATACAGCATTTCAGGCAGGAACATTTAACGGTATGTTTCTACCACCACCATCTTTATACCCTGTAAGTTATAGGTAAAATATGTGAACATTTCTGTTTTGGTATACACGTACTACCAAAGTATGATAGTACCTTTAAAGGTGGTATCATACTTTGGTAAGACACCAAAACAGAAATGTTCACAGATTTACGTATAACTGGTGGTGGTTGTAGAAACATACCGTTAAATTTGTTCCTCCTGAAATTGTGTATTTATCCAGAAATTAGTCAAACAACGACCGAAAATCTTTTTGATCTTTTAAAAGATCAAAAATAAAAGAGAAAAGTCGAAGAAATACTGTGGCCGTTTTTCACTGTTTTCTCAAAAAGTGGGCACCGTGTGGGACTGAAATTTTCACAGATGACTGTTACTGTATCTTCCTTGATATTTTTGCCCATGAATCTGTACTTCTTTGGCAAAAACCAAAGTATGATACTACCTTTAAGGAATAGACATATACCGTAAATGTATGTACGTGACGGATCACGTGGTATGGTACACCCAATGACGTCAGTTCCTACATCTATGATCCAAATACTTCATCAACGGCATGATGTAGGCTACGTGTATGCAACAGTGACGATTTGAAACTGGTGCCGCTCTCACTGCACTGGTCTAGCCTATTGCAGGAAGAAAATTGAGATATAATAGTGTGTGGTCTAGTATCCAGACTCCAAGAGGCGGCTTCAGAGGGCACCGACTGACTGCCATGCCCATCAAGACCCAGTGGAGGGGCACAAATCAAGAGTGACATGGCCCAGGGGGAAGGGAAGGGGTTAATACCGGCTGGGGTTTGACAGGTAGCGAGAATGGATACAGAGGCAGCTCGCTAGCCCCTGTAACAGACGAGGAGTGGGGCTGTTTCCATGGTTTGACAAAAAGCACGGGGTCATTTAATGTCGAGCAGTGACGCTGTTTAGCGTGTTTATTCACATATGCAACAAGCCACGCCCTGCTAAAAAAAAGTAGGCTCATTAAAAGCCATGTCAATGATATCAACGGCCTATACCATCGACAGATAGCCTATTAGATATTTACTATCCTGTTAAATCACCGTAAATAGGCCTATTGACGGCCTATACCATCGACAGATAGCCCATGTGGTATTTACTATATATGATCAAATATCATGACAAAGATATTAAAGGCCTATACCATTGATCTATAGCCTACGATATTGTACTATCCTGTTCAATCATGGCAGTGATATCATACAGGAAAGATCAAGGGTTTACTGCCAAGATACCGACCGTATTCGGTAGGCGGCATAGGCCTATTTTACTATTCTGTTTAAATACCATGACAAGGGTCTCACCATCGAGCAATAGCCTATTCGATATTTACTATCCTACTCAAATATCTTGACAATGATATTAACGCCCTACTATCAAGATACCCTGCACGGTAGACGTTGTATAGGTCTATTTACTATCCTGTTTAAATACCATGACAAAGATATTAAGTATCTCACCATCGAAAGATAGCCTATTCGATATTTACTATCCTGTTCAAATATAAATTATATACAATAATTTCTTGTGACTCAGATGTCCGATTGAGCTCAAATTTTCACAGGTGTGTTAATTAATCTATGTACACGCTGGATCAGACAAAGTGTGAGTGCTGTTCTGCGACCTTTACCAATCATGTATTATACCTTTAACCATCCTATAAATAAATAATTAAACAAACCAAACGCAACATAATAGGCGCATTATAGTTACAATGTGTTTGCGAACCGTGAAAGACTGGATGATATTACATTTCGGAGCGGACCAAACCAAAAACTGACCTCAGCTAAAGTCAATTTAACTTTTAACTATAATGGAAGCGAAGGTTGAAAACGGTACAGATTATTTAAGACTTTCAGCGAACACGGGCCAGCACAACGGCTAGGCCTATTGCTCTGTAACAGCTCACCACAAACAAAAACGTTCGCAGTTCAAATTTCTTTTCAAGTCAGCGGTGCGATTGCTGCACTTTGCCGGTGAAAAACCTGCACTTTCTCCGGTCTTATGTCCATCAAACTCCGCTCAGAGAAACAACCAAAAAGAATCCCCCATAACCAACACAATGAGCTGAGAATCTAACAACCTGCCATGCCCTAACTGTGTAGTTTTGGCGATTTTTTTCTTTCATTCTTTTTTTTATTCACAATAACAAGTTGCGATTTTTCGTAAGCTGCTGATAAAACAAACCTCTTGAAAAATCGGCGACAAAAGCGGAAGCCAGTTTGGCCGTGGGGCTGCTCGGAGCTAGCCAAGCTGTAAACCAAAGACTCCATGAATTGACGCTCTATTCACTGTTTTCCCTTCCTTTTTTTACACCAAAAGTCCAAGCAAGGGACCCCAACCCCATGACAAAAACAGCAAGCGAGAGGCCATCCAACTTGAGCGGGGGATTTGTGCTTTCCACACGGCGTGGTGGGTGAGTCCCCGCGCCTCTACTCGACGACTCCGAGACCGGCAGCGTCCGTTGTTGCGTCGGTTGCTCGTGGGGCGTCGCGTTACATTGTCTAGGAGCCCGACCCTTGTTTGTATAGAGGGAAAGAGCCTGGTTGAAAAAGAGACCCAGAACAGCTAAAGCCACTGACTCTAGGCGATTAGGGGAACAGGGGGGTAGACTTGAGAGAGAAACTCGGGCTGATCGGTTAGGATGTGAGAGGTCTCACCTGGTGTGCATTGCACTCTGCTCTACCATGGCTCTACTATAGACTCACAGTAGGAGAAGCCAAACTCCACACGCCGTGACCACCGAGTCAGATTGACTCAAGAATGGGGAACCGGTTCGCGGTGAATGAAATGTAAACACTCGGCACGATTTATGACTTTTGTGGCTCTCTGCGGTTCCACACACCCTAAGTTCCTCATCAAAATTGCAACGAATCTAGACACAAGGCTGTCAAATTGACTTCTTTTAAATTTTCATTTTGCCACGTGTTCCCAAGTAACAGGGTTCTTGAAAACAAATACAGTCGAATTAGGTTACCGTGCATAATATAAAGAGGTTAAGATTTGCCAAACAAAACCCAAAGCTAAAAATATTAGGAGTTTTTAGTAATGCTTAAAGTTCCTAGCAGGATCTTTATCGAAGCCTTCGATAAAGATCATACTACTAAATCGAAACGCGCCAGGCCCTCCTATAACTCCAAGCATTTTTGTAAATTTCAGGTCATTATTTTGGCTGATGAGCAGTTTTGTAGCAGTTTATTACATGTATTGAGTTTTAAATATAATCAAGCAGTTCATCGTTAATGTTTATCGGTTTCTGGTGTTTGGGTCAAAATAAATTATAAACAACACTGAACAAGAACAATACCATGCAAGGAGAAGAAGAATATGTCAGGGGTCACTCGAATGGACTCGAACCCACGTCAGCCAGGGATTGACAAGTTTCAACAGCCTGAAAGGTCAACTGACGACCGTGGGGGTTGGAGAGTTTCATCAACGGTGTTCGCGGTGCTTAATGGGTTCCTGCAGTGCTTTTTCAGTCAGGTTATTTTATTGTCTTCAGACAGAGAATATACTGACAGATAATGAATGGCAAGTCTTATTTTGGTTTCAAACCAGCATTTGGTTTTCGTTTTAATGGCTTTGCAAAATGGGAGATTTTCATGCATACTCATGTGGGGAACCAACAGCAAATGAAAAAAAATTAAAAAAAAAATTGACCGACAGAAATGGTTTGGCAAAAATATTACACCGCCTGTTGAGTGAAAGGAACATATTCGGCACACAAAACCTATTGAGGAGGAAAAGGTCTGTCAGAAAACCTATAAAACAACCCCAACTTTTTGTGCACAAATCAATTGGGTTACTGCTCTCAAATACCCAGATGACATCACAGTTTTGCTCATGAATATGGAAATTCTAATTAGCATACAAACAAACAAAACTAACCCTGAAACGGAGCGAGGAAGTGGGTAAAATCACAGGCCCCATAAAACAATTGCTTTTGGCTCATGTTCAAGCCATAATATTCCTATTGCAGAGACCCTTTAATAACTATACTCCTTGATTATTTTATCTCGGATCGCGGACTGTGTGATACTGAAATTATTTTTTCCTCTGGTCACAGGTTCATCGTATTCCAAGAAAAAAAGCCATACACTTAATTCGCCGATGATTAATGGCTTGTATGGACAGCGTGTGCATGGTGTCCTTCTTACGACGGTTGGCTTCTTACGATGCTTACACAAGGACTAATTACGACCTGAGAAGCTATACAAATGCTGGTTGATGAGTCTACTGCATGCATTGCATGGGTCTACTACATAGGATGTATACGGGTTCAATCTACAGGGAGGACGTCACCTTATCATCAGTTTCTGGGTCGATACCCCCTATCCAATCCTCGGTTATTATTATTATCAAAATGATGCATGACACCATGGAGCTATAAAACACGTGGTACCACCAAACTTCCTAGTTCCACTATAGCATCACCAACTTAGTCTGGTTCCCAGTACCCAGACCCTGGAATCTTTCGACTATTGTCTGTCAAATTATAGATTTTTAATAAGAGTCGTCGGGGAATCTTTGGGCCAGACTAGCACCAACTCCTTAAACTCCTTAAACTCCAACTCCTTAAACTCCGTACAATACCCTATCTACAGCAGAACCGTATGAGGGCGCCCTTGTCCTTTTCCCAAGTCCCACGGGAGACCATCAACGTCTCCTCTCATTGGCTGTCGAGAGCTTGATAGCCCGCGCCGTACGTCCCAGGTGCAACACCTCAAGTGTCGACGAGCTAACGAACATAGCCGTGGGAATACTATCCCGCATTCCACGGTAGTAAGATCACTGGTAGCAGGCCCATCTTTGCAAACTATACGAAACTCGTCTCTACAACTCAGATAGCCCGTGAAGTCCAGCCATTAAATTTTATTTAAAACAAACAGATTCTCTCGAAAAGGAAAATGCTATAGTAAAGTTTCATCATTATATTAACGTTAAGCTCTTGGATATAATTGATGAAGTGTAATTCTTTCAGCGTGTAAATATTGAGATCAAACACGGTTTTGAATAACAGGATAGGCTTGGAGGAACATTTTTGCTGAGGCGATCACTGACTTTAAGGGTCAATGACCCTTCGTCGTAAGATTCCGTTTAAGTTTTCAAGTAACAGCCATAAAAAGAAGCTTTTGGCTACGGTTCCAAAAGAAGACACCCTGTTTGGTTCAGGTCTTAAACTATAAAAGCCAAATCTGTCTTGTTAGCCAAAGTTTTGGAGGATTGAGAAAAAGGGAGTGGGCCGGACCCTGAACCAAATATTTTATCTAAGATTCGAATTTGGCAAAATGGCCAGCGAGCAGGACGGGCCAGGCGCGATTTGTTAATTGCCACTGTTTGAGGGCGCCCTACTCCGATTACGTCACATACAGAAACCCTGCTGTTTTATAATCACGTTCTGAATACGACGTTCGCCCGAAGACGACCAGAACAGATTGTTCGAAACGTCGACTTATCAATGCACAATTTCCTCTCAGAAAATGGCACAATTTGCAGAAAGAATCTCCAATACCATTTTAATGATCACTTCCATTTAATTGATCAACGCCATTTTCATGATAGGGTCGATTTCACCAAACTCTTCGTAACTATCAATCGTAGGACTTTTGATGCATTGAAGCCCTACGTAAAATAGGCCCCCTACGATGGGTTATCCTTCGTAACTCGAGTTAAGATCGATCGCAAGGCTTCGTGAAATCACCCCAGTTCCAAAAGTGCTGACAAATATACCCAAGGCCTCGTTAGCTTCTGTTCTCTCTGCTGTGAGCAGGCAAATTAATGTCTAATTATAATTATTGTTCAGCTTCACATCTGAAGACGTACTGGTTTTGAAGGAAGCCTTATAGTGACAATTACTCTTCACATATTACAATGTTAATGGTGTCGCACATCTCATTTCGTTCGTAAATCTTGCTCCAACCATTATGGAGGTAGACTAGAAATCATGACTGAGCACTATTGACAATATTGTGGTTTCTTCACAGCGTAAAGTAGAGTGTACACTTTCAACATTTCTCGATAACAATCTCGGTAACATGTTGCCCAGGTACGTTGTTGCTGAAAATGTTGTCAGTGTACACAGAGCAAAACGAGTTGGGTAACATGTCGCAGCAACATCTCGGTAACATGTTGGCCAAAGTCATGTTGCCCAGGTGTGTTGCCCTAACTGGGCAACATGTTACCGAAAATGTTACCGAAATTGTTGACAGTGTACATTTTGCTTAAGTTACGTTTACACCTCTATCAATCAAGCACACACACATTCAAGTCTTTACCTAAAGATATAATGTTGTTTTCTGGATGTTGAGAAGACAGTAGAGAATCATCATAAAATGATTTCACTTCTACAGTCTTATAGCTCCTTTTGTTCGAATGAAGCACAATTTGAAATTACGATTTTACAATTACATTTGCCCGACGTCCTATCACGCACACATAAGCATAATTATACATAGGCCCTAAAGGTAATGTTGTTTTCTGGTTGTTCAGAAGTAGACACCATCATACGATGGTTCTATTTCTACGTTCTGCGCTACCCTTTATCATAAAGGTGGCTTGATTCGTACTCTCTAAATGCAAAAGAGTGGTAAGCACTCTTTGAAGAGCCATATGAAATAGGACAACTCTTTATTGAGCTGTCTTCCACTCTTCTAGAGTGAAGTTTGCATCGTTTGGAGTGATTTCTCACTCTGGCCCAGAGTGCCGGAAAACCACTCAAAAAGAGTGAAATAACCACCACTCTTTTTCAATTAGAGCCATTATAAAGGACAACTCGATTCTAAACGAGTGGTATTTTTCACTCTTTTGCATTTTAGAGAGTAAAGAAAAATAGTGTGTTTATTTCTCCGTGCTGGTGCCGACCGCCACGCCGTGTCAAACGCCGATAAACGACCGGTCAGTGACACCAAAACAACCGGCGGTCTGACGAGTCACAGCGCCGCCTGGGAGGTTCGAAACTCCAGCCAGCATTTTGTCGTTATGTCAGACTACTAGTAGCCTAGGAGACATGGGGCGGCAACCCCCGACCTGTAGGTCTTTTGCCTGGAGGAGGAGACTCGAATGGGGTCAAGGGTTAAGCACTCCATTTCCAGTCTGTTTGTGGCTGGTCTAGTTTTCAAATCTCTGCGACGAGTGAGGGCCACCAGTGGAATATTGCCATGGATACGTGTCATTAAAAAATATAAAATGTTCATTTTTCAGAAAATGCTATTTATCTACACACAAACCCCGCATAAATCGTTTCACCAAAAATGAATAAACAATAAATACAAATGTGTTTATAAACATAGCATTAGAAAAAATAGCATTATTTCCTGGGCTTGAGCCTTTAACCACACCAGGCTGTAATATTTCAGCCCTGGCTGACAATAGCAAGTAAATCAGAAGTCAAATTAAGATTTGACTGCATATTGTAGGGGCATATGGGCCTAATCACTGACTATAGAACTCATGGGTAGGCCTACTTGGTCGCCTACGAAGTAAGGCAATGCCTATATCCCGTACTGTACATATATTCTTTAGAGCAATACCACCAATGCTATACCAATCCTATCCCATTCAATTCCTTGGTATGGCCGACGTAACTTCAACTGAGTGAAGTATTTGTTTTAAACTCAATTGCACGCGACAGTATTATGAAAAAAACTAAAACCTGGCACCTGGCACTTCGCCGACAGAGGGCAGCAGATATTTATCTGTGTCTGAATAAAAATTAATAATACCATTGCGGTCTCTACTAGTACTTACCCCGAGTTTTCGTCAGGCATGTGAAGCTACATTAGGTTGTTGAATGGTCGTGAACTTATCGAGAACTTTCTAGGGAACTTCTAGTCGGGTATAGAGGGCGCCCTCTGTGCTTGTTCCTTTTATCTGCAATTAGAGACGGAAGACGGAAAGCGGCGACACTTAATATTCAATTAACTATTATTAATTTCGCTATAGCAGTTTGAATGAAGCAAAGAGCAGTACCTGAAAATACGTATGACAACCTTGAAAGATCATGGCTTTGCATATTGACAATTGGTATGTTGTTCGGTTTGCGGAAACACCATGTAATATTCGTTCGTACTTAGCCCTACTACTTTCGCACTTCTTATTATTACTTCTGGTTGGGTTTCAACGTTTCGACTAGCCAGCTCTAGTCATCATCTTTCTCCTGATGATGACTAGAGCAGGTTGGTTGAAACGTTGAGAACCAACTAGAAGTGTCATGAAATAACAAGTGTGAAATTACGAACAAATTTACATGGTGTTTCCGCAAACCGACCCCAATAACAACTTTTTTCTTCGGTTAGTCGTTTCACTCTATCTCGTCTTATTCCCGGGGGAAGAAATAAAAATGAAGACGAACAAGGAGAGAAGAGCGACAAAATGTCACAAACACTTCCCTCCAAGCATTTTGTCCGCCCACTGTGAGGCAATCTAGCTCTGACAGTACCCCCAGTCTTCCTCAAACATCCCCCCTCCTGCTACCGGACATTGCAAGCCCCACATGCGATGACCAATGGCCAAAACGGCCGGACAAAAATGACCACAGGCAAGGTAACACCAACAGACTCTTCCATTTAAAAACCACGCGGGACGCAAACCTGTACACAGATTGCTACAATGTGATTTTTCGTTTGGGGCCATATTGAATGGGACTGAGTTTTTGACGGCTCCACATTGAGCCAATTTCCACCTGACAAATTGAAACCATTTTTCATTCCCTAATCAAGGACTGTCAGCATCTCAGTGTTAATTATTTAGGAAGAATTTTGCAACAAAGATGGTAAACAACTTATAACTGTGCCTATAGCAATATACACGTAATAAACTGCTGCAAACTGCTCATCAGCCAAAATAATGACCCGAAATTATATAAAATGCTTGGTGTTATGAGGGGCTGACGTTTCGATTCTAGAAGGATCTTTCTCAAAGGCTAAAATCAACCAGTGAGCCTTTGAGAGATCCTGCTAGGATCGAAACGGCAGGAGTCGATTTCACGACGGCCCTACGATCGATCGTTACTCAGGTTACGAAGGATAACCCATCGTATTCTACGTAGGGCTGCAATGCATTACAAGTCCTACGATTTGTAGTAAGTTACGATGAGTTTGGTGAAATTGACCCCAGACCATTTCATCAATACCATCGATCAATTTGAAAGCCAACAATATCACATGGTAGGTACTTTTCTTATCTGTTTGTATTTGTTTTTAACAAGACGCTCCCTCCATTGAAACTGCACGCAGGAATTTCACGGGCAGGCGTGTCTACGAAAGAAACAATCGCCGTCTTAAAACCAAAATTAACGGTTGATTCTGACGCCATGAAGACTGCCCCGCCTCAATAAAAAATAGTACAGACTTCGCTTCCGAGCTGTGCCAACTAGTGTCTCCCTTGATACTTCGCATAGCGTGGCTTTGAGCAGATTGCCCACAGACGAAGACAATGGTTGAAAACAATGGCCAATTACGCACACAATGACAGTTTACCACATCATAAATCTCACTAAATCTGGGCTGGCGACATCTTCCAAACTGGAGTACCGTGTCATGCACAAAGACCAGCAATCTTGAGCCCCTTAATACACAAAAACATTGCAACATAAGGCCATTATACTGTACATGCAAGACAGGAAGCACACTTCATTAAGAACATGTGATAGTCCTGTCTAACATTAAGCCTAATTAAGTGCGAACATCAAACTGTTGAGTAATGAGCATCTTGAGAGATAATGCAAACAAAAGCCACGCGTCTAGCTCCTAGACAAGCAGCACGCTTCCACACGTGAGTACATTCTGTTATCAACAACTGACGTCCGCTGGCTTAAGTATACAGCGCGTGGCTCGGTACATAATAAACACTGAACACGCGCCTTGATTGTAGTCGGCATGTCACCTGTTTTTTGTTTTCCACACACTCTGGCCTTGTTATCGGCACGCGAATGCAATTTTCTCTCTCTTTTTTGGTGGGTTTATAGTTTTCGCCTGTTAACAAGTTCCCTCGTTAGGGAGTGGCACTAATACAAGTAATAAACTGCTGCAAACTGCTCATCAACCACTCACAAATTGGAAAGACAATTCCTGCGCAACCTAATTTCCATACCCTTAACAAAAGTGAGAGGTGTTCACCCAAGCATGAATAATTTCCGGTGTCATATGAAAGTTGAGTGTCTGAGCTTTCCATACATATAAAACTGTCCCACAAGAATCATATAATTTGTTATTTGGCAGCCATTTCAAAAGTGTCTAGTTTTTTGAGGGCCTGGCGTTTCGATCCTAGCAGGATCTTTCTCAAAGGCTTTTGAGAAAAAGACAAAAGTCTTGTTAAGCTGGTTACCTGTCCCTAGCAAAATACGACCCTTTTCAATTCAAATCAGTTGGGATGTTGACTGGAGTGGGAGTCGAACCTGTAACCTCTGGGATTTGGAAGCAACGACAAGAAGAAGAAGAAAAAGAATTTGAAAAAAAAATTGATGTTAGGCCTACTTTTCCGAAGCGAGCACTCAAGCCAATCGTAATTTTTAAAATACATCAAAACAAAGTTCATATTTTCGAAAAAACTAACGAATAACGGTTTCTGTTCATATCAGTGATAATTTTCCAACTAGTGTTTTTAATTTCGGTTCTTACAATCGAAATTAACAGAGATTTTTAAATTTTGTATAATTTTTAAACGGTTATGCAGTTTTCTCGATGTCAATATAGCACTTAGGTCTAGCGGGAAAAGAATGACAGAAAATATGGGTATTAAAGTGAAACTTTACTATAAGATAAAAAGATGTAGGCCTATGTTTAGAAACGATGTCACTTATAAGATGCATACGACCTATACGAGTAGCTGTTTATACTAAACACGATGCTTGAAAATTCATTATCTACGCATCTAGTTGGGTCGTCATTTTCTTGCTAATCTCCCCCATGTCACGGGGGAGCAAATTAGCGACCGTGTTTCGAGCGTCCGGCCCACCGGGGACGCAGCTCTGTAACACCCGGTGCCGCTCTCGCTCCGCCCGCTGGTGCCTCTAGTACGGACGAACTTGCATTATTGCATACAGGCCTATACATAAGCCTTTATCGCCGCTAGATCTCAAATCGTGCTCATCGTAATAAGCAAGTGATATACGTTTTGGAAACAATGGAGCTAATTACACCGAGTGTTATTAGCAGCAATCGCATGAAGATAATCTTTGCAATTAGACAAATTAGACGCAAGTATTGGTATCGCACCACACACACTCATGCAATAACTACAAACCACGGTCTCAATATTGTGTAACACGAGTTCCAACCAGTGGTGTATCTTGGGAAAACGGCGCCCGGGGCGAGCGCTTTTGGCCCCTAATTCCAACTTCTGATGCCAACGAAAAAAATTAAATCAGAAAATTTGAAATTGGAATATTTCTTTCTTTGTTCATTGGATTAGATTTCCAATAACTTAAACAGTACAAAAATATACATTTTTTCTTCTTTGCGTTTGTTCGCCCTCTAAAAAGTGGCGACCGGGGCACGTGTCCCGTTGCCCCCATGCAC
The DNA here is from genome assembly GCA_963971285.1 of Astropecten irregularis. Classification (NCBI taxonomy): domain Eukaryota; kingdom Metazoa; phylum Echinodermata; class Asteroidea; order Paxillosida; family Astropectinidae; genus Astropecten; species Astropecten irregularis. The sequence goes on along the minus strand of OZ020260.1, from coordinate 13,149,784 downwards.
CCCTACCCCTAGATACGCCACTGGCACTAGTTCCACCGTAAGTGGGGCCTTTCTCGAAGCTCGGCTCCGGCTCCATTTCTTGCATCCATTCTTAAATAACGGGTATCAAAATAGAGGCTTTTTGGCGGCTGCATGTGGTTCGGAAGTAGTTTCTCTGGCTTGAAAAAGAAAACAGAGCTTCAGCTTCAATGAAAAAACCACAACCTATATTTTCAGCATATTGGCTGACACAGACGAAGCCGGAGCCTGAGCCGAAGCCGAGCTTTGAGAAAGGCAACTTTTTGTGGCAGATATTTTGCAATACATGGACGAACTTGCGTCGGGAGAAAACCCCGTGTCTCAACTCTCCAGTCGAGTACTGTGACATGACGAGTACAGAGAAAAACAGCCGAGTCAAAGACAAGATTTTGATGGTTGAAACCATGCATCAAGTCAGACCAAGCCTCCATCACTGGGGCTGATGCCTTTTAGTCCCCAACTCATCTCCATCACGAGTTATAAGCTTTCTCCTTCTGCCCATATTCCTGGAACCCCCTTCAGCTGAAATGTTTCTCGAGCAAAAAGGGATTTTTTTTGCAACTTCTAACGTCACGTATAGAAACAGACACGGCACAAAACAAAGTAAAAACAAAGTATAGCCTATATCGAGAATTTTTTGTTTTTGTGATGTGACAAAAACTTCAAGAAATTAATTCATAAGTGCAGTTTGTTTTTTCATTTTTGAAAAGCCAAACAAAACAAAAGCACAAAAAAGCAAATACCAAACCCAAAAACTAACAACTAAATACCAAAAACCAAAAACCAAAAATGAAAAAAAAAATCCCAAACCACGAAAAAATAACCACAAAACAAAAAACAACTAACAAGAACACAAAAAACAAATTGCAGTTTTTCAACTTCGATTTTTTAATAATAGGCCTACAGTTTTACTATGCGGCCACAAATTACAACTCGACAACAGCGGTAATTTCCCGCCAATTGTTTGCTACTTGAGCCAATAACTGACAACTCAATCTCACTCTGTTCTCGATTCTTCCTTTTGTTTTCACTAGGATTATTCGCGAGCCCAGATTTTCAATTTGTCAGCGGAAGCGCTTCACAGTGCCCGGGGCAAGGCAATCGAAATTACCGGCGCACGGTCTCTCATCTCATACGGTGAATCGCTCACATTTCCCCCGTTGTTTTTCCCTCCCCGACCCGCACCAAGAGGCAAACGAGATTTACCCCGTGTGGTTATCTGCTCCGTCTCCCCACGTTGTCAATTCACAAAGTAATTGAAACAATTTTCCCGCTCAATTTTCGGAGAGATTTGGAGCCAGAAAAAGAAGCCCCATCAGTGCGGATTCCATGATTGCATTGAAAAAATCTTTGCGGGGTTTATGGCACTGCATGTACGGGTGTCCAAGGCGGTATGAAGCCGTGAAATCAGCAGACGATCGGACCCTTTTTTTTCTCCACAATCCACAATTTTTCGCGCGTAAATCACTGAACGATTATCGTCAATTGAGTGTACGCCAACAACTCCTTCAATAATTATTCTCAAGCAATGAATAGACTGTGATATTGCCACACAACCTGGGGCTAGGATCTAAACTACAACTTTTTATACTGATACTTTTTCGGATTTCAAAGTTGTGGTACGACGAACTTGAGAGATTATGTTATAACTTTCTTGAATTGGGTCGTCCAACCTGTCAGGTATCAGAACGGTGGGCGGGGGATCAGTTGAAGAAAGTAGGGGCAGTTTGCAGGGTTGCTAGAATTTTTTTAAATAAACAATCATCGTGTGTGCACGACTCGACGTTGCGAACACGAACCCCAGATCATGGCACGCAATCGACAGTCTACTGTTGTCAGCGGGCACGTGCGGACTGTCGCACGTGGATCCACGCGAAAACACCGGGCGCTGCATGGTATCACACACCTGCTTTTGTGATGGACAGTTTTCTCCCCCAGTGGAAAGAGCAAGGAAGCCTGTCCAACATCCAGAAGCTATCTTCCCATAGTTACCCCCCTTGGCCTTCAAACATCCCCAGATCCGGATCAGCCGCATAATTTGCGACATCTGCCAGTGAAAACGCAGGAAGTCGTACTGACAGGACCAGATGTGCTCCACCAACCCTCCCGAAAAAGGCTTCTTCAAGCTCATCCTATTGTATATTAAAAAAGCTTGCTCCTCTAACATCCTGTCAAATCATACACACGCCACACGCAAGCATCATCCGCCTAATTAGCGACGACAAATGAACCGATAGGTCCGACATTTTGACGGGCCTTATACCGGACGATGATACAACACAGCCCCAGTGACAAGACAACAGGAAGCTCAAAATCTTTCTCTGTTTTGCTGTTCTAATGGCCTCGTACGGGGATTTGATATTTTCCTCGGCTTTTGTCAACATTTCCAAGCGGTCACAGAGGACTCATTATACGGGGATTAACGTATCAAAAAGACCGGCCGAAGAACAGCCCCTAACTCCAACCATTATTAATCCAGGGCTGTTTCATATGGTATTAAAAAATAATAATAAAAACAACAATAAACAAAGAATCAAAACATGCGATCACCACAAAACACCAACAAAGTAGGATTGACATTTCAAAGGAACGTAGCTGGTAATCCATCACTGTAAATGTTTATTTTCAAAATGTCTGCTCTTATTTGATTCCCATTCTTAGTGCAACGGTTATTAACAGATGAAAATGCAATATGACGCAATGTATGCTAAATATTTATTTGTTAACACCGAAAAAATTACGACTGTGCGATGCATTGATGTAGGGAGAAATTTTGTTAAGGTAGCTTCATACTTTGGTTTTTGTCAAAGAAATGCAGATTCATGGGCACAAAAATCAAGGAAGATACAGCAACAGTCATCTGTGAAATTTTCAGTCCCATGAATACAGTGCCCATTTTTTGAGGAAACAGTGAAAAACACTCGAATCTATTCATCTCCCTGAGATCAAAACTATTTTTGGGAGGTCTTTGGTTTTACTCAAATCTGCATCTGAAATCAGGATCAAGTCTGGATCTTAACTTGAATCAGGATCAGGTCTAGATCTGAGCTTGAATCAGGATCAAGTCTGGGTCTGAGCTTGAATCAGGATCAAGTCTGCATCTGAGCAGGAATCAGGATCAAGTCTGCATCTGAGCAGGAATCAGGATCAAGTCTGCATCTGAACTTGAATCAGGATCAAGTCTGCATCTGAGCTTGAATCAGGATCAAGTCTGGATCTGAGCTTGAATCAGGATCAAGTCTGCATCTGAGCTTGAATCAGGATCAAGTCTGCATCTGAGCTTGAATCAGGATCAAGTCTGCATCTGAGCTTGAATCAGGATCAAGTCTGCATCTGAACTTGAATCAGGATCAAGTCTGCATCTGAGCTTGAATCAGGATCAAGTCTGGATCTGAGCTTGAATCAGGATCAAGTCTGCATCTGAGCTTGAATCAGGATCAAGTCTGGATCCAAGCTTGAATCAGGATCAAGTCTGCATCTGAGCTTGAATCAGGATCAGGTCTGGATCTGAGCTTGAATCAGGATCAAGTCTGCATCTGAGCTTGAATCAGGATCAAGTCTGCATCTGAGCTTGAATCAGGATCAGGTCTGGATCTGAGCTTGAATCAGGATCAAGTCTGCATCTGAGCTTGATTCAGGATCAAGTCTGCATCTGAAATCAGGTGTCTGCATCTGAGCTTGAATCAGGATCAAGTCTGCATCTGAGCTTGAATCAGGATCAAGTCTGCATCTGAACTTGAATCAGGATCAAGTCTGCATCTGAGCTTGAATCAGGATCAAGTCTGCATCTGAGCTTGAATCAGGATCAAGTCTGCATCTGAGCTTGAATCAGGATCAAGTCTGCATCTTTTATCAGGATCAAGTCTGCATCTTTTATCAGGATCAAGTCTGCATCTTTTATCAGGATCAAGTCTGCATCTTTTATCAGGATCAAGTCTGCATCACTTATCAGGATCAAGTCTACGCCTGACATCAAGACCAAGTCTCCATCTGAAACCGTCGTGTCTGCTCCAGATTTCTGAGGTACTCTTCAGCAGCAGATTCCGTCATCTTCCCTTCCTTCTTGATGGCATTTTTCAGAGCTTCCGTCACGCCGCTGGGCATCTTGTTAGCATTTCTGTACATCAATGATACAAGGACCAGTCTCAATAAATGCTGAATAACCCAAGAATTTTAACCCCATCCATGCATAATTCATCACTATCAAGGTATTAATTTACTTCAGTAAAAAGTATCCACTGTAATCTTTACAAATAATTTTATGAAATTAAAGTTGATTTCAAAATTTACAACAAAATTTCAAAATTGTTATAAAATTTGGTTTCATTGGCATATTTGGCAGAAAACACCTGCTGAAAATCTATTTGAATGTCAATGTTATGTCAACTATGATCCTAACCTTAAAGTGGAGAAATTGGACTCCTGACTGGCACTGGCAATACGTGGTCACTGTAAAGTGTCTTGCTCAAGGAGGTAAGTGTCTTGGAATTGAGGTTAGGCTGCCACTGGCACTGACAGGCAAGTGCGCTAGGATTTCAAACTCCAGTCTTGTACCTACGCCGAATGAACGACTTCTACAGGCCTCAGAAAACTGTCCTAACCTGAAGCTACAAGGCAATCCTGCCATTATCGAGACGGGAACGTACACGCCAAAAAGACACTAACAGACCTACTGTCCATCGTTGCTGCTTAACATAAATTGACGTCATCCAAATTTCTGTATATAAACAATCGATTCGCAACTAGGCGCAAGCCATTCTTTTTGAAGAATGTTGTATTAGTGAAATAGAGACATGTAGTTCCAACATTTCAAATGTATTTAATTCATTTTTGTTTTAATTGAAGGACATCTTTTTTTAATTGACTGGAGTGGGATTTGAACCAGCTATCACCGGAATACCGTACCAGCACTATACCAACTGAGCTATCCAGCCCTATGTTGGTGGTGTCCCTAATAGTCAATTATCTTAGTTCGTTTGGGAGTCAGAAGCCATGAAACCACTCGCATATTTCTATATCATAACAATCATTGTGATAATGATGTTTGAAAAAAAATGTAGGTAGGCCTAAAGAAATCTCACTGTTTGGTTTTGCCAATAAAATATTCCCCCAATTGTCACCATTAAATTTTACCATTACATAACATCTCACCCTGCTATGAAGAAATATGCTTTCCTCCTGTCAATCATCTCCCACAAGAGGGCGCTATTCTCAGCCATCTGGTGTTGCACATAAACCTTGTCTTCCTGTAGTGATAAACAATAAACAAAATCTTAAATCAAGCAAGACTAGGTAAGCATAACCAACAGAGGGCGCTCTCCAACAATTGCGGAAGTCACCCCATTTTGTCACAATTTTTTATAAACAGGAAAAAAATGAAATTTTTGTGAGAATCTTGCGACTGATTTCCAAGGATTTTATTTCCAGCATCACAGAAATTGGTTTCAATCAACTTAATTTTTGGTATTACTTCAATACCTCGTTTTAATTCGGGAAATTTCTGACGATTTCAAATTTTCAGCAATTTAGTCAATTTTTTAGTATAAAGTGACGTTTAATCCTATACCTGGTCCCTTGAGAATGCAGCGATGACTTGGAGTAGACCGCTTGCCACAAGAGGGCGCCATTCGTCAGCACAAATGTAGTCCTTGTCACTGTAACGGCATCCGAAGAACAGCACGTTGCCTGAAAACAAAAATTGCCAGTCTTGAAATGAAAACCCAATCCTGGTAATCTGTGGCATTTTTTGGTGCCATTTTTAATGCTTTTTCTAGCAAGTAACCTTGGACACCAGTGGTAATGCAAAACTTTTGGATATGCCACTGGTAAAATATATCTTTATTTCAAATGGTTACTGGACAGCACAAGCTAAAAAGAATACAGTAGGCTATTTTCAAGTCTCATTGGGGTTGCACAGCATTCAAGTGGCAGCGGGTAATAAGCTATTGCTACTATGTACAGCCTTGAAATCAAGACTACACACCTCAAGCATTGTAATAATTATATTAAAAGTGACCATCATATTGCCGTAGACAAGTGCCACCTACCACCGATGCTGAGAGCCGCCCTCTCCTGTAGGTAGTTTCTAAAAGGAGCAACACCAGTCCCCGGCCCCACCATGATAACAGGAGTCTCCGCCCCCTCCTTGGGAAAGGCAATGGTGCCCTTTTTCACCCAAACAGGAATTCGGATTTCATCTGTTAACGAAAAATACAGAGAGGAGTTATTAATCATGATTACCCGTTTGTGATATTGGATTCGAACTAACCTGCTGACTCCAGCTAGCATGGTGGTCAAGTGGTACGAAATCTGCAATAGTAAGCAGAGGTCGTGGGTTCCAATCCCACCCGAGTATGCAGTGCTGATTATAAGTTGATGAAGTGTAAGCCTAATTTGCAGAATCGATATAACTCTCCTGTAATGTCTTTAAGGGCATAATGGAATGAGTATGCTGGTGTCACTGAAATGCAACAAAATTGCCAGTAACAGGAATAAGCCGCTGACAAGGACTCCAGCCCCTATCACTAGTACCCCCTCACCCCTCCCTGTTGGTCCCCTCCACTGGCATCACAAGATTCATACACTATCATACCGTATCTTGAGATGATTCTCTACCTTTGTTCGCGGGGGTCATCTTTGCCAGCCAGTTGGAGCACAGACCCTCCCTGGGCTTGTGAAGTTTGGTCTTGTACCTGACCACCGCCAGCAAGACGTGGATCTCGTTGGGGTAGGCCTGAATGTCAAGGACAAACAGAAAATTGAGGAAGTACCATTACAAAATTGTTTCCAATCTTCGTGGCATCTTCTGAACGTCATTTAAGAGTTTCTTCCTTGATGCATCTCAGCATTGAGCTCTAAGCTAGTCTAAAGCAGAGCTGTTTGGACACAATGATCTCAATTTACCTTTAGTGATGACGCGATGGAGAAAGCTCTGGGCTGTATGAGTGGGATGACATCGAGGAGATATGCCAGAGGAACTTGAGATGAGACTTTGGGAAAGTCCAGCAGGGTTTCCAGCGTCGTGCGCCGTGGACGATTGCAGTAGGAAAACAACTCTTGCTGGGTACAAAGAATGAGATATATTTTTCATGGGAGCTTTCCATCTACAGCATATGTCTGTACGAGTAGTCGAATACCCTTCAAAAACATAGTGTAACGGAGCGCCCTCGTTGGCCATGAATGAAACCTTATAGAGCGCCCTCTTTGGATATGCATAAAGCCTTAGAGCGCCCTCATTGACCATGAACAATGCCTTAGAGCGCCCTCGTTGGCCATGAATAAAGCCTTAGAGCGCCCTCGTTGGCCATGAATAAAGCCTTAGAGCGCCCTCGTTGGCCATGAATAAAGCCTTAGAGCACCCTCTTTGGCCATAAACCTATTTCCTCCTCACCTGTCCTTCTGCGGAGGCAAACTCCTGCAATTTCTCTTTCTCCAACTCATCATCAGAGAAATGCGCCAGGAGCTCGAAGAAGTACCTGCGGGGAATGGCGTTGAGGTCCAGGCAGTGGGTGACTAGATGCCTGATGGTGCAGGGCTGAGGTAAGAGCCAGGATGGAGGCACGGGGATGTCTGTGGGAAAGAAAGATATAATGGAGATTAGCTTTAATACTGGTTGGGTCAATCCACTGAAAAGTCAGGCCAGGTCTGGGCTTTGTCTGGGCTCTTGGGCTTCTATAATCCCCAGCCTTGAACTATCAACTTCAAGCCTCTGCTGTGTCCTGGATCATACTTGGCACTATTAAATCAAGATTAACAGATTGAGTTCACATTGATCATGGACAGTATCGGTACCCAAAAGCCAAACTTTAAGCAGTTCTATTGTATTAAATTCCAGGGCTGACAAGAGGATACTTTCAGGCCTGAAAAAAAATTCCCAAATATTCTGGGGTTGCAGGTTTGAATCCCACTTCCAGACGATCCTTTCATTATTCACCTTTCAATGACCTATAAATGAATCCAGTCTGTTTCTAATGCGATAATTTGATGATAAAAACAAAAATTACCCGGATCGGTCGGTCTGAGCAGAATCTTCTGGTCGGGCTGCAACCGGAAATGGGACATGAACTCCTCCACGCTTTCCGACGAGTTGTGCGGCTGGATCATGACAACATCCCCTGGGCTGTAACTGGTATTGGGAGGAAGACAAACAAAAACACAGGATCCAGCTTGAGTGTGACCGGAAGTTTTAAGAAAAACTGCAGGAGTGAGGTTCTAACAATTAAGATAATAGCAACTGTTTCAATAGCAACTGACTGAAAACTCTCCTGTAATGACACTTCTTTCCCCAGGAAAAAGTTTGTCAATCTCATTGGAAAAGAGGAAAGTCGGTGGAGAAAAGAGGAATTCGAAGCAATCCAAAGTAAAGCTCCTACCAACTGAGGAGGAGAATAAACAGATCAATCTCTTTTGAACAGTTCCTCACTTTGAACATTTTTGCGGGACAGAGAATTAGAAGGACTGATGAAGCCCCCTCCAACCCAGGAAAAGGAATATCAGTTGAATTTTTAGGGCCTCGGGGAAAGATCCAATTTCTTTTGGGTTCTTGGGTTGATACCAAAGGACTGAGGTCAGGAAGCTAGCCAAGAAGGAGCGTTCACGTCGCGGTCCCTATAAGGAATTATCCTGCGAATCCTTCTACCACACTACACAAAGGACTTGTGTAGTGACCCGAGAAGAAGAAGAAGGGGTACCCTGATGTCGGAATACCTGATGTTGGATCCGGTGATGTCCAGGTTGACCAGCCTCACGTCCTGGAAGTGATCAGGTGAGGTCAGCCTCTCGTTGGACACCAGCCTCGCCCGGAAAGGCCGACCCTGACACGGCACTGGTTCATCTTTGATTCCTCCGTTGCTGCTCTGGGCATCCAATGGACTGTGTTCCATTGTGTCACCTGATTCTAGATATTGCAAGTTGTACCGCGACGCTGGGCTGTACGGCGAGAATTAGAAGATTGTGAAAGGAACTGATTTGGGAATTCCCCAGATATTTATATGGTGAATGTTCCACTGCCCTTTCAAGTCTAGTTATCAATGTATGTACTCCTTTTTTCCAACCAGTGTCACCAGTATGCTCCAGCTACTCTTGTAGTGGATTCACACTATGTCGAGAGAAATTACTTTCATTAAGTTCATATACTCACCACACATCAGCACTTATGATGTCCAAGCCGCTTGGTAGAGGATACAAGGTTAGGACTCTTTCCCACAGTGATCCCAACCAGGGGTCCACAACGGCATCTGGTCTGTGAATGGTATTTTCAAAAAAATTACGAAGAAATCTGAAGGATGTGTTTTCAAAATATTTGGGATATGAAGCCAAGTGAAAGAGGCTTCTGGGTCGAAATTATAAACAGTGGTCCACTGGCTTGGGGCCACCAAAAACAATCATGGGGCCACTGATTTCAGGAACAATGCCTTGTAGTGCACTGTCCACTGGCCCTAGGCCACCAAGAGACCGAAGTTAATTTCGACCCCTGGGATTTATGGATGTGCACTCAGAGTGTATGGGATATGGAGGCCAACTGTGAATAGGGATTTAACAAAAATACCATGAAAAGGGAATAAAGAAAAATTTACTGGAGCGGGATTCAAACCGGCGACCTCCTGAATACCGTACAGACACTCTCCCAACTGAGCTATCCAGCCCTACGTTGGTGGTGTCCCAAATAGTCAATTATCTTTGTTCATTTGGAAGTCAGAAGCCATGAAACCACACACACACCGCCATATCCCAGGGATCATTTCACCGATACACGCCTCAATGCTGCAACCTGGGAACGGTACATGGGGGATCACTCAAAGAGGACACGGCTTTTTAATTGATATAATTATCAAATTAAAAAGCCGTAAAAAGACAACATGTAGCCCATAGGATTGACCAATGAGAAACCTTCTTTTATCCTCCAACAGTAGGTTCCCCACACACGATATCACTGTCGACATCTATGATTGGAGGGCTGTGAATATTAGACGGAGGACACAAAAGCAAGAGGCTTACCCGAGATCATGCTGATCGTCAGCCAAACCGACCGGCGTAAGAGCCGTTCCACCGAGCTGAAGAATTCGCCTGTACAGCTTCTTAGCAATGAAATTAAATCTGGATAGATAACAAAAATGGGGACTTCATGTTACCAAGGGAATACAGGAGCGTGACAAAGTTGAGCCAGGGCGTGGCCCTTAACAGAACCCATCCGTGCCCTAAAGGGAGAGAAACTTCAATACCGGTTGTGCCAAGCCGCTGAGAATCAGGTGTGAGTTTTGCTTGGAGTCTTGGGCTTCTATAATCCATAGCCTTGAACTATCAACTTCAAGCCCCTGCTGCATCCTGGATCACAGTCGACACTAACCCGATTGACAGATTTAGTCCACATTGATCATGGACAGTATCCAGAAGCCAAGCTCTACTGATCTGAAGCAGCTCTATTGTACTGAAGTTCAAGGCTGACAAGAGAAGGTTTTCAAGCCTGCAGGCCTAGGCCTGACCGGGCCCCATCAGTTTTAAAATTTCTCTCCATATTAAGGTCATTTTGGGATACAAAAATGGGATGATAAGCACATAAAATAGGAAACTGTATTTAATAGCTCCATGCTCTTACTCACAGGAACTTTGGCGTCCAAACGAGCCAAGTCTAAGCTCATGGTTAGCAAAGCCAAAAGAATATGGCCCAGCTATATAAAAATAAATCCCTATTCGTAATGAAGTTGCTAAAACCCAAAACATAATTAACTTTAATAACACGAGACTCACTTTTGGTAAGATGAATCGCCCAGGCCGACCACGGCAAACTGGAGACCGGACAAAGAGTCAAGCGGAAGATTCCTTCTCATTATAAATCGCCAGAATTTCTGTAGAAAAACAGAGACAATAAAATAACAGTCATTGAAAAGTGAACAAAGAAAAATTGACTGGAGCAGGATTCGAACCATGGACTGACTTACCTTCATATTATCGGGTTCGTCACCCTGTCCTGTTGTAGCACACACAAATATGACTAATGGTTCTCCTATCAGCTCAACCTGTGAATAGAATAATAAAGGTTATCTTATTTATAAATTCACACGCCCCAATCGATAATTCAGTATTTCTGGTACTATAAATTGCCACTGGCAAAAGAAAGTAACAGCACCAAATGCCTATAAAAAGAGAACAAAATTAGCAATGCTGTTAGCGAGCTAGAAAAGATTTTCACACACGGACAACACTAATTCAGACTGAAATGAAGAATTCTAAGTGTTTTCTATATAATGCTTCCCACTTTTCACAGGTTAAACTTAAAGTAAACTTTCAAAGCACTTGTACATTCAAAATGGATGTCGACAATGCAAATGAAAGTGCACAAGCAATTTTCCTGAAATAGATGCAACTAGGCCTACCAATCAATAGGCAATAGGCCTAGGCCTATGCTGTAAAAAGTCTAACTTAAGTTAAGTTACGTTCACAACTCACGACAGGGTAAGTGTCCATTGCAAGCACCCGAGTTTTAAAATGCCTCCTTTTAGCTTCTCTTCCAACACGTTCGGCGACATCTTGTGCCGTGCCTGTCTGACTGCCGTACAAAACGACGACTTTTCTCTCTTCCATTTCTCAAAGAAAAGGGAAGAAATACCAACTTTGGCATTCACGAACGAAACTAGCGAGAGAGCACACGGCAATGCACAAAAAGCATTGCTCATTGTACCCTGAACATTTTGCATTACACAACGTGTATAATTTGAAGGGTACCCGACTAGGAACAGGTGTATAGTCGGGTAACATACCCCTTAGCAAAATTACATACGTCGAGTCGGTAATAGGAGAACAGGAGCCAGACTCCAGACCAAAAGTTGACTAGTCGGATTTCCAGTCGCATTTTCGGTTTACAGATTCCTCCCGTAGTCAAAATTTTAATTCAAAATGCAGCAAACTATATTTTTGGTCAATAATTTATCATAAAGGGGTGTCAATTTACGAAAATTAATTTCGTCGAATGAAGAATTCCTCAAACCTTCCGGAAAATGGACCTTTATCAGGGTCTTAATACAAGTTCACGTTACAAGGGTCTGCATTTCACAAAGTGAAGGCTGAGCAAATAATATGTTCGTCTGCTTTTGCTCCAAGCTAACTTTACAGCCGAAATGTTTGGACAAAGGCCAGTAGAGGCGCAAAAATGAATTTTAAAATTGACTTTGTTGTCTATTTAATGCAGCATAAAATCTGAGTCAATTATATTAAAGTTTGTTTCATGCTGCATTTTAAACATAAATGCTTCACAATTTTAGTGATATTCTAAAATTAAAAAAAAAAGAAAGCTACTAAGTAAAGATTCATTTCAAACTTATACATGTTTTGAATTTTAATTTGGCATTTGCAAACTTAGGACCTTTTCCCAAAGCCTCAGCTCCGGCTCTGACTCCAGCTCCATTTCGTGTATCCATTTTAAAATAACGGGTATTAAAATAGAGGCTTTTGGCTATGGTTTTGAAGTAGATAATGTTGAAAAAGAAAACACAGCTTCAGCTTCTATGAAAAGCCACAACTTATGTTTTCAGCATTTAGATGACAGAGCCGATACCAGAGCCAAAGCCGAGGTTTGAAAAGGCACCAAGAAAGTAGGTGCAAATTCTGAAACATTTCCTTTCTCACAGTGAATTTGTTTCAGTAACAACAGGCAAATTACAATTCCGGCCTAGACTACGCTGAAGCAGGGGCACTAAAAATGACAAGGGGATACCAAAAGGAATAAGTGTCGAGCACAACAAAAATCACAAACCAACTATCCAAGCAAAATTTCTGTTGAATTGCAACAAAGCATTTTTTTTTTATTCACTTTCGTTTTCATTTTTTTTTTTTGGTAATTTTTTTTTTTTTTAATAATTATTATTTTCCAACTCTACATTCTTAATAATAATTAATACATTTCTATATAGTGGGTCGTGAGCGAATAAACGCTCACACCAACCGACCAACCAACCAAAAAAGAAGAAAAAAATGCAGTAAAATGGATTAAATACATTCTAAAGCATCCATCAATGTTGCAGATATATAAGAAATCTAAAGAAGAACTTCACGTCTTTCTTGGAGTTTTTTGTCTCCTTTGTTAAAACGTGAGACTCTTGAACTATACAACTGTAGAAACCGTTAACGTTTCCGATGATTTTCTTTGCTTATTTTTTTCTTTTACATACACACACAAAACAATATGGACAGAATACTGCAACAAAGATGCTTTGTCTATCAGATTTACGACAGCCGAGAAAAAACTATTATTTGGCTGCGACAACAATCAACCATTTCTAGTTCTTTTTGTTTTCTTTTTTTAATACGCTCAACTCATACACTACTAAAAAATGTTAAGACGCATGTGCCACCACACAACAATACTTTGCTAAATCTTAATAACGAAACAATTACTGAAGAAACGGCTACTTAGGAACTCAAGTGCTATGTAAACTGTTAATGGCAGGAGGAATGAACACAAACAAAAACAAAACACGGTACAAGTAGTACACAATGCAGCAGCGCTTGGCGGTTCGAGACCTAGGATACAAGAGGGTCCAGAACCAGACAAACAAAAGACCAGACTAACGAGACACTTCAAAATGGCTCTCATTAATTCTCTCTAAAAACAAAAACAAAAATCAAAATTAATACTAAACTCATATCCTTACAGTTAAATTGTTTACTTTTTCTATGTATACATTTAAATACTATAAATTAAAGCCTTGTTAATCATAATTATTACCAAGAAAAAAAAACTGGAGGAAGAAATGACTAACCTTTATAAAGTACAGTAGAAACTTTGTTACAAACATCCACAAAAAATAATAATAATAATAAACGAAACAATAACGCACATTATACAAGTAGGCTGTTTAAGAATGGTGTTTTACAACAATTACTCGTATTCTTAGCATTTTCTCTCTTTATGTTGTCCCACAAGCACACAAATCCGAACCAATAAGAATTCAACATGCCATAAACTGCATAGGATGTTGTGAACCAGAGTTTCGCTGTACAACTATGGAAATAGAAAAAAAAAACACCACTGCTTTATACCATCAAATAGCAATTATAATAATAATACCTTACAAATTTCGAATGTAATACTTTTTATACCATGCACTCTTGTTTTTTACCAGCTTTTTCAACGTAACAATTCAACAATCAGTCTTTCTTTCCTTTTTCTTTATCTCTACACAAAAAAAGCAGACTCGCACAACAGATTGGTCAAAATAGGAACAAATTCAGTCTGCAAAGTTTCAAGTTTCCACAGGAAAAAAAAATAGAACAAAAGAGGAAAAATTGAAATTTCCCAAAAAAATCAGACTAAATTTTGTTGTAAATTTTGTACAGAACTTTATAAGACTTATGACCCTCACGAATAGTCATTAACAATTGTATTTATATATATTTATAAGTGACTATTCTTATTTTCCTCTATTTCTCCATAATAAGTAACTAAAAAAACAAGGTGAAAGAAATAGAGGTTGGGGGAAATTTTCTCAGGCAAACCATTTAAGTCCCAAAATATGCAATTTCTAAAACTCTAAAGAATATTACGACTGCGTCACTGTCGTCATACAATTAATACAATTCCGTCTGTACAATGTCTTTGCAGTGTGTTTAGAGTTTCAAGCGATTTGTCTAGAATTTTTTGTTAAACCTAGTGCTGGAATCTTCTCCACACAAAGAATACATTTAAAACTTCTGTACACTATTGCTAAATACTCACGATTTATCACGAAAGTGAAAAAAAAGGGGTGGGAAAAACCAAAAAACGAAGATGATCATGGATATACTGAAAACGGATGATACCACTCAAATAATGTGTATACCATGCAAATATTGTTTTGTTAAACCACGTTTAAATTGTTAAATACAAAGACTAAATCTTGGTATCATTTTCATTTGATTCTGGTAAGCACACTTTTTTTGCTATTAAGTTTATGTGCTTAGCTGATGTAGGCCGTATTTTGGGCTAAAAGCAACATCTTTAGGATATACATCAGAAATGGTTGTATTTAATTTCAATCATTCCTTTATAATTTACTTCATTCATTAAAAGTATATTCGCAAGATTTTTCAGACTTGTACTCAAAAGCCGATATGAGGTATGGCGTCCTCGTGAGACCGAAAATAACAGTCGAATCGGCCACGAGATTTCAGCCCGAACTATCTACAGAAGCAATTCTAATTGCAGATGGTCCAAGAGAACACAAAGAATGGTATCTGTGGATTGTTGCGGCAAACGATATTGTCGACCTGCCAAACAGGTCATCTGTAAAGTTACAACTGACCTGATATGGAAATGATTGAACACTATTTACAGCGGTCGCACGATGGGCGCCATCTCACAGATATGGAAACTTTTTTGGGTATAAAGAAAAAAAAGCACTGTGACACATAAAATCATGTGCTTTAATAACAATAATTATTTGTGCCTTGTTACCGCATATCCGTTCTGTTCAAAGCACAGAACGTGGCTCAGCAAGGAATTCAGAAGTCAAACTGAAAATACATTTGCCAATTTCACAGAGTTGGAAGTAGGAAGATCGGGTACACAAAAAGATATTCTCCCATAGTCCGACCCTCAACGAATTACAAATATACACCAAAATCAGTTAGGAATGGGGGCCAAACATACAATGGTATTCTGTGGCAAAACGTAGAAAGACAAATTAAAATCTTATGCGCACAAATTCTTGTTTGTGCATTCAAAAACATCCTCTGCAAATGCAGTGGTGTTCTTTTGTGGTTATAATTCATTTTTTTACAGGATCGCTAGATATCTTGGACCTTGCCGTGACTGATTAATTTACAGGTTTTTTTTCTTGTTTCTTCACAAAGTCCACAAATATAGAACCAATTTGTACATAATATGTACAACGCGATACTTGGTACAGCTTCTAATACTCCCTTCATGCATGTGTGATATAGGAGTACACTTAGAAAGTTTAATACAAAACAAGACGGATATGTAATTCTTGCTTTTTTTTTCTCTCCCCAAACCAAGAGGGTTATAATATTACTTTATATAATTCTTCGATTCTAAGACATTTGCATTGAATTGCCTTCGAGACCAAACTGTGGCATTATCAGGAATGCCACAGAGAATTTCATTCTCAGAGAAGGATATGCTTGCCGTCGATAATTTCAAAGCCAATTACAGTTCTGAAACATTTAAACCTCCCGGTTGATAAAGGCACCACACCTTCTAGTTCTTACTTGCAGAGCCTCTGCCCTGGGTACCATCTGATTGGGAAGAGCCACTGCTCTCTGCGGAAGCCTTGTCGCTAGGCTTCCCACCGCTCTTGCTAGCTGCCTGGTTCAGATTGGTGAAGAAGGCCTTCGTCGAGGCCAGTAAGGCTTCTCTCTCAGTGGACTTGGACTTGGAACCTTCTGAGGGGGGCTGCTTGTACTCACCTGCTGGTGGCATTGGTCCCGGCTTGCTGATGGGATTTCCAGGACCAGAGAGGAGCTTGCTTGAGGGCCCACTGGAAGGTGGAGCCTTCCGCGGGAAGCTTCCGCTTTGGGAAACAGACTGGTGGCCTGACTGACCAACATCAGCTGGTCTTGGGGCTGCCCCTGCTGGGTTTGTGGATGAAGTCGTAATTCTCTGGGGCAGGTTAGTTTGCGGCATCGGATTCGGGGGCCTGAATCTTACCTGGCTGCCTACAGGTGGAAATCGCAACACCTGGGTAGGGACGGCCTGAGATGGAAAGCCTTGAGGTTGCACCTGTGATGACAGCTGTTGGACAGGTCGCACAGGCAACCCCCGCAAGGGAGCCTGGGTGGTTGATGGGGCATGAGGCATGAAGGAACCCTGGTGCTGCTGCTGCTGCTGTTGATGCTGCTGCTGCTGCTGTGGTGGCTGCTGTTGGAATTGCTGGCTCTGGAGCCCAAATTGCTGGCGCACAGCTTGGTTGGGCGCATTGGGGAAAATGGGCTTCACATTCGGATGGCTTCCACCGGGAAAATGCTGGTTGCTGGGTCCAACCGGGGAAATGTCAGAGTGGGTATTGGAGCGCTGTGGCTCGGGAGGCTGTGAAGAGCCTGAGATCCGATTTGGGCTGAAAGGCTTGGCGTCAACGTGCTGTTGCATGTCGCTACTCTTCGGAGAGGACATGAGGCTGGATTCTCCGAGGTCGGAGGAAGGCCCAGACATGTCGAGCATGGTCTTCCTATCCATTCCAATCGGCCCGCTGTGACCAGGGATGCGTGTCGTCACAGGCTGACCGGCATAGTGCCCCACAACACCGACCGAACCAGACTGAGAGAACTGCAAGCTACCCTGATTCTGATAGTGAAGCTGTGCTGGTTGGTGGTGATGCTGCTGCTGCTGCTGTTGTTGCTGCTGCTGCTGCAAGGGTTGTGGATGTGGTGGGCCAGGTGCCGCCGGCTGAATCTGAACCGTGTTCAGGGACGTGAGGTGCTGGGCTGCCTGGGGTTGCTGGACTGCCGCTGCAGCGGCTGCTGCTGCGTGGTTGCTCTGCAGGGAGTTGAGGGAGTTGAAGAAGTTGGTGGATCCAGCCGACCCGACTGCCGTGGGCTGCTGGCTGGGCCCTGGGTTATTTGTCGTGAAGAAGGGAGTTGGCTGTTGGGCCTGGTGGATGTTTGACTGCAGGATAGGCGTGACCAAAGCATTGCCAAGGAGTCGATTCTGGCTGCCAACGGGTGTTCCAGCTCGCTATGTACAGAAAGTTAAAAAAGGTTCTTGGATTAAAAAAAAATAATTCAACCATACAGTATGAAATGAGAATGTAATTCATGCTCATGAAGTTTGTTTTTTTCCTAAGATCGTCATGGCTGGCAACAAAATGAACATCAATATGATAAACATTTCATTCCATCCATTCACATAATAAAACTATAACTCACATAAAAATACACCATTTAACCAGGATAAATTGCTCAATAGTAGACTTCATAACAATAAATCAAAGTGAGCAAAAAGAATTAATTTATATTAAAAAAAACCTGTCTGTGGTTAAACATGGTATACTGACCTGGCCATAGACGGGTTGCTGCTGCATGTTGATGCTGGGGACCGTGCCGTAAGGGAGACTGGCAACCGTCTTGGTGACTGTGGACATCCCGTTGAAGGAGCTCTGGGGCTTGATGGTGTTGCTAGGCAGGTTCATGTCTGGCCGGTTCAACGAGGTTGTCCCGTACGACAGGTACGACGGGTTGTTGGGCAGGGAAGGCTGGCTGAGGGATGATGCTATGACCGATCCAGTCAGGTTTGTCTGCAAGAAGCTCAGTGGAGCAAAGGTTTGCTGGGCTGCAGCCGCCGCGGGCGGTGATGGAGCCACATTGGGTGTCTGATTCAAATTGTAGGGAAGAGTGCCAGAGTTGGGCTGAATGACAGAGACGTTGTACTGGGGCTGGGCGTAGGCTTGTTGGGGTTGAATCAGCCTGGCCGTGGCATCTCCCGTTGGGAAAGCCGAGAATAGGTGATTGGATGAGCCCTGGGCACCGAACATGGACTGGGAGGCACTGGCCCCTTGCCCCTGGGGTTGAGCGCTGCTTACTTGGACCGTCTGGGTAGGGGCCAGGAGGACAGTGGGACGGGCAAAGGCAAAAGGCTGCATCTTATTCTGGTCCGGCGTGGTGACTTTCCCATCCAGGCCGATCATGGAGGAGTAGAGCAAGGTGGCCGGGTTCATGGTCTGCCCGCTGATGGTCTGGTTGGGGATTGCCGCGTACATGGAAAGGTTCTTGTTGCCCATGTTACTGATGGCCAGGGGTAAGATCCTGGGCTCTGTGTGCATAGGGTTGGTCATGCTGACAGAGGAACTTGGTGAAGATGTGAAGGGTGTGTTGGAGGATGTGAAGGAGGACACCAAGGGGGCATATGGCGTGCCTGAGCTGCTTG
Source organism: Astropecten irregularis (assembly GCA_963971285.1). Classification (NCBI taxonomy): domain Eukaryota; kingdom Metazoa; phylum Echinodermata; class Asteroidea; order Paxillosida; family Astropectinidae; genus Astropecten; species Astropecten irregularis. The sequence goes on along the minus strand of OZ020260.1, from coordinate 13,130,913 downwards.
ATTGGTTCATAGCCATCCTCTCCGTATTCCGGTCGCCATAGCTACTTGTGGCCGTCGTCGTGACTACGCTATCCCCTCCAGACAAGCTGGTGCTGTGTGAAAACTCTGAAAAATTAGTATCGCTGCTGCTGGAAATGGTGGGCATCATCATGTTGTTGTCCGCCACCAGTGGGTGGTGAGACGAAGAAGACTGGCTTGGGGCCACGTCGGTCAGCAGCTCGGCTTCCATCTTGAGAGTGGCCTCGTCGGTCGCTGACGGGTCCAAGTTGCTCTCCCCGATGGTCTGGTGGCCGGAGGCAGGTGCCTGGTTGACCGTGGTCATGCTGGAGGGGGACAGGGCACTCTCCGTCAGGCTGGGGATGACTTGAGGCATGTCCCACAGGTGCTTGGCTGAGGCCAGGCGCATGGTCAGGTCCTCGGGCATGGAGGTGACAGGATGCGGCTGGCTGGCACTCTTGGGGAGGTCGATGTGTTGGGGCATGCGTGGTGCTGCCGTGCTGGACGAGGAGCCTTTGCTTGATGGTGCCTCAGAAGCCAAACCCTGCAAAGAAATGACACCAGCCTCTTTAGAAAATGTTGTCCCATCATATATCTCCACTACATGCTGTCAACCACATTAGATCACATAAAATTCAATGCATTCCTACCAATGATATTTGACAGATTTTTCAATAACAATCTCAATTGATTTTCACTTTGGGTCTGATATCAGTCAAATGTGCTGGCAAGGTCAACCTCAAAGAGGCTTCTTGTTACTCACCATTCCAGAGGGGGACAGGTTGCTCTTTCCCATTTCCATGGCCAGTGTTTCCCCAGAGCTGACAAACGAGCCCATGTCCGGTATCCTCAGATCAGCCCGGACTATGTCGCCGCCGCCGCCGCTGCGGTCAGCCTCCTGACTGACCGAGGGATGGACAGTGGATGAGGTTGGGGCATCCAGAGCCATGTGCTGGGAGGCTGACCACTCGCTGGAGGAGGGCATGTCGGTAGCGGGGTTCAGCTGCTGCTGCTGCGGCTGTTGTTGCCTCATGTGGCTGGCCATCAGCTCCTATAGACAATGATCATTAAACATGAAGCAGTGGTTAAATATAAGGGCAGCAACTGTTTTCTCTAACCTGAAGCCCTCTACAGGGGTCTTCTCACAAAACCAAGGTTTGGGAAACAAGGCCCATACACGTTTACGAGACTAGACTTGGTGAGACAGAACTATCCAGAATCCTCCAGATCCTCACCTGCATCAACCGATTGTCCGCCTTGCTGTCAGCACTAGGGGAGTTGCGCTGCGAAGAGGGATTGGACCCGTGGTGGTCACTGTTCAACTCCACTCCGCTGTCGTGCTGGTCCGAGTCGGGCTTGCCCGGACCATTGGGTCCCTTGACGGCACTCGCCGGCGCTGCAGTTATCATGTTGTTGATGGGCATGCTGGCCAGGCTGGTCTGGCTGGTGTTGGAGTGGGGCACCACGGTGGCCTGAAGGGGCTTCTCCCAGGCGTTGATAAGCGGCGGAGGTGGGGGTGCATTCGATGACAGGGCTCCTACAAAAACATCAAGCAATTAAGGGTTAGGATCAAAACTTACATGTGCACTTAATAACCATAAAGTGGTAATCTGTTAGTCTGAACCAAAAACCGTTTTCAAGAACCACATCGGTAAAGTACAAAATCAAATAATACTGAAGGAGAACTTTGTTAAAGTGATTATAAACGTAGAACCTTTTGTGTAAATTGTTGCGGGAAATACAATAGTGGCATCCACATCAGGTTTATCAAATGTTTACTTGGAACTTTGTATGAGGTTTTGACTTGCTCATCCTAGCACAAAAACACTGGCATTTTCAAATGGTGCAGGTATATAAACATGTGACTCACCACTCCTGGCTGGCATGATGACATTTGCTGTGCCCATAATCATTCCCATGTTTGAAGGTTCCGTTGTTGAAGGCTTGGTACCTGGAGCCTTGTTGAGAGGCCCTATGGCCCGGGTGGAGGATGAGGCGGCGGCGGTGGCAGAGGAGGGCGTCGGTGAGGCTTCCTTGGCTGAATCCTTCGTCTGCTGCTTGGAGAAGCGGGGAGGGAGCTTAGAGTGGGCGCGGGAGGACTTGCTGGACGAGGCGTTGCCACGGGTCTGCTTCATGGCCTGTTGAGAATTCAACAAGGAGGAGAGAGGGGTTATTAAGCCTGTCTGCTTGAATATCCAGCGACGATCCTTGACCAAACCTAAGCCTGAACTCTGGCTTGTCCATCTTCGTCCAAAGAACAGGTAACAAAATAGAGACTTCTGGAGATAGTGGATTGAAGAATGGATTGAACTAGCATTTGCATGTTTTAGAGCGTCTGAGAACAACTTATTATTAAACTGATATTAGGGTAGGAGGTCCCAGAACTAATTCCGTTGGCCTTTACCTCCGCCAGTGCCTGGTTCTCCTGCTTCTTCCTCTCTGCCTCCTGGGCCTTCAGGCGTTCCTTCTGCATCTTCTTGGACCGAACCTCCTGGAAACCCTCATCGGGGGTCAGCAGCTCGTTCGGGTCCTCCACGATCACCTCCGGGTTGTCGTCCACTACCACCACGCCTGGTTGAAAATGGCAAGAAAACGATAATAAGTCAATGAACACTGTGAGAGGTTTCACATGCAAATGGAGAAGCATCAGCAAACAAGAGTGAGAAGAATAGGGAGGAGATGACAAATCAAAGGAGAGCACACAGCAGGGACTCGGTTTATTTACTTACTGGCAAAATTATTGATGTCATACATAGCCATGGTCTCTCGCTTCTTCTCAGCTGTGGACTTGAGCTTGTTGTTGCTGTTGTTATTGCTGCCAACGCTGCTGCCAGTGGTGGTGTTGTTGCTGCTACCTGTTGCCGGGACCTTCCCAGACAGGGCTGCCGGCGACGGCTTCTTGTTGGTCACCAGGCCATAGTTGGACATGTCCGTCAAGGCATGCTGCAGGAAAAAAAGATTAAAGGGGGGCCAAGATATTAGGTCAAAAACGGTCTTGGACGTCAGTGGGTGGACGTGGTGAGGCCCAAATGAAGTTAGAGCGGCATCCCTAACAATCCAATTCACGGTTACCTGGTTCCAATCCCTTCTTCAAACTACCAACACCAACCCCTCTCCCTGTGATGATAAACCAGCCCATTGATACAGTTGGTAATCTTCAACAGCTTTTCTCATTACCTTGACTGCTGCTGGGTTTCTGAGCTGTACTCCGTCCATCCGGAAGACCTTCTCCTCCCTGCCGGCTCTACCATCGGGCTTCCTCTGAGAGGACATGGCACCACTCTTGCCCGCCGACCGTCGGTTGCCTGCACTGCCGCCGACGTTGGTGCTGCTGCTGCTACTGCTGTTGCTGCTGCTGCCATTACCGGGAACACGCCGGTCCCCCGACCGATTGGCCGATGAGCCGCTTCGCTGCGATGTGGAACCGCTGCCACCGCGGCTTCCATCGCGCTGGTTGCTGCTGCTGCTCTTGGCAGTGGCTTCGTGTCCATCTGGGAAAGAAAAGTTTCTTAGTGAGTACTGCAAACTGGCATGTGTAAAAATACCTATGCAGGTAATCCTCCTGACCCTTGTTTTGTAATCTCACAAACTGGTGTCTCACCAAACTTAAATAAGCAGGTCAAGCATTCAATATGAATTTATGGATCTCAAAATCGTCAATTCACTTCCTTCAACAGATTTCCTCCAATGTTGCTGATTGATATTAACGAAAATAGTATTGGATTAAAATTTTCAAATTAAAGGGATTTTCAACTCGGCCCATTGTGTGCAATTAGGGTTAGCCTTTACATATTAACAAGATAGTGTGATTTTTTTCGGCATACCATTCTCACCTGGTTCTGTACGTCCACTACTTCTGTAGAATCTATCACCATTTGATCGCTGTCCGGCTGGGCCCTTTTTAACGGACGACCCTCCGTTGATGCTGCTGTTGCTGCTGCTACTGTGATTGACCTGGGCATTTTCCTTGGACTCTGTCCAGGCTTCCTGCGGGGCCTTGTCCTTCTTCTCCTCGGCTTTGTCCCGTTTCTCGTTGAAATCGCTGCTCTCCGAGGCAGTCTCCCACTCCTCGTTGTTCAGATCCGATGAGTTCTGCTTCGTCAGGAGAGGTTTTGTCGTGGTGGCAGGTGTCGGGAAGGCCCCCTCGCTGCTGGTGCTGGTTCTTGGCACAGGGCTCTTGATGGGTCCACTCCGACTTCTTGGTTCACGTCCACCGTGTCCTCGGCCCCGTCCTCTTGTGTTCTGGAAACGAGGTGGCCGCTCTGGGCGTAGTCTGGGTTCTGGGCGAATGGCTTTGCCGGGTTTGCCCCTTTTGAAATCAGAACGTTCGTGTTGGTCTCTTGGGTGTCTCCTGTCAAATCCTCCATCGTCCCTCCTGCTACTGCCACCCTCCCGTTTGGATTCTCTACCATCCTTTTCCCTGTCTCCATCCCACTCCAGGTCGTTATCCTTGCCCCTGTAATCACGCCCCCTGTAACCATCTCGGTCTTTGCGTTGGTCTCTGCCCGTCTGCCCAGCACTGGTGCTCCTCTGTGAAGTTCCTCTGCCTCGGACGCTGGTAGAGCCTCCCCTACCTCTTCCCCTCCTAGAAGGCTCACCGCGAGGTACAAAGCCACGTCTCTCTCCATTTTTCCAGACATTCCCATCAGAGTGGCTCTGCTTCGGCAGACCATCCTCACCTAGGCCACCTTCCTTCTTATCTTCCATTCCTTCTCGGTCCTCTCTCTTCGGAGGTTGGCTTGGTAACACGTCTTTCATGGGGGCAGCCTCAACAACAGTTCCTAAATCATTAATGTCATCTAAATCCTCGCTGGGGGTAACCCTTCTGCCTTCATAGGGCTGGTAGCGTCGCTCACCTCTTCCTCGTGTGTAGCCTGCACCGTATGGCCTTGAGCTACGACCTCTGCTGCGACCGGAGTCAATCCCTCGGCCCCTGTTATCTCTTCTATCAGCTCCTGGACCGTCTCGTCTTCCTCGAGGTCTGTCTGGCCTCTCCCCTCTCTCTCTTCTATTTGGTCGCTCAGACCTGACGGGCCTATCGGGCCTCTCACGTCTGTTTGACTTTGGTCTGGTTGAATCTCTGCCCTTGTCTGTTAGAGAGTCCTTTGCATCCTTCGCACTGCTTTTGCTTTCGGAGGTGTCAACTGAGGATTTGTCAGAGACTGAGCCGGCATCACTCTTCTTGTCGCTTTTATCTACACTGCTCTTGATTCCAGAAGCAGGATCACCCGGTGCCCCGGTTGCCGTGTCGGTCCTGCCCGCTTCATCCTTTTTCTGGTCAGCTGCCGCAGGGTTGAGCCTGGGCGGGTCTTGCCATTTCTTCTTCTCAGGGGGATCCCTATGATGCACTGGCTTTTTACCCAGATCAGCCACTGCATCCCGTTTCTTATGCGCCTCATGATCGTTGTTTCTGGACCTGCCCTCAGAGGATTCCTGGCGGCCCGATGAGGTTATTCTGTCTCTCCGGTCTCGCTGACCCATCTCTTTGCTGTCGCTTCCCTTACGGTGTTTGTTATCAGCCTCCTGACGGTCATCTTGTCGTTTGCCAGACCATACTTTCTGCTGGCCGGTAGCCGCATCCGACGACGATCCCTGCTGCGACTTTTCAGCCAACTTCCCTTGGGCATCACTCGGGGTGGTGTTCTGCTGCTGCTCCTTAGTGAAATGCTCCGATGCCTGATCGTCACCGTGTTTCTTATCCGCACTGCTCCGTCTCTGGTCATGAGAGTGCTTCATCAGGTCTACCTTCCCCCCGGCCTTATCTCTGTCATCGTATCTGTCCAAATCAGATTCCTGTCGGGATCTGTTGGGATGCTGCGATGGGCGATTGTCCCGCCCGCTGCCGCTGGATCTGGGCTCGTACCTCCTCCCGCCTCTGTCGGCATCCTGGAATCTCCTCCGGTCCGTATCAAAGTGGGGCTGAGGCTGGGTCTCCATCAGCGGCACTGGCTGGGGCTTGTCAGGCATCGGCGCCGGGGCAGCGGTTTTGACATCCGGAATGAGACGACTACTATCCTGACCGTCCATTCTTCCTTCCACCCGTCTGGCTGGCTGTGGATAAGCACCTGCCAAACAATCAATGAAACAATGATGTGAAGAGCAGGCAACTTTACGAAGAACAGAAATCTAACAATCAGAGTACACTATGAAAATATGAAACAGTACACAGTCCGCAAGTGCAACAGTGTCAAGCATAACCCATGTTAGACTTGAACTTATTTTTTTACTTGGGGAAGCCATTGATCCCACTACCTAACAAAGGGACTTGCTCTTTCAGCCTGTTTTTGGCAGAAGGGCATACAATGTGGTGCTATTATGGCAACATTACATTCGTGGGCATACTGAGATTGCTGACCAATGGATAGGTTCTCTTTCAGCTTAAGAGAAAATACATCTAGGAAGAAATTGGAATGCATGACCTAATCAATTCTTGGTGATTTGGTCAGGTGATGTCACTAATCTTTTCCTCTCTCTCTGAGGATCTCATGGTATTATGGAACAAGACAGAGCTCTAGGTCGGGACTCAAGGTAAAAGGTGTACTCACCTGGTGCAGGTGCTTCTGTCTTGGGCTCTCGAGCGTGGCTTTCTGATGGAGCCCAAGCCATCTTCCTGGGCTCTCCAGCCCCAGGCCTGCCGTCCTTCTCCACGTCCCCAGCCCAGCCTTCTCTTGGCTCGCCACCGAGCCCCTCCCGGGTGTCCACGTGATGAGCGGACGGGTCCCAGTCATCGGGGCTCCTGCGGTTGTTCGAATCCTGTCTCTTTATCTCCCTGGGAGGAGGACCGGCGCTTCGGCCATCCTGATGCTCCACACCGTCCCGTCGGATTTCTCGTAGGTCGCCCGACTCCCTCTGGGGTGGGTAGGAGGAAGGCGGGACACCAGAACCGTGGTCTTTAATGTCGTGCTGCTGCTGTGTATGCAAAAGAGTGGAAATCCTGTTCAAAACATGCCCCATATATGAAGTACCTCTTAGCATGCAATTTGTATGCACAATGACAGTAACTGTGAAATGAGTAGGCCAAACTGTGTGTAATTCCCTGAAAACGATTCAGGCCAAGGCTATTAAGTGATGGTGGAGCTTGCATTCTTGAGTAAGACACTTTGCAACAATATCATTCTTCTTCTATCCTTTGGGAGTGTATGGGCCAATCTTTGAAGAGCAAATTGTGCTGAACAGTGAAGGGGTTGGGGAATCCCAGCACCCAGGGACCTAGGAAGGCTCAAGGGCTAGATGGAGTTCCTTGCATCATCACATTCAGTGAACATTCAAACCCACTGACATCACTGTAAGCATGCAGACAGGAGCTTCTGAATACCTGCTGTGGAGGGTATCCGGGATAGCGCCTCATGGGTTGGTCGTGATGTTGAGGCGGCAGTTGCTGTTGCTGCTGCTGCTGCGGGTGTGCTTTCTGCTGCTGCGGTGGCAGCGGTTGCTGTGGATGCTGCTGTACAGGGTATTGCTGGTGCTGATGTTGCTGCTGCTGCTTCAGAAAACGTGGTGGTAAGTTCCTCGACTGCTGACGTTGGTAACCTCCTGTTGAATGAAAATATTTGTAATCCTCATAACTGATACAACCTCTGTTGTTTTGCTTAATTCTGATGAGAACCGGGATGGATATTTATAACTCATAAGTGGAAGAAAGTGGAAGATGTTTGCAAACACATATATTCCTTTCTAGATGGACTGAGCACCAGAGCAACTTGCTGAATTAATGGTGGGTTCATGATAGGCTGAGGAAGGTCTCATTCAACAGACTAAGTATGCATCTGTTCATGAGGCAGACTTCATGGATTCTGTCCGATTTCTTCCTCAAAAAGCTCACTGGCATCCAAAGGGTTCACCAACTCACCTCTCACGTCCCGGCTTTGCCTGGTACCCGACCCGTCGCTGCTTCCGCTCTCCGTCCGCTGCCTCTTTCCCCCGTCTCTTGGAGGCAGGACCAAGGGTTCGCCGGTCCCTCTCTCCTCCCCGCTGCCTCCTTCACCTTCCATGTTGTCCTTCTTGCCACGCTCGCCCATCCGCTCCTCCAGCTTACGCAGCTTCTCCTGGGCGGCGGCTTTGCGCTCTTGGTCCAGCTGCTGCTCCTCCTGAACCTTCTGCTGGCGCCGCTGCCGGGCGCGCTCGATGTTCTTGGTCATCTCGTCCGACTGCTTCATTCGCTGCTGGCGCCATCGGTCCTCTTCTTCATCCATGGGAGGTTTGGTCCCCTAAGAGAATTTGAATAAAAAAAAAAAGGTCTCAAATTGGCTGAAGGGTCTTGGCCTTCTGTTACTGATTTGGGAGATATTTCAGTGACTGAACCCGACCAGTTTCTCTCCCTTAGACAGTGAATTAAGAAAAGTTCACATTCTGCTCACCTGTTGGCCAGTTAGTGGTGGGCCATTGGGAGGTGGTCCACTGGGTGGTGGTCCACTGGGTGGTGGTCCACTGGGTGGTGGTCCACTGGGTGGTGGTCCACTGGGTGGTGGTGGTAGAGGTCCACTTGGTGGTGGTGGTAGTGGCCCACTGCCCGGGTGCTGGACTCCTGGTGGGGGAGGACCATGAGATGGGCCATGAGATGGGCCCTGCTGCTGCTGCTGCTGCTGGTAGTGCGGACCCTGAGGGGTCATCCTTGCATAATGACCTTGGGGTGGAGGCGGCCCCCTCTGGTCAAAGGGTGGCTGACCGCCCCGATTCCATCCCTGGAATAGGACAAATTGATTTCCGTTAAAATGACAACCAACAACAAGGATCTAAGTTATGTTGCTAGTCACAAACTCACATATTTGGAGAGAATTCTTTAGTGGGCCTTTTGTTTACATCCTGTTCCACTTTAAAGATGGTCACTTCTTTCAACTGAAGAGCTTATATCAAAAATTTACAGAGATCAAAAAGTTGTTGTTTTTCCCAATATTTTTGTTGTTAATCATAACCCTCCTGAAATTTGTTTGCTTTGATGTATCGATATGTGGGTGCAACTAGGGTATGATTGGCAGTACCTGCGGGTCCATGTTTGGGTGCATTTGTCCAGCAGGTCCCTGGGTCTGCGGGCCCATTCTACTGCCGGGAGGCTGCTGCTGAATCGGGTTGGGTGACGGGGCGCCAGGCTGAGGGGCTCTATCTCGAGGTTGCTCTCTATAATCCTAAGTGTGGAGAAAGCATGGTGGAAAAGCAAATGTGAGACCGGCAAAGGAGAAAGGCACAGATAGAAAGCGATCTCAAAGTCCTGCTTATCAACATAGCTGAGGAACTAGTCAACCACTTCACTACTGCTGCAGTTGGAATCTATGCTTCAAACATTTCTGTTTGGGGAATTCGTTCAAATGGACTGTTGAGGGTTTGGACTTACCCTTTCTGACTCTGGTCTTCTCCTATCCTCTGAACCTTCACTCCTCGGTGCTCCATGGCTTCCTCGTTCTCTAGACTGCTGGTTGCTGTCCCCTTTGCCCCTAATATGCAAATCACACCAAAAACAAGAGAGCCACATGGATTACTTTCCAGAACTCACATTCCAAGCTCAAGAATAAGCCATGCTGGTGGATAGATGGCTTGGAGATTTCAACAATCTATCGAGCCGGACCTCAGACACTTTCTGATACAAGGTTTTGACGACCACAAACGCCATGAAGCAAGGGTATCCCATCATCTGAATGGCATCTTGGAAATTGAATGACTTCAGAACAAACAGTCTAGAATATTGAAACGCTCACACCAGATCTTAAGAAAATTCAAACGTTCCTTCTTTTACCCAAAACAAAAACACACACTTAGGACTTCGGATATCAAATCTTACGATTCAGCTCCCTAATTGTCGGTGAAAATTCTGCACTTATTTACAAAATGTGTGGACCAGGACCAAGGATAGTGAGAATTGCGACGGCTTCACTGATGAAATCAACATGAATTGCTCAATATGAGTTCAATGTGCAAATGCAGTATTCAAAGATTAAAGGAGATCACTCGATCGATCACATTTGATTGGATTCTGAGCGTAACCATCAGTCCTAGGGTGATGGATAAGTGTAATCATCAATATTCATCAAAGACCAACATCATCTGGCAGCTCAGAATCGACAATCTAGTACAAAAAACCTTCCCACTGTGCCCCGACTGTGCAAACCAGTGGCAATTGGGGGATAGGGTTCCTTAGCGGGAGTCTTGCTGACAGAGAAGGTCCTGATCCCTCACCTGGATTTCTTTTCCGACTTCAGGTTTTCCTCTTCGTCGCTGAAGACCAGCTTGGCCGAGTAGTCGACCTCACCGTGCGCCCCGGCCCAGCCGTCAGCCGTCTTGACAGCCTCGTCCAGGGAGTCCAGCTGCTGAAGGGTCTCGGCGCTGACGATGGTGGTCTTCTGGAAGCGACCACCTCCTCCTCGAGGGTCCTGGCCAGGACCTCTACCTGGTCCTCCTTGCTTCATTTGTCTAAGAAAAATGGGATGGGGTGATTGATATCAACCTGTAAAACACCTCTACCAGGACCACCAAGCTTCATTTATCTTAAGTTTGAGGGGGAGGGGAGGGGAAGAGTTAACTACTGTCCATCATCCTCTAACATGAACAAGTGTTTGGGGTTTTTTTGCTCCACAATTTGGCACAACCCTCGAACAAAGCCAAGAAAAGCAAGAAATTGAGTCAGGTTTGTGTTCAACGTGCAAATAAAGTATTCAAGGGTTAAAAGAGCTTACTCGATCACATTTGATTGGATTCCGAGCGTAACCATCAGTCCTAGGGTGATGGATAAGTGTAATCATTAATATTCATCAAAGACCAACATCATCTGGCTGCTCAGAATCGACCTATCCGTCCACGTTTGAACTTTCTTATGGGTTAATGATGAGATGATTTAGTTTATTCAGGGAATGAAGAATCACCTTTGATCCTGTTGAGGGGGATATCCCTGCCTGGGAGGTCCTTGCATCCCTGGTGGGAAGCCCATTGGGTAGGGCCCGCGTGGTCCACCTGGACCCCCTGGGCGCGGACCCCCAGGGCCAGGAGGGCCGCCCGGACCTGGTGGGAAGCCTCCCCTTCCGTACATCTGCAAGAGAGAAAAACCAAAACGGAAAATTCAAAGCAAATGTCAGGATATGCAAGAAACTGCAACATGCTTTCTTAAGTCGTAATGTATCATGTTCGAATGGATTCTGAGCATAACCATCAGACCTATGGGTGATGGATAAGTGTAATCATTAATACTCATCAAAGACCAACATCATCTGGCAGCTCAGAATCGACAAATTTCAATTTCAACTTTCTCTATGTGCTGATAAAAAAATGAAGAAGACAATTTTTTTTTGTCAAAAGGATGGTTTGTAACAAAAGCGGTTACACTTACAAAGGGCGGCATCATTCCTCTGAATTGCGGGGGCATCGGACCGGGCGGAGGGGGGCCTCCAGGTCCCCCGTTCATATTGGGCGGGAGGTGGCCGGCGGCACCCATGGGGTGCATCATGGGTCCTTTGTCCTTAGGTGGGCCCTGGCCAGCCCCGCCCTCCCCCTCCCCGCCAGGTCCGGCCGGGGCCCCCGCCCCCGCCATCCCACTGCCAGTGGCTTTGTTCAGAGAGCTGCCCCCTTCTCGCCAACTTGCAACATCTGTGGAGATGATCAAACGGCAAACATAAGAGAGCTGATGATGATTATGGGTAATACAAATACTTCCACATCAATATCGGTCAGAAATGCAAGGAAGAAACCCAGAGGATCCTGTTAAGATCAAAACGTCACGCCCAACTAACTCAAAGCATCTGTTCATAATTTTCAAGTCATTATTTTGGATGAGCAGTTGCTCTGTCCGATGCATAAATAAATGGAAACAGTAACAAAAACAGCACATTGACCTTCAAAACACATTGTGTAGGATATGATCACAATTTGATTCAAATGCAAAATATCGTCTGTAAAGACCTCACTTGAAGTTCTGATTGAGTAGATTTCGGATTCTGTTGGGCACTTACTCTGAGGACGAAGGCTTGGTCCTGGCCCGTACTGGACTTCCTTTGGTTGTTCCTTGCGCTGCGGCTGCGGCTCTGAAGCCGGTATTCCTGCCTGGAGGGAGGGGAACTCCCTGTGGAAGCCAACCGGGCCGCCCTGCCCCTGTCCAACGGGAACACTTACGCCTGCCATAGATCACAAGACACACAAAATGGAGCTTGAGTACTATGATCTGAACTTTATAGATGAGTGATACTACAATGGAGGCACAGGGAAGGACCTGGGGCCAATTTCATAGAGCTGCTTAAGCATACAATTTGCTTCAGCATGAAAGTCTTCCTTTTTCATGTGAGGCTAACTGCTTTTGACTTGTATTAGGCCATTATTTCCTGAGCATAACATTCATACTGATTTTATTGATAACATTCAAACTGATTTCATTGACCAATGTTTTTTGTGCTTAAACAATTTCTATGAAATTGGAACCAGCCCGAAGTTGAAGACAGACCCATGCTTACAAGGCTTGTATATAGATTTCAAGATAAATTAAAAACAAAAAGAAGCTGGATTTGGAACTGTAGACTGTTATTTAAGTTGCAAAACTGGCAGTGACACCGCCCTCTATTGACAGGAATTGACTAGATTCCGAGCGTAACCATCAGTCCTATGGGTGATGGATAAGTGTAATCATTAAATACTCATCAAAGACCAACATCATCTGGCAGCTCGGAATAAGCAAAATATTTTCTTTTTAAGTCACTTCCGGAAGGAAACTTTCCAATATATTACAGGGATGGATTTTTGTTTTTACTGGTTCAGATTTTGTTCTCTGACAACAAAAAATTGTTCAGTTACTGCAAAAACTAACTGAGGGACCGATGAGAAAAGTAAATAACGAATGAATTACAGTGAGTTAATGAGATCCTTCCCACTAAACTGTGACCTCGGTACGGGGTGACAACTGATACATAGTCTATTCACACTGTCCAGTGTCCACACCCCTTCTTTCTAATCAGTAACGAGATTAAGACTATACTAGCGGAATATCTAACTGCCTTAAGCCCGGTCCATCCTCCCAGCTAATTGCTAAACAAAGCAATGTCCGGTGACGTCACATTCATTGCGTGCTGCTTAAAATTCCTACAGAGACCTAACAAAATGTTCTCCATTTCTCAATTCACATGGAATATGATTCGATCTTTATCCATTTGACAATGCGACTTGAGACTGGTGAATGTCGATATTCTTTGGCCAGGGGCAAAATGAGGGTAATAATGGATGGCCAAAATATATGTTAAACTGTCAATCGATAGTATGTTTTAACAAATAACACAAATAATTTAAACCAGGCATTATTGATATACCTGTAGAGGCGGTGAAGCTATTACCTGCACAAGACTGAAGAGGGGTTGGGTATTGGGGTTGGGAGTGCCGATGAGTAAGCTAGTGTATCAACTATGAACTTAGCTGGCGGGGTAGCACCGAGGGTGAGCCTCCCCAAGAGCCAGCCTAGGATCTTTCCCAAGGGAAGTGCCAATTTATGGCAGGGATGACTCACCGTGGACATTTCACCATGTTGGCGACATTAATACAACATCATCTTTTTTGTTCCCTGTACTATTAACCATGAAGGGATTAACTGTTAGATAACTGGGGTCGATTTCACGAAGCCCTATGATCGATCGTAACTTGAGCTACAAAGGATAACCCGTCATATCTTACGTAGGGCTGCAATACATCACATGTCCTACGATTGATAGTAAGTTACGGTGAGTTTGGTGAAATCGACCCCTGGAATCCTAACCAAATTACATCAGCCTTCAATAAACTCTTATTTCAACAAAGAATACTGAAAATGGCATTGTTTTTACACAAGATTTCTTTAAGCAACACATTTTCTGTATGCAGTATAGTGGAGTTAGTAACATTTTTTTTTTTAAATGAAAGCTTATCTCCATGCGGATATAATGGGCAAATGTCTGGAATTTTACATACTGTGTGTATTTCATGCAGTCATTATGCCTTAACCCTAATCCACATGCAATGCCAGTTTACCACATGGTTTTTCCTGTGGCATCCAGCATACCACAATACACCGCAGCGTGGTTTTCCTGGTAATGCGGTGGTTTATAATCAGTTCGCTCTGTGGAGACTGTGGTCATGTGTAGTAAGCAGACTTGTCTTGTGTGGTAAATGCACAGGGTTTAACTATGGTTTATGACGAAAACAGCTATAAATTCACATCTAAAATGTGAATCCTGACACTATGTGAAAAGGGCTATTAAATGAAACACTACATAAAGCTCACAGACTTTCTGACACTAAGCTATAAAGAGGTCGCTGAACCTACCTTCGGGCGCACTCGCTGCACCGGGTTTCCATGAGGCTGCCCCAGCCTGCTTCTCCTGGGCTGACTGCAGCGGTGCTGCTCCTGCTGCTGCTGCTGCTGCTGCTACTGACGTTGATGGGGGTGTTGGTCCTAGTGCTGGGGTTGTGCTTGACTTCTGATCGCCTGATGAGCTACAGCGGGAAAAAGTAAAAAAAAAAAAAAAAATCAAAATCATAAATGCGCTCAATATCTCCAAAAAATTGTTTAAGAGGTAGATTAGCTATTTTCTTAGGAAAAAATCATAACCTTGCTGAAATCATCCACAAAATACAATTGTATTTAACTTATTGCACACACAACCTCTTCGGGTTTCAAAGGTCACTCACCTTTCCGCTTTTTCCTTGCCGCCTGTCCATCCTGAACCGCCTTGTGGCACCAAGTTAATGTTGGGGTCGTTTCCTTTGTTTTCACTTCTTAGACTAGGGAGGTTGGCAGGAGGGGGCATACGACGGGCTGTTCCAACTTTACCGAGACTCTGCAATCCACGGCCATGACTTGCTGTATGGAAGGAATGAACCCAACAACAAAAACCGGTCAAGCTCCATTGCTACACGGAAAAGAATGCCATAATGCTATATCCTCATGGTTGAAAATAAAACCTGGGGCCTATATTTCACCAACGCTTTGCGATCATCACTAAAGCCTAAATCCATCGCTAAACGGAAAAATGCTATGTAAAGTATCGATTGATTTTCTGTTTAGCGCTGGATTTGGGCTTTAGCGACGATCGTAAAGAGTAAGTGAAATCAACCCCTGGGCTCTACTTCAGAAAACACCGAGATTAATCTTGAGATGAAAGTTGTCAATATAACCATCGAGTCATTGCAAGGTATGGTTTTGGACAAGTGTGTAATGTTAAAGCCGTATCCACACTGGACTTTAATATTGGATGGTTTTGCCGAGACAATGGTAAAAAAAAAAAAATGGTCAAATATTTCCACTGTCCGCACTTGGGACTTTCGATACGGGAAAATTAACTGAGACACCAACGTGGTAGAAGTAACCAAGTTGGCAGTATAATGACTCCCAAGGGGCGTTATTGTCTCAGGAAAAGTGTCCAGGTAACTATTCCTGGGCAGCAGTTGGCCAGTAAAAGTAACCGCTGGACTGGGGAAAAGTAACTGAGAGGAAAACGTCCGAAGCTGTCCGCACTGGACTTAAAATGGAAAAGGTTCCCAACCGATCTCGGCAAGCTTGACCATTTTAAGTCCAATGCGGACAGGGCTTTAGCGTGGAAGCAACATTTGAGCACTCTCCTTTCAACAAACACACTGACTGGAGCCTAGACGGTTAGGGTGTGTGGGGGGGGGGGGGGGGTATCCTCCCAAGAGTGTCACAGATGGAAACAGGAGATGACCTTACCTGTTGCCTTCTGGGGTTCTACGCTCTTTCCTTTATACGTATCGTAGAGATTGAGGGACGAGTACTTTTGCTTGCCATCCTTCCCTTTGCTTGTTACCGACCTGTCAGACATTCTGCTGCGTGTGTCATTGGGCTTACAGTGGCTACCCAAGGAACAAGCAAGTTGCCCCTGTGTACAGAAAAAAAGCAAGAACACCACATCGTATAATTCCTGGCAACGAACTCTGACCATGATGAGACAAAGTTATTAAAGGTGTAATCCATGATTGGTAAAGGTCACAGAAAAGCACTCACACTTTGTCTGACTCTGATCCAGTATGATGTACATGAAATGATAAACCTGTGAAAATTTGAGCTCAATCGGACATCTGAGTCACGAGAAAATAGCAAAAAACTTACTCAATTTTTCTTATAAAACAAGAGAATGGTTTTGATCTTATCCCACGATCAAAACTGTTTTCAATCTTTGTTTGACTAGTTTCTGAATAAATACAGCATTCCAGCCGAAAATATTTTAACAGTATTTTTCTACCAGCACCATCTTCATAAGCTATACGTTAATCTGTGGACATTTCTGCTTCAGTACGTTACCAATCCTGTACTATACAAATACCTTTAAATTATCAACCCTACAACAACACCACACTACAGTTTACCACATTTTTTACCACAATACACTGCATTGTGGTTTTTGTGGTAATGCATGATTTATGATCCAGTTCCACCTGTGTAAAACTGTAGTCAGCAACTGGATTATGTATAAGCCATGCAATTAGCAATAACAGAAACTATAGGCAATAATTAAAATCCAGCAATACACACAATCAATTACAATGCACTGAAACACTTACATATTAAATATCACTCTCTGGTGCATCGTGGAGGTTTTAAGAAAGGGATAGAATTACTGAACAAACAGCCCAATATGCATATTCCCAAATGCAGGGGAAATTGCAGGTAAGCGTACACCAGGATTAGTAGCATATAGGTTTATATGCATGGTTTGTACAAAAGAAAAAACTGAGCCAGTTTTATTAAGTGAATCGCAGGATCAAGCTTACTTTCTGGTTATGCAAAGCGAGCACTGTTATTTTTTAGATACTGTAGGTAATGATTTGCATAATTTGCATACTGTAGGTAGTTCAACATTGGAAGAAAGTTCAGTGATGCAGGCCTCCCCAAACTCTTACCTCTTACACTCAACAATTATAGTGGTGGGTTAATATTTGGACAAAATATGATGCCAATTGACTAGAGTTGGCCAAAAGAAACTGAAAATCATGCATACGCCTGGCCTACGCCTAATGTGGCCCTAAAGGTTTCTGACAATATTTTTGGCAAATAATAAACCAGATACAAATCATGTGATTATTATATTTGATGTCATTTGAAATGGGTCTTAATATCTCATCATGACATGGGTACGTATACTGCAGTTACTGGGTTTAATTTTGAAGGGTATGTGAACAAAAGCATGTACATGAACTCTGTCTATTAGTGATCTTGAATTAATTTAAGTGGCCATGACTTAAGAACACCATCTTGGCCTTGATTGCCCTTATGTTTTGCACATAAGATCACATTATTGACCAACATGCACAGTTACATACATAAACAGGTTTGCATGGTTGATTGTGTTGGTCTGCTTTAACCCTAACCCACCTCCATATCACAGTTGACCAATTACCACACATGGTTTTTCCTGTGGTAAGTGAGGTATCCTGAATACCACAATACACCAAAGTTAGGTTTGTTCAGTCACCCTACAGAGACTCTAGTATAAATAGTAATTAAACTTATATCTATTCCTTACACAAAATTTGCAAAGTTTGTTGTGAAATGATGGCAAGATGTTGGGTGCCATGTTGAAGTATTCTCCATCGATGTACCTCAAATACCCACATTTTTGACATCATTTCTTAACAATATCGAAATGCCAGCAACCAAAACAAAAAACCATTCATGCAATACAAGTATATGACTCACATACATGTAAATTTGTAGATTAAAATTTCTCAATTCATTGCACAAGCGCACGAAGTAATTTCTATTATTTTGTAACTTAAAACCAAAACCCAGAGCATGAGGTCATCTACAACTTTTTTTTCTTCTGTTCCTAAGTCACATTTCTGATGATAGGGCGGGGAATGTACTGTCATCTTGGCGAGTCTACTTTGCACTACACAGAGGTGAAATGGGGTTCCTGAAGTTAAGTACACTCAGGCTAGGTTTAGTACACTCAGGTTAGCTGGTACCCAGCTTCTACTTACCTAGAATTTAGGTGAGTAGAAGCTGGGTACCAGCTAACCTGAGTGTACTAAACTTCAGGAACCCCGGTGAAATGATCTCTGCAACGTCTACATAATATGATGTAAATGAGGGAAACATCCGGGCTAACTCAGCTCCTAAAACAGCACGCTGATCGTCTGGGTTTTGGTACTAAAACATTGATATCTGTCACACAAAATTATCATTGAGTAGCAACATATGCCCAGTTTTTCATCCTTGACATTTCTACTTTTTCTAGAATAGAAACAAAGAAGTAATTTTCAAGCCATGTGTTGTCATTTGGGGACATTTTCGGCACAAATACTAGATCATGTTTGTAAGTGAAATACTAAATTTGGACACATAAGATATATACATAATTCTCTACGGCGCTAGTACAACCATCAGAACCAAAAAATTATAAAACATAGAGTCTATGCAGAAAGCAGCACCATATCTGAAAAGTGCGTTGTACTGGTTGTTTTTTGTTCAAAAATGAGATTTGTGACTTTGAGCAAACGTTCCAGAGTCCTTAAACACCAGATTGATGAAATTTGAGACAATATTTCATTGTAAAAATTGCAATTTCTCATCCACTTGTTGCTAACTTGAAAACAACCTGTCAGTCACGTAATGTCACGGCAATTAATTTGTTACGAACTACCTGGCTGTGACGGTAGACAAGAGGACACTTTTTATGCTCTTCCGCGTGTAGTCGCATCTCCGTTACGGTTTTACC
Organism: Astropecten irregularis; assembly: GCA_963971285.1. Taxonomy (NCBI): domain Eukaryota; kingdom Metazoa; phylum Echinodermata; class Asteroidea; order Paxillosida; family Astropectinidae; genus Astropecten; species Astropecten irregularis. Next base: position 13,112,251 of record OZ020260.1, on the reverse strand, counting down.
CCATAATTTCCCCGGAAAATCAAACCCCTGACCTCTTTCCACAAATTTAACCTGTCCTTGCTTATTCAAGAGGACATCACCTAATCACCAACAACGTATTTTGGTGAGTTTTATACTTTTATAGTTTAAAAAAGTGGTTTTTATTTCCTTATAATTTTATAATGAAAAGGCCTAATTACATGGGCTAGGTAAAACTACACAATCGCTGATATTTATGTCTGAGCTTAAACTGCAAGCATCAAAATGTATGTAGGCCTTTTCGATGACATTTTCGAAGCTTTTCCATTTTCTTTTGTCTTAATGATTTTCAACAATCGCGACAGTGAGACTCCGATCCGAAATATTTAGGACTGCATTAGCAAACTGCAGTGCAGTTGTGTTAGCTGTCACAATCGTTAACTTACGAATTATTTGGAATATCAAACGTTACATTCTACACTGTCCAAAACATTTGTTAATATCAAACAAAGGGAATATTTGTGACCATAAACCAGTAGGCCTAGGCCTACTACGAGTCTCAAGCTGCACCGTTTCGCCTACACACGTACATGACGGATACACGTAAAAATGTACTTTTCGCAGGCCTACGTCAGTTTCGACTTCTAGGTTCCTACTCAAACCATCCGAATATAATGCCATAATTTGGCCAATGCACATCACGATCATGCCAACTTACCCTTGCTTGCTCAGTTGGGAATAACTAAAGCGATGCTAAAAACTGCCAAAATGTGTTTTTTCCCGAGGATGGCGAAGATTTTTGCAGATAAGTCTCTGCTAAGTAGCCAATACGAACGGCAGTCTTTTTCTGCGTTCGCAAATTAAAGATGGCGTCGGTACCGACTGTGATGAATATGTAAATGAGGTTGACCGCGCACGACCGCCCATAAAGTGGGGCCGCGCGCAAAATTTAAAGGATGGGCAATTATTTTAAAAAGAGTACAGTTTAAATCTGCCAAGTGTTGGCATACAAACAGAAAATAGTGACCATTAAATACGAATCAGATAGTTTTCAATATCGACTATTCGACAAAAACTCTTATTCTGGGATAGCAAGTCTTCTTTTTAAATATTGACTCCCCTTTGTTCAACTGTGTTATTTTAATAAAAACCACAATAAGTACATGGGTTATTATGGCCTTCAAGAACTGTTTTTTTTTTTTATTTGTTTTAAACTTCAGTCATTTAACAACTGTTGAGGTGAATGTTGTGGTTAAGTTTTATTTCCTTTGTTTTCTCTTTATTTTTTTTTAACTTAGGTGTGTTGTTTTGGATTTTATTTCAAATCAGCATAAAGGTAGTATCATACTTTGGTAATTACAAAAAGACAACAAAACAGAAATCTTCACATATTTACCTTACAGGGTATAAAGAAGGTGATGGTAGAAACATTTCAAAATTAAAATTTCTCTGCCTGAAATGCTGTATTTATCAAGAAAAAGAGTTAAACCAATGACCCAAAACAATTTTTGATCTTTTAAAGGTAAAAAATAACGGTGAAAAGACTCAAGAAATACTGTAGGCATTTTTCACCGTTTTCTCAAAAAGTGGGCACCGTATGGGACTGAAAAATTTTCACATATGACTGTTACTGTATCTTCCTTGATATTTTTGCCCATGAATCTGCATTTCTTTGACAAAAACCAAAGTATAATATTACCTTTAAGCAAATAAAGGTTGTTGACAAACTTGGGTAAGAACACACAGAAACACAGATGGATACATTGGACTACAGATCAGTTTATTAAATTGAAAGAACATCCAGAGTTTCAGTACATAAAAATAACAGGGAAGAGTGAAATGGTTCTGTAGAGTGACTTCAACTATTGAAAATGTCTCAAGACATGTCTCAGTACATTCATTAATTCTGCAAACTGTACACATTGTTGGTTTCAATGCAATGGCACCCCGTACCTATGAAGTGTTCAAAAATTGTATTATTTTTTATTATTTGAAAATAACTTTCTACAACTATACAGCAACCTTTCTTCTATTAAATTTCTTAGTTTCACTGAAAGAATGTCACAATTTTATTTCGCCCATTTTTGCATTAAGTTGAGTTGTACGTTTTTTGTTATACCGTATGCATGTCGAGTGTTATTTGTGATACTGACTCACTTCTAAATTTTCCCCCAAATCTCAAAACTCTGCCAACTTCCCAAACCCTTACTGCTTAATTATATCAAAATAGATATCATACAAACTGTTTATGTGAGTTTGGTAACAGTGAAGTGTAATTCTCTTCTCTTATAGAAACGGGGTGCTATTGTAAACCAATACAGTAATCCGAGCACACGGTTTTGAATGGCGCCCTCTTTTGATTAAAACAAGAAACTGCGGTGGTGTTAATCGATCTTAATGCACTTCAACTCCTGCTTGGTGCATGGTGCGCGATTTATTCCTGAAAGGAACACGGAGTAAGAAGAATATTCAGCATGGGCAACATCTCCCGGATTTCCCCACCGGTCTTTTGCTCATGATTAGCTTTCCGGCTTCCCAGATTTCAATAAAAGATGATTGGCGGTGTAGACAATAATACTGACACCATCACACTTTTCTTTTTAATCAAAAGAGGGCGCCCTTCAAAAACTTGTGTTCAGATTACTGTATACCCTTTAAAAACAGTGTAAAAACAACAAAGACGAAAAACAAAAACAAAACAATCTAAAAACAAATCTACACTTGTCATGGTACTAGCGGGTACGAATTACTGTAATGTCTCACAAAATTTCAAATGATTATCGGTTTTGCCTCAACCAGAGGTTTCAACTTGCTGGCAGTCTTTGCTTTCACAGTTAAGTAATTTGGTTTATGGGGCCAATTTAATTACAGCTGCTTAAACACCAAAATGTGCTTAGCACCAAAAAACCTTGGCAAATGATATCAGTATGTCAGCCAAAGCTCCTTATGAATGTTATGCTCAGCAAACAATTGCGAGCACAAGTCAAAAGCACTATTAAAACATCACATGAAAATTTGCTTGGTAATCCTGTTTGATCAAGGAAGACTTTTCATGCTTAAAGAGGATCTTATACACTCAACAAACCTCGCTTTATTTGTTAGAACTATAATCATTAAATTACTTGACATGAGAAAAAAAAAAATTATCTCACACTGAACACAGAAAGAGAGTCTTTTTGATGATTTTTCTCTCCACATGCTCAACCCGCAAGCTAACCCAAAATTGAAACTGTCTAAATTTCGTCAATGGGGGCAGCAGACATTTCGTGAAAAGGCTCCGTAATATGACGTCATGAGCTATTCATTTACGGAGCCTTTTCATGAAATGTCTGCTGCCCCCATTGACGAAATTTAGACAGTTTCAATTTTGGGTTAGCTTGCGGGTTGAGCATGTGGAGAGAAAAATCAACAAAAAGACTCTCTTTATGTGTTCAGTGTGAGATAATTTTTTTTTTCTCATGTCAAGTAATTTAATGATTATAGTTCTAACAAATAAAGCGAGGTTTGTTGAGTGTTGAAGATCCTCTTTAAGCAAATTTTGTGCTTAAGCAGCTCTATAAAATTGGCCAGGGCTGGAACTTGATTCTCATTTGAGTGCACAATTCAAATTCAGATTCGTCATTACCTATGCACACTGCTCAAAGTGTCAGCATTTCGATGTGGAATAATATACAAGACGTACATTGGTGACCCAGCTAGATGCGGTATTTAAAAAGTTAATACATAACAAGTAAAGTGTCTCGAACAATCTGCAGAACAACCTATGTAACCGATGCTTCTGATGACGTTTAAAACGTAGTTGTAATTATTCCAAAAAAAGGGCGTCCAGTATAATTACGAAGATGTGTTTCCTTCTTATTTGCAGAACATACTCAAATTTTGGCACTAGGCAAAACATAAAACCAAAACAAAACGCCTTTGCTATTTCTTGCAAAACCAACATAATGACTTATTTTCCCAATCTAAATCCATAAAAAAATAATAGCAATATAACTCCAACATCGCCAAAAGTGTGAACCTTTAGTATTACAGTAATTTATATTTTACCTTCTTCTCATAAGCAAGAAATTTCATAAAAAGGCAGTGTTTATAAACAAAAGTGGAAGTTTTTCAGCATAAATGATTCAGAACAGTGGTAAATTTCAAAACATCTTGGTATACGAAGTAAACTCTTGTAACCCCTAAACCAGGCGCGGTACTACGGGGGGGGGGGGGGGGGGGGGGTTGGTTGGGGGGGATGGGGGGGGAGGGCTGTAGCCCCCAAAAATGTTGTCTACCCCCCAAAAAATGCAAGTGAAAAAAAATTATTGAAAATACTGGATTTTTTCAGTTATTAAGCGCCAATTACATAAACAACGCGTTGTGTGGCCTATAATGTGCATGTTTTTCGACCCCTAATAAGACATAGCAGAAGCAAGTATTAGAAGAACCCAAAATATTGGGTCTTCTAGCCCCCCCCCCCCCCCCCCCAAAAAAAAATAATGGCTCTTCTAGCCCCCCAAAAATTTTGGCTCTAGAACCGCGCCTGCCCTAAACTATGGTCTACCTCTAGGGCAAAATAGTTAACCTACAGTGACTTAAAAGTACAGTACAGGATTGGTAACATACCCAAACAGAAAATGTTCACAGATTTACGTATATCTGAATACCCGATAGGTATGAAGATGATGCTGGTTGAAACATACCGTTAAAATATTTCCGAATGAAATGGTGGATTTATCCAGAAATCAGTCAAACAAAGACCAACAACAGTTTTGATTTCGGGGTAAGATCAAAACCATTCTTTGTGTTTTAAAAGAAAAATTTAGTCGGGTTTTCACCATTTTCTCATGATTCAGATGTCCGATTGAGCTCAAATCTTCACAGGTTTAGTATTTCATATAGAGCCTACTTGCTTGATCAGGCAAAATGTGAGAGCTGTTCTGTGACCTTTACCAATCATGTATTATACCTTTAACCCCATAACAGGACAGGGTGCTGAAAACTGCTCAAGAATTCTACGTATAAAATTAAATAATTGACAAAAAAAAAAAATCCCTATTTGGATATTTTTTCCCCAACATTTCTTTTTGAATTTTGAAATTAATGAATACAAAATCAAATTGCATTAGGATTTCTCTAAAGTCATTGAGTCACCCATTAACAATTGAATGCACAAAACAATCATATAACAAAAATACAAACATTTTACCATTTATTTTTATTTTTGATGATTAAGTATTTTTTCGTGTGATTGGTCATCATGAAGTCATTTTGAAAAAAAATAAAAAAAAGTAAAAAATAAAAAACAAACAGGAACATACTTCAACTCATCACCATTTTACAAACAAAAACAAATCAGGATCTTCAATTTCCGTGTCACTGAAATGGATAGGAGAATCTTATGTTTACGACATCTGGAAATTTGTTTTTAAATGAATACTCAGGACGCACAACTTGTTAAGTCAAATTCTTGACAGAATCTTGACGAAAAACTGTGCTTTAAAAAAAAATTTCATTAAAAAAAAACGGGCATAGGTTCGCCCGTGAATAAAAAAAAAATTGAAGTTTCCCTCACAACGGTGCGGTGTCTCGTGAATAGGGAGGACTAGAAATCCAAGTGTGCACTTGAAAAAAAAAGTTGCGGATGACGTCATCAGTCTTTCTTTGCCGTCATCAACTCATCTTGTGCACAGGGATTCTGCATTGAATATGGAAAGGAATTGTGCCCAAAATGAGTTTTCGCTGAAGTAAAATCAACCTTATTGTCACTCACAATGTTAATGAGACAAGAAAATGGAGGGTGATGTTACAAACGTACGGATGGGCCAAACACAATTCATTTTCTAATGGTCCCTAATATTTCAGAGGTTATGGTTGAGGGTCTTGGAATTTCAACTTGCAAAACCGAGAACAAATCTTGACCCAACCTGGTGGAAAAGTTTGACCAGATTGACTTCTGCTACTCCAGCTTGACCTTAACTTGGTAACACAGACTAAGTTGACCTCAAACTTGGACTCTAATCTCATACCTCAACCTGAGCTTTGTGACTCAAGACTCGACCTGATCTTTGAGACTCAAGACTTGACCTGACCTTTGTGTCTCAAGATTCATCTTGATATATGTGACTCGGACTCAGATAGGCCTCAATATTAAGTGGTGACTCAAGACTATTGGTAGCTCTGACTTTCTGGCATACCTTGATACTCCAAATCCCTCTTTTATCGTTCGTTGTGGTCAGTTACTGGCTGGACTGGCTGCTGGACTGGTCAACAGTGCCGCTGTCAATCGCCTTCTGCTTCTCAAGCTCAGCCTATCAAACAATCATCCATTATTAAGAATCTTCATGAGTTTTGACTTCTTCATCGATTCCCCCAACCCCCACAAAATACTGAATAGAGCAGAATTTATGAAGTATTTCAATCACTATCCAGAAATGGACAACCATTTTTAGGAATGACCACAAAGGTAATTGAATGCTCAAATTTGAGAAGAGTTAAGTCTATCGCAGGGTTTGATGGGATGGAAGGAGGGCCAAGGTTGGCCTCGGTATACCGTACCTTGAGGGCTTGGAAGTGGCTCTTCCCTCGGCAGTGGGTCCGCCGGGCCTTCTCCGTGGTCAGGAACTTGTGGCACAGCTTGCAGAAGAATCCTGTGACTGAAATCAGATACTCCTCGCCTGCTCGGTAGGTCAAGAGGAGGTCAAATCAATAAAGGTCAAAGGTCAACACATTCATAGACTGGTTCCTAGTCCCCACCACAATGGGTTAGGGCTTGACAGCAAGGTCTTGGGTTTTATCTCGAATGAAAGTGCGGAGAAAAGTTCACGCTGGAAAACAACAGCACAAGATGAATGTTCTCTTGATTTTCAGAACTGATTATCTCAGGACAACAATGAACAGTTTTTTTTATAGAGTGATAGGATTCCCTTTGTCTTGTCATACAGTATGTGTTTGAAGCAAAATTAAAATTCACAGAGAAAAACAGAAAAAGATTTTACATCTGGGAGTTTTAAGAACAAAGGAAAGAGAGATAGAAGGATAGGTACAGAGAACAAAGTATTGAGAGAAAGAATGCCTTCTATAAAATCAGAGTTGTTGTGAGTGTGTATTTATCAATGTATCTACAGCAAATTTGTAGAGTTTGTACAAAGTGCGAGTGTTCAGTACGCTGTTCTTAAAAAGTGGTCCCTTTCTACACACCAAGTACGGTATTAAAAATGTCAACCAAGCAAGCTCTCCATTCTCAGACCCAGTTCAATTTCTCTGTCACTTCGCCTGGCTCAAGAACCACCGGAGGAACAGACAGGAACCAGGACGGAACCCAGTAGGAACCCGAGGAACTAAATAATATCGGAACCGCAGATCTACAGAGCGGAACTAGCAATCTAGACAGAGGAAACCAGTCTAACTACAAACTATAGACCAGCGGTCTATATAAAACAGAAACTGGAGAACTACACAACCAGGGTTCGATTTGACAAAGCCCTAAGATCGATGGTTTCTCGACTTACGAAGGATAACCCATCATATCCATCATATCCTATACTAGAACTCAAAAGCTAATGCCACTGAGATGGCGCAATCATCTTTTAGACTAGGCAATTGATGCAGTGCTACAATCCAAGTGTTGCATTGTTGATGAAAAACTTGTTTTGCTAGAAAGCAAGATATCCACACACGGTAGAACAACGAAGTTCCTCATTGTCAAAAAAAAAAAGGAAATGGTCAGAAGGACAAACAGACCCATCTTTATAAATTCATCTGGAATAGAGTATTAAGTATCTGTTGTGGAACCACTGTTTGATCCAAGAAATTTGTACAGAATTGTGGGGAATGTTTTGGAGAGAAATGAATGACTTTTGATCAATTTGAGCAATGAATGATGTCATGTTTCTTGTCATAAAATGCGGCAATGCCAACTTCAAAAATTCAAAACCCCAAGGCTTCTTCGATGGTGGAAGATGAACTCCGGAAGAATCTGAATCACCCCACAAAGGTTCTAAAGCTGATCTCAAGACTGAAAACCCATTGGAAATCAAAGATCAATGATCCATCGTGCCCCAAAAATCACGACAACCCGTGGCAATTTCAAAGCAGATAGAAAAGTGCTAGCACTATTGAAGAAGCCCCTCGTGCCTCTAGACAGATACTACCAGTTCTAGACATCGTAGCTTGAGGAAAAGGACCCCTCCCTCCCCACCCCCAAAAAGAAAGAAGCAGAATTTCAAACTATAGCAAATGAGTACATGTTTAACCAGAGGTAGCAAAAGGGGATCTATTCACGCCTATATAAAACAAAGCCGCTTGCAAAATTAAACTGGGAGCACATCTGAAATGCAGCAACATGCATCCGGTGAGATTTGTTCTTTGTGTCTACTTGAGGAGGAATAATAATGTGTGTGTAGTATTACACGAAGGCAGGAAGCGTTTGGACGTTGGAAAGAAGTGAGAAATGTGAAGCAAACAGAAAATGTACCAAAAAAGAAAATTAAAATGGTGAGATGGAGTGTTTATATTATGGGAGAGTGTTAAACCTACCAACAGATTTGTTGGGATCAAAAACGAGCTCTTTAATTTCTTCCTGTGGCGAGGGCTCCTCTTGTTGGTCCTCCATGGCTTCAGGTTGTCCCGGATCGTTGGCCGGCTCAGGTGTAGGGTGGACGGTCTCCGCTGGCTTATCTTCTTCCCCCTTACCCTCCCTGCTGACCTCAGTCTGCTGATCAGACTTATTAACCTGCTCCGCATCACTCCCAGCCTTGACCGGATCATCTGATCCGCCCGATGATCCCACTTCTGCCACTATTTTAGACTCGCCGGAAAAGACGGCTTCACTAGCCGTTTCCTTTTGGATTTCAGAGGAAACCTCGGAAACCGACTTGACTCCAGACAAGGGCTGGTTGTCGGTGGTTGAAACCAAATTAGTATCAGACATGGGCTGGTCGTCAAAGGTCAGTGTCATCTTCGGGTCTGGCATATCAGACCCGGAGTCTGGGCCATGACCGACGTCATCAACCTCAGGCGGCAAAGGCTCTGACCTAGAGGTCTGATCGCCGCCCTCCGGCAGCTCTGGTGACCCCGGAGGTAGTTGCGCCTTTTGGTCAGGCCCTGGTTGCTCAGACTCAATGACCACACTCATATCGGGAAGCTCCGTACCGACTGTTGCCAGTGCAGAGTCTGCCTCTGCCTCCTCGGAAGGCTCCTTGTCATCACCACTGTCCAGGACGATGACTTCCTCTGAATCCTCATCCTGATTCTTTGTTTCCTGAAGAATTGAGGGAGGGGACATGAAGAAAATCTCAGAGACATATAAGAGTGACTTCATCGGTGGTCTGCTCAATATTTGTCTGGACAAACCAAAGAAGCAGGCCACCAACTCAAACAGACAGGTGAAGACCTGTTAAGAGGAAGAGAACATGAGAAGCTGAAATAAACTTGTCTCCTTGACCCCATACTTTTTTTTTAATGACAGCAAGTGACTAGATATCAAAAAGCTGACAGGTGTCTGCAATGACAGAAATAGAGTAGAAAACCCATTTTTTAAATCTCCAAAAAATGACTGGAACGGGATTCGAACCAGCGACCTCCAGAATACCGTACCGGCGCACTTACCAACTGAGCTACCCAGCCCTATGTTGGTGGTGTCTCAAATAGTCAATGATCTTTGTTTGTGCTCAACATTTCACTAAGACCTGCTAAATTACAGTGGATGTTTTGGAAAAGTGAACAAAGAAAAAAAATGACTGGAGCGGGATTCGAACCAGTGACCTCCGGAATACCATACCGGCATTCTTACCAACTGAACTACCCAGCCCTATGTTGGTGGTGTTTCTAATAGTCAATGATCTTTCTTTGTTGGACAAAGTTGGTAATTGTTAGGATGTGGACAGCAGAAAATGAAAGAACCACAAATACAGACGGAACCTTCAGATTGCAGTGTGTAAAAAAGAGTGTTTTTTGTTCTTATAAGGTTCTTCACATTCAGAGTCAAGTCACGCGTCAAAGCAGAAACTTGCTTGATGGATACCGATACTAAAAAACATCTTTATAGAACAGATAAAAACCCAATCCCCGGAAAGTAGTTGTTCCTTCCCGAAATACCCACATCCTCGGTCTCCTATCAAGCCACGTCTGAACAAAACAGCCGTATAATTGCAAATTCTTTCAAGATGTATGAATAATCGTCTTCAAAACATAGTTCTCGACAGCAAGATTCAAAGAAATATAAAGGCAAGGCCTCGGGCACAATCCCGGACGCAACCAGCTGAGGAAGGTATTCGTGTCCTGGTGTAAATGCTGACTTCTGAAAGAAGGTAACACAAGTATGTTAAAATGAAACAAGATGAATGACATTATTTTACTTCTAAGATGCAAAAGAAAAATATTGAAATGTTCAAATTGGTGTTTAAGTTACAGTACAGGATCAGTATTAACATACCCAAACAGAAATGTTCACAGATTTACGTATACATTTCAAGGTATGAAGATGGTGCTGGTAGAAACATGTTGAAATATGTCCGCCTGAAATGCTGTGTTTATCCAGAAATTAGTCAAACAAAGACAGAAAACAGTTTTGATCTCGGGTAAGATCAAAGCCATTGTTTATGTTATGTATGAAATATTGAGTCGGTTTTTCACTATTTTCTTGTGACTCAGATGTCCGATTGAGCTCAAATTTTCACAGGTTTATTATTTCATGTACCATGTTTGATTAGACAAAGTGTGAGTGCTGTTCTGTGACTTTTACCAATCATGTTTTATACCTTTAAAGATAAAAAAAGAAACTCGGCAAGAATGGGGAAAAATAAAATAGATTAGAAAGAAAACAAAGCTGATTGTGCATGTGACTGGTTTTTTTTCAGGATGCTCGGACAATGTGAATTGTTTCAACGGTGGTGGTGGTGTCATTGAGAATTTGGATCTGCAATCTGTCGCTGACAGAAATTTTGCAGCCTTCTTCAGTTATGTTACCTGTTAGGCTCGTAAAAGCAATCAAAATACATACAAGCATCCATAGATAAAAGCACGCGCATACCATGTTTCAATAACATCAAAGTGCTCGATGTATGAACAATATTGCTTCATCGTTGTATATTTATGTGTTTTTTGATATTTTAAGCATTAGTGCAATCTGGACCTTCCAGCTTATCTTCTTACTTGAAATTATTGTTGTATGTTGCTTGTGTGTGGTTAATGTGTGTTTTTTTTTCAATAATGTTACACTCTTGCAATTTGGCCTGAGGCTAAGTGTGAAATAAACCAATACCAATACCAATAACAAAACAACTGTATGTGACTGTCATTTTCAATGGAAACGAATTGCTTGGGGTTAATGGTATGTCTTTTAAAGCATAAGACTTTAATATTTGTACAAATAGGCTCTACTGGCCTAGATACGGATCAGGGAAGCATTTCCATGTCGTGTGTTCTTAGGCCCGTGAGCACCACACGGATGCTGTGTCGCTTTTCCCTGGAATGCAATGGAGTTAATAGAGTATGAGCTGGGGGACAGGTTTGTGACTATCCGTCAACCTCTAGTGGACTTTTCCCTGGTAACCACTCCATACAAACAATAATGAGGGGTACCGGGCACGGTCCATCACTGGTTGGCAAACAGACCCTGGTCGAACTTGGACGGACTAGTGTTGAGAGCATTATTAAGTTGGAATAAGAAGTGATGTTTTGACTGAAAACTGGCATGGGAAAGTAAAATAAGAATGACTGTGACTTCCCTGCAGCAATCTGCATGTTCGTGAAAAAAATCACATATAGGAAATAAGGAATCCAATAAACAAAAATAAACGTGTCTACATTTGAGCTGTAATAAAAGATGGGCCTCAGTGCAAAACTGCACAGGAGGGCTGTGGAGGCTGTGAAGGGCTCCAAACCCCTAAAGGATTTCAACAGACAAATCTTCGTTTTTCGTCCATGAACGCATCCCTCGAGCTGTATTTGATGACAATATTTATATTCTAAGGGAGAGAAGCTTCAATACTGGCCAGGTCTCCGGGCCTTCAGGCCTGTAATCCTCCTCTTGTCAGCCCTGAACTTCACTACAATTGAGCTGCTTATAATCAATCAAGCCTGGCTTCTAATACTGTCCATGATCAATGTGGACTCAACCTGTCTATCAGGTTAATGCCAACTACAATCCAGGACGCAGCAGGGGCTTGAAGTTGACAGTTCAAGCCTGGAAGTTATAGAAGCCCAAGAGCCCAGGCAAAGCCCAAGCCTGGCCAGGCTTCTCAGTGGCTGGACCCGACCAGTATGAAAGTTTCTCTCCCTTACAGCACTGAAACTTCAGAAAAGCTTCATCTTCAAACTGAGACTGCTATAAACCTTTTGTTTTACAAAGAGGAAGGTGGAATGCCAAGGATTAATTAGACACTTAGACCACAGTCTCAGAGACAGTCACAACAGAAATACAAACACAGCAAAATCAATGTGACCGACAATGTTCAACATCGACATCCGTTGGAAGCTTATGACAACACCATTCAACCTTTTCAGGGTCTATAACCGAGGATAAACTTGGGAGACGAGCGGCATTGTAAGTTTGGTTCATAGATTCAGATCTCCACTCACCAGCGAGTGCTCCATCTCCTCCGCTTCCAGCTGCATTTCGATGAGGGCAGCGTCCACGTCGATGTCATCTTCGAATCCCACGGCATCCACGGTCACGTAGTTCTCCTCCTCGGTAGGGGGTGCATCATGGATCCGCTCGTCCCGTCGCTGTGAATTCAGGCGGGATCAATCAGGGAAAGAGCATGAATTGTTGGAGTTGGGTTAAGGGTAGTGAACCTGGAGCCCCACTGGGCTGACACTGTGCCAATTCTTTGCAGATGCAGTGCCAACACTATGCCAACACTGTGCGAACACTACGCCAACACTGTGCCAATACTGTGCAGATGCAGTGTCAACAGTTCAGCAACACCATGCTGACACTAAGCCAACACCATGTCAACACTGAGCCAGCACTATGTCAACACTGTGCCAACACTTCGGCAACACCGTGCTGACACTATGCCAACACCATGCCACACTGCGTCAACACTATACTAATACTGTGCAAACGCTGTGCCAATACCATGCCAACACAACGTCAACCCTACTCTAATACTATGCAAACACTGTGCCAACATCATGCCAACACTGTGCCAACACTATTACACTGCCATACTAACCTTCTTGTGCAACTCTCCCTTGCAGTGCTGGACATACTTCTGAGTGGTCTTGAAGCTCAGGTTGCAGGCATTGCAGTGGGGCTTGGATCTCTTCTTAGCATCCTGTTAAAAACACAGACATGACGTCATAAACCAAGAAACAGTCCCACAAGAATCACGATGTAATGCTTTGTGAGAGCACTAATGCCCCTCTGTTTAGTCCCTTTGTGGGGTGCTGTGGCCTAGTGGTCTGGCGTGTCGTACTCAAGGTCTCATGGTCAATCTACAGAGTGTGGGTTCAAATCCAGCCATGGGTTAGTTGTGCTTGAGTCCTTGGGCAAGACGCTTTGTCACATATTGCTTCTCTTCACCCAGGAGTTAAATGGGTACCTGCGAGGGTAGAGATGGCTTTATACTTGATTAGCCTTTGTGTACTTTAAAGTAGCCATGGCTGTTTATTCCCCAGGGAGTTGTACCATGGACCAATCACAGACTGACAGTGAAGTGAAGCTGTACGTACCTTGTGTGCGTCTGTCTTGAGGTGATCAAAGCGGTCACCGCGGAAGTACCTGTTGCACTCCCGGCAGAAACGCTGATTCATTCTGAAAAAAAAAAAATGATTATGGGTTTGGAGACCAGGTTAACACAGTTGGTATGGAGGAAGAAAACCTTCTTTTGTAACCCTAAAGATTCCAATGGTAAATTTCATGTTTTTCAGAGGTGCTCGGCTCACATAAGACTCAACTCTTATTGGGGTGGGACTGAAATTCCTTTTTGAAGGAAAAAAGGCAAATCCCTTCACAGAAGAGTTTTTCTCATGGTGCACCGCAAAACATTACCAAAGTAAGAGACTAGTCAGGCCAGGCCTGGCCTGGGCTTTGCCTGGGGTCTTGGGCTTCTATAATCCCCAGCCTTGAACTATCAAGGTCAAGCCAGACTAACGTGATTGGCTGATTGAATCCACATTGATCATATACAGTACCCAGAAGCCAGGCTTGATTGATTTTAAAGCAGCTCTATAGAATTGAAGATTAGGCTGAAGCATTGGATGGACACTAACCTTTGGTCACTACCGTTGTTCCGGCCCATGGCGATCCCACCGCTGCCCCCACTACCCCCTCCACTGCTGCCGTCCAGCTTGCTCAGGTAATTCTGGGCCTTGAGACGGGCTTTGGCCTGGTCACTCTGGAATGTTGCCACCTCACGGATCTTCTGCATGGCCTCAAGGTGCTTCTTGCCAGTCATGTGAGTCTGGTACACCTGGTAGAGAGATGGCAGACATGGCATAAGACAAGATAGTTGGATGTGCTGATGGACAAAGGCAAAAGCCCGGAGTCGATTTCACGAAGCCTCACGATCGATCGTAACTCGAGTTTATACGAAGGATAACCCATCGTATCCTACTTAGGACTGCAATGCATCATAAGTCCTACAATTGATAATAAGTTAAGATGAGTTTAGTGAAATCGACCCCTGGACTGTGACCGACCAAATGACCTCGTCCTCTAACCAACCACACATCAGAAGGCTTCTGCATTAGGTCTCTCGACCACCATAACAAGCAAGTTTGAGAATGAAAGCTCTTTTTTTGTTTATTTAAAGCCTTGCTGGCCTTTTAGTCGTTGACTTTATGTCTCACGCATGAGTAGCTGTGAGAGAGAGAAACTTTGAAAGCTGCCAATATAGGGCTGGATAGCTCAGTTAGTATAGAGCACCGGTACGGTATTTAGGAGAATCACAGATTTTAATCCCGCTCCAGTCAATAGTTAGTAAGCTGGGAATCCGGGGTTGGTAAATTTACCTTGATGTTACGGCAAGTGACGCTGCAGACGTGACAGAACCACGACGAGTCGTTCTCGGCTTCGCTGGCTGCGCTGGTCTTTTGCTGAGAAATCTGCAGAGAAACGAGACACAACGGAAAACAACAGCATTACCTCAACTGCTACCACTCTGCATTTAAAATGCCGGGTTGTTTCAAAATTCACACTCAATAAGACTTAAAGCTATGCATGGTGGAAGCACTAAACAAAGGTAGGTTTGCGGTGACACCATGTAATCTCTTTAAGAAGCCTGTTGTTTTAACTAGGTTTTGTAATAATCAAAGACCCTAATGGGTGTCTCTTGTTAGCCTAGGGAAGGCAGTGTGTTTTGATTTGACAAGAGCTACCTACCGGTGTGCTAGTTGCTGATGGTCGGGAGCTCTGCATTGGGCGTTTCCTAGCAGGCCCGCCATCATCCACAACCGCTCGACCTCTAGACTGCTGCCTGATGGTGACCTGGAGGTCGTCTACGGGACGCCCGATACTGGTTGCTATAGATACAGACACAGGAATAATACCCGTAACATGTGAGCACCGACTAACCGTTGGTTGACAAAAATTTTGAAAAGGACTTCGTAGACTGAGAAGAACAAATCAGGGACGTGTTTTATAAGAGAAAAGGCGGTGAGACTTGAAATCCTACATTTCGAAGGAAAAAGAAAGCATTATTTTTTATCATCTTTTTGGGATTGTGTAGGCTGTTCCAAGAACTGGGGAAGGAAAAGGCCTTATCCAGCTTACAACTCATGCTTGTGAAGAAACAGAAGGAATATAAACGTATGAAAGTTCAGGCTGTGCGTGGTAGAGATTCGGAGGGTAAGGTTTGCAGTGATGGGTTAGTTGTCTTGAGGATGTGTCTGTAAGATGTACTCACGTCCAGTTTCGTCATCCGTGGGTCTGGCCGGATCGTAAATCTCCGAGCTGCCTCTCTTCCGCGCCTTGTCCTGTCCCCGGTTGTCGCTGCGGCCGTTGCCGCGACGCTCTCTGTTCTCCATCCCTAAACCTCCTCCGCCTCCTCCTCCAGGTCCCCTCCCGCCTCCAGCCCTTCCTCCTCTCCCATCACGCATCCCGCTGCCTGGTCTGACACTGCTCCCAGGACGCCGGTCCGGGGGCCCTCCCATAAGCGGGTAGCCTCTGCCATGCTGCTGTCGGTCTTGCTGCTGCTGCTGTTGTTGGTACTGTGGCGGCTGCCGAAACTGCTGCTGATGCTGCTGCTGCTGCTGTTGGTGATGATGCTGCTGCTGATGCTGGTGCTGCTGCTGCTGCCGGTGCGGCTGCTGGTGCTCGTTGTTATCATATCTGCCTTGCCGCTGAAAACCTTAATACAGCAAAAATTGGTGCATTTTAGTATGCCAAAGTGTACATCCACACCCCAAAATAGAATAGCATACACAAAATGGTTGACCCTGCTCATCAAGTCTTCAAAGTAACCGTAAGACCAACTCAGCTACCCTCGGATACAAGATAGTCTGGACAAAAGACTGAATCAGACAAAACAACCGACTCGACACATAGCTGCTCATGGGATGGAGCAAAGGAATTAGTAGCAAAGCGTCTCGCTCAAGGACACAAACCGCAATCCGAGAAACTTATACTACACGACCAGGCACTGAGGAGCCAGTTCAGGTCTGGGCTTTGCCTGGGGTCTTAGGCTTCTGTAATCCCTAGCCCTATGCTATCAACATCAAGCAAGATTATTAACATGATAAACCGTACCTTGTCGTGGGTGCTGCTGGTCTCCACGTTCTGCATCGGCGGCAGACAGCATGGCCTGCTGTAGTCGTACTTTGGCCGCCACCAGCTCATCGATGTCGCTGTCTATCTGCCCGAGCATGTCTTGCTTGTTGTTGCCGCCTCGGAAGCCAACGGGCGGACTTGGTAGCAGCCCTCCACCCCGACTTGAGCCAGGAATCGAGCCACGATTTGGGCCGTACGCAGGAGGGCTTCTCATGCTAGGGTCATTCCTGGCAAAGGGAGAAGATGAGAGATTTATCAATTCAACATAAAAATATAAATGGCTTGAATATATAATAATATCAAATTATTAAATTCTACGTACAAAAACGAACATTACTGAAGCCAACTAAATTGACTTGATTTTTGTCTTAAAATAATGAATTTGAGCAGATTTTTGACAGTTAATCTGAAAATATTTGTCACTATGTGTTTAACTGAAAAAACTTTAATCAAATGGGAAAATGGCTAAGAAATTATTGTGCCATACATTTCTTATCTTAAAAGCGGAAAAATTTGTGTTTTTCAAAATTCAAGCAAGTTTTACAGAATTTCAGGACAGAAAGTAGACCCCCATTTGGTGACAGATTTGATTGTCCGGGGTTGTTTGTTAGGAACAGCCACGGGTGTTTACCCAAATCAAGAACGGGATTGGCATGGCTTTAGGGCCATCACATTACAAAGGATCACCCATCGTATCCTACGTAGGACTGCAATGCATCATAAGTCCTACAACTGAGAGTAAGTTACGATGAGTTTGGTGAAATCGACCCCAGGTCTGGTACCAACCTCAGTTTGCCACTCATGTCCAAGAGGCTCGGCCTATTGACGCTGCTGCTTGGCGAACCCCACCCAGCATGTCCAGATGACGGCTGTCGCATGTTCATGTTGGGCCTTCCTTGGCTGTTCTGCAGCAGTCGCTGCTGTTCCTGTTGCTGCCGGTACATGCTGCCGCTGCAACTTGCCAAATTCTGCAAACAAATATCAATCATATAGTGATGGTAGGAATGTAGGTCAAATGACAGTTTTGTGACAAATCACCGTCTTAAAAGAAAATGGGGTTCCTGAAGTTTAGTACACTCAAGTTAGGTTTAGTACACTCAGGTTAGCTGGTTCCCAGCTTCTACTCACCTAGAATTTAGGAACCCCCCAAAAATGGGGAAGACAATAAAATTAAAATGGCAGTGGGCCTGTATATTTTTTATTTTAATTTGCCGGGACCGTCATTCTTCTGATTGGCCAATTCTCGATACGTCATGCCAGTATTCCTATTCTTAAAGATATTTTGCCGAAGGAAGGCCAACATTCTGATAGTAATAATGCAAATTGGCCAATCAGAATAAGGGAACGGCAAAATTAAATAGTGTTTGCAGGATCAGAATGCCGGTGCCTGCAAAAAATTCACTGCCTTAAAAAAAAAATTTCCTGCAATTTATTGTCAGAACATCAGAAGGCATATTTGGCATAATTATTCCCAAATACAATCCAATATGTCATCTTTCTACATCCACGAACGGTATAACTTTTTTAAAGGAGTAATCAAAGCGAACATACCTGAAAAATATGCTGCAAAAACGCTTCAGAATTCACCAACTCGATCGCGTCTTGTTAAAAAGCCAGTGAGCAGTGCACGTCAGAATTAAAATAGTCTGACACCCTGCACCATGTCAAAGAAATCTCCATCAAGTTATCATTTGATAACACTAGGGACAAGGCAAGAAAGAGGGAATGTAGTAGTGCGCCCCCATACGACCCATTTTGGTCAATCCACCCACGTGGATCAAACCATGTGAGGGCGCACTACTACTAATGACTGGATCAACTTTTAACTTTGGGTGCATTCGTTTAGCTAACACGGGTCAGCCCTTACTGGGAATGGTCGTGCTATACTGCACAAAACAAGCAAGAGAATGGGGGGGGGATGAGGTTGACTGGTGTCGACCCGTGTAATACTAGCTAAACGAATGCACCCTTTAAATACGGCCTCGGAGAATTATTTATGACATGAACATTGATTTATTGTGGGAAACTAAAATGACATCGAAAATATCAAATTCCCCTTTATTCTTAAGAGATTCACACAAACAAGCGCAAATTTCCTACCACCCAACTAAGACAAATTATTACCAGTAATAAACTGCTGCAAACTGCTCATCCGCCCAAAAAATGACTTTAAATTAGTTATAAAATGCTTGGAAGTTAATTAGGAGGGCCTGATTTTTCGATCCTAGCAGGATCTTTCTCATTGAAGGCTTTTTAGCCTTCGAAGCATGATATTTCTCAAAGGAGTTTTAGCTAGCCTTTGATAAAGATCCTGCTAGGATCAAAACGTCAGGCCCTCCAAACTCCAAGCAAGAGAGAAATCATCTGTAATTGTTCTGATTTTTCAAAAATGTAAACTTAATTTAGAAGCAATTCATCATGACTTAAAAAAAAAAAACTGGCCATCCAAAAATTATATTAGAGAAAAGGGCCATATGGTAATTTGTCATGATGATGTGAAAGGATATTCCTTTAGAATCTAATAATTTGACCTAATTATATTATCATGTGTCCTGTTGGTAGTAGTTATCATGACTTTTGAAGTCAAAATGAAAAATGAAACTAACTATACAAATTTTGATCATGAAAACTTGAGAGTTGCTATAAAACCACAAAATGGCAATCCATATTTCAAAATTTTCAATTATTTGATTTGATTGATTAATTAATTTCTTTTAAACAGATATCAAAGGTCCAACGATACATACAAATCAAACAAGGACAAAATATACTTCAAGGACAAGCAAAACACTGATTTTTATCAGAATGCTCCGAGTTCTTTTATTACCATAAGAATCAACCTGATAATACCCAAAAACGAGGACAAAATATGTATACCCACATTTACATTGAGTGTGCATTGACAGTATCACACCATTAGTATAGTGAATTTAGAGAAAACAATTGAAAATGATTAGGAGGAGAATTTAAAGGGGAGGAGCCTCAGACAGGGAAGGGGGTGAAGAAGTGCTTAAAAGGGAAGGGGGATGGATGGAGAATATGCTTAGAAGGGGAGGGGCTTGAAAAAGGGTGGGGCTTTGAAAGGGCTTGATGCTTAAATATTAAAAGGACACATGTTGGCAATGGTTAAAACAAATGATATAAGGTTAATTAGATTGCGACCCAAGTTTGATGCAGAGATTGGGAGGCGGGGCCAGCAGGGCGGGGTCAAGGGTCAGGAGGGCGGGGCTAGGAGGGCGTGGTCATGAGGGTGAGAGATAGGGCCAAGAGGGTGGAAGGTGAAACAGGACTGGGAGGTCAGGGCCAGGAGGGTGGGGTCAGAAGGGCGGGGTCAGGAGGGCAGGGCCATAAGGGCGGGGTCTGGAAAGTGAGGTGGGGCTAGGATTCTTTTAGTATAGCCACACCTGTTTCCCTGTCTTCAAATCCAGCCGTTGTACCAGAAGTAAAACATATATAATGTATACCCATATACCTTTATAAAAACCTTATAAACGGTACATATTTTGTACAGCACAAAATGTTCCTTAGCAAAGATTGTATTCAAAAGTCAGAGAGGCCATGTAGATTTCTTGTTGGTTTTCATTTGAATGAAATTATCACAAATTTATGGGTAGAATCTTTCATGAAGGTAGATAGTACTTAAAATTAGCAGGTCATCTGCATAATTTTATACGATTACAAGATTTATGCACCTGATTAATTAAACCTTTCACATGAATTCAAGAAGGCAATGCAGTGTGGCATAAACAATCAAGCCTACATTGTACACAATTCCCCTGCTGCCCAACCCAACCCTATCCCAACCTCAAACCCCTCACCCAAAGGTTATCAAAATAACTTGGAAAGAAATAATGTACTGCTGGCAGGAAAATTTATTGTTTTAACAGCCTTCAAGTACCATTTTAGGAAAAGGTCATAAGATTTGCCCAGATCCCTATGGGGAGGTAGCTAATTGTATGTTGGATTACAACACTCAATTAACCTCGCATTATTTGTTAGAACTATTATCCTTAAATTACTTGAAATGAGAAAAAATATTCATCTCACACTGAATACAGAAAGAGAGTCTTTTTTATGAATTTTCTCTCAGCCCACAAGCTCCCCAAAATTCAGATTCTCTGAATTTTGTCAATGGGGGCAGCAGACAAATTTGTGTGATTTTGTGACGTCAGATATGGGAGCCTTTTCTTTTGAACAAAAGGCTCCCATATCTCACGTCACGAAATCACACATATTTGTCTGCTGCCCTCATTGACGAAATTCAGAGAATTTGAATTTTGGGAAGCTTGCAGGTTGAGCATGTTGAGAGAAAAAAATCATCCAAAAAGACTCTCTGTGTTCAGTGTGATATAAGTAGTTGTTTTTCTCAAGTAATTTTAAGGATTTAAGTTCTAACAAATAAATCGCCGGTTCAAATCCCACTCCAGTCAATTTTTCTTTGTTCACTTTTAAATAAAGCAAGGTTTGTTGAGTGTTGAACATCCTCTTTAAATTATGTTGTACATGGGCAGGAGATGGATGTGGATTGTTTATATGACAGTTTTTGGATAACATAGTTTGGTGACGGACAAGACCCTCACAAAAATGTAAGCTTGCGGCAAGCTTGCGGCAAGCTCGTAATTAGATTGCCGCAAGCTTAACAGGCTTGCGGCAAGCTTGTATGAGACTGCGCTTTTGCACGCAATCTACTCGCAAGCAAAATACACGCTTGCAAGCTTGCTGCAAGCTTGCAGCAAGCTTGCAGTAAGCGTGCAAGGCTTGTATGGGAATGATGCAAGCTTGCCCAAATATTCTGGAGCTTGCAGCAAGCTTGCACAAGCTTGCGTCAAGCTTGCACATGAAACGGTAAGCTTGCAGGAAGCTTGGGCATAAATGTGCAAGCTTGCGCGTGAATTTGCAAGCTTGCGGCAAGCTTGCACATGAAACGGTTAGCTTGCAGGAAGTTTGCGCATAAATGTGCAAGCTTGCGCATGAATTTGCAAGCTTGCGGCAAGCTTACACATGAAACAGTTAGCTTGCAGGAAGCTTGCACATAAATGTGCAAGCTTGCGCACGAATTTGCAAGCTTGCATGATGCTTGCATATATGCATCTAGTAAGCTTGCAGCAAGCTTGCACATAAATTTGCAATATTGTGATGAGCTTGCAAAAGTACTTCCAATATTACATGTGCATAAGCTTATGAACATATACATGTACTTGTAAAGATATGTTACATATTTTGAGTGGTAATAGCTAGACCATGCTCCAACCATGCAGGCAGAATTATCAAACACCCCTTTTTGTTTAATTACTTTGATAATGAATTAAGTTTGATTTTGAAAGTTTTCCCAGACAAAAAAAGCAAGGAGTTAAAATTAAAAAGCAGGATTTGGTTCATTCAAGTTTAGATATGATCAACCTGGCCACTTAATTAATCAAGAGTTCTGCTTATTTTCTTCCTGTTCAACCTGGCACTTAAGTTTTTAACACCATCAATTAGAGCCCTGCAAACATGCACAGAAATAATTAGTGCCAATGAAAAGTTAAGTTAATGTATTTTGAAAAGTGTCCCAAATTCTTATGTCACAGGATTTAAAGAAAATTGTTTAAGCTACACATAATTTACTGATCTGTATATGGAGGAAGGCAAGTCACTGCAGCATGTCAGGCTGCATAAAGCAAGGGTTCAGTATTACAATATATAATTCATGATTTGCCCAACCTTTGGATGACCTGTTTTTTGTGTGTTTTAAATTGCCAAGTGCCTTGTTATTGTATTCAACACTATTTATTATTAGTTAGGATTATTAGTCATTCATTTATAGGCTTTGTATTATTTTTGAAGATTTTTCCTTTAGGTCTTTCATTGAAAGAGCTTGCTCAGGTCATATGCATATTCATTGTTTTAGCCAGGACAGTGTTTTCTTCCCATAGACCTGTGCACAAGAGGATTAGACAGTTAATGTAAACAAACTTATCTTAGGAATGTCACAGGTGTCAAGTGACCACACTATGACCTCTGGTATGCCACATGTGTACAAGTAGCCATTTTGTCAGCACATGCCCAGTACACTGTTTATAACACAAAGTCAACGTTTTCTTCTTCCTAATTCACCCTGTTTGAGACCATTTAGAGACCACAATTTGGTAAGCTAACTTTTCTTTATATTTCTTTATTGTTTGATAGTAACTTTGATTATAGTTTTGGTCATGTTTTGACCATTATTTCAAGTGATTTTATCCATACTTTTGTTTGGATACTTTGTCTTTTAGTTTTTTATGTGTAAATGTATTATGGAAATTTGCATTTGTTATGTACACAAAGACAAGTTGTCTTATTGTTTTTCTCTTTTCTGTATTATTATATTACAGATAGTTATCTGAATCACATGTGCCACTACAGTCAAGTGACTCCCTGTTTCGTCATTCGGTGGTACATTGGTTGAGAATGGAGGCCTACATCTTTTTGAAAGGACCTTTCTGTGGACGTGGGTGTATGTAACTAGTCAACACAGAAGTTCGTCGGACCAAAAGTCCTCGACCCACAGTCATCGCAGTCATGGCAGTTCCATTACTTTGATGAGTAGCTTGGCAAGACAGAAGAAGCTGGAGCTAGCCAAGTAAGAGGCACAGCTGAAGCAAGTGAAGCTAGAGGAGTTGCAGGAGACCACCAAGGTTGAAGCAATGAGGATAGAGAGGTATAAAAAGCTGGAATAACTACAGCTCGAGAAGCAACTGGCTGAGACACGAGCAGTAATGTATAGGCAATAGATGCAGAAACGTCAGATGACAACACTTCTGTGACATCGCACTCAACAGATATCACCGCCAACAAGAGTGAACACATGCAGATATTTCTCAACTCACAAGATCTAAGAGATTTCTCTGATTTTCTGGAGAAAGTCCATGCAGCACTAGCCACCATACCTACATGTAGTCTTGGGAGTGCTCGACTTTGCCAGCGAGAACGCAACACCTTATCGAGAAGTTGCCATTCAATCTTGAGACCAAATGGCTGGACAATATTGACTTCTGGAGGCAGCTACCATGGCCAGGACGCCTACCCCCCATTCACAGAGTTTGTGAGGTTCATAAAGGTAGCGACAGACAGGGCCAACATCCCAGAACTACAGTGCATCGTGATCAATCGAGGCCAGGATAAGCAGTGCCCCAGTGTCCCAACGAAGCAAGGCAAAGGCCAGACCAGAAGTTCCTTACACTACAACGAGTCGCGATGAGAAGTCCAAAGAGGTACAGAGTGACAGAGCAAGAAGCAAAACAAGTTTATATGAAAGTTCATGCTTGCTTTGCAAGAAGAACCACCAATATAGATAATTGTGAGCACTTATTGTGCAGGTTTTTTATATACCTGCTGTGTACAAAAGTTCAGTACAAAAGTACAAACAATTTCAGCGTTTTCCTTGGTGTTCTTAGATTTTTTGTTCGTGTGGCCACTCATATCCCTGTAAATGTGAACAAGTGCTTCAATAAATTTGTTGAAAACTTTATTATAATAAAATTGCCCAGAGTTTCATTGCAGTTAAAATCTTTATAGAGTATTTTCTCCACCTGTTTATGGCCCTGCAAGTTATGTATGATGTTGAGGTAAGCTTGCCTGCATGCTTGCTGCAAGCTTGTCGCAAGCATGTCGCAAGCTTGTCGCAAGCATGTCGCAAGCTTGTCGCAGGCTTGTCGCAAGCTTGCCGCAAGCATGTCGCAAGCTTGTCGCATGCTTGCCGCAAGCTTGCCTGCATGCTTGCCGCAAGCTTGTCGCAGGCTTGCCGCAAGCTTGTCGCAGGCTTGCCGCAAGCTTGTCGCAGGCTTGCCGCAAGCTTGTCGCAGGCTTGCCGCAAGCTTGCGGTAAGCTTGCCCTAATTTACATATTTGAAACCGTGCAAGGTTGCGCGCAACCTTGCGCGCAAGCTTGCGGCAAGCTTGCGGCAAGCTTGCAGACAAGGTTGCGGCAAGCTTGCAGACAAGCTTGCGTGCAAGCTTGCACGCAAGCTTGCGGCAAGCTTACATATATTTTCGTAAGGGGATTAAACTAATCAGTGCGGGCTGGAACCTGTTTAGAGGAGGCCTTATTTCTTCTTCTGCTTTTTCCCTATGCTTGTTGAAAGACACTGATAATAAACAATGATACAGGCAGGTCCACTGAAAATTGCTAGCTTACAGTTTTGGAAACTTTTGAACGTGCTTAATTTCACCGTGCAAACTGAATCAGTCCGTGCACCACCATTACATTATAAACTAAAATACATCTGTGTTTCTTTTACAAGATATTTAAAACAAAAATTTACATTTCCTTTTTGAAATTGAGATATTATGAATGTTACATTACATCAGTATTTCAAAAGCACTTTCTGATATTTGATAATTTATTTATTTATTTAACCAACAGTGTATGAATTTCTTTTGGTCGGTGCCATATTTGAAATACAATGGAATGTCACTATGACGGACATCGCTATACTGAATATCATCCTTGGCTCCTGTTTACAAAACATACTACACATTGTTTTTGTTTTTTAATGCTATAATAACAACAAAAGACTGCTATAACGGACAATGGGAGACTTTTGGAGAGTCGGTCTTGAGTCAACAGCGCACGCGCATGCACGCGCAATACAACGCACGCATGCTCACAATTGCGCAAGCATGGTTTGCGCGTGCGCTGTTGACTCAAGACCGACTCTCAAAAAGTCTCCCATTTCTGTGGATCCTGTAAGGCATATTCGTTATATAGCGACATTCCACTGTATATTAACTCCTTTGCATTCCGTGGACAACGTGAGATTGCACACAAATTGAGAAACACACAACTATAGAGAGCAAACCACTAAACCATTAAAAAATAATAACGGCAAAAAAAATCAGGATTGATCATTTGGAAAGACGTAGAAGCTGTCGCTTACAAATAAAGCAAAAATATTAAATACAGTTATCGATACGAGAAATAAACTGCAGCAAAAACTGCTACTCAACCCAAAATAATGACATGAAATATATTTCTAAAAATGCTTGGAGTAAGGAGGCCTGACGTTTCGATCCTAGCAGTAGCCTTTGAGAAAGATTATAATATCGCTTGAAGTACACATACGTCGTGCCAGCCATGCATGTAATGGTTTATAATTCTGCTTTTTTTTAAAATACAGTGGAGGATTTCAAGTCAGTACACAGAACTGATGCCATGAAAATGGCCATACCATTAGCTTATCAAGGCCAGCCAATTATCAATGATGGTTGACCAAGGTTTTTTGTGTGTGGAGAGAAAATATGCGGTCGGACTTTAATTATCTACATTTGTCAAGGAATTAAACATGCAGGCAGTCCTGTACATGTACACGTATACGCACCAAAGGATCACAATTCTCAAGTCAAATTCATTTTTCATACTCCGCAGAAATTCTCGAACCAACAAATAGGGCAAGATTTTTCAAAATTGCAAGGTTTTTAAGGTGATCACGATGAAATTTTTAACAAAAACACCAAATGGAACTTTAATAATATATATTTATAATATAATATAATATATAACTCTGATTTCAATAATTTATAAGGAATCTATATCATAAATTCATAATCTCATTGTGTATATGGTGTACCAAAATATTCAATATTTTTTTCTTTATGAATTCAATAATTTACAAACAATTATTCATAAGGGATTCAACCACCACCCATGTTATTCAAAATTTAAAATTTAAAATTTAAAATTTAAACATAGTAGTACTGTGTGTGCATATGAATGAATACATCATATATTTACATGAAGGACTTCAGACCTTCAAATTAATTTGTACAATAATCCTGAACCCTGTACAAAAAAGGAACCAAACAAAAACATAATATTTATCTATGTTTTAAAGGTACTATCATACTTTGGTAGCATACCGAAACATTATCTGCACAGATTTACCTATTAACTTACAGGGTATAAAGATGGTGATGGTAAAAACATACCGTTTAAATTTTTCAGCCTGAAATGCAGTATTCATCCAGAAAAGAGTAAAACCAATGATCAAAAACAATTTTGATCCTTTAGAGATAAAAAAATCACGGTGAAAAGATTTTAAAAATACCGTGGACGTTTTTCTGGGTTTTTTTTTCAAAAAGTGGGCATTGTATGGGACTGCACATTTCACAGATGACTGTTACCATATCTTTCTTGATATTTTTGCCCATGAATCCGTATTTCTTTGACAAAAACCAAAGTATGACAATACCTCTAAACTCTAACGGTAATAAATTAAAAACATAAAAACATATTTTAGAATGATGTACTGATCGCTACATGTATACATTTATAACAACCCAATTGGCTATTGAGAGTTACTAAAATCCTACGATTCTTCTCTGAAGCATGAAAAACAAATTGATTTATTTGTGACGGTCAAAATTGCAGGTATACCGTATGGCTAGACGCAATATTGTCTGCCGACGACGCCACGATCTTACGGCTGTTATTTACCCAGTGCATTACATTATTCATGCAAACCTGGTACATGTTGTAGCATGTAGCTTTTCAAGTCAACGCTAGGCCAAGTAAAAAAAAAAAAAAAAAGCAAAAGAGCAGTTAATCTTGGCCTATGCTAGGCCAAGTAAAAAAAGCAAAAGAACAGTAAATCGTACAGTTCATTGTAAAAAATTATATTTTATTAATTTTTTTGGTTCTTTTTTTTTTTTCTTAAAGATGCTAGTATTTCAATTCAAAATGGCTACCGGCTACAACTACAAGAAACTGCTACAAATGCTAACATTTAAAGTTTCTGTCCTCATTGACTCGGCAAATGTCTGAAACATCCGACAATGAAATCTATTCATTAAATTGTGCCAATGCTACTGAAAGACGATAAACTGAAAGTTTGAGACTAAACAATTGGATGATCAGGATAATTAACTGTTGTTTTTCATTACTTGACCTAATAATTCTGCCACCACTACTAACAATATCATTAAATGACGAGTATAATAATAAAATTTGTAAATTTTAAGGCTTTTTTTTAGTAATCTTTGAAGTCCCTTGAATGACAAACCTTAACATTTGACGATGATATGAAACCTCTATTGGTCCGATTTTAAATATATACATCATATATATTACACAATGGTGAGTTTTCACCTCGTTGTCGTGCTGATTTGGGCCACTGATTGTCCATTTTCACCCACAACTGACCAAATCTTTTTCCTACCATCATTATATGGTGTGAAATTCATTCTAACAAAAACAAAACTCCAAAATTATGCCAATTTACGAACCATGAAAAAAACCATACTTGGAATCGCTAACGTTTGTAAACCAAAACATTCTAATGAATAAATTAATAAATATTTCACTAATGATATCTTTCAAACACACATTACAGACTGCCCAAAAAACTATGATAATAGGCAATTTGGGACACCGCCAAATTGCCTTGATGCCTTAGGTCATTCCCAGCCTAGATGCCCAATTTGCAATTTCTAGTCACTCACAATCTCAGGATCAGTCGTAATAAAATGTAAAGTGGACGGCGCCACACAACAGCAAAAACTGAAATGTACCGCCGATACTAGAGAAAGAACGACTTTCCAAAGGGACACGAGACTTGGAGGTGCTGGCCCCCTCCCACACCTATTGAAGGCCAAAACAGTTCAGGAGAATTGGGCAAAGTGAGGCGACAGACGGTTGCCTTGGACTGGCTAGTGAGACCTGGAAGTCCCAGCCCCTGTTGCAATACATCCTCGATATGAAAGGCAAAGGCGGTCTGAGATTTGAAAGATCGACTGTCATTAATCTCCAAAAAGAAAGACTGCTTGCTACGATCCATATTCACAAACTTCAAAACCCAACACAGAATAATACCAGAACAAGAAAAAAACCAAGACGAAATAAATCCCAAACCCTGGCAAAATAAGGCTTAAAAAAATAAAACTCCAACAGGACCGCTTTTAATATGAAAGAGGTCATCTGTTGTGTATCCAAGAGCCCAGAGGCATGTGTTTTCAATCCAGTCCCATGCTGAATAGTTTTTGTTACTAGGCATGCTAGGTCATGTGAGTGTCTTCCATACTATGGGCTGAATGTCCGTCCTCTCTGTGTGAATGACCGGCGCCCTGTGGGTGATGGTAGTCGTCATGATGGCCGTCATGATGGCCGTGATCATGGCCGTGATCATGGCCGTGATCATGGCCGTGGTCGTGGCCGTGGTCGTGGCCGTGGTCGTGGCCGTGGTCGTGGTCGTGGTCGTGGTCATGGTCGTGGTCATGGTCGTGATCATGATCGCTCTGCTGGCGCTTGAGCATCAGCTCCTGCATGGCACGCAGCGTGTCGCTCTGGTACTTGTCCAGCGACGATTGGGAGCAGATTCCTGCCGATGACGTGGAGGCGCCGGCGTGCTGCTCCTCGGACACGGTGGGCAAGGCCGCCTCTTCTTCGCTCTCCAGGCTGCCCGAGCGGTCCATCCGAGCCTCCATCTTGTACATCTCCTCCTGGATGTGGGAGACGGCCTCACCCGTCTCGTAGCGGGCCTCCGACACGTGCTGTCGCAGCTTCTGCAGCAGTTGCCGCTGTTGCAGGCGGCGCTGGTGGTCGGGCGATCCCCGGGCAGCATTGCTCTGGCGACCGACAAGCTTTTGTACGACATCCTGCGACAACAACAACGACAGTAACCAAAATATCATCACCATGAGGCAATTTCATAAAATTTTGCAATTACAATTTACATCTGTGATGTAAACAATTTTGATATGCCAAACAAAAAACAACTTGAGAAGTTGTCCAACATTGAAGAATTTGAGGCTTTGCATAGTGACAATCGGTATGTGGATCGGTTTGCAGAAACACCATTAAAACAACATGTCTCAATCCTGATGATGACTATAGAGCAGGCTAGTCGAAAGATTGAGCCCTATTAACCAGAAGTGCGACGAACAGAAGTGCCAAAGTACAAACGAATATAACATGGTGTTCCCGCAAACCGATCCACATTACAAGAATTATCGCTGGTACATCTCATTCTGCTAAGCAAAACATTTGTGCTAAGCAATCTCTTTAGACGCCGGTCTTGACTAAACGACGTCCCATCCCTTGTCAAAAGCTGTCACATGTACAAACCATTATCCTTACGTTCCTACAGTATCCAACGATCGTTGAATCCCCCTACATGTGCATAATGCCGATAAGTGCATCTTCAAAAGCTAGACAGAGTAACATGATCCTTGTACTATGTGTATGTAAACAATCTTTTAATCAGGTTTTCACTGAATTGTCTGGGGACGGCATTCAGTTTGGTCGGACGACTAATCCACAAAACAGGATTGACGAAGACTGGTACCCAGCATGTCAAGAATACATGCAGACGTATCCAAGACATTTCGGAAAAACTGTGACCCAAGCATTTTTTTTAATCATCATTTTCTTGCTTTTGTTGTAAGGGCGCCCCTTTTATTAACTTTGGTTCTCATTTCTTGTTCACCTTGAGGGAGGGTCGGTCGGTCGAAAAAAAAGAAACGTTTGGTGGAAAAAAAACCTGGCTGAATACACAAAAACATACAGAAAATGATGTTCATTGTATTCACTGTAATCGCGTTTGAATATTTTTGTATTTTTTCAGTGATAAAAAGTATAAAATTGTAGGCCTATTGACAAAAAAAAGAAAAGAAAAGAATTCCCAGAATTTTTGGAGACAAATTTTGTCTCCAGAAATTCTGGGAATTCTTTTTTTGTTAATGTTTTTTTTATATTATGCCATTCTGACAGGGTCGGCGGCAAAAAAAAAAGGTTTTTTGTTTCTTTCGGTCGGAGCCCAAAATATGGGTCGGTCGGAAATGAGAACCACAGTATTAAAAAGGGGTGCCCTAATACGATTTTACACATCATTGAGAAATAAACACTTTATTTCTGTTTTATTTTTTTTACAAATCTGGTTTTCAAATAATAGGTCTTTGAACTATCAGATTTATAGGTCAACTTTTTATAACCATGGATACCACACACGTACTGCAGAAAAGCAATCAATTTTAACGAGAAGACTGGTTTTTAGTACAAGCTGTGACAAGTTGTGTTGGATGGGTTTCAAAATGATTTATTGGAAGTTAATCATAAAAATGGATATTTTTGCTGGCATATGATGAATCAATTCACAAATTGCACTGGGACTGAAATAAAAAACAAACAACCGCGGATCAGCATCAAAAATTGTGTTTATTTATTAAACTGGGGAAGGTACTCAATTTATTAAAATAGACGGATATTTGTTTGTTTGTCTGTCCGTTTGTCGGGCTATCTGTCTGTCTGTTTGTTTTGTTTGTTCCATTTGTTTAATTTGTTTTGTTTGTTTTTGTTTATTTTGTTTGTTTTTGTTTTTGTTCATTCTGTTTGTTCTGTTTTTGTCTGTCTATCTGTTGGGTGGGCTGACTTTTTGTGTGTTGGGGATGTTTGTGTGTTTATTTGGGTTTTTTTGACAGACAATATGGAAGCAATCCATTTCAGATTTAAAAGATTCAAAATAGACGTCATGCTTCTTGAAAATAGATATTATGGCAAAATTTTAGATGACACTAACCTCAAAATTTTAAAGTCAACCTACATGTATGATATCAGATTAATAACTACCGGTAATCACGTATCATGCTTTAACATGTACAGAGCCTTTATCATGTATTTACAATATAGGATTGCCATTTTCTGCTGACATTTGAAATTGTTCCAGAAAAATCACCGTCGGTAAAACAATTGGAACGTGGTGGCCCAATCAATTTCAAAAACTCAAACATTTACGGGTACAAATTATGAGCAGGTGCTTGATGACCCCATTGAGTTTCGAGAGAAATTTGGTTTTTAATTACAATCGTGATTAACCCGACAAGTATCGTTGACCAAGCTTGTTATCGCGAAATCACGAAGATAGTAACGGGTACAAATTATAAGCAGGTGCTTGATGACCCCATTGACCGGGGTTTCTGGAGAAAATTGGTTTTTTATTACCGCGGTACAATCATGAAACCCGGCACGTATAACCTTAATCGTTATCGCGAAATTGGCCGCTTGACCCCCATGGCTTGACTCGCATTCGATCGTTAAAAGATGAAAAGGTTATAGTCATCAACGGCGTCGAATCCCAAGAGAAATGAGGCTACGTCAGACGTGCTTGGCTGTGGCTTGGAAATGACACACGAGTCTATAGGAATCCGCTTCCCATGTTGGACAGCAAATGTGCAAAGCCAGATACTAGGGGCTATGGCTGCAGCTTCCGTAGAAGACAAGCATTAGCGTTTCGCACAGATGACGTCACACCATGCATGCACGCGCACACATACCCCCACTCACCACACGTTTGCATGGCCGGTTGCAATATGTTTGTCTGAGGTTCGGTGCTATTTTTAGCGCAAGTGCGCTGTGCTATTTTGCCGCGGACATCTAAGTAGTAACAATTTGAATAATGTATAGAATTATAGCCGTTCCTTCGAATCCATGCAACCCAAGCCTTTGGATCACCAGTCAAAACAATCTAGCTAGTATCCTTGCTTTTTGCGGCTCTGACCATTGGCCAATTACACAGAGCTGCTTATTAAGTTCACAATTTGCTTAAGCATGAAAAGTCTTCCTTGATCAAACTGGATTACCAACCAAATTTTCATACATGATGTTTACTGCTTTTGACTTGTATTTGGCCATCGTCTGCTGAGCAAGGAGTTTTGGCTGGCATGTACTGACCAATTAGGTTTTTGGTGCTTAAGCAAATTATGGTGCTTAAGCAGCTCTATGAAATTGGCCCCTGACCTATAGGAAGGTCTCCACGCTCTCATCAAATTCGAATTCCCTCACGCTTGATGATTAAAACATTACGCACGTACTGAACTGATGCCACATATGGAGGCTGCCTTCATAAAAGATTCATGCAGATGCACTATCTACAAAAGGTTGCTGTAAAACTGGAAACAATTCAGCGTGCAAATTTGTCATATTCGTATGTGGATCGGTTTGCGGGAACACCATGTGAGAATCGTTCGTACTTTCGCACTTCTATTTCGTTCGCACTTCTCGTAAGGTCTCAACGTTACGACTAGCCTCCTCTAGTCACAATCAGGCGACCTAGAGCAGCTAGTCAAAATGCTGAGACCTTACGAGAAGTGCGAACGAAATAGAAGTGTGAAAGTACAAAATATGATACTGTCTATCTGATGTTTGTGTGTTTGTTTGTTTGTTTTCCTCTGCACCTGAAACTTCTAGACACTTTCTATTCCAGGCGCGGTTCTAGAGCCAAAATTTTTGGGGGGCTAGAAGAGCCATTATTTTTTTGGGGGGCTAGAAGACCCAATATTTTGGGTTCTTCTAAAACTCGCTTCTGCTATGTCTTATTAGGGGTCGAAAAACATGCACATTATAGGCCACACAACGTTTTTTTAATGTAATTGGCGCTTAATAACTGAAAAAATCCAGTATTTTCAAGAATTTTTTTTTTCACTTGCATTTTTTTGGGGGGGCTAGACAAAATTTTGGGGGGGTTACAGCCCCCCCTAGCCCCCCCCCCCCCCCCCGTAGAACCGCGCCTGTTCTATTCTGAGGAAAGTTATGCTTTTAACGTTTCCTCTGCCGGCAAAACTGGGAAAAAGAAGGAAAAATTTTGACATTTTGAAGGAGAAAAATAACAAAATTCGCGGTCTTACTTTATACTCCCGGTTCCTTTTGCTCATTGTTTCGTCCGGTAGAGTATTTGCCCTAAATCTGTGAAGACAAACAAAAAGGCAAAGAAATCATAAATAACCAAGGAAACCAGGTAAAGTCCAAATCAACAAATAATTCAATTCACTGCAGAGTTTCATCAATAAAACAGACAATTAGAGAAATTAAAAACGTTGTTATCAACCCTAACCCTAACCCACAAGAGCTGTTTACCACAGGAGGAACTGGTTCATAAAGCACGCATTACCACAAAAACCACACTGTGGTGTATTGTGGTATTTGGGATACCACAATACACCACAGGAACCTTGTGGTAAACTGTGGTAAGCAGGTGAGTTAGGGTTAATACAAAAAATTAAGAAAACAGAAAAAAAAACCAGAAAAATTATGAAATACACATGTGTGTAAATGACGAATACTCAAAAAAAAAATGTACAAAACAGAAAAACAGAAAATAGGACGGCAAAAGAATGAAAAATAGGACAACAAACAGCAGGAAATTCAATACAAAAGCTGTCGAACATTCTATATCTTGTCACATCTCGGCCCCGGTAAACGGAATCCCGCCCGGTTCAATTACGCGAAACCGGCACAATAGATAGAGAGATACTGGCATCGCCGTTAAACGGTTCATATTGATGTCTTGCAACGCTACACCTAAAGACAGCTGGCAATATGCTCAAATTGGAGAACACTTCGCTAAAGAATCAATCCAGACAAATGGACAGACAGGAAACTCAAACTAGTCGGTGGAAAGTGAGCAGTAGGAAGGAAGCGAGAAACACACAAAGAAAAAGAGGAAAACTAGATATCCGTCATATTTCATTTTCTATCACATTTGTCAAAACTATTCATTTTTAATGATTCAATATTCTGTCATATTTGGTTTCCATACTAGTGTAAATAATTGAAAACAACATTTTTGTTGTCAGACAAAGGTATTTTGGAAAGCAAAAAGATGGACTTGACATATATGCAAAGAAGGTTAATTGTCAGAAAATGATAGTATTTGCCGCAAGATAGCCTACTCAGCCCAAAAAGTGAAGCATCATTCGGCCACCATTTTAGTCAACAATGGCGCTAGTGATATTATTAATGTCAAATTCAATTGTTGTAAAATGACGAACCTTTCACACAAACAATTATTATTATCATTACTAGGTCTATTTGTTATTATTTATTAGGCCAGAATCACACACCAAATGAAACAGTAAATTTGGCTTACTAAAATGGCCGCCTACGCGTACTTCATCTGGTTGCGCGTGATTTTGAAAGAGTAGCCTATCTTGTGCAGCTATAGGATCATTGTGCACAACCATGTTGCTCTATATACATGTGTATGCGTTGCTTGAGTTTACGCACATGATTGTGATAGAAATAGACATGTGCAAATTCCGAGCCGTAGCAAGATAATTTGAACACTAATGAAGTGTGATGTATAACCAATTTTATGTTTGTTGATTATTAAACGGGCATAATCATTGTCATAATGGATGTGGGGAGGAGAGGGGAAGAGGGGGGGGGGAGGTTGTGGTGATGTTCTCCGGCTGTTCCAGGGAAAGAATGATTTACAGTGAATTACATTGGATATACATCTGGCAAACATCAATCTGTGAATATCATAAATGTATACATGTACATGTAGTGTGCACACATACACTGTACATTTGCAGTGAGGACTTACTACAAATTGTAGAAAGTCGACGCACAGTACACGTTTAGAATTGAGGAAAAAAGTTTACACCAGTTAAAGGTACTACAGCACAGGATTGGTAACATACCCAAACAGAAATGTTCACAGATTTACCTGTAACTTTCAGGGTATGAAGATGGTGATGGTAGAAACATACCGTTAAAATATTTCTGCCTGAAATTGTGTATTTATCCAATAAATTAGTAAAACAAAGACCGAAAACAGTTTTGATCTCGGGGTAAGATCAAAACCTTTCTTTATGTTTTATAAGAAAAATTGAGTTGGTTTGTCGCAATTTTGTGACTTCGATGTGCGATTGAGCTCAAATTTTCACAGGTTTATTATTTCATGTTCCTGCTGGATCAGACAAAGTGTGAGTGCTGCTCTGTGACCTTTACCAAATATGTATTATACCTTTAAAGGCATAATAAAGGATAGGTAAAGGTGAAAGAACAGCTGCAGTCTGTTCATAATTTGGTTTGTGATGGAATAAAAACAAATCTGTGAAATTTTCAGCTCATGTTACCATCAGAAACTGAAGAAGACAGTGAAAAACTCACGATATTTTTAAATCTATTATCTCAAGTCATTTTTGACTCATTTCTGGATAAATAGGCCTACACATTTCAGCCGGAAATATTTTAACGGTATGTTTTTACCAGCATCATCTTTTATATCCTGAAATTTATACGTAAATCTGTGAACATTTCTGTTTCCAATTCTGTACTGTACCACAATACAATGGTACGATACATGGGTGAGTATGTATGCATCTCATTTAGGCCTTTCTAATGGAACTTATACAAACATTTGGGAGACTGGGTAAAGGTTATAGTCAATAGAATCGTGGCATCTGGCACTAAATAACTGAACAGCCTCATGGCTGCCCAGCGACTAGCTTTCTCCTGATGTCATGTAATACGCAGACCATGCATGTTAAAGGTATCATACTTTGGTGGCAAACCAAAACAGAAATCTTCACCGATTTACCTATAACTTACAGGGTATAAGATGGTGATGGTAGAAACATACCGTTGAAATTTTTCTACCTGAAATGCTGTATATATCCAGAGAAGAGTAAAACCAGTGACCAAAATTATTTTTGATCTTTTAAAGATAAAAAATAAAAGAGAAAAGACTTAAGAAATACTGTGACCATTTTCACTGTTTTCTCAAAAAGTGGGCACTGTATGGGACTGAAATTTTTACAGATGACTGTAAAAAATTGTTGCCCATGAATCTGCATTTCTTTGACAAAAACCAAAGTATGATATTACCTTTAATGCCATTGTTTTACAAGGGACTAAATCAGGTTTGTACGACCCGCTCGATGATCCGAATCCGCATTTTAATGGATTCCGCACTCGAGGTGAGATTGAAAGATATATGGCATAAATCTGACATTTAAGCAAGACAAATGAAGCGGGAGAAAAAAAATAAGGAAAAGAAAATAAAGTCTTCAAAAAAAAAGCATGTGAAATTTATTTCTGCCAAGTATTAAAAGGTTAATAGGGTTCCTTGCTCGAGCTACATGTATTTATAGAATACGCCCTTTATATCGACAGCTATAGTTACCCGGATGTTCGGACAAACTTCACAATGTTCACGTGTAATTAAATTGGGCAATGTGTGACTTGTTTGTCCGAACATCTGAATGTGGCATCACGAGTGCGGATCGAGCCCTATATCGATGATCTAAATGGACTAGTGTTATGCAGTAGTATTTCTATCAATAATAGAAAGTGCTTTCCCTGTTTCCCTGGTCACTCTGTCCCCCTTTGTTCTGATCCTCTCATCCATTTATGTGTATCTTTACTTGCATGTTCTTGTCCTCTTGTCATTTAGCCTTTGAGAAAGATCCTGCTATGATAGAAACGTCAGGGCCCAATTTCACTGCTACGTATGAAATCTATTTCATGGAATCCGTAAGCAACTCATTTTCGGTTAGCAAAGAATTTCTGGGGGACCGTGATTATTTTTTGCTAATGTACTATCATATGCATTCTGCAGAAAGGATCCTTACTTAGCGTTGTGAGAAAGATATCTCTGCAATGAAATACGTTAACCATAAGCAAAAAATCTGCTATCGTAAGCGAAGAATTTTCGCTAACCGTAACGGATTCCGTGAAATTGAGCCCTGGCCCAGGAAAGATAGGTTACTGTAACAGCTGCCCAAGGGCTTCGAGATAAGCGGATAAATGACACCAAACACCTATTCCACTACTAGTATACTCAACTTGAAGTACTCAATTCAGGCATCATAGCAAAACACAGGTTTGACATTCAATGAGTATTATACAGTATACCTCTGGCACTGTTACATTTCATAGTAAAAGCTCGATCAGCAAAGTATGACTTACCAAAATAACAAGAGCCAGCAATGTTGTGGAAATGCAACACCGAGAAAGATGTGTAAATCCCGCGTTATCCAGTGCAATTCAGGAAAGGTACCCAGGGCAATAATAATACGGTGTACGACGTACGGTACTACCAGCCACGGTATGATTTAATAATCCACCGGTGAGGAGCACAACAAGCAAACATGACACCACACATGTTCCGATCGTCCTGAATATATTGCAATTTTGGTTTGTTCAATACTCTTGAGGCGGCGTTACGGCATTTGGGAAGGCGGCGGTGGTGGGCTCAGGGCGTCGTCGGCAACGGTTACAACTTGACATATTGGCACGTCAACGTCGATAACAACAACAAGAGCCCATGATCGACTGCCTGGGTATGAATCTAGATGCATATAACACGTTTCCCTCTTTGAGCTTGCTCGCAACATGCAGGCTCTATACAACAGAGTCCCACACACACATGCATACACACACAGTCACTGACAAGTCACGAAGGTTATACTGCCTACCTACACGGTCCCGATACGGTCCTTATCTATATAGCTGCTCAGCGGACATAAAGGCTTCGTGGGCCACAGATGCTCGGCTGGCTGGCTCAGATTGAACCCACTGACCACAGCCGTTATTAAAACACACCAGATGACATGCCGTTCACGTCATCATCGTTCCCCGCGGATATATTAGAACGGCCCGAGCCTCAATTTTCAACCTCTGATTATTTATTTTTTTGTTTTCAGTTCTACACTGTATATTTCATGCTCCGATCACCGCCGGCACCAACCCGTGACACCTGCTCCGTTTGTTTTTTTTATTATTTATTTTCGAGACAATTACTGAGTATACAAGTTTCAGGGTATACGTCCTTTAAATTAGGCTCCAACGAGATCGGTCGTGTTCGCTCCACTTGGCTTGTCCCGCCCGCGCTTAAGATTTCTAATCATATGACCTGAAAAGGAGGACAGAGCTTGATCTAACCCAACATGTATCCCTGTGGAATATGATATTGAATCCATCTCGTCATGTTACATGGGGAAACTACTCATCCGTGAGCATGGTGGGATAAACTGTTTGGATTATGACT
Source organism: Astropecten irregularis (assembly GCA_963971285.1). NCBI lineage: Eukaryota > Metazoa > Echinodermata > Asteroidea > Paxillosida > Astropectinidae > Astropecten > Astropecten irregularis. The sequence goes on along the minus strand of OZ020260.1, from coordinate 13,073,813 downwards.
GTCATAATTGCATCGGGTTTTTTCCTGACAACGCGGCTAATTTTAGAACAGATATAAATAGTTCCAATAATATACAATGTACATTTAATTAGGGTTTAGCAATATACACGATTTATGTATACAGTACATGTATCATACGTGTACACACAGATAGGATGATACCAGTATATTTGCAAAAAACATAATGAGTTGGGTTTTTTACTGTGATGGATGGAGCACGGCTGTAAAATTATGGAGGTCAGAAATTGGTAGCTAGGAATACCGGACATAAACCAACTAATTTATGAAACGACTGCGGGATTACTGCGCTGCACTACAAGGATAAACATATCTGGTGCCTTGTGCAGACCGAGTACAATACGTTGAATACGTCTCCACAGGGAAATTCTAAATGTGAAATATAATGTAGGTCTCTACAAGGTTTCCACAAAAATGATATTTGGAATTAACTCAAAAAAGGAGGAATTTCTAAGGTATAATTATATCAATATAAAGTAATAAATTGCTGCAAACTGCTCAGCAGCCCAAATCGACCTAAAAATTATAAAATGCTTGGAGTAATAGGAGGGCCTGACATATTAATTTCGTCCCGAGAAGGATCTTCATCGAAGGCTAAATATATACTTATATCCATCGCAAAGAGAAGTAAATTTTATATTATAAGGGACGTTTGCTAGAAATTTCAACCCAGTTAAGTGTTTCTGGTTCAAATGGGAGCGATTTCAATTCTGCTCTTTGGCAGTTTGGAGAGTGCTCATCATTCAACACACAAGAACAAAGCCATGTCTCCACAAGGATACAAATAGCTAGCGCTCCGCACTAATGACGTCACAAAATTCCCGGATGTCAGACAAACATTGTCTCACACACGTAGTGTACATGCACGCGCACACATGGTTGCAATGTTTGTCTGAGATCCGGTGCTATTTTTAGCGCAAGTGCGGAGCGCTATTCCGGTAGTATGGTACATACGCACAGGTACATGTACAATACAATCTACATACATGTACATGGATCGTGCAAGGATGTACAATCTTTTACTCTGATGAAAAATAAGAAGTACGCTCCTAAGCCAACAAACAAGGCTGTGTCGGTGATGCCACCCACAAAAATAAAAAACAACCTTGACTGGGTGGTGACGTCACCCAGTGACACACACAGTACACACACGATCGATCTTCAAGTTCATTTAATAACGTCCCGGCCGACGTTACATCATTTCCATCTGAGATTAGTGGGGAGGGCCGGCAACGACGTCGGTTGAAAAAGGAAAAAACACTGATTGTTTCAAAATAAACAGCAAAACCCAGCTACTCGCATAATTATATTAAGCATTAAAGGTAAAATTTCATACTTTTGTAGCATACCAAAACAGAAATCTTCACGGATTTACCTATAGCCTAACATTACAGGGTATGAAGATGGTGATGGTAGAAACATACGTTTAAAATTGTTCTGCCTGAAATGCTGTATTTTTTAAGAGTACAACCAAAGACACAAAACAGTTTTGATCTCGGGGTGAGATCAAAACACCTGTGAATAGATAAATAGAAAATACTGTGAGCATTATTCACTGTTTCCTCAAAACGCGGGCATCGTATGGGACTGGGAATTTCACAGATGACGATCACTGTATCTTTCTTGTTATATATTTTTTTGCACATAAATCTGTGCAAGTATGAAGTTATACCTTTAATTAAAATTCATGCATCAGTATTCAAAATTAAGTTTAGCCATGCCATTAAATGGACTCCAACGACCCTTTAAGAAAATAAAACATCGTCGTGGTTTGTAAAACGTCTTGTGGTTTGTCAAACTAGTGGTGCACTAGCGTGGGATATGTACATTTCCACATACTGTATTTGAATTGAGAAACCACTGGCCATGCCAAAAGCCCCGCTGTGCACAAGTCAATTAGCTTTGCATTGTAGCTCTTTGCCGTACAGTATGTACATGCCTGCCTACCCGCATATATATACACACATGTGTGATTGTACATACACGCACGGTATATTTAAGTGCCGTGTGGGTAATACGAAATTGCGACGTAAATGGCCAGGATCATGCATTTCAGTGCATCAAGGGTATATACCAAGGTTACGCTCTATAGCACATGTTTTCGACGTATGGCGCTGGGCATCAATAGTTAAAAACCCCTTTTGGAGTAGATTGTGGGGATAGGGTGGGGAGGGGGAGGGGCTATTTTGTTCGTCGACGAGGCGGGCAGGCAAGCGAGATTGATTTACAATGCTGTAGTTGATTCCATTTGCAGTGTACTATGTTATCAAGCAAGGCAACATTATACAAAATGTAGGCCCTAGCGAATCATGAAAAAATCTCGTCTAAATTTGGAATATGCCACCGTCTGTGATGTTTTCAAAGGTTAGGGCGACCATAATACTTAGGAGACATTTGGAGATTGCCGTAATGTCCTAGGTACCTTTTAAAGACACTTTTTTATTGTTCACATTTTTATAGTAGACAGAGAATGCTCTCAATATGAACATATGTATGTCAATTTCAAGTTCATTGGTTTGGATAATATTTGTGCACAACCATATGGTAATATCACCCTTAAACACAATATGTATTACCACATAGTTTATACTATGTACATTAATAAGTAAACCTTTCTTCTGTCTTTGTTTTATTTTTCAAGCTTAGCTATTAATCATGCTTAATCCCTTTAAAAGGTAATATCATACTTTGGGTTTTGTAAAAGAAATACCTATAGATTTATGGGCAAAAATATCAAGCAGTATACAGTAAAAGTCATCTGTGAAATGTTCAGTTCCATACAATGCCCACTTTTTGAGAAAACAGTGAAAAACGGCCACAGTATTTCTTATATAAAGTCTTTTCTCTTTTATTTTTGATCTGGTTTTACTCTTTTCTGAATAAATACAGCATTTCAGGCAGACACATTTTAACAGCATGTTTCTACCATCACCACCTTTATACCCTAAGTTATAAGTAAATCTGTGAAGATTTATGTTTCGGTATGCTACCAAAGTATGATACTACCTTTAATGGTGTGCTAAGTATAATGTATGTACACTGCACACTGGGCATGCAAAATGTGCGTCTCTTTCCGAGACGGCTATCGCAGCTCCCTGGGGACTAAGATGCAGTAGACTAGCCTCGGGCCGTTATTTTAAATGCATGAATTGATAAGCAGGGTTTAATCAAGTACACATACATGTAGATCACTGTCTATGCACATCACATGGTATAGACCATATTCACTCCTGATGGGCGGAGAAGCGCGCAATTATATAGTGGCAAAGCGTCTTGCCTAAGGACATGTTATCCGCAGACTACGGTGGCGACAGAATGCAAACACGGAACCAGACAAGAAATGAGCAATAGATTTTTAATAAAGTGAATGCAAAAATGGGTTCAAAATCTTCTTCTCTACGCTAATTTGTTGTCTCGCTTTGATCTTGCCCACCTCTGACCCCTCTTTGTCTGACCACACCTACCCTCCAACCCCCACCCTCCCTGTTGTCCTGATCCTCTCATCCATTTATGTGTATACTTTACTTGCATGTTCTTGTCCTTTTGTCATTTAGCCTTCGATAAAGATCCTGCTAAGATCAAAATGCGTCAGGCCCTCCTAACTCCAAGCATCTTCAAATATTATTGATAATTTACAAGAATGTACAGTAATGTTCACATTTTTGTGGTAAACGTACATGTACATGTACATATATTTTGTAAATTTTTAAAATGAAATGAATTGAAATGGCTTGCCCAATAAAACAAACCACCATTGAAAATTCCATTTGATATTCATGATCAGCGAACAACAGCCAAAGAACAATCGCAAGTGATACACAACACACGGAAATTTGTTTGTTAATCCTGTTTTTACGAAGACAGAAATGTCATGCTTAGCGAAATTTTGTGCTGAGCAGCTCTATGAAATAGGCCCCTGGTCCGATCACACAGGCCTGCAAATGAGTGATGCGAGCTCATGTGTGTATTCTGGAGAGCCATCAGGCCACAAGGCGATGAGCAACGACCGTTATATATGGCGCCTTTTATAAAGAAGTTCAACGATTGATTGATTTGATCAAATGCGCATCGCCGCTCGCTTCAATTCCCGGCGGCGACCGGCCGTCCTAAAGATGGACACCAGACATTAAACCAGACCATGCAGACAGATCTTGAGCCGACGACTGAAAACTTAAGACTGGAGTCACAATACGACACCGATGATGATGTAGTCGGGTCATTTTGACTCCCTTATTCTGTTTTATATCTTAATTTGCTTCACCATGTTGTTTTTTTAATAGTATGAGGGACAGTAGATCTACGGATCATAGTCATTATTTTGCTTTTTAAAATAGCTCCTAGACCATCTGGAATAATTGTTTTGATGTTCATGGCAGTTTGTTCGGCTGAATACAGGTAAATAATAATAATAACCAAGGATGGGACCTTCAAAGGGAGACTTTCTCATTGGGTCGTGCACAAACTTTACTTACCTATTCCTAAACATCCTTCAAACCAATGAACTTGAAATTGACATATATGTTCATATTGAGCACATTCTCTGTCTTCTTTTAAATATGGACTGTAAAAATATGTCTTTAAAAGGCTCTGAAAACTTACGATAACGTGTCTCCCTAATGCTCTATTTTTAATTATAATACTAACAAGTACTCTTCTGATTTCTGCATAAATTTGGGTGACTGTGACAAAACCCCCTGAAACCCAGCTGAACCAATTTTTATAGACAAAGATTTTGGACTACAAGGAATAAAAAAAGCCCAATAATTTCAGACAATAACATTCTTTCTAGTTAAAAAAAAAAAAAATTGGGGCGACACAAATTCGTCACCCGAATGTTGCCTGTCGCCCTATAATCATAGCTTTTTTCTGTAAAAACTTTCACCCTAATATTGCGGAATTCAGTGAAATTATAATATCGCTATAAAATGGACATGGTACGTTTATAGAACAAAATTCCCACATCAGGGGTCGATTTCACCAAACTCATTGTAACTTATAAATCGTAGGACTTGTGATACCGGTACACTGCAGCCCTACGTAGGATAGAACCCCTACTATATGGGTTATCCTTTGTAACTCGACTTACGATCGATCGTAGTGCTTCGTGAAATTGACCCCAGAATCATGCACGTATACCTTTCTTAACTATTTTTAATAGTCTCCAAACCGATAAACTTGAAATTGATATTTTGTCTTTAAATGAACTATCATATTTTGGTAGCATACCAAAACAGAAATCTTCACAGATTTACTTATAACTTACAGGGTATAAAGATGGTGATGGTAGAAACATACCTCTAACATTTTCCTACCTAAAATGCTGAACTTATCCAGAAAAGAATAAAACCAATTAAACAATTTTGATCTTTTAAAGATCAAAACTAATGGTGAAAAGATTTTTAAAAATACTGTGGCCATTTTTCCCGTTTTCTAAAAATTAAAAGTTCTCCGTACAGATGACGGTTATTGTATCTTCCTTGATATTTGACAAAATATCAAAAATTTGACAAAAACCAAAGTATGAAATTACCTTTAATATTGGGAGCATTTATATTAAAAGAAAAACATGTACATGGCCTGCTACACATCGGCAGCATGACTGAATTAACATCAAAACCGTGTTTTAACGGCATACACCGCATCTAAGCAGGTGTGAAAATATCCCCCGCCTACATTTCCACATTCCGACAATGATGAATTACTAACGCACATGTATGCATGGTTGGCACGGTGATCCACCTGAACCAATTACCAGCCCCGAGTGTCAGAGTCAACGTTCCATTTATTATGCCTGTACGGCAAACTCTTGGCCGACAATTAAGGTGTTAAGGTAAACCGCGGCAAAGTGCAAACCAGGTCTGGCGTGAATTCTTTTCTATTTAAAGGTTTAATAATAAGAGTCACAGAACAGCACTCACACTTTGTCTAATCCAGCATGTACATAAAATGATAAACCTGTGAAAATTTGAGCTCAATCAGACATCTGAGTCACATGAAAATAGCGAAAACCCGACTCACTGCATCTTCCTTGATATTTGACAAAATATCCAAAATTTGACAAAAACCTAAAATTTGAGCTAATCCAGCATGTACATGAAATGATAAACCTGTGAAAATTTGAGCTCAATCAGACATCTGAGTCACGAGAAAATAGCAAAAACCCGACTCAGTTTATCTTACAAAACATAAAGAATGGTTTTGATCTTACCCCGAGATCAAAACTGTTTCGATCTTTGTTTGACTAATTTCTGGATAAATACACCATTTCAGGTGGAAATATTTTATAACGGTATATGTTTCTATACCCTGAAAGTTATATGTATTTTGTGAACATTTCTGTTTGGGTATGTTACCAATCCTATATACTGTACCTTTAAAGGAAATTTCGAACAGAATTGAATTTAGAAGAATTGCATTTGCTGATTATTTGGGACTCACAAGACAGCCGCATGATCTGGTGGGCTGTCGTCCCTGTGAAGTAGGGGGGAGGCGTGTGGGGAATGCTCCCCCGTCTGGGAAGGGGGGAGAAGTGTTGGAAATGACGGCTCTTCAGTAGAAGAGCTTCACCTCGTTTCATCTTGAGCGACTAGAGGAGTTTGGGGAAAGGATGTTTGCCATGCAGGGAGGTGGGAACGGCGTGCTAGAAAGCGGTCAAATTACCCTCACGGCAAAGAAGCCCTGTTAGATATCGGTTTTATAGTTGCTCCTTTGGGAGCTGTGAAAAAAAAAAGCGTGTGAATATTGTGGCGAATCGCCAGGGCATATAGTCCCGGGAATTGAAAAAGAGAGTAATGAATCGGGAGCAAGAACGAATATCGGTACATCAATCAAATATATACAGTATGGACCCAGAAAACATAGTACACGTATGCCTGCATAATATTAGTACACTAGTTGGCCTATGCATTTGTAGGGTGTGGTGTACAGTATGATGCAACGGACGTATCCAGTATCCAATGCCATAGGTTTACCACAGTTTACCATGGTTTACCACGGTTTACCGCAGTATCACTGACTTCATTAGTATGAGGACTGACAAGGCATGCAGTAACCAAGATTCAATGACTGTTACACATTGGCAATACCACGGGCTTACCATGGTTTACCATAGTTTACCATGGTTTACCAAAGTTTGGTTTACCATGGTTAACCACAGTTTACCATGGTTTACTACAGTATCACTGACTCCATTAGTTGTAAGACCAACCAGGCAGTGCACGTGCACTTCTACATGTACTGAGCATAACATCTAAATCATTGCAACAAATGCCACTTTTACAGATAACAAACACGGCGGGATCCACAAATATCATCCGTTATAGTAGATGTCCATTATAGCGATTTAAATAATATTCAGTATTTTTGTAGCCAAATGTTTGGTATCTAGAGGTGTTCCACCGTACCCCCATACCAGACATGGTGCCAGTCTATGTTCTAGCCACGCTGGTCAGCACCGGTCGGGGACATCCGGCACTCTGCCTTTCTGACCGGCACTCTAGATGAAAAACCATGTTGCCGGCCGTTGTTGAAAATCACAGAATATGCACAAGTTACAACATAAATGTTGGGTTTTTTTCACTGAAAGAACAGTAAGATTTTGACTTGGAGACAAATTTGGAAAGATAAATTGACCAGATCCCCAATAACAAAACAGAATATTGCTGACTTGTTCACGGCAGGTGACGCCGGCGCATGCTAGTACATAGTAGCATCCTTCACACGTACCAAGTCACAACCAATATAAAGCTGGGATACAGTATGACTGACATTGAAGCGCTTCATAACCTGCCTAGTCCTGCCAGTCAGACAAGGCCCAGTGTATATTCAGAGGAGAACAGGATACAGCCTCCAGTTCCAGTTGAACAGGACTGACAGGGACCAAGGAATTGAAAAAGGGATGCGAGTGTCGGTCTCCCCCATGGCCATATACATGTAGATCAAGACACTGAGAGACGCTAGCCGACCTGGCGACGAAGACGGCGTCCATCCCGCCAAACCAACAGCCTCTTAATCCACCAACTACCTAGAGGTTAATTTCCCCTCACAAAATAAAAAAATGCACTTAAGCGGAATCAGCATACCCCGTTGCAATAACATTCTTGTATCACTCATGGATCATACCCTAAAAACCCCTTCACCAACACCACACACATCTCTTGCATCGTTCATCGAGTTCGCACGGTTTGCTTTCCTTGTTTTCCCAATCTATTAGTGCCCCAAGTCTCCCGACTTCTGCCCTTTGTTATCTCCCGGGCCTGACCTCCCCCTCTTGATCGGGAGACGGACTAGAATCAATCATCTTTGGAGGCGATGGAGCTCGGTAGAGGAGAGGAGATGGGAGCCTACGGTTCCCTCCTAATGGACCCAAGCGTCTCCTGGGAGAGATCGTGCCACGATTTCCCTTCACCAATTAAAGTAATATTCACCCAGTCGTCCTGAGCCTAAAGTGGTTACATTAGGATAACATTTTTCTGCTTCCCTCCAAGAACACTAACAGGTAGGTAGCTAGGAGATGCTGCGTGGATGTACCGTGGCCTGTGGGGAAGATTTGATTCTTTCTCCCCAAGCCAAAAGTGCATCTGCACTCAGCAGTCAGCAACAAACCATGCAGTTAAAACTTAAAGGTAGTATCATACTTTGGTATTAATAAACAGAAATGTTCACAGATTTACGTATAACTTACAGGGTATAAAGATGGTAGTGGTAGAAACATACCTTTAAAATGTTTCTGCCTGAAATGGTGTATTTATCCAGAAATGAGTAAAACAACAACCGGAAATCTTTTTGATCTTTGAAAAGATCAAAATTAAAAGAGAAATTGACTTAAGAAATACTTTGGCTGTTTTTCACTGTTTTCTCAAAAAGTGGGCACCGTTTGGGACTGAAATTTTCACAGATGACTGTTACTGTATCTACCTTGATATTTTTGCCCATGAATCTGTATATATTTCTTTGACAAAAACCACAGTATGATATTACCTTTAAGCTAGCCAATAACAAACCTAGGACCAATTTCACGAAGACCTAACAATAACAACAATTCATCTAACTGCTTCATCAAAACAGGCCACTGATGGCCAGACTTCAATGCAATCTTCGCACTTGGCACCAAAAATATTTACACGAGCCTAATTGAGCGATTGGTACTGTTGCTGTAAGATGTGGACTGTAAAATCCATTACTTTATATCCTTTGCCGAAATTTGGCAAACAAAAATGTTTTGCAGGGTGGTCGACCTGGTATGGGGTCGATTCCACTTTTTTTTACTGAAAGAGAAAAGGGGCTTATGCCCCCTGGATCTGCCCCTGCTGCACTAACAACCATGTGCCATGTATACACATAAATGTACATGTAGCACATATCATCAACATGTACACGTGTGCACAAATCAGCCTCTGTATAATAAAACCGGGCAGACTACTGACAAAAACCCATACTACCATAGAGTATGATACTACAAACAAACACACACACATACATGTACACCCACATGTACATGTATGTGTGTTTTACATACATGTACCTCATCATATGTGGACTTTCCTTTGTTTTTATGTATTGACCAAATGGACATCTTTAAACCATTGGTATTTGAACTGTACCCATTTTTTCATAATGAAATTTTGACCGAATATCCCTTGAATTATTAACTTCAATTTGCGATGGATAAAGGCACATTGAAAATGTCTCCTTTTGGTATTTTCGTTGGCATCAAAACATTATGTGGACGTGTGCGAGTCCACATAACGTCTTGGGATCCTTGGGATTAAGTGGACGTCTTTTGTCGTGAGGTCCACAGTATATTATACACTACACATGACAGAAACACACGTGCTCGCACACTTTATCTTTTAATTCAAACCGCATATTTTCCACTCAAACAGGTTCTGGCCAAGCCATAACAAACTAGATATATTAAAAGCAAAGAGCAAGACTGCTTTTCTGCATGGCCAAGCATGATCAACCCTTATAAACCTAAACTCCAAAAAGACGACGGAGGGGCCGAAGGGCATTCTAATGCATTATTAAACTGTACACAGTACACACGGCACAAGCTCGGTGAAGCCTGAGTATTGCCATCGAGGGAGTAGAGTAGTACCATGGGAATCGGCAAGCGTGGAACTGTGGAGTCATCAAGCATTAATTGGCTATAGGGCCAGCGGCACTGGGGCACGCTCCTCCTAATATTCCATCCAAATGAATTAGTCATGTTGTCGTTTCAGCATTGGGGGTTTATAAATAGATCCCAGAATTAAGGGGGAGGGGGGTAAATAATGGGGACCCGTGGTCACAGAGCTAGCTGACGAGTGCAGATGCCATATCGCTAGGCCATCGAGCTAGCTGGGGTCAGCGGGGTGAATCGAATCCAATCCACCATGAATCCAATCCATCTGCACTATAGTAAGCAGGAGGTCGTGGGTTCGAATCCCACCTGAGCCAGCATGTGATTTTTTCACGTGCACTCACAAGCACTGAGTATACAGTGCTCATCCACGTCAGTGAAGGCCAAGCTTAATTTGCATATATATTATCTATTTCCCGACCAAAATCATTTAATATTCATGTTATCAAATTTTTGGCAATCGATCTCTCTCAAATATTCTTGAAAGCCCAAAATGAGCAAAATCTGGTGGTGGTGTATATATACGAAAACATCATGAATTGAAATGCAATTTAAACCCACCTAGGGCCGATTTCATGAAGCACTAAGATTGATCGTAAAGTGTGAATTGATCTTAATTGCTAAGCAAAGTGTGACGTCACAATACAAATCACTATGGTGATACTGACAACTCGTCTTAAGATTAATCTTAGTATTTGGTGAAATCCAGCCCTGGTATCAAAAAAATGTCTAGATACATAGGTCAATTAGCCATACCGAATCCCCACCCACAGTGACAGACAAACCGAGTGCCAACTAGGAATGGAATTGACAGGGCACAAAAACCAATTAGCGGAGTAATTGGTTATAGCTCCATGGTCAACTTGTGAGTCCCTGGATGCTTAGCTCAGTAATCCACAAGGATTAGAATGCAATTACATAGTGAAGTGTTGCACTGGACCAAATCTAATCTCCGAAGAAATTTGTCGCACAATCCAAGATGCATTTATCAGGTGTAAGTGGGTTACTTATTTTATTTTATTTTATTTTAACTTAGTTTTTACTTAGTTTATTGTAACTTAGTTCGTACATTGGTTTTTGCCAAAGAAATGCAGAATCATCGGCAAAATATCAAGGAAGATACAGTAACAGTCATCTGTGAAATTCCCAGTCCGAAACGGTGCCCAGATTTCTGTTTCGGTTTGCTACCAAAGTATGATGTAATTACCTTTAATTGGGAAGCGCCATCAAGTTTTTTTCCAACCATTACAAAAATCACAGAAATTTCCCTTCAATCCGGTACACGGACATGTGTTAATTTATGTAGAATGGTGACATGGGCTCACGTGTGTACATGTACATATGCACACTTTTGTACTGACTAAGGCATCAATGTTGTTACATGGGCGAGGACAAGGTGAAACTACAAACGTTTACGAAATGGAGGCTCTGGCTCCTTCTCAGGCTCTGGCTACATTTCTTGAATCCATTCTAAAATAACGGGTATCAAAATAGAGGCTTTTGGCTGCGGTTCGGAAGTAGATTCTCTGGTTTGAACTAAGGAAAACAGAGCTTCAGCTTCAATGAAAAACCACAACCTATATTTTCAGCATGGATGTCAGAGCCGGAGCCGGAGCCGGAGCCGGAGCCGGAGCCGGAGCCGGAGCCGGAGCCGGAGCCTGAGCCTGAGCCTGAGCCTGAGCCTGAGCCTGAGCCTGAGCCTCCATTTTGTAAACCTGATTAGTTGAATCATCTGGTCCTTGCTCTTATGGTCGATGCACGGACCTTCCTCCATGGTTCATGAATATCTCTCTAGTTTCCTGGCAGTGTGTATATAGGACCTGTCAAACACTGTACCAGTAAATTTTACATGTCCTACATGCATAGGCCCTATGGTTTACAGCACAGCAAGGATGGGTGACAGTTCACTGCATGCAAATTCAATCAATATACTGCCAAGAGAGTCTCGCCACTACTTGGAAGCGCAAGTTCCCGGGAAAATCAGAATCAACTGAACCAGCGACACTCTTCGTTTTCTCCGAAACGTTAATTCAGCGTCATTAGTCACACAAGCGGTTTGTCAGTGTGTGTTTCTGAGTAAGATAAATTCAGCTGCCGCACAGTCAATTTGCCAATACTGTCCGAGTAGCAAAGTCTGAGTCTACATTGTACATCCGAGTACATGCACAGCATCAACGAACAGTATAAAAAAGGTTACGTTTCACAAAGGTACTCTTCTCAGAAATTCTTGTTTCACAAACCTTGCAAATGACACTATTTAAAAGAAAAGGTTTTAAAAACCTTTAGGCCCCCCAAAATAATAGTTTTGCTTCGGGTTACCCTACTGACCCTATATTTTGGCTGCGACCATTAAAAATCTTATTGGGGAAAAATTGAAAAAATTTAAGCACTACACAAGCTTTCCTACTGATCTTTCAATTCTATTCTTTCATTTTTACAAGAGTTATCGCATCTTTTTTTGGTTTTGAAGTTTTGAGCTGTGAAATAATTTTGAGGAAATCTAGACTACACAATAATTGTCTCTAACACCATATCGCCTCTTAAGACACTTGCGTTAATTAAACACAGAATTCTATCACGTACGACCCCTCAGGCCAGGAGAGGTGAGACACAATCTTTTTCTGAGATTCTCTTTTTCAAATTCCTTTTTCAAATTCTTTTTGAAAAAGATGGGTCACTGCAAAATTTACGGAACAAATTAAATTATTGATTGTAAAAGGCACGAGAGGCGATGTAAAAAACAGGCCAATAGAAAATGAATTTAAACTGATGATCAAAAGGGAAGTCGGTTCTCAACGGTAATTTACTCTAGTTTCCGTGTGGGAAATTCACGACGTTGTCCATTTATATTTATACGTCTTCTTTTTAATCGTTTGCTGGCTCTCTTTCCCCTCACAAATTCGAAACTGAAAAACAAATAACCTCTCTCCTCCCATCCAAAAAAATTGTACCCTGACTTTTTGATAAAAATACCTTGTCACGATTTGATGTCCCCGATTTTTCCTCTTTTTTCTTTGAAAGAGCTGGCTTTTATCCGTGGGGAGTCAAGAAATCGGTCAAAGAAATTGATGGATTTTTCTCCGGGGAAGGTTTAACCCAGTTCCTTTTTTAGCTTCCATACTCGCAAGACAGACAAGGGTATAGGCCGGGAAATGAGGACACGTCCCAGAAAAAGGTATAGTACCTGGCTTATTTCTGTGAGACTCTCTCTTTTTGCGCTGACCTTGCGATTTTACAAAAAGTCTATAAAAAGGAAACAGGAAAAGTAGGAGCAAAATTGCATCACGTTTTATTTCTACGCACGGCCGTGAGGGATTTTAAAAGCCTTTTAAAAATGGAAGGTCACCAAATACAGCGTATAGATCTTAGGTTTGTGGCATTGAAATTGTGGACATTGCACTGTAATCAATAATGTATAAAGCACTGAATGGACTAATGGACACTAAGTAAATTGTATTTACATATAAAAAAAAAAGGCACTCAATACGTACGGATGTGCAATGCATTACAATTAATTACTAGATTATTACAAACATCAATTGGAAATATTATTCCGATGGGACGTAATGGAGGCAAGGTTTTCCTTGACGAAAATAATCGAATGACAATCATGATATTTTTTTCTGACTTTTGTTTTTGGGTTATTATTTTTTTTTTTTGAGAAGTTGGATCTTTATAAAACTAGATCAGCGAAGCCGTCATGCCTCGCTGCAGCCTTACGTGTATTACAAACATGATAGCAAATTAAACATATATCTTCTCCTCTTTCCTCACTTTCCATACTCCACCCCTTTTTAATTATTCATCGCTGTAATAGTACTTGCTGTACTTGTTGGCCAAAATAAATAGATTAGACTAGATTAGATTTATTCATTCATCACGCCACAGCAGGAAATTCCATTTCTTGATTTGCACTCAAAAGAAACAATTCACAATATACATGTACAATTAATTATTACATTGAACATATCCCTAAAAACTTGATAAAAGGACATCCACGGCAAAATAATAAAATTTTTACCTAAAAATAAAATAAAATATGATATGATAATAGAAAAGCACAATCTTCTCATAAAAAATATTATAATCAAATAATAATTTATTAAGTATTAGTTTTCTAGCTTGCATATTGTATTAAGGAGACAGGTTAGTGTCGAAAAGTTACATTTGGGAAACTTCGGTCAATTGGGAGACATTTTGTTGTTGGCTTTTTCCCAAATCCAAAGTCCAACGGAGAGAGGTGCTTTCAGTGGAGTGTGCAATGCCAGCAACTGGGTCAAATGAAGTCACGAGAGGGCGCAGTGGCACGATGGGGTCCGTTATCGAGCTTTACAGTCTTGGACCAAGACTAAGGCTGTCTATGCATTGTGCCCAATAATCATGTGACATCTAAATATAGAATGGGAAAATCCAGATTTTGTTTCGACATACACACCAACCTAGTACAAGCATTTTATGAGCACAGAGCATATATCAGTGTGTTGAAAAGCTATAGCAAGTGACATATTGGCAGAAACGGATATTTCTGAAGATCACACTACAAGTTGTCTCTATCAAAGTAAGTCTTATGAGCAGATTAGCAGCCAAAGTAAGGGTCCAAAATGAAACCATTTTCTAGCTGAAATCATAGCTGTATATTCACTGGAATTTACACTACAAAGTGCGACTAACTTTGAGCAAGTCTTTATTCCAGGAAGTACAGTTTGTATTCTACACTGGCAAGTTGTCTGTATAACTGACTACTTCTCCTGTTCTTTATTCTCAGGGTGATTTGTTCCAGAGTTACACAGAAGCTTCAGACCACAAGATGGCCACTGGCGGCACAGCTAGAGTCTTGAAGAAGATAAGTGCAAGTCTGGAATGCCCAATCTGCCTCGATCGCTTCAGGGAACCCAAACTACTGGACTGTTTCCACGATTTCTGCTTGGAATGTCTTCAGCAACTCGGTGAAAACCTAGGTACAGGAAAAACTCTATTGAAATGTCCTGTCTGCAGAAAAGAAACTGTGGTTGAAGATGTCCATAAACTTCCCAGTCACTTCACAATGAGCGCTCTGGTGGATGAGATTACATTGCAGGAACAACTACTAGGTCGGGGGTCAGAGATCAAATGTCAAGCCTGTGATGAGGACGACAATGCGGTGTCACAATGCATAACGTGTGATCATTATATCTGTCAAGAATGCCTTAAAACGCACAGACGTATGAAGTCCATGAAAGATCACACAATTTACTCACTGGCTCAGCTTCAATCTGGAGAGGTGAAATACAAGAGTAAATTCAGAGAGTATGTTCCAAAATGTGCCAAGCATCCTGACCAGAGCCTCAGTATCTACTGCAACTCATGTCAGCAGTTAACATGCATAACATGCTTCATTCTTGATCATAAGAAGCATTCGGGCATCGGCTTACCTGAGGCTCTGCAGGAATGCAAACAAGCAGTTGCAGACCTGACAGAACAAGTGGAAAAGAACAAGACCAGCACAAAAAGTTCCATCAGTCAAGTAGACAAGACCCAGAAGAAACTGGACATCAGGTACAAGGACACAGTCAGTAAAATATCCAAAAAGTCTGACAAAGAGATTGCCAAGATCAGAGAGGCAGAGCAGAAACTGAAGCAAGAAGCGACCAAAGTTTACCAAGAGCGACTCAAGAAAGTACAAACAGCTCAAGCCATCAACAAGGAGAACATGTCACAAACAGAACAGAAGATGGATGCACTGAATCAACTCATGAGCCAAGCCAGCTGCTCAGAAATGTTGGATCTCAAACCAAAACTCTTGCACAATCTCAAAGAACTCACTGAGAAGCAGTCAGCAAAGGTGGCTGACACTCTGTCATTCATGGACTTTGAAGAAGGTGAAGAGGAGTCACTAGGGAGACTAGTCCTAGAGGATGCAGAGCAAGATGGAAAAGCTGTCAGTACTGAGGGACCACCAAGACTTGGCAGATGGGAATTGAAGAAATCAGTCCACAAATTTGGACCACAGCAGAAAGAATTTAGGTGGGCACATAGAGTTGCATCATTCTCAGACAATGAAATCATTGTCACAGATGTTAACAATCAGCAAGTGATCATCAGTATCTTGTTGCAGAACGATGCTCAATCAACTACTCTGTCAAAACAGTTAGACCTTTTTGGTCTTACTGACCCATGTGATGTTGCAGTGAACAAGAATGATCAGCTCATTATCCTTGACAGATCCCATGTCAGGATCTTCAGCAGGGAATATGTTCCCATCCATCAGTTCAAACATGATGGAAGTGGGCAAAGGAAATTTGCATCAAGCCTTGCAGTGGATGACAACAATGTAATAGCAGTCGGTTACGGTGGAGACAAGATTGCTCTGCACAATCCAGATGGATCCCTCATCAAAAGACTGCATGTTGGAATGATCCGTAGCAATCTAACTATTAGTAAGCAAAATCTTATCTACCGGTATGTTGACAGGGAAGTAGACCAGTTAATGTCTGTGGACTACAATGGTCAGAAGGTGTTCTCAGTTGACATTAACAGCCTTGGCCTTGTTGGGCGCTCTACTGCTATTTGCAGTGACAACCATGGTGGTTTGTATGTTACTGAATGTAAATCTCCCTATGTTAGTAGTATTCACTCTTTCAGTCCTGATGGGGGGTACATTGGATGTGTTATCAAGGACTGTCCATCACATTCACTGGGCATCACATTCACACCAGCTGGTGATATGGTACTAGCTGCTGCAGAATGTGTTCATATCTATCACCGAGTGTAAATGAAGCAGCTACAATATACCAAGTCCAATCAGATCAAATACCAATCCAATCCCAGGGCTGGAAATAAACAGAGGCCAAGGAGGCCATGGCCTTCGCTGCCCTGGTTCTTGGCCTTGGTGCCCCTTCAAATGTTTCCATAGACATTATGATTTTCCAATGGAAGTGCCCCTTGCAATGGAAAATTGGCCTTGCCCTCACCAAGCCTTATTTCCAGCCCTGCAATCCCTAATGATACAAGAACACATACTGGTATGCAGAGCTTGAAATCAAAACTTACTGACTAGTGGCAGGGCAATACACCGATCCAGTAAGCCACGCCCACCATAGCAACAGCCAAGCAACAATGCACACGCGCATGCACACAAGGTGTCACTATGCGTTGCACACTCTCATCCACCAAAAGCACCTCTCTCCATTGGACTTTGGTTTTGAAAAAGGCCAAAAATGTACATTTCCTGTCAAACAGGGCATTGAGAATCAGAATGACAATGAAAATATAAACACTGCTTGACCATGGTTAAGAATAAAACACGGTTTTGTAGAAGAATTGCTTTGTACATACGAAACAAAAGTAAACTCAACAAAAAGTGTGTAGTAAAGAATACAAAATTTAAAACATTATGTCGGACAAAATGACAGCAATTTGTTGGACCTTAAATAATGCGTTGTGATTGGTCAATTTGTCAAGGGGCGTGGCCTACTGGATCGGTGTATTGTGTAGGAGGTAAGAGATATATATAGATAAGTTGATGGGTAAAGAATTTTATGATGAAAAGAAACCATGTTCAAATACTGTATTTCTGGAAATGAATGACATTGCAACACCATAAAAAGACAGACCTTTCTTGTTTCAAAGGAATAAAATCATCATCAAGGGTGACACTGTAAAAATTATGCAACAAGTCCGTGGATAATTGTGAGGAAATTAATTATAAGTAACAGAATATTATTCCATTTTCAGGCTTGCACAAACTTTCTAAATGTGTATTTGGAATATCACAATGTAGTGACGGTTACAGAGAAAACTTCTTGTTGGATGGCCAATATCTTCTGAACCTGATTAAAGTCCAGCCACTAAATCATGATACATGTTTCCATGAGCAAGACAAGTAGCAAGGAAAAAGATTGGAGAACTTATCTGGCGTGAATTTGATAATGCAGTGAAACAGAAAACAATTTCTCCTGCTAGTCCTAGAGGCAAAATCTGCTCAAGCATTATAAAGCATATTGTTACATTTTGTAAAATTTAAAGATTATATTGCCTGACAATAATTCAAACTATGAATTGCTGTGTAAATATTTGCTGAATAATTTGTGCATGTAATATAATATTTGATAGCTAATAATTAGGAACTTGTAGCAAAATCTTAATTGATGACTCACACTGATTATCAAACTATTGTCATTTTATGTATGAACTGTGCATCTTTACAGGGATTAATACTGGTATATGAGGGACAAGATAAGCAGGGCAGGAACTTTGCTCTTAAAAAGGCAAGGTTAATTTTGACCTTGCAAAGGGGCATTTCTAGGAGAGAAACTGATATGTCTGGTTGGATCTTTTGAAGGGGCACCATGGTAAAGGCAAGGGGGTAATGTTTGTTGCCTTGGTGAAGTGCCTGCTCTGGATCAGTGTGGGTTGACCACCCATGAAACATGTCTGAAGGGAAATGAACAAGGCTCCAAGTATATTTTACCAACTGTAATGATCGACCATTTGTAAACTAAATATAACTTCATATATTCTGTAAATAGGTAGACCACATCACTGATCAAGTTGTGGGTTTAATGGAAGAGAATCTTTACTAATCATGCATATTTTATAATGAACATACTTAAACCTACAAAGTTATTATCAAAATCGGTGTTGACACTTTGAAGAAAATGAACAACTGTTTGTGTGTAAATATTTGTATGTGACTTTGAGCATGATCCTGTACAGTTTAATTTTGATTACTGGAATCAAAATCAGCTGGTGTGATTTGTAAGCTTTTCAAATGCAGTGTTCGAGAATATAACAGCATTTTACAGGGAAACATCTCACAGAAAAAGTGGTACTAGAAATGTTAAAGGTAGTATCATATTTTGGTAAGAAACCAAAACAGAAATGTTCAATGGTATGAAGACGGTGGTGGTAGAAACATACCGTTACAATTGTTCCACCTGAAATGGTGTATTTATCCAGAAATTAGTAAAACACTGACCAAAAATCTTTTTGATCTTTTAAAAGATCAAAAATAAAAGAGAAAAGACTTAAGAAATACTGTGGCCGTTTTTCACTGTTTTCTCGAAAAGTGGGCACCGTATGGGACTGAAATTTTCACAGATAACTGTTGCTGTATCTGTCTTGATATTTTTGCCCATGAATCTGCATTTCTTTGATAAAAATTAAAGTATGATATTACCTTTAAATATTCAATTGTAAGCTTTTAGACCGAAACTAACACAAACAATGTTTCCGAGTTCAACAAATTCTGAAACCTTTCAAATTTTAAATCAAATTTGGTTTTCTACTTAAACCCTTGCCCTGAACTTCATTCAGATAAAAAGGCTACTTCATCTAATTCTTGGTAATTCACATCCCCTGAATTGATGTTGTTAATTGATCTACTTTTCTTACTCCTTTAAATCCTTGAACAGTAATATTTCAATGGCTTCTATTTTTAACTCACTCATTCTTTAACTGTGTTTTCGTATTTATATGTAAAGCCTATGGTGCTTTTTACCTCATTTTCATGGAGTATATTCACTTGTACATTCTTTAATCAAAATGATCTAAATGGTCACTGTTGTAGAAGATTTTGAACAATATTATGAAACTTCATACATTCTGCATCCTCTGATATAAACCTGATCTCATTGTCAATGGAAACAAATATCAAATATTGGCATGTTTATCAATGAGGGCTGCAACTTACCAAATAATTGATTAAGGGTTAACTACTTAAATCAGTTATTTAAATGGACGGTACTTTTGATAAAAATGAAAAGCACGAGTGCCACAATATCAATTGCAGGCCCAGGGAGCTGTGTGGCTAACCAATACAGACCATGACAGGCTTTGGCTTACGGCTCACACAAAATACTTCCCACCTTGATACAAAGCTTCACTACTGTTCAGACTAGTTATACCATGGATGAGGCACAATTGCCCTAACTGTTTGTCTGCATGTGCTGGTTTAAACTTTGACTGGTTACTTTGGTGACGGCGGATTGATGTAATGTGGCAAAAGCGCCTCAATAAATAAATATGAAAACAAAGATTCACACTATAAAAGTCAAACTTGTTATAATTCAGTAAGGATATCGTTAAGGAGAGAGAGAGTAGATTTTTCTGTTATTGCAATGTTTAAATATGTAATCACCTCGATCATTGCTAATTTGAATGTATCATTAGGAAGTCTTTCCATTTATTTCTATCGGATCTTTCTATTGGTGATGAATAAAAGTATGTACTTGTATTGTGGAAATTTTCCAAAACAGCTTACAATTCTTCTGAAGTCTGAAAAATACAAACACTGAATGCCATTTGGCTGATGATCGAGTGAAATTCTTCTCAGCTTTTGCAGAAATAAAAATAAAACTACAACAAAAGTTCCTTGTTCAACGGAATCAATGCGGTATAAAGTAAATTATATCAGCTTTTGGAACAGATAGGCCAACTCTCTAATTTGGCATCTTAAGTCAAACATGTCTACATTCATCAAAAGATGAAAATGAAAACTCCTTCCATATACTAGAACTGTTTATGGTAGATGCATACCGTAAGTGGCAATACAATTACTGGTTTATTTTTAATTCCTGTACATGCATGACTAAAGACCGGTTTGTTTCACGCAAAGGATCCGATATTTTGGGATCCTTCTCCTATGCAGGGTACGCTAAAATGGGATCCGGATCCGAAGGATTCATGGTCCTTTGCTTGAAACAAACAGGCCATAGATCAACACAGCGTATATGTGTAATATTTCTACAGCAGTCTCCTCACAGACCTCCTACGGAGTGATTTGTGAAAGACATCTCAAACTTTCCTCCCTAACAAAATAATTCAAAAGTCAACTGCAATTCAGGTTTTACTTCTTTCCATGGCTATTACCTTATATGTACATGTTTTGATGCAGGTTGGTTTTACATGCATGACTGAACCAATGCAGTAATATTCCTACATCAGTCTTCTCATAGACCTCCTACTGCGTGATCTTTCTATCTACATAATGCATGAGGTTATACATGCATTGTGCCCAAAAATCATGTGACATCTAAAAATCCAGACAGCCAACTTTTTTTCAGAACACACTCCAACCTACAATCATTCAGTAAGAATGAATCAATGTGCACAGAAGCTGGCGGGCGACATGTTGGCAGAAATGGAAATTTCTGAAGATCACACTACAAGTTGGCTCTATCAAAGTATTAAGTCTTATGAGCAGATTAGCAGCCAAAGTAAGGGTCCAAAATTAAATAGTTTTCTAGGAGCAATCATAGCTGTAATTAAGTACAATTTAAACGACAGCACTTGCAACAAACTTTCAGCAAGTCTTAGCTTCCAGGAAGTACAGTTTGTGTTCTACACTGGCAAGTTGTCTGTATAACTGACTACTTCTCCTGTTCTTTATTCTCAGGGTGATTTGTTCAAGAGTTACAAAGAAGATTCAGACCACGAGATGGCCACTGGCGGCACAGCTAGAGTCTTGACGAAGATCAGTGAAAGTCTGAAATGCCCAATTTGCCTCAATCACTTCAGGGAACCCAAACTACTGGACTGTCTCCATAATGGCTGCTTGGAATGTCTTCAGGAACTCGGTGAATACCTAATAAGTACAAGAAAAACACTATTTAAATGTCCTGTCTGCAGAAAAGAAACTGTGGTTGAAAATGTCCATAAACTTCCCAGTCACTTCACAATGAGTGCTCTGGTGGATGAGATTACAGTGCAGGAACAACTACTAGGTCAGGAGTCAGAGATCAAATGTCAAGGGTGTGATGAGGAGAACAATGCTGTGTCACAATGCATAACGTGTGATCATTATATCTGTCAAGAATGCCTTAAAACGCACGGACGTATGAAGTCAATGAAAGATCACACAATTTACTCACTGGCTCAGCTTCAATCTGGAGAGGTGAAATACAAGAGTAAATTCAGAGAGTACGTTCCAAAATGTGCCAAGCATCCTGACCAGAGCCTCAGCATCTACTGCAACTCATGTCAGCAGTTAACATGCACAACGTGCTTCATTCTTGATCATGAGAAGCATTCTCGCATCGGCTTACCTGAGGCTCTGCAGGAATGCAAACAAGCTGTTGCAGGCCTGACAAAACGAGTGGAAAAGAACAAGACCAACATAAAAAGCTCCATCAGTCAAGTAGACAAGACCCAGAAGAAACTGGAAAACAGGTACAAGAACACAGTCAGTAAAATATCCAAAAAGTCTGACAAAGAGATTGCCAAGATCAGAGAGGCAGAGCAGAAACTGAAGCAAGAGGCGGACAAAGTTTACCAAGAGCGACTCAAGAAAGTACAAACAGCTCAAGCCATCAACAAGGAGAACATGTCACAAACAGAGCAGAAGATGGATGTACTGAATCAACTCATGAGCCAAGCCAGCTGCTCAGAAATGTTGGATCTCAAACCAAAACTCTTGCACAATCTCAAAGAACTCACTGAGAAGCAGTCGACAAAGGTGGCCGATACTCTGTCATTCATGGACTTTGAAGAAGGTGAAGAGGAGTCACTAGGAAGACTAGTCCTAGAGGATGCAGAGCAAGATGGAAAAGCTGTCAGTACTGAGGGATCACCAAGACTTGACAGATGGGAATTGAAGAAATCAGTCCACAAATTTGGACCACAGCAGAAAGAATTTAGGCATTTAAGGAGAGTTGCAGCATTCTCAGACAATGAAATCATTGTCATACATGTAAATGTTACAAATCAGCAAGTCATCAGTATCTTGTTGCAGAACGATGCTCAATCAACTACTCTGTCAAGAGAATTAGACCTTCCTGGTCTTACTGGCCCATGTGATGTTGCAGTGAACAAGAATGACCAGCTCATTATCCTTGACAGATCCCATGTCAGGATCTTCAGCAGGGAATATGTTCCCATCCATCAGTTCAAACACGATGGAAGTAAAAAGATGGTAGCATCATGCCTTGCAGTGGATGACAACAATGTAATAGCAGTTGGTTACATTGGAAGGGACAAGATTAGTCTACACAATCCAGATGGATCCCTCATCAAAAGACTGCATGTTGGAATGATCGGTAGCAATCTAACTATTAGTAAGCAAAATCTTATCTACCGGTATGCTGACAGTGAAGGAGACCAGTTATTGTCTGTGGACTACAATGGTCAGAAGGTGTTCTCAGTTGAGATTAACAGCCTTAGCCTTGTTTTGTGCTTTACTGCTATTTGCAGTGACAACCATGGTGATTTGTATGTTACTGAAGGAACTTCCTTATCTTCACGTGGAAGTGTTCACTCTTTCAGTCCTGATGGGAGGTACATTGGATGTGTTATCAAGGACTGTCCATATGCACAGGGCATCACATTCACACCAGCTGGTGATATGGTAATAGCTGCTAGAGATTGTGTTCATATCTACCACCGAGTGTAAATGAAGCAGCTACAATATACCAAGTCTAATCAGATCAAATCCAATACAATCCATGTCCAATTTTGACTTGCAGTGTAAAATAAAGGATCAAAGATCAGTATAAAGACGGACCCTAATTATCTTTTTACATTAAAAAGCAGTATCCTCATTGAGTGATCCCCCATGTTCTGTTTCCCAGGTTGCAGCAATGCTGCGCATATCGGTGAAAAGATCCTTGAGATATAGCAGTGTGTGCGTGGTTTCATGGCTTCAAACTGCCAAACTAACAACTTTTAAGCCCCATTCGGACTGGACTATTTTTGATAAAACTCACAGAGACAATGTTTACTTTACCCATTTTAAGTCCAGTCCGACAGCCAGAAAACTTTCCTCTCAGTTACTTTAATCGAGTCAAGTTGTTACTTTTACCGGCCAACTTCTGCCCGGTAAAAGTGACCAGGTCACTTTAACCGAGACGATTAATCCAGTGCAAACGCACGACTCGGGAAAATGCCACTCGCTAAAGACCAACATCTGGTCCCCATACCATGATGACACGCAAGCGCTGCCATGCACGGTTTCACGTACACGAGTGGACATCGCACTGTTTTTTGGACTTTTTGGTTGCACTGACAGTACGGTTAGTACTGTTTTCAGCCATATCGATACAATGCAAGTGTTGCATGCCACGTACGCACACAATGATTAGTAATGCGTATTTTCCTCAAGCAGGAAGTAGTATTTCGCAGGCTATCACGGTCACAATTTTACCTCAGAATTGACAGCTCGTTTACTTTAACCACGGTCTCGGTTAAATTTCCCGACTCGAAAAAGTCCATGTGCGAACGGCGGGAAAATTTACCCATTTGAAATTTATCCATCGTCCCTGAAATTGAAGTCCAGTCCGAATGCGGCTTTAGGGACACCACCAACATAGGGCTGAATAGCTCAGTTGAAAGAGCGCTTGTATGTACGGCTGGTTCGAATCCCGCTCCAGTCACTTTTTCTTTGTTCATTTTTCAATGACTTTAAATTCAGTCAGTTTCCCTTGTGGTTATTTGATGATTACTTTGTACATTCTGTATTATAAAAAAAGAGGAGGCACTTATATTATATTATATTCATCTATTTTGCACTTGTATCCACACCATTTCCTTTTGGTCCTATGGATTAAGGGATAAAAATCATGATTTTCTTTTTTAAATTAAAAAATCTGATTTATATCAGATTTTTTTTATTTAAATCGATTTTTTTTATCTAAATCAATTTTTTTGATTTAAATTAAAATTTAAATTCTTAATTGTTTTTACGCAATAATATCTTACTATCATAACCTTTTGCTTTAAAAAAAAAAACCATAAATGCTGCCAAATTGCATCTTCTTGTCGCTTGGGCATTGTGGTCATTAAAATGTAGCAAAAAAAAACAAAGCAACAAAAAATACTGTACTGCTTCCTTGCTGATGGGATGTTTACGACCACATTCAAAGATGTTTCATGGCTTGTAGTTCCATTTGCATCTCAGTACTGTACTAGAGCTAATAATGGCAGTATTACTGTGCAAAGTCAAGATGTAGTGATGTCCACAAACAAAAGTTAATTATGCGAAGTTACATACATGTATGTACATGTAATTATTATACGGTATACATACATTCTATTCATTGTCAGATTGTATAGATTACAAGTAATGCTGTACACATACTTTGCTTCAGAATACTGCCTCATTTTTCATACGTACATGTGTGTATACGGGCATGCGTATATTGTACAGTAAAAACTAAATGTAAAAACACAACATAAACTGTTTTAAGAAACCCTGTTGGAAAAATTTAAGCTAGAATTTAATGCAAGTCTTCTTTCCAGTAAGATATTCTGTTTTTCATTACAAATCATGATTGATTTTTTGAGCGATTAAAAAAAAAAAAATTCCACTGATTTCAATCATGATTTAAATCAATGATTTAAATCAAGTTATTTAAATCAAACAACCCTGGTAAAAACCAACATGTCTATCGCAAAGGACGATAATTAAATTTTTATTTGATAACACCAATGTCAACAGTAAAGTGGTCAATTTATATTATTGAATTTGTAGATTCAACATGTACGAAATGAAAATGAAAGAAAAATGTCCCTCTCTCTCATCCCTGAAAAGAGATGTGTAAAATTATTACTTGATGGAAAAAACGTTTCATACAAATGGAATCAGTTACAAATTCTATAAAAATGGGACAAATATTTTTACTTAATAAAGCCAAGGTTAGCTGGTTTTCATTATTGGTGTGGAGAAACCAGTCCCTCACACTGAAACAAGACCGATGGTCTCTTCACAGTACAAATAGGACTGGAAGGGGTACCTAGTCCACAGCAAGGCAGCAATGAATGCCACCATCCCTATGGTGTGGAGAAACAAGTCCCTCACACTGAAACAAGACTGATGGTCTCTTCACAGTATAAATAAGACTGGAAGGGGTACCTAGTCCACAGCAAGGCAGCAATGAATGCCTCCATCCCTATGGTGTGGAGAAACCAATCCCTAAAACTGAAACAAGACTGATGGTCTCTTCACAGTGTAAATAGGACTGGAAGGGGTACATAGTCCACAGCAAGGCAGCAATGAATGCCTCCATCCCTTAAACCAGTCCTTCCCACTGAAACTAGACCGATGGTCTCTTCACCGTACAAAAATAGGACAGGAAGGGGTACCTAGTTCAAGGCAAGGTAATTAACACCCCCACCTTTATCGAATACTGCCTCGAAGGCAATAATATAAAGATCAGAGGGGCGCTATTGGCTGTACATCTGTCTAATTCCCATTCCCCTGCCCTATAAATCGTCAGGATAAAGAACAAACAGCCCTTCACGCGCCCACACTTATTCTACCTCAGCCCACTACACTGAATTATCATGCCGTATAACTCGGTAATCATTAAATATTGTATGCATAGCGGTATTTTAGGGCTCGCTGCGTGTTACGGCGGCAAACATCTGGGGCCAATTCCATAAAACTGTTAAGCACAACAATTTGCTAAGCATGACATTTCTGTCTTAATAAAAACAGGGTTAACAACCAAATGTCCATGTGTTGTGTATCACTTGTGATTGTTCTTTGGCTGTTGTTGTTCGCTGATCATGAATATCAAATGGAATTTTCAATGGTGGTTTTTTTTATTGGGCGAGACATTTTTGTGCTAAGCAAATTCTTGTGCTTAGCAGTTTTATGAAATTGGCCCCTGGTTGGTTCTGAATAATTGCCTTAGAAAACCTAGTATTGCATGTGTATGTGTGTACACAAATAGATGACCTACGACCGGGCATGGAAATGATTTTTGTGTCAGAATTTGTCAAGGCAAAACTGGGGCGCTCTGTAAATAAGGTTCGTTGTGCTTAAATTAGGCGTGTGTTACGCGAGTGTGATATCAAAAAAGGGGAAAATTACGAGCTAGTTTACAATGAATAGCGCTCCGCACTAATGACGTCACAAAATCCCCGGATGTCAGACAAACATAGTCTCACGCACGTAGTGTACATGCACGCGCACACGCACACACGTTTGTTGCAATGTTTGTCTGAGATCAGGTGCTATTTTAAGCGCAAGTGCGGAGCGCTATTAACAAACCACGTCGTAGATTTCAATTGTGCGCATACTGGAAAAGCATTTGAGGTTTTTCCCCTAAAAAAATGTAAGAATATGCACTACATATGTATTAAATATTTGTCTTTCTCATATTTTGTTCTTGTTTTGGTTTCTTTTGTTGGTTGGTTTTCGTCATTAAATTTGTACGGAATGGAGCTAAGCATCATCAACAAATTGCTTACCACAAAATATCTGGCTCAATAAGACAAAACCACCATCAAAATTTCTATTCGATATTCATGGTCAGCGAAGAACAGCCATAACAACAATCACAAGTGATACACAACACATGGTAATTTGGTTGTTAATCCCGCTGTTTTTTATTAAGACAGAAATTTCATGGTTAGCAAATTTGTGTGCTAAGCAGGGCCAGCGGAGCCAAGCTTAAGTTTGGATGAAGCCACAGTGTACAAAATTAATTAAAGGTTTTATTAACAGCATAAGAGCTCCTAAAATAAAAATAAAAATTAAAAAAAAATTTACAACCCGAGTAGTAAGATTCATTTTGCAATAAAACCTTCACTCTATATCAATACCCGGGACAAATGAACTCAACAGAGCGGTGGATAGACGACAAATTGCCCTGTCTCACGAGCCTGACAGACCAAGACAGAAAATCCTGTTTAAGTGGACGGCTTGGAGGGATTATAGACTTATCAAGGAATAGGCCTACTCCGCGGAGGAATTAGCGCTGGTGCCCGTTTGTCCGCCGGCGGGTCGGGAGGCTTGTGGATGTAATTTCAGATGGAAATCTACAAGTCTCTTGGTGCCTTTTCTATTCTCTAGATCTCTATCTTACTCTCTATTTTGATTTCAAACTCTATCGCATGTAGCGACATGTGTCTTAATCTTTTTTCAAGTCAACTGAGATGGGACATTACTGGGTAATTGTGGACAAGTGGTTCCCAAAACTAAACAGGGTGTCCCAGAAAAAACGCAACACTTTGTTGCGGGACCCATGATGTTAAAATTAAACTGTTTATCACTTCAAGATTCAGATATGTGATACAACCATGTCTTGACTACGCCATGTAGTATTTAAGCATTTTTTGGAGTTCTCCTTAAAAACAAATTTGCAAGGATAACACGCAAAGTGGTCAATACACACATAATGTGCATGAAAGAAAGATGAAAATCGGGTTTTGAGGTTGGGTAATTCAGTCTTAGGTTTTTAATTCAATTTTAGTCCAATTTTGCTCAAATTCTACATGGTGATAGCCAAGACATGGCTGTATCACATACAGTGTACATCTGAATCTTGAAGTGATAAACAGTTTAATAGTTCTCGACACAAGTGTTGCGTTTGTTTTTGGGACACCCTGTATAAGGAAAGGACAAGTGGTTTCTAAAACTATAAAGTTAAAGGAAAGCAACTTTTCATAGCTTCTACTGCTCCCAAACGATATGTTTGACTTTCAGCAAATGTTTCCGAGTCCTTAAAATCCTAGATTGAAGACATTTCTCCAATATTTCAGTGAAAAAGTACAATGTTTTAGAAACCACTTGTTCTTTCCTTTCTAGTTTTAAGAACCACTTGTCCAGAATTACCCATAACTGGGTGATCCGCTTCCATTAAATAACAATCAAATTTAGGTACAAAATTGACTCATTGTGCATATGTGATCCTTGTTTCAATATAATTGTTAAAGGTATAATACATGATTGGTAAAGGTCATTGAACAGCACTCACACTTTGTCTGATCAAACATGAACATGAAATAATAAACCTGTGAAAATTTTAGCTAAATCGGATATCTGAGTCACGAGAAAACAGCGAACACCTGACACAATTTTTCTTATAAAACCTAAAGAATAGTTTTGATCTTGCACCGTGATCAAAACTGTTTTTGGTCTTCGTTTGACTAATTTCTGGATAAATACACCATTTCAGGCGGAAATATTTTAACAGTATGTTTCCACCATGACCATCTTCATATCCTGAAAGTTATACGTAAATCTGTGAACATTTCTGTTTGGGTATGTTACCAATCCTGTACTGTTCGATCTTTAAGGACACATACTACAATGACAAGACTGTACATTTGTATCTGTGAAAGAAAAGATTGACTGTCCAGAGCAGGGGATTCGAACCAGCGACCCCAGGATTCCATACCGGTGGTCTACCAACTGAGCTATATCCAGCCCTATGTTGGCGGTGTCCCAAATTCTGCATTATCTTTGTTCATTTTGAATAGATTCAGAATTAGTTCTGACTACTCAATCAAGTAATTCAATATTCTAATTGATAAATATCTTAACTTCATTTACCATCGTTCTCACATCTGTCCAAAAGTAACGGCAAAATGCTCATTTGAGACCCTAATTAATTTTTCATTGATTAATTTACAATATTGATTTTGTTTTTCATGTAAGGGTAACTTCATACTTTGGGTTCTGTCAAAGAAAAGCAGATTCATGGGCAAAAATATCAGGCTACAGTAACAGTCATCTGTTAAATTTTCAGTCCCATACGGTGCCAGCTTTTTGAGAAAACAGTGAAAAATGCTCACTGTATTTTCAAATCTATTCACAGGAGTTTTGATCTTTGGTCTTTGGTTGTACTCTTTTCTGGATAAATCCACAGATTTACATATAACTTACAGGGTATAAAGATGGTGATGGTAGAAGCATGTCGTTAAAATCTTTCTGCCTGAAATGCAGTATTTATCCAGAAAAGAGTAAAACCAATGACCAAAAACAATATTGATCTGTTAAAGATAAACAAATAAATAACGGTGAATAGACTTTAAAGAATACTATGGCTGTTTTTTAGTGTTTTCTCCAAAATTGGGCACCGTATGGGGCTGAAAAATTCACAGATAACTGTTACTGTATCTTCCTTGATATTTTTGCCCATGAATCTGCATTTCTTTGACAAAAACCGAAGCATGATATTACCTTTAAAGGTATCTGAGGATTTTAGCGATACAAACTTTTGGTTGTAAATGAAATTACGGCACAAGGATATCCACGCCATGAAGGTGTCGTCAACATGAATATTGGTTTAGCAAAATGGAAAGGAAGGTTATACATTAAAAGGGAGGTTACAAAAAAAAAAAAAACGCCAAAAAATGAATTTAAATCAAATAAAAGATCCAATGGACAAAACTTGAAACTACAAATAAACCACTTGGATTCCCGGTTGACGCGTGGTTTGATAATGAAAACACAACGCTGTGTTGACGGCAAGAAACCCACCATATTTTCTGTGGGAAATTAAACGAGCATGGGAGAAGTCTTATCATAAGACCCAGAGAATTTGGACCTACTTTCGTGCATAAATCAACGCGGGTGATTCAAAATATGCGAGTCACCATGTGCATGCATTACACCACTGAGCTGAGGTTAGGGCTTTTGTTACAATATTGGGTTCTGTGAACTGATGCAAACCAGGCTATTGCTGAATTGACACATCACATACTGTACATATTCAATATACACTTTCACATGGGCGTAAGATCTCCGTAGTTTATTTTATACAATCATGTAGATTGGATTTTTTTTCAGTGTGTGGATAGTGTGCATTTAAAAATTATAATCTTATTGTTTTAACAAATTTCAAACAACACAATATTTCTGCTGCTTTGTTTTTCTGAAAATTGTTAAAATTTCCACACACAAAAAAGCAAAATGATTAATATGACTGATGCAATAACTAGATTTGTACATTCATTTTATTCTGGTCTAATTTACATAAATATATGTCATGCATTCATTAGTCTATAAATAAGGGCCTGTTTGTTTCGGACGAATCCTGCGGATCCGGATCCCATTTTAGCGTACCCTGCATAGGAGAAGCATCCCAAAATATCGGATCCTTTGCGTGAAATAAACAGGCCCTAAGTGACACGCTCTTGGTTCTTTTGGGTCACAATTTTGAAATCTAACGCACGATCCCAACAAAAAATATAGTTCACAAAATATCACTTACCGCATATTTCCTCGTCGGGACCTGTCCATTTTGTCTTGTACAATCGTCAAATTAAGCACCAAACACCGGACGATACAGACTTTAAAAAAATATGTAGTCTTTTTTCCTTGTATCACAGTTTTGGCGTTTATACAAACAAATATGACGTTTACGAAGTTTAACACGAGGGAGTTTGCAAAAGACTTTGAAGCGGGTCGACTCAAGGGATTTATTCGCAAGATGTTTGAAGCTGGAGTTGTCGCGATCTTTGACGCTTGAGACACTAAGTAGCTGGCATCTCGGATGAGGCGATCAGTTTCATACTCTGTCCAAGTCCGTCCAAGCACCGATATGATTGTGTCACTGGAGTGATGTCTTGACGAATATAAACATCCAGCCTCAAGCTGGGTGATGTCAATCTACATCTAGGTCCTGGTATGTGAAGAGTAGCTATACCGCAAGCTGTTGATGTAACTAGTCGAAAGAGAGGCTGGGCTTATTGAGAAGGCTGTGGCCAACAAAACTAGCTCTCCTTGACAGGAATGTAATCAAACTAGTAAAAGGCTTTGCATCCTGGAAGACCTACTTTCCAACGGATGCGATACCCACACAAACACGCAGCTATAGTAGACGATTTTATAGGCCAAGATGCATTTTAACTCTTGCGCTTCGCTTTCTGGGTTAAGACAACTTGCCGATGCTATCGATGCCACTTCAGAACGGCAGAGAGCGGTGATGACTCGAGGTGAGGTGTCAACTGCCACGGAGCACGGGCTTTCTGTCTGACGTCGTGAACTGGACGGACCAATCAATACTAGCAGCATCAGTTAATGAGCCCGGTGGGATGGTACCGTAAAAACAGTCTCCACTTAACAAATGGCATTCAACCAGTCCGTGCAACAGACAAAGCAAGCCTCGTAGTAAATGAGGTTAAATGATGACCGCGTCGTACTGTTCACTCCGAGTGAACCGAAACAAGAACAAGAGACTGTCAGTAATTCGAGCCACGAGATGAATGCAACCTTTGCTCGGCAATTTTTTTGATGGGAGAGGCCAACCCCCTCTCAGAATCTCGTCTCCGATGCTTACAAGAAAAGGACAAATCACTCCTGTAAAACGTACGTGGAACAAATCAGCAACAGAGATGTGTCCGGCAACAAGCGAGCGATCGTTTGTTGATCGGTCAACTTGCTTCCCAGCTAGCGCGAATGCATCTCCGAGCAGAAACTATACAAACAACTAATGCAATGCACGAACCCCTTCCAGAAATCCGAATATAACAAAAAAAACGCTCACTGAAATTTTAATTGCTCCGATGCCGTCGAGCATTGAGGGACAACAAAAGAGGCAGCAAGTCACCGCATCCCCCCAGGGTATAGGCCTATCCAATGAATTTCCATGAAACATAATGGATTCATTAGGTTTTTATGACTTCAATAGGATAGGCCTTACCCAATAACCTACTGCCACCGCAACAGGTAACTACAGTATGGATATATGATACACGTATACGCCCGTAGCCGGGAGAAAGCCCCCCTATCCCTAGCACAATCATCCGATCTCGTTACGTTTCTAATCATTCATACCCCGCTGCTCACCAATCCGGCTAAGTAGGTCCATCAGAGCAATCAATAGACAGGAAGGAGCATGACGACTCTCTCCAAGCCTCGTTCTTGGGGACATGTATACACACGTTCCCCACGCTGACGACGAGGGAGTCGTTGCGACCCCATCAAAGATCATTAGCTTCAATTAGGCTCCACGACAATGAGGACATTAGACAGTGCCTTGTTCTTTTTTTTCCCTCGATTGGCCTTTCCTGAAAAGGGCAGGCAGCTAATTTCACTCTACTGACTTGCCGACTTATAAGATAGATATAGTCTTCCATTATTCAGAAGAAAAAAACCCACAAGAAGTAGGCCTACATACTACAAATCCTTGTATGTACACCGTACAGGTTAAAGGTTCAATCATTATTTGGTAGCATACTGAAACAGATATCTTAATACAAGTAATAAACTGAGCACTGCAAACTGCTCATCAGCCAAAATGACCTGAAATATATATGCCAAACGCTTAGAGTTAGGAGGGCCTGACGTGTTTCGAACCTGTGAAAGATCCTGCTAGATTCAAAACAGAAATTTTCACAGATTTACCTACAATATATCTTTATACACAGTATAAAGATAGTGATGGTAGAAACATACATTGTACCGTTAAAGTACATGTATTTCTGCCCGAAATTCTTTATTTATCCAGAAAGGAGTATTAAATACCAACTGACCAAAAACAATTTTGATCTTCAGAAGATCAAAAGTCCTGTGGAAAACATTTTAAAATACCGTAAAATGTTTTCACTGTTTTCTCAAAAATTGGGCACCGTACGGGACTGGAATTTTCACAGATTACTGTTACTGTATCTTCCTTGATATTTTTGCCTATGAGTTTGCATTTCTTTGACAATAACCAAAGTATGATATTACCTTTAACTGAACAAAATATTTGACTAAAATGAACATTGTACAGTACTGACAATGCTGCAAATTCAGATCAAAGGTAACATTATCCATGAGCATCAAACGTAATGTACAACGAGTTTATACTGGACTCCAGAACATCTTGCGTTACAAGACGGCATTCGATCAATCTGAATTCATATGGGTAATGAGATATGTGCGAGGAACGTGTAACAGGCTCTCGGAATCTCGGATGCACTGTTTTGTGTACCATGTATGTAATCGAATAGCTCTACAGGGTTGCATGTACGGGGTGTCCGCAAAAAAACCCCAACACTTTGTGTCGAGAACTATTGTATGAAAATTAAACTGTTTATCACTTCAAGATTCAGATATGTGATGCAGCCATGTCTTGGCTATCACCATGTAGAATTTGAGCAAAATTGGACTGAAATTGAGAGAACAAAACTAAGACTGAATCACCCAACCTCAAAACCTGATTTTCTTCTATCTTTCAATACACATTATGTGTGCATTGACCACTTATTCTGGAATACTGCAAATTTGTTTTTAAAGAGTACTCTTTCAATTGGTCATATTTCGCTAAATTCAGCCCGATTGTGCTTAAATTCTACATGCATGGTGATAGCCAAGACATGGTTGTATCAAAAAACTGAATCTTGAAGTGATAAAAAAGTTTAATTTTATCATAATGGTTCCTGAAAAAGTGTTAAGTTTTTTGGGGGATAATGGCAAGTCATAAAATGAGCACTGCAAACTGCACATCAACCAAAATAATGCTTAGAGTAATATAAAATGCTTAGAGTTACATGTAGAAGGGGTGATGTTTGGATCCAAGCCGGATCTATCTTTCAGGCTTTGAGAAAGATCCTGCTAGGATCGAAACGTCTATCCCTCCCGAAACTCCAAACACATTTAAACCGTTCAGAAAAGTACTAGACATACAGGCCTATTTGGCACCATGTAGACCTAAATATGTGTGTACTGTGCACATGTATAATCAATGTTGAGTAGACCAGGGGCCAATTTCATAAAACTGATAAGCACACAAATTTGCTTAGCACAAAAATGTCTTGCCCAATAAAACAAACCACCATTGAAAATTCCATTTGATATTCATGGTCAGCGAACAACAGCCAAAGAACACTAACAAGTGATACACAACACGTGGACATTTGGTTGTTAACCCTGTTTTTATTAAGACAGAAATGTCATGCTTAGCAAATTTTTGTGCTTAACAGGTTTATGAAATTGGCCCCAGCTTGTGTACAATTTGTATATTATACATGTACAGCATGCATCACATATACATGTACATTAACATACTACAATGTACATGTGTGTACACTCATGGTCAATTAGTCAACATTTCAACCGAATCCATATTTCCCCACATTCATAATAATGATGCGACTCAAGTGACGAACTGGGTCCCCCCCCCCCCCCTCACGATCAATTTTACAACAATTGCCTTGACGACCTATGCGCCCGGCGCTCCAATAAATGAATAATGACCGCCCGGGGAGAATGCTTGCTTGCCAGTGCTCTAATTAACTCGGCAATGACTGCCATAGCAACGGGTCCTAATCTATAGGACATTGTATTTCCATGCAGTGGATATTACACACGTCATGATGTATGTAAAACTGGCATTCTAATTAACCCTTTAATTATAGAACTAATGTCTAGCTGTTATTGCCATGACAACATATATATTATATATATGTTGTCATGGCAATGAGGATGTATTCTCCTTTCATAAAGGCAGCCGAGCATGCGAGAAAGTGTAGAAACAGGATATAGACTGTTTGCGCGACCAATGAAGTTAACAGCCAACACGTGACCTACAAAGTGGGTATTTTTTCATTTGGTGCAGAACAGCAATGTAATTGAGCAAAGGAGACTTTTTATATCATCCACATTCTTCTTTGCACATTTCCATCACTGCTCTGTGCCAAATTAGATGACAAAATACCCACTATACGTCAAGTGATGGCATGTAAACATCGGTCGCGCAATCGGTCAATTAATTAATTAAATTGTCTTTACATCCGTACATTACAGGTTCGAACATTCATAGATACCACTATGGAATATTGTTTTTGAAAGGTTTTCTTCCATAAAAAAAACGAAACAAAACGGGAGTATCGACCAAATTTCATACTATGCCTACATCACGTTGGAGTTCTATTTGGATAAAGATTGTTTGGTTAGCATAACATTTGCATAGTGTATTGAGCTGGTAACCAGCTATTGTTTAAAAAATTAGCATACCATTGCATAGTGTATTGAGCTGGTAACCAGCTATTGCTTGATAAATTAGCATACAATTTGCATATTGTATTGAGCTGGTAACCAACTATTGTTTGATAAATTAGCATACCATTTGCATAGTGTATTGAGCTGGTAACCAGCTATTGTTTGATAAATTAGCATACCATTTGCATAGTGTATTGAGCTGGTAACCAGCTATTGTTTGAAAAATTAGCATACAATTTGCATAGTGTATTGAGCAGCATACATCTAGTAACCTTATTTATTATTTAACAAGATTTTTGTGTGATTAAGTAAATTTTTATGCTTAAACAGCTCGATAAAAACGACCCCTGACATTGGCTCCAACATTTTCCAAACTTTCCCATAAATTTCACACATTTTCATTTCCTACCGGCAGTACCAAATCAAAATGACTAGCTATCCTTCCCAGAGTCAAATTTCAAGTATGCATTGGAAACTTTAATTTGATATTGAAAAGAGAAAATAAATATGTAAAACTGATGAGCAATTAGAGAAATTGGTAATACATTTTCTGTAATGCTATCCTAAGCGTGACATATGATGGGAGCTATCCATCAAACACCATATAGCACATTCTGCTGTCATTCTAACATTGATCTGTAATAATCATTATTGATAAATTATATGGCTCGAGGCTTGTAAAAATATGAAGGGGAAGGACAAATCCCATAGATGAGGGGCATAAATTGCATCTACTTGAGCATTAAAGAGGTGCCGTTCCAGGGCAGTGCCCGGTTTAGCTCCTGGGGGCATCTGGGCAATGGCCAGGGCAGTAAGGCAGTGACCAGCTGCCCAGAGGCTAAGGTAATGAGCATGGGGCATAATTGCAATGAAGAACCTGGGGCAATTTCATAGAGCTGCTTAAGCATGAAATTTGCTTTTGGCAAGTCTTCCTTGATCAAACAGGATTACCAACCAAATTTCCATACGTGATGTTTACTGCTTTAGACTTGTATTCGGTCATTGTTTGCTGAGCATAACATTCACAAGGAGTTTTGGCTGGCATACTAATTTTTGTTACCAAGGTTATTGGTGCTTTTAAAGCAAATTTTGGTGCTTGAGCAGCTCTATGATATTGACCCGTGTATGTATGTATTACAGAATGCAGAATTATCTGCAGGCTTCGGTGGTGCCATATTCTCCTATGAGTTTGTTTTTTCACCCGGGGAACACCAAGTTTTATTTAAATACCCACAGGGGCATCTTCAACAGACACCCTGTTTTCAATTACGGACACCTTGTTTCCGAGCTAGGCAATTGAGGTATTTCGAGTAAAAGGAGTCGCGTGCCCATTTTATTTGGACACCTGATGTTGCAGAGTTACCTCGGGCCCAACTTGAACTTTACCTGACAAAACCATCAATTTAAAGGTAGTCATGTATCATACTTTGGTAGCATACCGAAACAGCTAGAAATCTTCACAGATTTACCTATAACTTGCAGGGGATTATAAAGATGGTGATGTAGAAACATACTGTTAAAAGTGTTCTGCCTGAAATGCTGTATTTATCCAGAAAAGGGTAAAACCAGTGACCAAAATAAAAGAGAAAAGACTTAAGAAATACTGTGGCCATTTTCACTGTTTTCTTCAAAACGTGGGCACCGTATGGGACTGAAATTTTCACAGATGACTGTTACTCTATCTGTCTTGATATTTTTGCTCATGAATCTGCATTTCTTTGACAAAAAACAAAGTATGATATTACCTTTAAACAGAGTATTAAGTCTATGATGGTGGATTTAGATTCTTCTTATACAGCAATGAAGCTTGTATTGGCAGCAAAAAAAAACCAGAAAAGGAATATTGTTCTTTTAAATTGATTAAAAAGCCACAGGCACATCCTCTTTGAGCGATCCCCCATGTGCCGTTTCTCAGGTTGCAGCATTGCTAATGCTGCGCGTCCATGTACATGTATCTTCAATGATCCCTGTGATATAGCGGTATGTGAGTGGCTTCATGGCTTCTGGCTGCCCAATGAAAACAGATAATTGACTATTACATGTATAAGGAATACCGCCAACATAGAGCTGGATAGCTCAGTTAGTAAGAGCGTCAACTGGTACGGTATTCTGGAGGTCTCTGGTTCGAATCCCACAATGACGAAAAAGAAAATAAACACAAGTTTGGAATTAATCCAGTGTTGCCTTAGGGTCTGTTTGTTTAACGCATGGGATCCCAGATTTGCAGATCCACATCCTATGCAGGGTACGCCAAAATGGGATCCAGGTCAGCAAGATTCATGATCTTGTGCGTCAAACAAACAGGCCCCTCCCTAGACTCCAGAAAATAATCCAAGTATAATCGAAAGAAATAACGCTATACTACTACTTGGGTACGTTCAGACAGCCTTGTATTTAAAACGAATTGAGTTAAACCGCTCGGCAACCGCGGGGGGTAAGTCATAAGTTAAAATTATGTTGCGTCCATACAGCGTTTTACTGTTTGCAGTTAAAACAGATCGGTTGTATTTTTGGTTTTAAGAGGTCATGCACTTTGCCTTGACCCCGTACTAGCTTCCAGTTATGAAATAAAGCGCGCGGATTTATCTGTGTGTTGAATATAAACAAGCGCGCCACAACAGGTGTTACGTAACTAGCTGCCAGGCTTCTCTGCACTGAAACAGGATGTCGGAAAGTTATTCTGTCCCAACAGCGTTTTAGCAGTAAACTCGATCGGTTTTAAGCACTAAACCCTCCTTCTGAGCAGTTTTAACTTTGGTGTTTTAGCGGCGGATAAAACCGATCTGTTTTAGATAAATAACTGTTTTAGAGCGTAAATTGATCGGGTTAAAACAGTTGTTTTAGCGAATTTAACACGCTGTCTGAACGTACCCCTTGTCTGAATGTCAAATGGTCTATGATCTAGGCCAGGGCTAAATTGCAAAGCCTGAAATTGACATTAGTCTCGCATTATTGTAAGATTCCCCATGCAGATCCTGCAATTATGAACAAAGCGATGCGTTTTGCACAGATTTACTACAAGCAATGCAATCAAAACACATTATAAGGACAACGTGACCTACATATTACGAGTACATTGTACACACGGAAAGGTTACAAATCTTGACCCAAATCCACCATGTGGCTCAATCAATCAAACGCATCTTTAAAAACTGAATTGGTTTTGAGCTAGTAATTGAAGCCTTGAATTTAATGGAGGCCACGGAGGCCATGGCCTTCGTAATTGCCCTGGTTCTTGGCCTTGGTGCCCCTTAAAATGTTTCCATCTAGACATTATGATTTTCCAATGGAAGTGCCCCTTGCAATGGAATAGTGACCTTGTCCCTTTCAGAACCAAATTCAAGGTCTGGTATTGCAGAGGATCCATGCATACAGTACTGTCTAGGCATTTGTTCTGGCCTTTCTAAATGCTCAATGGATGGTGATGCTTCTTCTCTGCGGTTTTGCATAAATACTTATTTTTATTACACATTGTCTGCTTTTTCAGTTTTCAAGCAAAATTGTATTCACCCAGGGTTCGATTTCACAAAGCCCCACGATCCATCCTAACTCGAGTTAATACGAAGAATAACCCATCGTATCCTACATAGGGCTGCCATGTATCATGAATCCTACGATTGATAGTAAGTTACGATGAGTTTAGTGAAATCAACCCGTGTTTATTTAAATCACGACAGGATAACTCAAAAGTTTCTCATCAAATAAGAACGAAAACATTATTGGGAGCTTCAAAACAGCAAATGGACATTTCCACGGTTTTGGGTCATTTTTTTACATAAAGTTACCTCTTTTCTTTTGCATATTTGCATGCATTTCATGGAACACTAAGTGGTATATTTGCTGATTGCAATAAAACATTTGTTAACATTTATAGGAGCCTTTCAAGAATGATTGATCAAGGAAATACATAAAGTCATGTTACCATGGTATTGCCCAAATGCTGATTACTGAGTCGTATTCATGAAGATAATGTACAAGCGTGACACATTTACCTAATTACGTCATTCGAGAAGAACATTAAGAACAATTTCACGTCTAGCTCAGCGAGGGATGTCTCTTCTAATTATGTAGCATGATTTCACGTAGCATTTGTAATTCAATTTTCATGATTTGCGCAGCCGATGTCTTGTCTGTGCGAGTTTACGTACGTGTCATTCATAAAACCACGTCTGCGTGTCGCACGTCATCAACCGTCCCGGCCGAGTGCATCCAAGCCCAGCATGTCTGCCATATTTGACCCCATCTGCTCGTGCCCTGGGGCGGGGACGTGACGGTGGGGTACCCTGACTTCTTTGAACAAAACTCTGAGACTCCTTCATTTGTTGTGCAAATTTATGGCCGAGGAAGGCACTGCACACTATAATTATTGTAAACATGACTTTGCCTAATTACAATTTCAGGAAGGATTTTAGCAAAACCAATATGCTATTTGAGGTAGGTTTCGAAATGTAAATGTACAGATCATTAGCATGCTAGTCTGCTGAAAAACAAACATTAACCCTAACCCACCGCCTGAGTCCTGAATACCACAATACACCACAGTGTGGTTTGTGTGGTAATGCAAAGTTTCCCTAGATGGAGACTGTGTATTGTGCGAACTCTGTGTGGACGTGTGAGAGTCCACAGAATGTTGCATTGTGAGGACATCTTCTGGTCTACAGTCCTCAGTCACAAAGCGCGTATGAATAACGTGTACATAACGGTTCAATGCTTGCCTACCTTAAAGAGGACGTTCAACACTCAACAAACCTCGCTTTATTTGTTAGAACTATAATCCTCAAATTACTTGACATGAGAAAAAAAATATTTATCTCACACTGAACACAGAAAGAGAGTCTTTTTGGATAATTTTACTCCCAACATGCTCAACCCGCAAGCTCCCCAAAACTCAGATTCTCTGAATTTCAGACAAATTTGTGTGATTTTGTTCTGAGAATCTGTATAAATGTTGGGGAGCTGAGAGACAAATCATCAAAAAAGACTCTCTTTCTGTATTCAGTGTGAGATAAATATCATTTTCTCATTTTCAAGTAATTTAAGGATTATAGTTTTAACAAATAAAGCGAGGTTTGTTGAGTATTGAACATCCTCTTTAACACACTTTAATATGATACACACACAAAACCCACTGAGTACAGATTTTACAATTATGAGAGCGACCATATAAAATCTAAGCATGTACAATGTATATTGGCAATTTTGCATACTATATTGAAGATCCAGTGACAGGCTCATCAGCAGTGCAGCAGCGTACTCGACAAATTATTGATCGGGGTGAGTCCACCTGATGACAGCACGGCTGTTATTTGTCAATTCTCGGTACGTTGCACTCAATATACAATGCAAGGGAATCTTCACAGCGCAATATAACCTACAGCGTGGGAATATAATGACTGATAGTGATACGTGCATGGGAAGTATTACTAGCCTACAGGACAATACTCCCCACAACTCTCTGAGCCGCCCCCTCAATTAACAATCAAAATTGTCGCTGAAATTTTCATGAAGGAAACCAGGTGTCGGGCTTCATGTGCTTTGAAATGCTGGAATTATGAGATGAAAGAGCTTGATGTATTTGACACTAGTATAATATAATACCCAAGCCCAGAATTTAACGGAGGACACGGAGGCCATGGCCTTCGTTGCCCTGGTTCTTGGCCTTGGTGCCCCTTCAAATATTTCCATAGACATAAATATGATTTTCCAATGGAAGTGCCCCTTGCAATGGAAAATTCGCCTTGCCCTCACCAAACCTTATTTCCAGCCCTGCATACATGTACAGTAGGGCTGTAAGTTTACGAATAATTTTGTAACCGGATAAATATTAAAGAAAACAAAGAAAAACAAAGAAACAGTAAGTTTGGCTCTTTTAGGAACTTGGATGACAACATTCTTTTGTCACAACATTTGGCAGTGGTAGACATAGCAAAATGTCTGGCCTTTGCGTTGCATAAGCCTGTTGGTCTAAATTTTCAAAAAGATCATTGACATTTTTTTTCTTTGTGAACTCTAGAAGTGTCCATATTTCAACAAGAAAAGGCCATTAAAAATATACTTTTCGATTAACCTAATTGGGAAAATGTACCCGGGTATCCTTTTGAACGGTCGGTTAACCGGTTAACCGGATACAAACTGGCACTGCAGCCTTAATACACAGTACTATGTGTCTATTATGTACAGTATACCTTTCAAATGTCGTGACATGTTTTGTCAGCTTGGAGCCTTGGGGCACATTACTGAAGAGTTCTTCCTTGAATGATACAAATATATTCACAACCTGGAGCTACATATGCAATTGATTTAGTGTTAGCCTGATGAACACATGATACATGAATGTCTAAACACCTGCTCAAACCACATGATGCACAATAAACCCTAACCCTCTGCAGTCTGCACCTACACACTGTACCACACAAGACAAGTGCTAATGTACAGTGTATTTAACACACATTGCAGCAGTCAAAGGAACTGGATCATACACCATAGTTCACCGTCCCTAACCCTCTGCACCTACGACACAAGACAGCCTGAGCTGTTTACCACCGTCACACTACCAACCTCCACAGGGGAACTGGACCATTAACCATAGTTCACCCTAACCCTCTACCCTTACCACACAAGACAAGAGCTGCTTACCACACACTACCACAGTCTCCACAGGGGACTGGATCATAAACCATTGTTCACCCTAACCCTCTGCACTTACTACACAAGACAGGAGCTGCTTACCACACACTACCACAGTCTCCACAGGTGAACTGGATCATAAACCATTGTTCACCCTAACCCTCTGCACTTACTACACAAGACAAGAGCTGCTTACCACACACTACCACAGTCTCCACAGGGGACTGGATCATAAACCATTGTTCACCCTAACCCTCTGCACTTACTACACAAGACAGGAGCTGCTTACCACACACTACCACAGTCTCCACAGGTGAACTGGATCATAAACCATTGTTCACCCTAACCCGCTGCTTACCACACACTACCAGTCTCCACAGGGGGAACTGGATCATAAACCACTGCACCTACCACACAAGACAAATGCTTTACGGTCTTATATTTACATCATGAATTTGGAAACAAGAGCAAAATTCATGCACATCACCACACAAAATATTGCAACAGATACAAGTATTGCAAAAGAGTGATTACTATTACAACTGTGTTACAAGTGGTGAATAGGTTAATATTTTCACTACCCGGTATTCCTTAAATAGTCGGATCATCTGTTATTGGCTAGATAATATACTTAAATTAATAGTAAAAAAAACAGGAAGTGTATATTTTGCCGGCACTGCCATCATTCTTCTGATTGGCCAATTTTCAATACGTCATACCATGGAGCTATAAAGCAGATACCAGCCTTCTTGCCAGTAAAGGTTATTTTGCCGGAGGTACGTTCTTATTCTGCAAATTGGCCAATCAGAGTAAGGGAACGGCATGCGGCAAAATAGCGTTTCCAGGAAGAATGCCGGTGCCGGAAAAATATACCCTGCCTAAAGTAAAATACATATGAAATAGGGCCCCTATTCCAAAAAAAAAAAAAGATAAAAATTAAGAAGGGCATTAGTGTCTTTTACGCCACCCATATTATTTTCAGTATTTATTGGGGTAAGAAACTGGCCTTTTTTCACCAAAATATAGCCGAAATATGTTCATTTTAGGGTTTACAGGATCCATGAATAAATTTGCTTTAAGTAGGGCCTAACAAGTAACAAATCTCATTTTGGAACAGAAGATGCTAAATAAATACTGAAAATAATATGGGTGGCGTAAAAGACACTAACCCCTTAGGGGTCTAAAACAATGGAGCAACGACAAAACTGATTTACTTGATTAATTAAGGACAAAACAAGAATTTCACATGGGCCAAACCTTTCACAGAAAAGCCTGCCTGTTTGATTGTCATGGAGAAAAGCCTATAACCACAAAATCGTACACATATTGATATTCACTTGCCAACAAATTCAAGTGTAACTTGTCAACAATGCAAAGTTTGTTAGCTCGTGATTAAATCTCACAACAAATTAGATAAAAAAATGAACTGAATTTCTCGAATCTGTCCAGTACATACCTGATATTTAACGTGCAGAGCTCCGAGATTATGCGTCTACCAAGCTTGCATTTGAGCACGTCACATTTCTGATCTGGCAGCTCAAACGAACATCAGATCCGGAATCCTGTGATTGAAATTCACTTGATCATAATAAAATTCATCATCACGCGCGAACAAAATTTTGCCAGCAAGTGTCAATTTTTAAGATATACTGAAAGGGCGCCCTCAATGTTCAAGTTAGTCCAACCTGGTCGAGGCAATGAACCATAGAAGGTACTAACCAGTACCACTAGCGGGCGCTGCGCATTTTAAAGTTTCTTACCAGGGACCAATTTCATAGAGCTGCTTAAGCAACCAAAAAAATGCTTAGCACAACATGTCTTGCTCAATAAAACAAACCACCATTAAAAATTTCCATGCGATATTCATGGTCAGTGAACAACAGCCAAAGAACAATCACAAGTGATACACAACACATGGTAATTTGGTTTTTTTATAAAAAAACATTTTTTTCATGGTTAGCCAGTTTTGTTTTGCTAAGCAGGGCCGTGAAATTGGTCCCAGGGACCAATTTCATAGAGCTGCTTAAGCACCAAAATGTGCTTAAGCACCAA
Source organism: Astropecten irregularis (assembly GCA_963971285.1). Classification (NCBI taxonomy): domain Eukaryota; kingdom Metazoa; phylum Echinodermata; class Asteroidea; order Paxillosida; family Astropectinidae; genus Astropecten; species Astropecten irregularis. Next base: position 13,029,363 of record OZ020260.1, on the reverse strand, counting down.
ACACCTTGGTGAATAAAATCAGTATGGCCAGTTTAACTCCTTGTGAATGTTATGCTCAGCAAACAATGGCCGAATACAAGTCAAAAGCAGTAAACATCACATGAAAATTTGGTTGGTAATCTTGTTTGGTCAAGGAAGGCTTTTCATGCTTAATCATATTTTGTTTTATTGAGCAAAACATTTTGTGTTTAAGCAGTTCTATGAAAATGGTCCCAGATTACAGAAAGCATTCTCTGTTTAACTGAAACGTAACACTGATTAAGAAAGTTCATCGGATAGGTCCGAACCAACATGACCGCCCAGCCACTGTGCATCGCGTGGCACCGGCGGTTCATGGTCACAGTCTGCCGTTCCAAAATTCCCGCCAAAACAACCCCAATTCTTTACATGGTCAACGCGCCCCTGGGCTGCAGACCTGACAAACAAAGGTGGTTACCGAAAAAGTACAATACACACTGGCATAAGAACAGCTTAAAACGACGTCACATTCATTAGCCAATCAGAGTAGGGAAAGTTAAAAAATATATTTCCAAACACTATTAATGTCCAATCACGTTTATTCCAATTTCCAGGCTCTTCCAACGCCAGCAGGGTTGTAATGTGTCTGGATTAATCAGGAAAGTTAAACTTTCTCTTATGTTTCCTCCTCAATATATTTTAATTAAGAGAGTTCTGAAAGCTTTACTATGGATTAATGTGGCACTGGACTGGACCTCCTGCCTTGAGTCTGGGTTTCCATTTGTGACCATTTGTGATGCAATTGGGTGAGAAAGTGGGTCTATTTCAGCCGCTTTGCAGAGGGATGTTTTTTTGAAAATGGCTTCTTTTGACTGGAGTGATCCCGTTTACCTTGTTTCAGAGGTGGTCAGCTGAGCATGAGTATATCTACAAAATTCAATGGTCAACCCACCATAAAATGAAAAGAAAATGAAAGGTGACATGTTCATCATCATTTTTTCTGTGCAACTTGAACAGCCGATGTGAGAGTTCTGTATATTTTCAAGGGAACCGGTGTACTGCAAGGTCAGGAAATTTCTGCATCCCTGGTTAAGTTTCTTCTCGCCCCGCCGGGACTCATTTTTACTGAACCAGACCAATTAGGAACCCTAATGGAGGAATTCTGCTGAGTGGTAATGGCCCCGCCTTTCAATTCAGGAACAACTATGCGAGGTCGAACTGTTTCTCTGAGCCGCTTGGTTGAAAATTCCTTGAGCTTCCGCCAAGGGCAGAGTTGGAACGTGTCCCTAGGAGCATGAGTGTGTCCACGCTTAATTTCGTGTTAAAGGTAATATCATACTTTGGTTTTTGTCAAAGGAATACAGATTCATGGGCAAAAATATCAAGGAAGATACAGTAAAAATCATCTGTGAAATTTCCAGTCCGATGAGGTGCCCACTTTTTGAGAAAACAGTGAAAAACACTCACGATATTTTAAAAATCTTTTCACAGGATTTTTTATCTTTCAAAGATCAAAATTTATTTGCATGGCCATTGGTTTTACTCTTTTCTGGATGAATACAGCATTTCAGGCAGAACAATTTTAATGATGTTTCAGTACCATCACCATCTTTATATACCCTGTATTAAAGTTATAGGTAAATCTGTGAAGATTTCCGTTTCGGTATGCTACCAAAGTATGATACTACTTTCAATTTGTTTCTCAAAAAATCAGCGTGTTCAAAAGGTTTGTGTGGGCCCAAAATATGGAATTTCCACGCAGTCATTCTTTCAATGCATCCAATGATTTCACACAGCTGTTTCTGATGTTTGTTAACAAGTCTTGAGGTTTTATCAAGGTGAACGAAGACATTTTATGACTATTTGTTTATGGTGCTTAAATTGCATTTTAAGTTCGTTAGCAAATTCGATTTACCAAATTATATTACGACCGAACGATGTGATTACGGAGCAGTATAAATTTGCTTCGGAATGTTTTACTAGAAATTAGAATAAGGCCTGGCATTTTTTTTTATGGAGAATGCTAGCATTGCTGCAATCATTGTTGTTTTGTAAGCACATCACAGACATGACAAAATCTATTATTAATGGGAGAAATAAAAATATATACATAAACTTGACAACAAAATGTAATTTAATCATGATAATGTCCATTTTCACGAAGAATCCCTCTGTTTCAGTGACCAAAAATTGGGTCACCTTTCAAGCCAAATTAGTGTCACTGTCACTAGTGTCAGAGTCCTATATAACCACCGCACTCGTTGTCGTTCATGGAAGCAATTTCATAATGTTTCTTTGCATTTAATGGCGATTCTGGCAACTGAAAATTATGAAGAGCGCCCTCTATTATGCATGCAGCATCATTCAGTCAGAAATGTTGGCGGTGGTTTTTCATTTGTGGGGAAAGTGCGGTACGCCTGGATAAGTTCAACGAAATTGAAACATGAAGCAATGCTTCAAGGAGAGCATTGGGATTTGTATTCCCTTGAAACTTATTAAAAAAGATGCGATTTCCTTAATCGCCACCGTTTTCTTCAGTTTACATGTAGGCCTCGCGTTGGCGTGTCAAGTATATAAGGACGATAGTGTCAAACTTGTATCCTCATGATAATACAAGTAGTGATTAAAGGTAATATCATACTTTGGTTCCTGTCAAAGAAATGCAGATTCATGGGCAGAAATACCAAGGAAGATACAGTAACAGTCATCTGTGAAAATTTCAGTCCCATACGGTGCCCACTTTTTGAGAAAACAAAAAATCTTTTAAAAGATCAAAAAAGATTTTCGGTCGTTGTTTTACTAATTTCAGGATAAATACACCATTTCATACGGAAAGATTTTAACGGTAGGTTTCTATCAGCACGATCTTTATACCCTGTAAGTTATACGTAAATCTGTGAACATTTCTGTTTAGGTTTCTTACCAAAGTATGATGCTACCTTTAAGTAACAAGTGCCAGCATGAATATGGCTTTCCTTGTTCCCATAGTGATATGCTAGTTGCACCAACCGATCCAGACAGACGGGAGCTGACCCGGTTCTATAGTTTAAGAGCGAATGTTGGAGACAGAGGTTGCGTCAATCAGGCAGTGTCAGGCTGCCAGGGCACCAAGAGTGCCATGAAGTATGTCAGCCAGCAATTCTAAATCAGATACATTATCCTTCATGACACCGTGACATGACACGAACTGATGGATATCGTATATGCTAGAACTTCTCGGTCTTTTAATTTGCTTTTTCCCCAGGATTCAAGGTCAGTATTTTGTTTTTCTAAAAACCACCAAAAAGTAATAAAAGTAGGAACGGGGTTATTATGCAAGAGTTTGTTCACCATGTGATGATTTGAGGGGACTTGGACTTTGGGCAAGACTGGGTATGCTATAATAGGTCTGGGATCGATTTCGCGAAGCCCTACGATCGATCGTAACTCGAGTTACGAAGGATAACCCATCGTAGCTTACGTAGGGCTTTGTAATGCATCATATGTCCTACGATTGATGGTAATTTACGATTTGTTTGGTGAACTTAAATCGACCCCAGGGGCCGATTTCACTAACGCTTTGCGATCATCGTAAAGCCCAAATTCATCGCTAAACTGAAAATTGCTATGCAAAGTAGCGATCGATTTTCTGTTTAGCGATGGATTTGGGCTTTACGATGATCGCAAAGCGTTAGTGAAATCGGCCCCTGGTCACCAATGACTGAGGGAACTGCGAATACAGACCGAGTCATTATTGGAGGGGAGTAATCGGCATGATTTGGTTTGAGGTTTGGAAGGGATGGGTAAGGTTATTTGTTTGTTTGTTGGGGGTGTTGGGGTGTTTTGTTTGTTTATGTTTGTTTGTTTGTTTGTTTGTCTGTTTGCTTGCTTGATATTTCAGTTGGTTCCTTTTGTGTTTCAACCAAAATAGTTTTGTGTTTGTTTGTTTGTTGGGGTGTTTGTTTGTTTGTTTATCTCCTGTCTGGCTGCCTGTTTATTTTGTTTGTTTTAATTTGTTAGGGTGTTTTAGGTGGTTTTTTTATTGCTAATTCGGTTGGTTACTCTTGTGTGTTTCAACCCTGGATCCCTCATTATGCCGAATACCCTTTTTTTGGCAAAGCAGACATCATTCACTAAAGATGACATTCTGAGGAGGACTATGGTTCTTCTTTTGGTCTATAGGGTCCGTCATCCCATCAGAGTTGAATTGATGAAAAACAGAATGAACTTGACATTCTAAAAACGGAGGGGAAGTCACGCTTCATTCTAAATTCCCTTGTGACAAATGAAACGACAGTCGGACATAATTATTGGATTCATTTCCTCTTTGATGGGGGTTTCATGAGCATAGCAACAACAAGGAACTTTCAATAAACAGCTGGTAAAAATGGCATTTTGCCACCACGCAGGAAACTATACAATCCCGAAATAAAGTCCGATCCAGGGGCCAATTTCATAGAGCTGCTTAGCACAATAAATTGCTTAGCACAAAAATAGCTTGCCCCAAAAAACAAACTACCATTGAAAATTCCATTTGATATTCATGGTCAGTGAACAACAGCCAAAGAACAATCACAAGTGATAGTGGAAATTTTGTTGTTAAGCCTGTTTTTACTAAGACAGAAATGGAATGCTTAGCGAATTTTTGTGCTAAGCAGCTCTATGAAATTGGCCCCAGTACTTCCACGACTGGTAAAAATGGCAACTCGATCTATTTTACACAGCACTGCATGTAGTCTGCCTGTTGATTTCGTTTATATCCTTGACCTCGTCCCCATCAGAAAAAAGGAAGCATCCAGTTATGCCGCACGATCCCACATAGCCCGAGGGGCTCGCACATTGTTTTTCCCCTCCTAGTCATCCCAAGATGGCAGCCCACGTGGGACATCCCCCTGGCACAACAACGCACGCACGTTATTGGTTGGTCACTGCATGCATTGGACGTGGTGGTTTAGGCGCACTACATTCGTCAGCACATTGGTGGTATAGTCTGGCTTCACGTATCGTACTGCATGCTCGGCTCATATCATAGCAGTCTTGTACAACGACGCCTATGGGAAATACTGTCCAGTTAGATTACTTCTGATTTCGGGAAATATACCGCTTATTCCTGGACCTCGATTTAGTATAAAGGGAAAAGATATAATAGACTACCCTTCCCACGGATTCCTTTTTACCTTGCCGCAGTGCCCAGGCCACACCCAGCGGGTTAATTTGCCCTCGGGCCCCGGTGCCGTGTTGCAGATGAAGAGGACCGCGTACCATACCGTCTCGAGTGCAGTCAGCATCGGTTAATAAGTAGTACGTCTTGAAAGCTCCTGGCACGGTTTGCAATCTTCAGACGCAAAGTGATTCGCACTGTGGTATATATATACACGGACCGAGAATCGGGTGTAAAGTAGGCCTGCCACCACCACCACACGTCACAGACGTTACTTTAAACGACTCCGTTCGTGATGTAAGCGCTTCACCAGGGACCTCAGGCCGTGCCCTGCTTGCTGCAGTAGTCGATCGTCTGCACCGCCGCAACAATCTCGTGCAGTTGTGGGAAACAATTCTAACCACCACGGAGCTGAGACCAAGGAACTCGGACCAACTATAGCAATAACATCTCTCAACAGAAATAATTGACACCTGTTCAAACCATACAGTTTGGTGTGAGAGGGGAATAAGGAGCAAATAATTCGGCGTCGTGGCGGAATTATCAAATAATGCCGATGTACTTGTTGCTGTTCTGCCGAGGAGATCTGGTATTCAGGATCACTTAATAAGTGGACGTTTCCGGAGCAATAAGGAGATAAGGCCTATACCGTCTTACTTGGTGCGTGGGTTGATAATACCGCAACTCCGGTGGAACTTACTTGAAGGACCCGACTGCTGCAGCTAGCTGGCTTGGCTGAAGACAAACCAGGTTGGCGATGCCCTCCCGAACCCTCACGGTTCTCCTGCTGTACGTGCTCTACGTAGGTTACGGACTGACGGCCGCCGGTGCCGAGGCCAGAGCGGCGAACCGGGGGCGGAGCAGGACCAAAGTCCGCCCGAACCGGCCCGGTGGTGCCTTGGGCGATGGAGGAGGTGGACTCGTCAGAACGACCACCGTTAACAACGTTGGACGCAACAAGTTGGTGTTCGAGCGGGACAGTTACCTGGGGGAGGTGACAGAGGATGCCCCGGTCGGTTCCCTGGTGCTCACCCTTTCGGCTTCGCTGACCAAAAATGGTAAATGTATTCAAATCTCTTCCTGATAATATTTTTCTTAAATAGCCCACTTATAGCCTAATGGCGTTTTATAACCATTGGCGCCCAACAGAGAAAAAAAATTGAAACATTCCAAAATGTGTTGTGGTAATCATGAAGGGCTTCCGATACATATTGCAATGTCATTAAGTCTGCCGAGCCCGATGTTACTGCAAGCATTATAATCGTCTAGCTCGGCTTGTTTTTTCATCAGTGCTAAGCCAGCTAGTATTAAAGATCGTACCAAATCTCAACAATCGGAAACCCATCAGCCAAAAATAAGCTTCCGTGCAAAATCTGCAATATGGAGCCTTGTTCTGTTTTGTCACTTCGCAACAGAGTGTTCTCTAGTCTAGTTTAGGTTAGCTGCTCCTGTTGCTAGTGTCGCTGTTAGTTTTACTGGAAAATTGTGATGATTTTCGCGAATGCAATATAGCTTAAAGGTAATGAACTGCTACAAACGGCTCATTAAGCAAAATATTATGACCTGAAATATAATATAGGCCCTAAAATGCTTAGAAAAGATATGTATGTCTTGTATATTCTTGTTCCCTTGTCATTTAGCCTTTAAGAAAGATCCTGCTAGGATCGAAACGCCGGGCCCTCCTAACTCCAAGCATTTATTTCAGGTCATTTTGGCTGATAAGCAGTTTTCAGCAGTTTATAACTTGTATTGGTTAGAACAGAATTAGGAGAGCCTGACGTTTCGATCCTCGCAGGATCTTTATCGGGAGGCCCTCCTAAGACCCAACTCGATCCTGCTAGGATCGAAACGTCAGGCCCTCTTAACTCGCAAGATTGAAAAAGAAGACACACAGTTTACAAAGATGCTTGTGAAATCGAAGTATAATTCCCTTCGTATATAATACGTGCGTGTTGAAGTACAATTTAATTCGACGTGTTTACCTCTCGCTATTCTGCAGTGTAGTCTAGAAAATGTGTGTTCCCCGGGGGTTAAGGAGGGCATCTGACCTGCACCAGTCATGAGGGGCACACGCCGACATATTTCTCCCTGTGACATGCTGATGTCAGCAACTGTTGACTGATAAAGTTGCATACAGAAAAATTGCATATACTGTACTCACACACGTACATGTTCAGTACCCTGACATGTAGGACTTCTAAAGGAAAGAGAAAATAACCTTAAGAAACCAAGGTTCTTGCTCGACAAATAACAAAAATGGAGCGTACTAAGCAAGTTGGCCATGAACGGAGGGTATTTGGCTAGGGGTTAGGCTAAGAAGCAGGGTCACGGGGGGTTGGGAATGGAATGGAATCACCTGCTCAAGTCGTTTACATTTTAAGGTCTGACCAGAGTCTACTAATGGTAAACTGCATCAGAGGGTTGACATGGTAAAGCGCTGAGACGTCAGGACTTGGTACAGAGCCTGTACCTTTGAAGGTGCTGATGGGATGGTGTAAGAGTGATCCAACCGTGTAGAAGGTAGATACGGGTCAGTGAGAGAGGGTCCTCCCGTCTTCTTGGGTGAGCCTCAGATGGAGGGGGAGATACCCATGCCCAGTTTCCGTACGTCTCCACCTCTAGTCTGCCCTCTCTCAAAGTTCCAAGGGACCTGTTTTGTATTTTTTTCGCCCTTGTTTGTGTTTTTCTCAACGTGTTAAGTGATGTGATGTTTCTGTTTGGGGACAGGTGCATTTAGGCGATTTCTCTTTTTTGGAGCCTAAATAAAAATTATCAATTGGTGCTTGGAAAGTGGAAGGCAGTTTAGTAGTTCCTGACCCTCTGCTGACAGGGGTCATGGTGTAATGCGATATTTATAGGACATCAAGGATGCTGACCCTGACTCGTAAACATAATGGAACCTCGTTCTGATGTCTTAAGGGTACTCTTTCTAGGTCTCTGATTGAATCAAGAATGCCGTTTTCTCTACCAATTGGTTTCTTCCATTTGGCGAATTTATAAATTAAACAAACAAGCTGGTTTTTGGTATAACTGTGACTCGGCATGGTTGCTTGCACTTAAACGGCGAAAAACAAACACATAAATATTATTTTTCGTCAAGTCGGTATGGGTATCATAGCGGCCCGAAGATGTTGTTTTAAGTGCGCGGCACGGCACAAGGGGGTAACTGACAGATTGACTCGAAGCTCCCCTTGACCCTCCACGGCACTGACGGTCATCATGCACGGTGTCAATGAGGATACACAGGGCCTAGCTGCGCGCCAAAGTCGTACTGGGTCCTTTTCTAAACCTCGGCTCCGGCTCAGGCACTAGCTCCAGCTCTGTCATCCATATGCTGAAAATATAGGTTGTGGCTTTTCATTGAAGCTGAAGCTCTACTTTCTTGTTCAAAACAGAGTATCTACTTCCGAACCGCAGCCAAAAGTCTCTATTTTGATACCAGTTATTTTAGAATGGATTCACGAAATGGAGCCTGAGTCGGAGCTGGAACCAAGGTTTGGAAAAGGGCCAGATGATGATAATACAAACCAGTATTTCCAAGGGGGAACTTCAACAAAAAATAGAGTTCCATTATTCAGAATTTCAGGGAAATGTCAATTTTACAAAAACAAAATTGCATGACGCACTTCATTGCAGTTGTGATATATCAGTGTGAACTTATCTAACAGACTGCGGGGAAAATAACCTCCCTTAAAGAATACCGGACGCTGGTGATTAGGCCTACGCGAGAAGCAAAAGTTTGTCGCACTGGGATAAATATCTGTTTTAAAAAAAGGGTGGAAAGTTCATGAGGGCACGCTCTCCAACCCAGATCAGTGGGTTCGTCCCCCATGGTTTTAGCGTGTTGAGTCCCTACCGTTTAGGCTAAGCGCGTGTGTAATACCCTGATGGGTCAAACCTTGCGGATAGCACATTAAAGAGGATGGCAAAGAAAAGGCTCCCATATCTTACGTCACGAAATCACAATTGACAAAATTCAGATTGCGGGTTAAGAGAAAACCATAAAAAAAATACTCTCTTTCTGTGTTCAGTGTGAGATAAATATTTTTTCTCATGTCAAGTAATTTAAGGATTATACTTCTAACAAAATAAAAGCAAGGTTTGTTGAGTGTTGAACACCCTCTTCAATGTTTGTTTTACATACTTTATGTGGATTTCCCTTTTTTCTCATGTACTGACCAAAATTGACAAATTCAAACCATTGGTATTTGAACTGTACCCATTTTTTTCATGAGTGGAATTTGGGTCGAATATTCCCTGTGTAATAAACTTCAATTTGTGACGAATAAAGGCATTTTCGTTGGCGTAAGCAATATGTGGACGTGAGCGAGTCCACGTAACGTCTTGGGATCCTGCATTATGTGGACGCCCTTTGTCATGAGGTCCACAGTGTGTATGCCATTGCGCCACGCGGTATTCTTAGTACGAAGTGAAGCTCGGTATATAAACATCACTGCTGATTTTCAATTTATAAACCTAAAGTCCACAATTCCATCAATGGCTGTCCGGGAACTGAGCAACCGGCACTGATTCTTGAGGGAAATCGGCCAGCAAATCGCCCCGAGAGGACGGCCACTGAAGATGAGGGTCCAAGAAACAAATAGGGTATAGAGAAAGCGGAAACTATTAGGGAAATCTAATAGAGAGAAAGCTGTTGACATTACGTTTAAACCGAGAAATTACAGCCAGTATGAAAACAGGACGAAGGTATAGAATTGTAAAGTGAGAACTTGGTGAGAGCAGAAATGGACGAGTATTCGATTTCAAGAAGGAGAGCAAATTTTCTCTGCCGTTTCCACGGCGCCCAGCGTCGCCAACGGCGTATGGATTTAAAGAGATTTGTCCGACTGATTATCCAATTTTGACCCCCGAGCGCGCCGCCTACCAAGGGCTGGCCGCGGCCCCAGGGACCAACACTCGGGTCACCCCAGGGGGCCGGGGAAACCCGGACCCGGAGGAACTATAACAGGAATTGAAAATGGCAATCGGGGCGGGCTTCTAGTTTTCGTATAAATTTATGGCTGCTGATTGCTCGGCAATTGCCTAGAAATTGGTTACGGTACTTCTGAGGAATTGGGAAAATGCCACTGTTTTGTTGGAAGGACGTGCCTCATAGAGTTGTGGCAGTCGTTTCGGCGTTTGTCAATGGGAACCCCAATGTGTTTGAGCGACCTCACAAGTAGTTGTTGTTGGGAAGCTTGTGTGTTGCCACAATCCTATGGCTGCTTGCAGGCCTGTTTGAAATTATGAAGATAAAGAAGTCCTGGAACAAGCTCATGTCTGTCATGGAGTGACACTCTTGATGTTGATTCCGAGTCTCACAAAATATGATTTAACCCTAACTCTCTGCACCTGCCAAACAGTACGAGCTGCTTACCACATTACCACAGTCTCTACAGGGGGAAACTGGATCATATACCACAGTTCACCCTAACCCTCTGCACCTGCCACACAGGACGAGCTGCTTACCACAATTAATATGTCCACTCAAACTCAACAACCAACACCAACCTCTCCGAGTTACCCCCTGGCTGAGGAGAAGCGATAATTTATGACGTGTCTTGCTCAAGGACACAAACATCCACATCCCATGGAGTGGATGATCTCCAATTTGCCTCACCAGTCGGCTTCGACGTTCAAATATCATAATCCACCATCAATACTGGCGATTCACAATAGTGCGCCACCATGAGTTTGCAACACTTTGACCAATCACAATGCACGGAATTAATGTTGTCGACAAACTGCGCATGTGGAAAGATGCGCAGTTTGTCGACAAATTGTTAATATAATTTTTTTTTTTAAGGAGGCGGGTACTAAACTGCCACAAGTCCCGTGTATAACATTACCGACTGGCGAGAATACAAAATAAGAAATTGATCAATGCTTACCACCACGACGAAGCTTTAATTTGATATCGGAGACGAAACTGGACCTCGTCCTCAGTAATGGTTGCAAATGATGTACGTCATAATTCTGAGGATAAAAAAGATGGCCAAAAGAGCATGGTTGATATCAATACATGTATTGGAATTCACTGCCATTAAAGGTATAATACATGATTGGTAACGGTCGCAGAGCAGCACTCACACTTTGTCTGATCCAGCATGTACATGAAACAATAAACCTGTGAAAAAATTGAGCTCAATCGGAAATCTGAATCACGAGAAAAAAGCGAAAACCCGACTCATTTTTTTCTTATAAAACATAAAGAATGGTTTTGATCTTACCCTGACATCAAAACTGTTCTAGGTCCTTGTTGTACTAATTTCTGGATAAATACAGCATTTCAGGCGGAAATATTTTAACGGTATGTTTCTCCCAGCAACATCTTCATACTCTGAAAGTTATACGTCAATATGTGAACAATTCTGTTTGGGTATGTTACCAATTCTGTACTGTACCTTTAAAATTTGACGTTGGGCTGTTTCACATTTTCAGTATCACATACCAAGGCCTCCCACGATCTGACACCCAGACAATTTCATTCAAATGAGGTATGTGATGGGGACTCATACCGCATGCATGCTGCCAATTGCAAACAGGGCATGTAATGCAACGGGTGATAAACCACGAAGGGTGCCGAGTTCCAAGTACTGATATCGGTGGGTAGTCCAATGCCGACACCCCGGGCCAGACCAGACGCAATCTACGTTGGGGGTAAATTGCCATGTTCGCACCAACACTCTTGAAACAGTCGTGTTATAGGCTTACAACATACCGTGCATGGCCTTTGTGGAATTTACCCAAATGTGTGGTAAGTTTCGACTGTGAAATGCATTCAAGTTTATGGACAAAGTACTGAGGAACATTGGGCACACAAATAGTTGACCTTGAACCGAATGTGTAGGCCTAGGTATTTATATATGGGGGTTTACGAAACGGAGGCTCGGGTTCAGGCTCTGTCATCTGTATGCTGAAAATAATAGCATATGGTTTTTCATTGAAGCTGAAGCTCTGTTTTCCTTTTTTCAAACCGAGATTCTACTTTTGAACCGCAGACTAAAGCCTCTATTTCCATACCTGTTATTTTAGAATGGATTCACGAAATGGAGCCAGAGCAGAGCCTCCGTTTCGTAAACCCCCTATGATGCTTTATACGACAAAGCATGCCGTCATTGAAAAGGGCGCCCTCACCATGAATTCAAAGGGAGGCATTGCTCATTGGCCAATCCTGTTGACCACGTGCCAATAGTATCTGACTTGATTGGCTATACGATTTGAATTTACGCGGGTCTAGTGGTAAGCGGCGGCTGCAGACGCCTCCCATAGACTCACGTGTAATTTCAAACCGCTGCAAAGTAACAAAATCAGTATCCATGTAGGTCTACTAGTTTTTCGTGTATCGTTTCATCATGTTTTTATCTCTAGGTGACGTCATCATGACGTCAGTGCATATGGTCATTGATAATCCTTGTAATCATCGCTGAACTTTTCATGATTTGACCGTATCATATGCCAGCCATGTGCTAAATCGAGGGATGTAAAACTACCCAAAGATGCTGCAAATGGAAACACGTCCCCAAGCTGCAACTTCAAACATGAAGGGGCCAATTTCATAAAACTGCTTAAGCACAAAATTTGCTTAAGCATGAAAAGTCTTCCTTGAACAGGATTACCATTTACCATGGTGCTGAGCATAACATTCACAATGAGTTTTGGCTTGCATACTGATTTTATTTACTAGGGTTTTGGTTTTGGTGCTTAAGCAGTTCAATGAAATTTGCCCCAGGTCTAGGTATGCAATATGCAAACCACCGCTTCGTCTACATGGGGAATTTGAAATATCTGGGACGGCTCCGTCGGCCCGATGCCATGGACCACCGGGGATTCCTTTAGCCGTGAGAGTGGAGGAATACGAACATTGTGCCCTCTGTATCCTTAGACTGAGCCAAGCTAGAGACACGTTCCTTCCCTGGAATTGGGCTTCAGTCCAAGTCATTTGGGAAATGACTATACCAGAAAATAGTTACAATGCATCAGAGAAAATGTCTGTATAACGTCACATACACACATGGAAACAATAACGAATCAATGTCATCGGCCCAGTTTATACGAAAGGCAGGGACATTTATTATGTTTAAAGGTATTTCACAACTTTGGTTTTCGTCAGATTCCTGGGCAAAAATATCACGACAGATACAGTAGCAGTCATCTGTGAAAATCTCCAGTCCCATACGGTGCCCATGAGAAGACATTGACAAACGCTCACGGTATTTTCAAAGGAGTTTTGATCTCCCTGAGATCAAAACTGTTTTTGGTCTTTGGTTTTACTCTTTTCTGGATAAAGGCAGCATTTCAGGCAGAAACATTTTAACGGTATGTTTCTACCATCACCCTCTTTATACCCTGTAAGTTAAAGGTAAATCTGTGAAGATTTCTGATAGTTGGTATGCTACCAAAGTATGATACTACCTTTAAACCAAGACGTGTATATGAATGGGAAATTGTAAAAGCATTTAGACTTTTGTAGAATTTCCAAGTTTCAAAAATTCACATCTTGTGAAAATGTCTTCAAAGTCGGTGCTACTTAACGTTTTCGAGAAAGCAAATCGATTACTGATTTCTGTTTTTTAAGAAGTATTCGATTTTGGTACAATCGAAATCGGCTGGTGCAATGTTAAGGTATTCAAGTTCAGTCGCTTCGACCCGATGACAGAAATAAATCGATTAGTGATTTTTGTTTTTAAGAAGAAGGCCTATTCGATTTTGGTACAACCAAAATCGGCTGGTGCAATGTTAAGGTATTCAAGTTCAGTCGCGTCAACCATGACAGCATGTCAGATAGAAATATTTCACAGAAGTTTATTGGTTCTATACAGTAGGCTTTCAGACAGTAAACTTTCAGACAGAAAATAAACAACGAGGTTTTATTTTCCTTTATATACCACCACTAGATCACCAGTCCCCTATAGGCCTATACCTTAAGGATGTGCCCGTCGAAGACACAATAAATAATACATATTACACCCCATTTATTAGACACTTTAACCCCGTGCAAACACGGTCCTTAAAATCGCTCCAGGCTGTGACATGAACCTGAATCGGGTTAGTCAAAAATAAGCAACCTACATGTTCAAAACTGTGATGTGATATGTGATTTTTTGTTAACGTGTGTGAACAGGTGGGCTATCGCAAATTAGGGACAGTTGGTCAACTAATATATACCGCTGGCTTAACTTGTTTGGAAAGGTGAAACGAATGTCACATACTGTTACAAAATTGTAATTTGTGATCGGGGAGTTCTTAAGCAATAATGTCTTGACGTTTCTGTATGGCCTAAGGGAACCGCAGGTGAAGACTTTCTGGTATCGATACTGTCTCTTTTTATTGTGTCGATACTTTATCTTCCTGGTGTTTAGACTTTACCACTCTGGTGTCGATTCTTTATCTTTCTTGTGCCGATACTTTATCCTCTCGGTGTCGATACTTCATCTTTCTTGTGTTTGAACTCTATCCCTGTGGTGTCGATGTTTTATATTTCTTGTGTCGAAACTTTCTTCTTTGTATTGTCGATACTTTCAATTTCTGGTGTCGATACTTTCTTTTCGAAATTAATAAGTGAAAAGGGTACAAAAACTTGTTGGTAATAGAGCTAGAAATTTCCTTCACAAAAGGTAATAGCGCTAAGCATAGATACTAGGCTATAGGCGATTTCTTTCAACGCTTTACTTGGGCGGGGTCCATTTCGTCTCGCGTTTCTTCTCCTTAGGGAAGGAATGTTAAAAGAAAAATGTAAGGAAAATTGCTCGCGCGAAAAACGCGTTGTTGACAGGTCATGTTTTTGGCCAAATGACAAATGAAGTGGGTGCCCTAGCGTCGCCATCTTTGGGGTATTCGTAGCATTAAGTTAAAGGTTGTATCATACTTTGGTAAGAGACCAAAACAGAAATGTTCACAGATTTACATATAACTTTCAGGATATGAAGATGATGCTGGTAGAAACCTACCGTTAAAATATTTCCGCCTGAAATGGTGTATTTATCCAAAAATTAATAAAACAACGACCGAAAATAAAAGAGAAAAGACTTAAGAAAAACTGTGGCAGTTTTTCACTGTTTTCTCAAAAAGTTGGCAACGCATGGGACTGAAATATTCGCAGATTTCTTTTACTGTATCTTCCTTGATATTTTTGCCCATGAATCTGTATTTCTTTGACAAAAACCAAAGTATGATACTAAATTTAAGTCTCTAGGCCTATTGTTATCTAAATACATCATAAAGGAAGTTTAATATTAATCTATGGTTGAATACCCAAAATATCGCCATAATATATTGCTATCTTGTATCGATAATAATATTCAAACTGATTTTGATTTTTTTAAGCTCTATTATAATGTGATTAGTTTAGTGGCCCAGTTTTGAAAGGCTCAATGCAGTACGTGCGTTAGGCCATCGGAGAAAGAGTTCTCATTACCGGTACTATAGTTCCTCCATATGCATGGAAAGGAAGGTTTGCATAGACACCATGCAACTCTTTCTAGTTGTATGGTTCTGAAAAGAACCGGTGAGAAGTTGTCTCCAATGCCCGGAGCTACAGGAAGAGTATACTTCATGCTCCATGGTTAGGCAGATGCTGTGTGATCTAATCGCGAAGACCAGTACTGGAATCATCTTAACCCATGGCTATACCTAGACCATGGAGTTAGCTTCTAAAAGCTCCATGCCCAGACGGTTTGCTTCGGGACTGGTATTAAAAATGCTTGCCCCACTTCGCAGTTGACTGCGTTCCAGCCCGGGGGCATGGAAGCTGTATAGTTGGCGGTACGGTGCGCCACGCTCCTTGTTAACCCATTTCCGACATCACAGATGCTGTCTCCCTGGGAAACGCGCAAACAAGACTTGCTTAACCAAAGTCACCCATGCAGCTCCAGGCTCCTGTCGTTTTGTTTGGTTCTACTAGGCCTACATTCAGGGCGGCTTGTTTGCCAGTCCCATGGCTGTTCTATCTGGTTATGTCAGTCTGCTGACCAGGAAAGCTGCTTCCGGGGAGTGGACGAGAGGGAGTCTACGCATACAGCTCCAGGCAAACCTAGTTGAAAGAGGCCCACACTATACAGGCCAACATGAGCTCTATGCTGTTCATGTTCTGCTATAAACCATTAAAAACAAACGGTGCAAGTATTACTGGGCAATTTAACAGCATTGTAACAAAACATTACCATGAACTTAAAATGTTACTAGGTAGGTTTTTACCTAGCTCCATGGTCTATTGCCAAAACATTCCAAGCTGACCAAGCCTTGAGTTTAGAATTTTAGAACGAAGTCTGTTAACTTAAAGGCATAATACAGGATTGGTAAAGCTAGGTGACAGAACAGCTGCAGACTGTTGACAATTTGTTTTTTCACGGAATAAAAACCAAACCTGTGAAATTTTCAGTTCTTGTCATCATCGGAAACTGCAGAAAAAACTCTTCTCATAGCCACACTGTCTCCAAAGGAGTCAGTCATGTACTTGGTGTCACACATCAAACATCCTACATCGTGAATCCACCATGCAAACCTCATAAAATTATGGAGTGCTGTTTTGTGACCTTTAGGCCCCTATACAAATCTTGAATTATCTCTTTAAACGTTCCACTGGTAATTTTGTCACGATTTCTATCCAGGGCTGTACAATTACGCTCTCAGGTCGCATAAAAAAGTCCACAGGCGGTTATATAGCATAATATTTGGCTCTGTGGTAGGCCCACAGAGGATCTGTGATATCATGACAAAGTGACGTCATAGCTCAATGCACCATATCTCGCTGCCAAATGTAACGACGGTACATGTTGGTATGTGCTCAAACACTTGTGTTCGCATATAATCAATACCATTTTGCGTATTGGCCTATTAATAGAGATTGTGGATCTCATACTGTTCATGATGTACACACAGAGTGTGCACTGTCATTTTTTCTGTAACATTCTTGGTAACATGTTGACCAGGTAGGGCAACATACACCCCTGGGTAACATGAATTTTGGCCTTGTGTAGGCCCCTACACTTGGTAACAATTGTCCTCTTTCTCTGTGTTATATTCCATGGTATAGCTGCCATTTTGTCCAAATCACATAATGATCACACTAAGTCAGGTGACCTAGAGCCTACCCCTGATTGGTTAATATCATCAACATTTCCGATAACATAAATTTCATTCTTTCGTCAACATCTGAGCGACAGTCGAGCGACATGTTATCCAACTTGTGAACAAAATTTGTGTAGTGAAATTAGACGTTCTCGTGATAAATTCTTGTTTTCCGTGTTTTTACTGTAAAATATGTTCTCGTGGCAAAGTTATTTCATTGTGTAGGAAAAACACCCACGGCAAAGCACTAACACTTAACAGAGTATTTTGTGACTTGAAAAGGTAGCCAATTTTGTGAAAAACGTACTCGCGTTCACAAAGCAAGTTGTTGGGGTTCGTGAACACGTAATCGTGGAAAAGTACTTGTGAAATCGGACTTCGTACTTATACCCGTGATCGTGGTGGAGTTTTTCGTGAGCAAGTACCCGTGTCATACTCGTACCAATGGTTGAGTACCGGCTACAGCTCATGGTAAGAATTGACAGCTACACGAAGAGGTAGCACGTTCACTGAGTCACTCAAACCACGGCTCAAACCACACGTACACGGGAAAAAGGTTGACCAAACTATCGGTAGGGCCTACCTAGTCGCAAAAGAAATCTAGGTACCCCATGGGGCAGATATATCGAAGGATCCGAGCCTGCCGGTCTTGCAGGTTTTTCCCCAAGTCCCAACTGATCGAAAAGAAGTTCTGAATCATTGTTGACTATAAAGGTTTTGTGGCCATTATACTTCAAGTCACGTCCAAGCTCTGCGGGGAGGAGTTGAACTTGGGAGGAAGAACTCTGCGCTTTTTTGCCCTGTCTGCCATTTGCTGCTCCTTAGTGGCCCACTTCTTAGTGTGGCTTGTTATTTTATGGACGTCTCGGCAGCATCTTTTTAGAAACATGATGCGTCAATCAAAATCACATGAGACTGTATAGAGACATCGTGCTGTACGTCGCCCAAAATAACAACATTAAAAACCAGAATGATGTTCTTGGAATGTTAGCGCTTTCCCACGCCATGTCGAAAACGGCCACAAAATGACGTACATACTTTGTTTGTTTGTGCGCGCCGTAAAGAAATGTTTTACCAAAAGAGATTGCTGAAGCTTATAGCAGCATCAAGTATGACAGCAAGCTTGTTTTTGCCAGACTGCTGGAAATAAGTTTACCATCCCTTGGGCCAAACGTGCGTGACGTTCAACTTCCTGTTGCTTGTAATATTTCATCGTCGGTGAAGCAGGCAGGCTGGCGTTTTTTGGAGGGAAGAGCTCGTCCAAGCTCTCGGCGCGGCTTACGGCTGGCGCGCATTCCTGGCGTGTCTCGGACTTCACTCCAGCTTGAGATATAATTCCCGGCAATTACGAGGAGACATCTTAAAACCGGTTTGACGCAAGTACACACTCCAGTCATTCTTGATATGACAACAATGTCAAATGGTCTCCATTCCGTTTGCGCTCGTATAATATATAGACAGACTTGAAATATGTCCGTACGTGCGGGCTGGTTTTCTTTTTAAAGCTCCTGGACAAGGGTTTGATACAAACATTAGCTGATGGAGTCCAACAACATCCCAATGTTTGTATATAAGGGGGATTTGGAACATAGGGTCAACCCTTCCCGGTAGCTCAGTTGAAAAACAGGTACACGGCGCTTTATGGTTGAACTGGCATGGGGTTGGGTGTATACTGACTCAGTGAGTGGTATAATGTTTGGAAAGAGATGATCTGCTTTGGGGGATGGTGTTCTTGTGGTTGTTTCGTCGAAGGTGATCTAGTCATTAACCAGAAGGTATTTGTCCGGAATATGGGCAAGTTTGTGATCTGGGTCTAAGTTCTGATGACATAAAGCGAGCCCCTAAGCCCCTGGCCTCCCGAAGAGAGATTCAAACCATGATCAAACCATGATCAAACCGTCATGTGTTCTTTCCTCCATGGTCAAACCACTGGGGAATTTCTTCCTCCATGGTCAACCATACTAGCAGTTTGCTGCCTGCTAAGTGCCATGGCCCTGTCCGGATATTGGCATCACTGCACTCCCTTAAGCCGTCGTCCAGGAGGGAAACGGTGACAGCTTGGATCTCTCTGGCAACGAAACATCAGCCTTCGGTCATGACCATGAAGCTCGGAACAGACGCATAAAACAAGTAGAGGCCTAGTACGAGGGAGCGAGTCAGTCCCCTGAGAATCGCCAGGCCTTGAACTGGGAAACTTAGTGAATGGAATGATTGACGACACTCCCAGTCAAGGACAAAGCACGCGACCATTGATGGAATGAAATGAATGACTTCCACATGTCCCCAAACGCACTCACACACCCCCTACACGCACATGCATTATTATTATCAATCAGGAAGTAATTTCAACAGGAGTAATATGTCTAATTTAGGGTTCTGCATTTAGTCATAACTGGCCTTTCTCCCACCCCGAAAATAGAGTACTGAATCAGTATCAGTAATAAACAGTTAATACATTTCGTCGATATAAATACGAGAAGTTTACAGGATTAACGATGTCATTTTCAAGTGTTTTTTTTTCGCTAGCCTGATTTGAACCCGGGGTCAGAGGCCTCTATAATCTGTTAATTAAAAAACGCAATAATACCAGGTATTTATAAAGGGCTTTTACAAAAAGATCGAAGCGCAATATAAAATATTTTTTGAGAAACAAATAGACAAAGACTGGGGTTATGAGAAACAAAAAGAGATGTTTCTTAAGAGGATTGCCTGATAGAAGGAACATTCCTGATGTTGATGGGGACAGGGTTTAATAGTTGCACACTTTGAGGACCATGCAGCTATACAAACAAAGATCTATGATCTCCGAAAAATGTTGAACCAGTAGGAATAGACAGTCTAGAATTTGATCAAGAGGAAATTGGCGTCCCAATTGAATTTAAAAATGGATGACGGAAATACAGCGGAATCCGAAGCCCTACTGAGGATTGGAATAGGGTCAAGGTACGGGCCTCCACCAATGTTTATCCTTTTAAAGTGATGAATTCCTTTACAAAGAAATGACAGCTTTTCTTCTTATTTTCTTTCTTCCACAGCCGCTAACAACCGAAACATCAGATATGAAATCAAGCGGAGGAAAAGTGACAAGGAGACCCCGCCGATCAGCGTCCATTACCGGACGGGCGAGATACGAACGCTGAGGACGCTCGACTATGAGACGAAGAACGAGTACACGGTGCTCGGCTATGCCAAAGTGGACGGCAACAAAAAACTGAAGGCGATCACTAAGATCACGCTGCGAGTGCTGAACGTGGATGACATATCGCTGCGATTCACGCGGGACAGCTATGAGGCCTTCGTGGAGGAGAACACGGTTGGGAAGGTCAACAACTCCGTGGAGTTGGAGGAAGGGGACTCGGAGGTGGTCTTCATCCTGAGGGACTCCGATCCCATGTTCGGCGTCGACATGTTCAGGATCCATCCTCGGACCGGGGAGGTGTCCACCACCACGCCGTTGGACAGGGAGGAGTTCGACCGCTTCACCCTGGTCGTGGTGGCCAACTCCAGGAAGCAGACGGCCGAGACGAGGCTCCTTATCCACGTCCTGGACCAGAACGACAACCCGCCGACCTTCCCCCATCACGTCATGACCTTCCACATCTACGAGAACGCCCGATGCTGGCTGCCGCTCAACGCCACCGATCGGGACCTCGGGGAGAACGCCGTGATCAAGTACCGGATAGCCTGGGGACGGTCTCGCTCCTTCATGATCGAGGAGAACACCGGGGTGATCAGAAACACTAGGAGGGTGGACTACGAGAGGAACAAGGTCTTCAGGCTGGTCGTCAACGCCTACTCCGGGAATCTCTTCGGATATACCAGGGTGGTGATTCGCGTCATCGACATCAATGACAATGCGCCAATCCTGAACGACTTCCAGGTATATGTCTGATAAACCTTTATAGATTTAACAATATGGCCACCTTAGTTCATATTCACTCCATTCTTCTGATAGTATTTCCCTAATGATCCTGAAGTCGCAAAAGAAGGACTTGGTGCTTCCCGTAGCCATTGGTATGGAAATCACATATTTTGACGTTTGGTATTCACAAATACCTCCAAGACACATCGTTCATCAGATCTAAGCTGACATGTGACCTTTTCGTCAACTTCCTCGCTCCTTGTAGTAAATTTGTCATAATTTGGCTCTGTATATTGAAATACAATCCTTATCAGTATGTGTATGTATGACGGCACAGGCTAACGTGATATTTGACAGAGTTCAGATGTTCGCATATTCAAGCACAATACGGTCAAAATTAGTATGTTCTATTGACATACTTGACTCTAAAATAATAAACCCTCATAATGTCGACGTCGACGTTGCAATTCGCACAGAATAACGCAACCGATTAGCAAATGTACTTGAACTTGACAGTTGACACCAAACTTTTTGTTCTCGAAGGTCTTCTACAACGCTCTGCCGGAGTCTCTCTCGGGCGCTGAGCTGATCCGGGTGCCGGCCCGGGACGTGGACCACGAAGGGGTGCTCCGCTACGGCCTGGTGCCGGCGCGGTCTCGCTGGAACAACCTGGTCAAGGTGGACGAGGTGACGGGTATCATCAGCCTGTCCGAGCGCCGGGCCAAGAAGGTCCGGACGAAAGTTGTGACGGACATCACGGTGTATGTCACCGGTAAGTGACGGCTGGTTTGTCCAAAAGATGCGCCTGGTTATTTTTACTCAACAAATCTGTCGGTTTATCATTTGCTTTGCTTTCAAAATTGTATCACTGCGGACTCACGAAGGATTTACTGTGCAAAAATAATATCAGCAGTTCAGGGGTCGATTTCACCAAACTCATGGTAACTTACTATCAATCGTAGGAATTAATGATGCATTGCAGCCCTACGTAAAAACGTAATTTTGTATATCAAAGACTCAAGGTGCCATTTAGAATGGTCGCTTTGTTCCTCAAGAAATGCGTTTGGGTTTGAGGAGACTGTGGAAGCACACAGTATTTATGCGCGTAACACAATTTGACAATTATTTCTATAGACCTGCTTTATAAGCACCTGATGTTGTGCATAATGGTAAATTTTTCATTTCATAGCACTCTCTAACATTAAGCAGAGAACTATGTTTAACTCACCAACACATTATTTGCTTAAAAACTACGACGCAAAAAGAAAGTTTCGAAAGATTGCGTGCATTGTGATTGGCCAACGCATTGACAACTCTTGGAGGCGCCCTATTTGGAATCGCCGGTATTATTTTAATGATGAAAACGTGTATGATGTTTGACTCTACTCACATAGACGGAGTTCATGGCGCACAGGCGAGCTGCCGATTGGAGCTGACCCCAGTCTCCATTGAGATGATGGCCAACGGAGTCAGCGTCAACGTGCTGAACGTGACGCAGGATAACTTCCTTCGGTCGGCCCGGCTGCAGGTTCTGCGAGAGGCCCTGGCCTACACTCTCAACTCCCACGCCAACCAGCTGGTCATCTTCAACCTGCAAGAGGTAAAATGTTCAAGAATGTTAGAAAATATTCATGGGAATGAAAATGTCTTGTCATTTCATGATGATGCAATGCACATTTGTAACTGTTGTTAGTTTAAATCTGCGACGTGACGCGACAGATGGAATGTTCCCTTAAATTCTTGAAGACATCTGCCGGCACTTGCAAAGTTGGAGCGGGTTTAATCTTGCCGGTCGTTTGCCGGTTTGCGGTCTGGCGTACGTTTGTCCCGGGTGTTTGCTCTGCTTCCGGGTGAAAAACATTTCCATGTGTCTGCTGTTCAGAAGTTGGGTCTTGCTCAGTTGCTGTCTGGTTTTCTTTCACGTCCACATGGAAAGCAGGTTTCGAACCATGACTTAAAGAGATTGGAGGTTATGTTTTGGGGTCTCATGCTAACCGGTGTTGTTTCTCCTTGTGTTGCCTTCTAGGTGGCGCGAGATGGCTTCCCCCTTATCAACGTCTCCTTCTCCGCTCGAGACCTGGACAACAAGTTCTTCTCCCGGGAGCACATCCTGAGCACTATCTACTTCGAGAGGAAGCGGATCGAGGAGATGAGTGGACTACCCATCCTGCCGGCCGAGGACGATGTCTGCGTCCTGGAGTCCTGCAACGACCTGCAGAAATGCGTCCCGAGGAAGGTAAGACGTTCGTCCTCATGTTTGGCGTTGATATACTTGGTGTCCAATTCTGAGTCCACTGAAGATATTGAATTCAAATCGTTATCAAACAGTTGAACTTGACAAGCCTTTAGTGCTTCGACATCCTTGTCAACAACTAGTACCAGCATTGTTCAAGATGGAGGGCGAACTCATATAGCTAATTCAGTCAACTGTGGATCTCAGTTGAAGGGGAAGAAGGTCAGGCCTTCCTATACCAAACTGAATGACACACGGGTGGTTTTTTCTTGTCAGATTCTCAGTCAGATCTCGTCCGTCTTTGCCCACTCGAGGGGCGATCTGGTCACCTTCCGCGGCGTCCACCCCGCCATAGAGCAGTCGTGCGAGTGCCCGGACATTTACAGCATCAACAATTGCTCGGAGGTCGTCAACTTCTGTGAGTCGGATCCTTGCAGCAACGACGGGACCTGTGAGAGAACGGACGGCGGCTACACTTGCATCTGCCCGCGCCATTTCGCAGGTCAGTTTCTCCACGACCCATACGGGCCAAAAACAAGGCGCCCAAAAGGCAGTGTTTTTTTAGATAGCTGGGGTCTATTTCACGAAGCCCTACGATCGAACGTAACTCGGGTTACGAAGGATAACCCATCGTAGGGGCCTATCCCACGTAGGGCTGCAATGCATCAAAAGTCCAACGATTGATAGTAAGTCACGATGAGTTTTGTTAAATCGACCCCTGGTGTCCAATCTTGTTCTCAGTGGCTTGTCGAAGATCCTTTAATTCACTAGAAGTTTAACTTATAGCAGTGAGCCGGCATCACAAAATATTAAATGGACAAACCGTCCCAGTTCCAGTACATAGTTGAATGTAGATCCGACTTATTTAGAGTTCTGTCTTCCTCGCTATTCAGGGGACAACTGCCAGATCGACTTCACCGGAGGGCGCTGTTTCGAAGGCGCCTGCAAACATGGCGGTGTGTGCGTCGACCTAGCCGAGGGCGGATTCAAGTGCAACTGCATGCAAGGCTACGACGGGCAGCAGTGCGAGATGACGTCACGGTTCTTCCCGGCCGGATCGTACATGACGTTTCCGAGTCTGCACCAGCGAGCCATGATGAGGATATCTTTAAAGTAAGAGAGGGGAAAAACACAGGTCTAGGCCTAGCCTAACATGATGCCAACAGTGTCTCGCACTTTGCTAGGTCCTGATCCTCTTTAAGGACATTTTAATACGAAACCAGGCTTAAGGCTATTCTTGGGACCACAAAAGGAAACGGAAGGGATTGGGCCACATGACGAAGCCGAAGAAAGACTGAAGCTAATGTCATGTATCCCAAACCCTTCATTTCACTTATAGGGCACACAATGACGGTAGCAAATAAATCCCAAGCCTAACCTCAAGTCTCATTTCGTAAAGGCCCTAAAGCTTGATACACTGCACATTAATTTTTAGAACGGAATCATTTCATACAATTCTAAATGCTTTAGGTTTGAAACGTTTAAAACTTTCTTTAGATACCCTTTGTAAAGAAATCTTCTGAAAACATCTGTTAAGGATGAATTAACAACAGATAATTACAGGCTGGGCCAACCTTTTAACCCACAGTCCTGTGACGTGAAATAATTATTTCCATGAATTCAATATGCACGTACATCATTGAATGTTTTCGTTCGTGGTGCACCTCTGTGGAAGGACAACCTGTAGCTGTCTATCGCCACCATGACCTTGCTTCAAAGGCGGACTCAAATTCTTTTGGACTTTTTTGTTGTTGCACAGTTTCTCTACGGAGATGAAGGATGGACTCCTGCTGTACGTGTCGCGATACAGCCAGGTAAACGATTTGCTCGCCATCGAGATCATAGACACACAGATCGCCTTCTCGTTTGCCGTGGGCAAGATGACCATGCGAGTCATGGTGGGCACCCCAGGGGGTGTGAGCGACCTCAAGTGGCACCTGGTGGAACTGGTTTACCGAGACAAGGTATATACCGGGGTTTTGTTTATCAAATTGAAATAACGTTACTTTTGGAATATAAGCCGCTCGGTGTATAAGCCGCTCGTGCTATTTGTAAGCAGAAAGACGTCGGTGTCGCCACTGGAAAGATGTTAACTAGTTGCCTGCTTTAGTGCTCACTGCTTCCTGCTGACATGTATTTCGTTTGTTTGTTTGTTTGTTTGTTAGTCTGCTTATTTGCTTGTTTGCCCGTTTTTCACATACCCATGCAAATAGGCAACAATTTACTCTTGGAATTAAGGAGAGAAGCCGAAATATACATACATGTAGTGAGCTTTCTAAATGGACCCATAAAGTCACAAAACTCTCGGCAACTTAAGGCAATCGAAGACATTCCTTGGAACAACCCTTGATGCTGCAATAACGCCCAAATGGTAAACTGGAACACACTAACAACCACCCATCACACTACCTATTTGCTTCTGTGTTGAGAGAAGCAGAGGGACCAAAGAGTTGTCCAGAAGCTCAGGCGGAAGAATCCTATCTGGACTCGAACCGACAAACCCGTGGAAGTCTCGGCAATATGTTTTAGAGTTATGACCACTTAGCCACGACACTTTTTTTGAAAGGAAAGAGCTAAAAGAGAGAGAAAATAGGTGACCGTGTGGGATGAATATACTCCCGTTGTTTTCACGCAGCAGACCCGACAATGTCCACCAGGGAATCCCAGATTATAAGTGACAGCTTCCACAGAGGATGTTGTCGTCCGCGATTTTCAGTCCTGAAACGAGAAAAAATTCAGGGCATCCGCTATCCGTCACATGCACGAAAAACAAATACCTCCGAACCTGTCCCAACTGGGCCCGCACGCAAACATGCATTTAAGAAAACACAGTCACCTTATAAGTCTTCGTTCCCATGCCTGTGAATTATGACCTGACCTGGAAAATTATACCGAGGACCGTTATAGAGCAAGGACACCTTCTTTTGGAAGAACGCCAAGAGTGTTTGTGCACCGTCGCCTTGTGTTAATTAGTACCGTCAATGTCAACTAATATATCTTCTGCAGTGCTGAGGTGCGCACGGGAGGAACCGCTAATTAACCTTTTCGACACTTGCCAGAACGTTGCAATTATTATGAGATGTGGCTGCGAGAAAATTGGAACAAACAATCCCTAGCTCATATACTCTTGTAGGCTTATATTAAAGTAATACTGAAGGAAAAGTTGATGTTCTAACTTCCACAACGGTATTAAAGACCATGGCTTACACGCCACTTCCCCGATGTTCCTGGCGCAAGGGCGTGTTCACACCTGACCCAGTTGCATGATTCGACCTAGGAAATGAAATTTCGGCGATTAGTTTGTCTTAACTTAATGATGCGTGTGTGTCACTCGGGAAAAATGGACTGGTGCTTATTTCAAGATGAATGTGCGAGCTGGGGCGAGAACGATTTTTTCTTTCGGCGAGTAAAGCAGTGATTTTTGCCGCGTTTTTTCTCGATATATTGACGAATAATAGGCCTACATTTCTCCTATGCATACCTCGTAAGCACAGAGGTCTGAGAACAAAAATCTTTCTTGAACAAATCCTTCACAGCTTGTCTGTTCAGCTTTCAGATGTCGTAGATGAAGTTAGCAGCTTGTGTCCGCGCGGGAAAAATTTCAAACTCTTTAGGATTTTAAGAAAAGTATTTTTACCTTTACCCTGCTGTTATGAGCTGACTGATTCGTCATTCTCATAACCGAGTTTTTGACTGTCCTATTTAATTCATTATCGAGATTTTCTATTCCAATTGCCTTTTAGTTATGCCTGTGAGTTTTTGTTTGATGACCCTGTATTTAAATGTTCTTGGTTTGTGACAGATGGTGGAAGTGATGCTGGATAGCTGTGATCGTGACGGAGAAGGGGAGATACTCAGTAACTTTCCGTGCGTCGCCTATGCCACCCAGGCCCTGGACGTTTCAACATGGTATGCCGGTCCAAACGACAAGATAGTCTTTGGTTCATTTCTTGCATCATTGAATGCAATTGCATAATTGAAATATTTAATCAAATTGATTAAATAATGTAAATACATGACTGGTAAAGGTCACAAGACAGCACTCATACTTTGTCTGATCAAGCATGTACATGAACATGAAAACAATTTGAGCTCAATTGGACATCTGAGTCACGAGAAAATAGCGAAAACCCGACTCGATTTTTCTTATAAAACATGAAGAATAGTTTACTTTATGTTTGTTCCAAAAATCGTTCGGACGAACCATCTCTGGAAAAAGACACTAAAATGAACCAAGATTCCCCATGGTGACTGAGTTTGCACTGTTTACGAACTGTTGAGTCCATTTTCTGTCTCAAACTCAATAATATTTTTTTGGAGGCCTTGCAAATCCTACATGTTCCCTTTAAAAGCAAAAAAAGTGTGAACCCGAACAGGTTTTTTCAAATTATACCTGATTATTCTGTTCTACCTGCATTAAAAGCATAACATTTCCGGGTGGAATCTTATTTCGTCTACTTTAGGTTTCTGGACGTGAACACGCCCCTTCTGGTGGGCAGCATCCCGGCCAATCAGGAGGAAGAACGTGTCCTCAGCCGCGAGTTCATTGGCTGCATCCGGGACGTGCGCATTGACAACAAGGTGCTGGACTTTGCCGACAGCCTGACGGATTCTGGCACGGAACCCGGATGTCCATATTTGCACTGAATTGTGGGATTGCTGGTCCCATGTGTAGAAATCGGTCAAACCGGTGTTATGGTTAAATCTGCCCCCGTAAATATGTCCGGGGAGATAGAATTATACCCAGGTAAAAGTGTCCCCGGACATTAACTTACTTTACATGGCCACAACCATGTCAGTTTGTCCCCTAGGACAAATATACATGACTACAACCGTTTCAATGTGTCCGGGCGGACATATTTTAGAGGGGGACAGATTTAACCTACCGTATACACCCTTTTCAGATCTGCGATTAAAATTGTTTTTTTTTTCTGTACATAACTTGTTAAGTAAGTCACTAACTGCCACGCAAATCCACATGTAAATACCGGCAGAAACATTTAAGCTTTGTAATATCAAAACTTTATCAACAGCATAATCAATTAAAATTTTTGCTTTCCTGGCTCTAAACAAGGCTGGACTATTGATGATGCTATTATTACTTTTCTCGAAAGCAAGGTTTGTGATTTGCACACGTTTAAGGCGACCGTTTTCTTTGTTTGTTCTGAGTTTTACTTAGTTTGTAAATATTGTCATTAGGAGATCAGTATCATTGTGTATTAATATAAATAGGCCTACATTATTTCACTGCGCGTGGGATACACTGCCTCAGTTGCACCGGGGCTAGACAAGTTTAACCCCATACCAGCCTACATTACTAGGCCGTCGACATGGGGGTCGATTTCACGAAGCCCTGCGATCGATCTTAAGTCGAGTTACGAAGGATAACCCATCGTAGGGGGACTATCCTGCACGTAGGGTTCAATGCATCATCAATTTTACGATTGATATTAAGTTACGATGAGTTTGGTGAAATCGACCCCAGTTTCATAAGTTACTTGTCATGTTGCAGTAACATAGCTTGTACAGAATGAAAATCATTATTTGAACATGATTAAGTAGGCCTAGCATAAAAACATATACTTTGTTCACCATTTAGGCCTACTGCGGTCGTATTAACTGTCTAAACTATATTCATTTATTATTATATTTCCGAAGTGTAGTTTAGGCTCCCTATGTTTAACCATATCGTAGTATATATTCTGTCGCAGCTAACATTTCATGTACATTGCTTACCAGCTGAAATAGTATCCTAACATCTTTACGTTAGCTTACGATTACTATAAGGTTCTTAAAACAGTCGCAGATATTACTGAGGAAAAAAAAACATATATTTTGAGCAAAACAATTTTGTTAATTCTAAATTTTAAAAATGTGATTGAAAAATATTAACAATAAAAAGCATCTCACAAATATTAAGCTATTTTACTTATTCCTAAAGACGCATTAAAATGACTTTGATTCATTGAGAAGTAAGGACCTTCTAGTACTGAGCCAGTGAACGTCTTTTAAATTTGCAGTTAATGATGCAATAAGAAAAAATCAATAAACAAATAACAAAAAAAAAATGCAAAGATTGTTTTAAATCTTGATTTTTCAATAAGACTTGACTTCGAGGTGCGCATAAGAGAAGTAGTTGAGAAGATGGGAAAACAGAGATCATCAGCTGACAGCCTGTTGTTCCAAACGTTTGGTGACCCAACTTTAATAATAGGCCTAAGCCTATAGCCCTATTGATACATTTTTGTTTCAAATTAAAATATCCTTTTCACGCCAAACTTAATTATAATGAACAGTAAACGAAAACGATTTTACTGGGGCCAATTTCATAGAGCTTTTTAATAAGCAAGTTGACAAATTGCTTAGGCCTAAGCATGAAAAGTCCTCCTTGATAAAACAGGATTAGGCTACCAAACAACATGTTCATGTGATGTTTACTGCTTTTGACTGAGCATAACATTCACAAGGAGTTTTGGATGGCATGAGGCCCCTAATGAATTTATTTACCTAGGTTTTCGGTGCTTAACAAATTTGTGAGCTTAAACAGCTCTAACTAAATTGGCCCCTGGCAAGGCCTGGGCCTACTGCGTGCACTCATATAATTTTTTATGTCTAGCTTAGCTGCTATGCGAAGCTGCGAGCACAGGCCCGTCGGCTGAATTTTACACCTTGTCCAGTTTCCGGACATTGATCAAATTGTAAATCTGTGAGACGGTTTCACAGCCGAAATAATAATAGGGGCCTATTTTACATCGATTGCAAATTATCAAAACAAACGTCAAACGGCACGTTTTATCTTGTGCACTGACTCACATCTGTTTGGGTTCGAAGAGGAACAATAATTGGCTGAATACAGGCAGTCGACTTCGGAAGACATTGCAATTAAAGAACTCACGGTGATGCCATGTCACGGCATGTGGCTTCAAGACAAATAAAACTTCAGTCACTTACCGGAGCTCTTTCATTCTGATTTCTCCCCGCCTTCTGCTTGCTGGTGAACTCCGAGAATGCAAACTTCACCTTTTCTTCGCCGTAAACACTGACAACAGGTCCTTCGGCAAAACTGTTCGCAAGTGACACATTTTCGGTCCTTTTGAATTTGGCGCGCGGTCAAACTTCTACTGGTGTGCTGTTTAAGTTATTCGTTGGTCACCCATGCTTGGCGTAAATAGACACACATGTCTACACATAATATTTTTTGGCAGGGTACCAACCAACCAAAATGGCTTTTGCATTGCAGCCGACAACTACACAATAAATTTTAAGTAACAGGCATCAAAATAATAGACTTGTTGACTGCAGTTTTGGAAAAGCCGCTCTATTTGAACAGAAAACGAAACTGAAAGCTGCTAATTGATCAGCAAAAAGCCAAACCCCGTATTTTTGGTTTTAATTGGGATCATATAGTGAAGCAAGCTCGTTGACAAGGAACGAATATTGTTTTTTTTCTTCTGAATTACCAGATTGGTATAATGGGGCACACTAATAATGTGTAAAATTGTTGGTTGTAGGTAAACACTGCCAAAATTTACCAAAACAATTATTGGGGTCGTGCATCGGAGGGGGGGGGGGGGTATAGTTTGTGACGGTGTCCCTTTGAAAACACTACCCGTCATAATTTCTTTTCTTTTTTTTTATACTGAGAGACTTCGGAAATGGATTTGTCATTCTGATAAGAACAAAAGCAAACATTCTAAAGGAAAATAGATGGTAGGGCCTATTTATTTTTAAATAATTATGCAAAACATGGGTTTTTTTTCCAAAAATCAAAACACAAACCCATCCAACTATCCAATCCAGTTACTCATATATTTATTAGTATGTACATTTACTCTGACAATGTAAGAATTTCGCATAATATATATTTGTAATTTGTTTACTTCAGAACAAGTTTCAGATAACTTTTTGTGAAGACAGGCACAAGAACATTAACTAGTGTTGGTCCACTAAGTATCGTATAATATTATAGTAGTACAAACTAGAATTGAAAACGACCTTTCTATTTACGTACTACACAGTACATCCAAGTCAACTACTTTGAACTAAAGACACTTTTTGGGAGGTTTAAATCCTGCGACAAATGTAAGCTAGACATCATTTGGGACGGGAAGTTAAGTGTTTTGAATAGCGCACATGACAATTAATAAATTACATGTAATTAAGGCAAACTGCCTATCAATAACTAACACATGATTTGATTGATTTAACATGATTTTCTTACAGCAGGGTATGATTCTTGCAGGTTGAACAAACCTTCACAATGAATGAAAAAAGATCGGCGAAAAATCATAAAGTAACCACAAGGGAAACTGTCTTTGGTTTTAAGTCATAGAAAGGTAAACAAAGAAAAGTTGACTGGAGTGGGATTCAAACCTGTGACCTTCGGAATAAAGTACCAGTTGCTCTACCAACTGAGCTATCAAGCCCTATGTTGGTGGTTTCCAATTATCTTTGTTCGTTTGCCAGTCAGAAACCATGAAACCACTCACATTCATGTATCCTACTTTTTTTTATAGATATATATTTTTGTTACGCAAACATATTTTTCATTGACATACATATTTTATAACCTTTCTCAATTTATTTGCTTGATTCTTTTTTTAGTATATCGCTCATGAATAAGCAATGCATCTCAAACAGGCCAAGAACATAAATTAACACTTTATCGACAATGCATACAAAATACTGTTTTAATGGAATGCACAAATATGCAAGGGGGAGGGTAAATGTGGCTGTGGGCTAATGGATACACAATGCTATACTACCTTATGTTTCTTCTGTATTACATATCAACCAAATATCTACTGCTGTCACGACTGGTAATAAATTAGACGACTCTTGTGATACAGTCTAAAACTCCTACAATAGGACTGCTTAAAACCAAAATGTCTGGCTTCTGGATAGGGTTTATAGTATACAAATATCACATGGTTTGAGGGTGGACAGTCGATTCTAGCTCCCGAGGTGTTGGAAGTTGACAAACTAGTTTCAGTTTGTCAACTTCCAACACCGAGGGAAACTGGAATCGACTGTCCACCCGAAATAAACCATGTGATATTTGTTTTACTATACCTCAGAAATATTCTTTAATGTCCACATTTTCGTTGAGAAGTGCAGGAAAACTTTTGTTTTCGTGAACTTCATGTAGGGCGAAGTTCACACACGCGCACTGCAAACTAGGATAGATGCGCAGTGATAATGTTACATGTGTAACAGTTTTTTCGGAGATTCCCCGGCCTACTCGCTGGTGATTAGCAAATATATCCACCGGTACGTGATAGTGAATTGGCAAATTGGGATTCGGCTCCAGGTCATGAATATTTATGAAGTATAGTAATATCAACTATAATCCAGCACACAAGCAGGGGCTTGAAGTTGATAGTCCAAGGCTTGGGATCACAGAAGCTCAAGAGCCCAGGAAAAAGCAATGACTGGGTAAAAACAATATCAAAGTTTTCCTTTCTAAATCAGTTTTTATCTGAATTTAAATAACATCCAACAATTTTATTTTCACAGAGGGGAGGTGACAAATTATGTATGGGCTTGTTCCATATAGGAGTACTTGAATATACTTCCAGTGTGGGAATCCTATGTTCTTATTTCTGCGAAGCTCACGTCCGGACTTGGAACTTGCCTGCCTTGGTGATGTACTTCACTCCCTTGAAGGGCTTGTATTTCTAGACAAGAAGAAAGTGCAAGAATGGAAATATTTAAGAATCGAAGAAATCTTAACAAGAATACTGTGTAACGTCTAAAAACAAATTCACTTTCATGGTAGCCATGTGGGCTGTGGAATGTCGAGGGCTTAGTGGTCTGGTGTGTCGTACTCAAGGTCCTGTGGTTGATCTACAGATTGTGGGTTCGAATCCAGCCATGGGCTACTGGTGCTTGCATCCTTGGGCAAGACGCTTTGACACATATTGTTTCTCTTCACCCAGGTGTAAATGGGTACCTGTGAGGGTAGAGATGGCTTTGTGCATGATTAGCCTTTGTGCGCCTAACAGCAGCTGAAAGCTGTATACTCCACAGGGAGTTGAGATGGTTTCAGGAATGTATAAAATGTAGCCCAATGACCAGGGATGAAAATGTTCCTCCGAATGGCATGCGAGACACAGGCTCTATGTATAAAGTGCATGATTAATATGTGGGCCGATATTTCAATTTTTCAAAGATAAGATTAGACCGGAGTATTGGATGGTGTATACAGGTACCATGCATCTTCTGCAATCAAATATTTTGGTGTAATACTGAAATAATTATATGTCCAAGGATTGTGTGAGGAATTCAAGACAAGATGATGACAGTCTTATACAAGTCTTCGTACTCACCTCTCCGTACATATCCAGCCTGTTGACCTTCACGCCAGATATGGCCAGCGTGCTGATGGAGAACTGGACGTTGATGGTGGGGTTGGCTTCGGGCGGCGGGGCGCCGCTCTGGAGGGAGATCGAGCCCTTGATACTGGGCAGCTTCTGGGGGTTGATCTTGCCCACCTCCCAGGAGAGGGTCTTGTTGACGGGGTCAAAGCTGTAGGTGCCCTGGGTGGGCGTCAGGTTCATGTTCAGGACCTGCTTGGGCATGTCCGACGTGATGACCACATTCTCCACCTGGTGTAACAATGGGTTTACAGTGGGATGAATCTAAGCATTTTGACCAAACCAGGACTCGAACTAGAGACCTAAGAAATACAGTATCAAGTGCTACCACCTTAAGAATTTGAAAAACATCCCACAAGACTAAAAAACAACACGACCTTAGAACTTAATCAAGACTCAAACCAGAGACCTGTGGAAGACCGTATCAAGCGCTACCACCTAAGAATTTGAGAAAGGTCCTGCTAGGATCCAAAATGTCAGGGCCTCCTAACTCCAAGCTGCACCACTGTTATGCCCATATTAATATTCATAAAAGGTAGCTAACAGGTTTGATAAAGATAAAAAGCATTAACTGATACTGGTACTGTGTTTAACGCACAAGATCACGAATCTTGCTGATCCAGATCCCATTTTAGCGTACCCTGCATAGGACGTGGATCCGCAAATCTGGGATCCCGTGTGTTAAACAAACAGGCCCTAAGTTCTTCTAGATTTGTGAGTTTAAGCATAAAAAGAGGCAGACAAGATTGCAAGGTGACTTACCGTCTTGCCCATGGTCTGCTTGGGTCCGATGGTGAGGTCGAATCGGCCGGAATTGTCTCGGAATGATATGTTGGGCTTGATGTAGACTGGAATGGCCGTCAAACTGCAAGAGGGATAAGTCAAAGGTCAAAGGTCACCATCTTTCATAACCGAGATCACGACCGTGGTAGAAAATCTTAACATTTTATACCGAGTGCAGATCCTGATGATGCCTAGATTAAAATTGACCAGATAACCCCATCTGCCTGGGAGTTCAAGCTAGTAACACATCACCACTAGGATGCAAGAGCTACGGCATGGCTTTTAACTTGATTTAAGTTGATTTTATAGGAAATAACTCTGAAATGTGGGTAGTACTGGTATTAAAGCAAACATTAAAGGGTCACTGCAATGCGAATATTATGGCCTGAACATGTGCCAATCAAAAAACTGTACATGGGAATTGTGATTTTACCCACTTCCTCACATTGATTCAGGGTTAAAAACAGGTTTTTCAGTTTGTATGCTAATTAGCATTTCCATATTCATGAGCAAAACTGTGATGTCATCTGGGGAACTGAGAGCAGTAACTCAATTGATTTGTGCACAAAAAGTTCCGGTTGTTTTATAGGTTTTCTGACAAAACTTTCCCCCTCAATGGTTTTTTTCGTGCTGAATATGTTCCTTTCACTCAACTGGTGGTGTAATTTATTTGACAAACCATTTCTGGGGGTCATGTTTGCCTCTTCATTTGTTTATGTTTTTTCATTATATTTTGGCTGTTGGTTCCCTACATGAGCATGCATGAAAATCCCCCATTTTGCAAAGCCGTTAAAAAGAAAACCAAATGCTGGTTTGGAACCAAAATAAGACTTGCCATTCATTATTTGTCAGTATATTCTCTGTATGAAGGCAATAAAATAACCTGACTAAAAAAAGCACTGCAGCCGCCCTTTAAGTTAACACAAATTATTGAAATTAGGTTTCCTTTTAGAGGCAATTGAATCCCTGGGTCATGGAGTTTTGGTTCAAATGATGAGCTTACCTGGATGCCCCTATGTGATATGTCAAGAGCTGGAAGTTGCCATCAGGAGGGACGAAGGACAAAACTCGCTCAGACTGGAAGGAAAAAACAACAAAGAATTCAATAATTCACTTAGTTTCTTAAAAAGTTGCGTCAACTAGGTTTGAAAACTTAATAGACGCATTTGCTGACAGAGTACAAGAACATAACTTTGATACTGGTTGGGCCTGGCCAATGAAAAGCCTGGCCAGGAGAGGGCCTTCAGGCCTGTAGTTCTCCTCTTGCCAGCCCTTCACAGCAATAGAGCTGCTTAAAATCAATCAAGCCTGGCTTCTGAATACTGTCCAAGATCAATGTGGACTCAATCTATCAATTTGGTTTATAGTGCCAACTATGATCCAGGACACAGCAGGGGCTTAAAGTTGATGGTTCAGTGCCAGGGATTAAAAGAAGCCCAAGAGCCCATACAAAGGTCAGGCCTGATTTGACATCCCCATGGCTTGGCCCGACCAGTATTGAAGTTTCTCTCCCAAATGTTGGAATCAAAAACACACCTCTTTTGAGGGTTTAAGGCAAAATCATTTTCTCAACAGACTAGTTGGATTTGGGAATCAATCATCTTGTATGCCAAACACCTCAAACTTTTACAGCTCGGACAAAAAATGAAAACAAAACTCTTTGAACACCAGCTATTTAGACCTACCTCCCAACGCTTGAATCTGACACAGGGATGGAAGCTGACGTCATCCAGCAATCGGTGATTGACAAAGGACATGGTGAGGTCTGGCATGCCCGACAGCTTGACGCTACATTCAATGTGACCTTGGATTTCAGCAAACACTACAGAACCCTGAACAACGAGAAGAGGAGAAAAAGTGAAACAAAAGTAAATTCCTAAGTCATCCTGACTTAATAACTCTAGCCCAGGTTTGCTTTAAATCAACAGAGGGTAAAAAGATGTCCGTCTCATCCTGGACTTCAATCTGATTTCAATGGAAAAGTGCATGCATTGCACAATGACACCACATTATATGAGAAGGTTTGCCGTTTACCGGATTTATATGACAAAGTACCAGTGATGCAGTTAAGAACACTATCAGATAATTTGAGACTGATATACCGGTTACCGGCTTTAAATAACAAAGTACCAGTGATGCATTGAAAGACTGCTCGATACTTACAGACTTGTCTATGATGCAGTCCACTTCCTCAATGACGTCAAAGTAGGCCTCATTGTTTGTGTACTTGACACCACTTCGCCTCCATGGGACATTCGACAGTTGACCGCTTGGAAGTGTGTCCGCGACACTGTATTAACAAACAAAACACAGCAGGGACTTACATTTTGACCTTCCTAGACTTAATGCGGAAGGAATTCAACGGCAGTCTCTTTGCACAAACCATGAGGAAAGTATGTAGAGGTCTGCAGAATGGACTTCTACTCCGGAAGTTGTTCATGGCAGCATAAAACTCAGGACTCTATCCTGACCATGCAAGCCTTTACAAGGATCAGAAGTTCAATTGTGAGGTCCTTAGAGATAAGAGGGGTCCGACGTTTCGATCCTAGCAGGATCTTCCTCTAAGCCTTCTTTATAGCTTTTGAGAAAAGGATTTTCAACCTTTGAGAAGGATCCTGTATCTACTCACTTAGAGCTGCCGGTGACTGTGTTGACAACGGCCCTCAGTATGTTGGGAGGCTTGATCAGCTCCTTGAGGACGTTGGATTCCGTCGCTAGCGGAAAGCCACTGTCCAACATCTCCTCCAAGAGCTTTAGGAGAGGAAGAAGGTACAAACATTTAACCCCTGACTTATGCATCACAGTGAGATACCGAAATAGACTAGCATCACAAGATACACTGGCAAAAAGCCTGAAGTCTAAATTCTTACCAAAAAAAAGGCACCAAGTTTGTTACACATTATTTTATCTAAAATGCACTGTTAACTTGATAGCTAAAACAAAATACACTATCAACAAATTTAGGTTTCACTGTCAACAAGTCTTTAGTACATGTCAACAAATATTCAATACACTATCCACAAGTCTTCGACACACTATCAACAAGTCTTCAACACACTGCCAATCACCACCAAGTTTTCAACATATTGTCAACAAGTCTTCAACACATTGTCAACAACCTTCAACACAATGTCAGCAAGAATGAAATACACTATCAACAAGTCTTCAATACACTGCCAAGAAGTAGGAATTAAAACACTCACTACTCACCTCATACACCACGACGTAGTGCTCCTTGATCGCTGTCTCGGTGCACTCACCAAAGTATTCAGTGAATGTATCGAATATCCTGTGCAGGAACTCGATGACAAACAGGGGTGGGACTAGACACAAAAATTAAAATAAATACATATAAGCATTTCACATACTGTCTGAGGACAGGGCATTGTCTTTTTAAATCCTCCTCTTGCCAGCCCTGACCTTCAATACAATAGAGCTGCTTCAAATCAATATTGGATACTGTCCATGATCAATGTGGACTTAAATTTCCAATCAATAGTCCCAACAATAATCCAGAAAAAAACCCTAAAAGCAGCAGAGTATTAAAACTGATTGGTATTGGGATTATAGAAGCCCAAGAGCCCCGGCAAAGGGTCCATTTCACCAAAATCATTGTAAGTTACTATCAATCGTGGCACTTATGATGCATTGGAGCCACACATATACGTAAGATACGATGGGCTATCCTTCATAACTAAAGGTACAATCAATCGTACGGCTTTCAGGCTTTGTGATATGGACCCCTGGTCTGGCTTTCTAGTGGCTGGGCCTGACCAGTATTCAAGTTTCTCGCCCTAATTAAACTTGGCTTGAATTTGTTCAAGGGTAGGGATTATAGAAGACCCAGAGCCCAGGCAAAGCCCAGACCTGGCTTCTCAGGGGCGAAGCACCACCAGTATTAAGGTACCGGTACTCACCTTCATTCTGCACCACTGCCACAAAGAATAGCTGGTTCCTGTAGATGCTGATAAGGTAATGATGCGGCGTAGATATAACAGGAGGAACATCATCGTGGCAGGTCACCTGCAAGTTAACACAGAGGGGCTATGTTCAGACACAGTACTCAGGATACTGAACAAGGTCTACCTTTTGCAGTCACAGAGGGAGGTAAACATTTCATCCCAAACTCCTTGCGTTCATACTACACACAATTAAACTGAAAACGGTCCATCTCTGGTGTTTAGAGGTCACTAGTGTCATATAATCACTCCGAAACTGAACTTCTTCTAAATCACAAATAGTGACATAAAACACCAGTGAGTTATTCACCCGCTCGAGGTCAAGCTAAATCGGATGTGGTTGAGATAGACCATTCATATGTCTTAACCCTAACCCCCTAGACATTTGTACTCAATACCTTTCTCAGCCTAACACAATCCAACAGCCTGGAGTGTCAGGTAATGTCCACTGTACTCAACCTGTTATACTCCAACAGATTACTCTATAACAACGGTACACAGCTCATCAAGTTCCAACAGTTGCTTACTGTTGGAATTTGGCAGACTGTGTACATAAGGCCCTATGCAAAAATAAACATCATTTTCACATGGTATCAATCTTAGCAAATTCCAACAACTGTACCCTCCTCAGCCTAACAGATCCCAACAAAACATAATGTTGGAGTTTAAAGGGCCTGGGGGCGTTAGGGTTAAGGCACACCTGTAGACCAGTCTAGGTAGTATAGATCATCCCTCCTCGGCAGTCCAAGTTTTCAAAGATAGACCATTTTTAGCACCCAAAACAATCTATCGCAGACCGTTCTGAGATAAATAGGAGATAAAAGAGCGCTGGTACAGTATTCCGGAGGTCGCTGGTTCAAATCCTGCTACACCCAATTTTTCTGTTCACTTTCACTAGCCGCATTTTTTGGGGGAAGGTCTTGTGCATCATTTGAAATTGTATAATAAAACTGTTTTGATTTGTTACAGAAAAATATGCGACCGTGCGCGACTTACCTTGT
Source organism: Astropecten irregularis (assembly GCA_963971285.1). Classification (NCBI taxonomy): domain Eukaryota; kingdom Metazoa; phylum Echinodermata; class Asteroidea; order Paxillosida; family Astropectinidae; genus Astropecten; species Astropecten irregularis. The sequence goes on along the minus strand of OZ020260.1, from coordinate 12,989,982 downwards.
TTTGGGCTTCGAAGAAATAGTCGCACACTGACCGTCCGATGACGCTCTTCCAGTGTTTCTCCATAAATATATCCCTGATAAAGTGGAAACGAGAAAATATTTTTAAAATTAAGAATCTTCTCAAGAGTATCTCCTCGATGAAGATAGCAAAGGAAAATGGCCAATGATTGTCTGCTTGGGAAGGCAAAAACTCTTACTTGAAAGGTACAGTACAGGATTGGTAACATACCCAAACAGAAATGTTCAAAGAAATGTATTTTTGTTTGTCAGGAGAAATCATCATGATCCTGTGAACTATGAACCCAAATAATTAAATAAAAAGTCATCATTTTCTAATGAAACATTTCAGACCACTTACAACATGAAAAAACAAATTTCGGCAGAAAAAACAACAACCAAAAAACCAAAAAAAAACTTACCAAAGGTGTCTGAGATTTCTGGGATAGCCAACTTTATTTTAAAACTTAAGAGGTTTACTAGAGAATGCATATGAATGTTATCTGCAAAATGTGGTTACCGCTGTTACGGCTTGCGGACACTTGTGGGACTACAAACTGTGTTTATGTATTTAACACATAATTATGATGTATCTTTGTACATGTACATGTATCTATGTTTCTGCCTATCCATGGCCATGGCACACTGTAGGCACTATGAAGATTAAATTTGAATGTTGGCAAATTAGGCTTGCCCTTCACCGACGTACTCACTGCGTACTCAGTGCTTGTTCAGTGCACATGAAAAAAATCATGCACTGGCTCAGGTAAGATTCGAACCCACGACGCCATACCACTAGGCAACTATCAACTGCCATTAGCATTGAGGAAGGTCACAAACATTTCTTTCCAGAAACTGGAATTCATCCTAAATCTATTTTCATCAAACACTGTACATTTTTTGCAGACTGGATTTCAAATGAAAAAAATAGTCAATGTTGGTGAAGACAAGAACAGTTTAAAACAACAAAAAATAAACAAACAAACCAGTGACAACAAAACTCCAAAAAGCATATCAACGAAGAAGACATTTTTTTTTCTTCAACAATAACCCAAGAAACTGTTTATTATCTACATCTTGGTAAAGTTTCACTTTGTTAACATTGAATCAAAACAAATCAAATGGAACAAATTGAAAGTCGCATCGAAAATCGCATCGAAAATCGCATCGAAAATCGCATCGAAAATCGAATCACATCAAATCGATTCAGATCAAATCAGATCTGAAATCAGATCGAGTCGAATCATACGACAGGTTACGATGTTAACAGCCACCTTGTCGACTTTCTTACCAAGAACTTGCTAAGAATCTTTTAAACCCAATCACCCAGAAGTAGGAGTGCGAGAGTACAAAACATACAAACTAAGTTTTTCATTGATAAATTCAGTTGCCAATCGATTTCGATGTTTGTTTTGATTAAGGATAGTTTCTAAACCTGTTGGCCCATCGGGCTGTTCCGCAGACGGGCCGCTTGTGGGCTCCCTGACGGGCTGTCTAAGGCTGGATTGTTTCTCAGCCAGTCGGGCCATTAGGCTGTTCAATAGACGGGCTGCTTGTGGGCTGCCTGACGGGCTGTCGGTAGGGCTCCTTGTGGGGCTGTAGTTGGGCTGCGTGGCGGCCTGTTCATGGGGCTGCTTCACGGGCTTGCTTGTGAGCTGCCTCAATCACTGTCCTCCTCGCTGTCTGCCTCAGAGTCCGCTTCGCTCTCCGTATCACTCTCCTCTTCCTCGTTTGTTTCTGTGCTATTCACTTTGAATATTATGTCGCTCTCCAAACGTTTCCCATGCACTTTTATCAGTCTGCTTGTACATGTTGATGACGTTGAAAATCCTATTTTGAGTAGGTCGTTCAGGATCTGCAAAGAAAGAAAAATTCCTGTTCAGAGAAAATTCTGGCAGATGTTCAATTTATTTTAACAAATTTCATTTGGTCTGTACCAAAAGACTTGAAGTAACCAGAGACTTTTCTGTTTTCAATTTCTGGCAATGGGAGACTTTGGAGAACCCGTCTTCAAGTCAACAGATGCTTTGCACGGCCAGAGTTCCTGATGTGCTTTTCGAGTTTTTTGACCTAATTGTCCGATATTGGTGAAGAAGAAATGAACCAAAGTCACTTTCATTGGAAGATATTTACCGGAGGGCGGCATCCGTACTTAAGCAGGGACATCCCAACCATACATGGTATGAAGGTGTACGCGGTAGGCTTTCGCATCTTGGTGATCATAGACACAATGATCCCCACGACGGGCACAAACTCTCCAACCTCCTCACCCTCATCGTCTCTGCCAAAAAAAAGATAATAAACAAACTGATTTAAAATCAAGTCCCTCGGGTATCTTAAGTTTAGGATAATTGAAACAATATCATATTGAACAGTTCCCAACAAGAAATATATGTACACATTGTATTGGATTCGATTCACCCCGCTGACCCCAGCTAGCTCAGTGGCCTAGCGGTATGGCATCTGCACTAGTAAGCAGGAGGTTGTGGGTTCAAATGCCACCTGAGCCAGCATGTGATTTTTTCATATGCACTCACAAGCACTGAGTACATGTATACAGTGCTCATCCACGTCGGTGAAGGGCAAGCCTAATTTGCAAGAAATATGTCATCAACAGATTATGCGACCACAACGAAGAGCAACTTTTGCTTGAATAGGCCCTATCAGTTTCAAAATTGAGGAGCCCCAATTTCTTTTCAAGTGGAAGAGAACACCAATAGTTGGGCTGGTTGTAAAATGATAATTAATTCTCTATCATCAATGTCCCCAGGAACTAACTTACACGTCTAGTTTCTGTCCAGTTGTCTCGGACAACAAACTTCCTTCCACCGCGGCACACAAAATGGACAGGTGTTGGCGTATCTCCTTCATGATGGGTCCCCAGTTGAAATTCCACACAGAGTATGGGTCCAATTCCTGCCTGAGCAACGTTCCTCTTTTTTGGATGAACTTCGTCATCTGCATATTCGCGATTTGTCTGACTGCATTTACGATGTCTCGTTTAGCTTCGTATCTGCTACCTGGGTAACCCTTGTATACAACTTCGAAGGCCTTTTGGAAGTCGCCAGCGGACACATGTTCAGCTATCTGCTCTTTGTATAGCTTCCTCTGTGTGGAAATCACAAAAAATAAAAAATCATCAAATAACCACAAGGGAAACTGACTGAATTTAAAGTCATTGAAAAGTGAACCAAGAAAAATTGACTGGAGCGGGATTCGAACCGGCGACCTCCTGAATATCGTACAGGCACTCTACCAACTGAGCTATCCAGCCCAAGGTTGGTGGTAACCCCAATAGTCAATTATCTTTGTTCGTTTGGCAGTCAGAAGCCATAAAACCACACACACACCGCCATACCCCAAGTATCATTTCACCGATACGCGCAGCAATGCTGCAACATGGGAACGGTACATGGTATAACTTACAATATTGCCGTTACCGGAGATTAGTACACTCAGGGTAGCTGGTACCCAGCTTCTACAGTAAACTAACTCATATAAATACGACTCTTCATCTATTGGGTCTGGGTACCAGCTAACCTGAGTGTACTGAGGTAACCCACATATTTAAGATCAAGAATGGAGGGTGCTCAATAATTAGTACAAACTTACTTCTCTTCTGTGCTTCCTTAGTGTCTTAGTTGCTAGTGGCCTTGTGGGGGGCCAGCTTGGCGGGTACTTTTTGGAGCTGCCTGGCGGGATGTTTGTTGGGCTCTTTGTGGGGCTCCTTGGCGGGCTGTTTGCCGGGCTCTTTGTGGGGCTGCCTGGCGGGCTCTTTGTGGGGCTCCCTGGCGGGCTGTTTGGTGGGCTCTTTGTGGGGCTGCCTGGCGGATTTGCTTGTTGGCCGCCTAATTCATTGTCTGCTTCGCCCTCTGTGCCAGACTCCGCTTCGTTGTCAGTTCCGCTCTCCTCATCCCGATTTGTTTCTGTGCGATTCACTTTGAATAAAATGTTGGTGTTCAAATGGTTCCCGTGCAATTGTATCTGTTCCATTATACATGATGGTGTCGGTGTAAATCCTATCTTAAACAGTTTGGACAGCATCTGCAAAGAAAGAGAAATTCCTGTTAAGATAGAATTCTGCCAGACGTACAATTTAAAGGTTTACTATAATCAGATTCGAGAAAGGGGTAGTGCTTTAAAATTATTGCGTAATACATAATGACCGACTATATAAATTTATATTTTTATATTCGCACTTAATTTTGATCAAAAAGTTGCAAAATCAGTACATGTATGCCCCGCCCAATAGAAAGTCCCCCTTGGAACTGATCCATGTAACAATGGCGTGTGACGTCACCTCCAGAACTAGTATAGGCTTGCACCACAGTATAGTGCGTGTCGTTCTGCATGTGACGTAAGCAAGGTTTTTCGTCACTGAAAGTGGGGTTCTAAATTATAGGTCTAAAACACCTCCTTTTTTATATATTTTATACAATATTTTTTAGCACAAACAATGATAGAAAAGTTGCGTTTTATAACAATACAGATGTATTCAACTTCACATGAGTTTTGATTACAGTAAACCTAAAGTTAACCATTTCATTTGGTCACTACTGAAATTGAAAGACTTCAAATAACCAGACTTTCTTCTCTGCTTTTCGAGTTTTTGACCAAATTGTCCGGTATTGGTGAAGACGAAATGAACCAAAGCCACTTTCATTGGAAGATATTTACCGGAGGGCGGCATCCGCTCTTGTGCAGGGACATCCCAAGCATTGACTGTAGGAAGTTAAACTTGACAGGCCTTCGCATCTTGGTGATCATAGACACAGCAACCCCCATGCCGGGCACGAGCTTTCCGACCCTCTCACCGTCATCGTCACTGACAAAAAGACAAAAGAAACTGATTTTAAATCACTATTTCCTCCCTGGGCTGGATTTCATCAAACACTAAGATTAATCTTAAGATGAGTTGTCAGCATCACCATAGTAATTTGTATTGTGACATCACACTTTGCTTAATCGCACTTCAGATGAAATCTTAGTGCTTTGTGAAATTGGTCCCAGGTAACTTGTGTTTAGGTTAAAAGGAACATTATCATATTGAATAGCCTTCCATCTCAGTCAGCTGAAGTTAAAGAGAAGCCTTGCCCTGCAACAGTTCTTCACGACAGGGCTGCAATTGTACAAGTTTTTTGCATAAAAACCTGAAAACATAGCCCCCAAAAACAGAATATCACACGTTTCCTATACTTTTGTACGGGCAAAGTGAGGCAAAAAACCCCTGAATTTTTTTTTCCTGAAAAATCAAATCCCTGCCACGAGGAATATGTCATCAACAGATTATGTGGCACAATGTAGAGCATGTTTACTGAAATATTATCTGTTTTAAAATTGTGGAGCTGTAAATTGTTTTTTTTTTAGTGGAAGAGTAGGCGAATAGTTGGGCTGGTTAATATAAAGTGATATATCAACGCCGATCAACGTGCCGTGGCGGAACTTACACGAGTAATTTCTTCCGAGTGGTCTTAGAGAACAAACTTCCTTCCATCGCGGCATACAAAATGGGTACGTAACCCCGTAACTCCTTCATGATGTGTCCCCAGTTGAAATTCTCAACCGCGTCACGGTCACATATCTGGTTGAGCAACGTTGGCTTTGTGATATACTTTGACAACTCCATACTCGCGATTTGTCGGACTGCATTTTCGACGCCTTGTTTAGCTTCGTTGCCACTCTCATGAGCAACCATAAAGGCCTGTTGGAAGTCGGAAGCGGATACATGTTCGGATATCTGCTGGCTGTATACTGCCCTCTGCATGGAAATTACAACAAAAAATATGAATAATTAAAGGGATGGTACAGAACTGGTGTTTGCGACAAAACCGTTGCAGACAGTGAAAGCACATTATGTAATCAATCTTATACCTTAACTGACAAACCTGTAGAAGTTTGAGGTCAATCAGCCATCTGGGTCACGAGAAAATAGTGAAAACCCATGTACGGAGAACTGTACACATTTCAACGAATGAATAAAACGCTTCGAAGCGATTTATTCCAATCGGAAAATAGTTTCATTTATTTCTCAACGAATATGGCATTTCAGACAAAAACATTTCATGGGATGTTTTCTCCTATCATCACCATTATACTGTGTAAGTTTTATGTGAATCTGTGATTATGAAGTGTATTTTGTCTTACCAATTCTGTACCCTCTCTTTAATGATGTTTCCCGTAGGTTAATTTATGTTGGGTATGTGCAACACAGCAATGCCATTTGTGATGGTCTTTAAGTTCAGATCAAGCTATGTCCAATAGCCTTTAGCCCAGTTCATACTTGAGAAGCAAAGCAAATTTCGTCACTGACGCAACAATCAGTATGCACTGCTGTCGTTCCAATGTGATGAAGAAAATACACTTCGCTTTACAAAACGGCAAGTATGTAATAGGCTTTAAAGGCAGTATCATACTTTGGTAGCATACCGTAACAGCAATATCCACAGATTTACCTATAACTTACAGGGTGTAAAGATGGTGATGGTAGAAACATACCGTTAATTTTTTTTCTGCCTGAAATGCTGCATTTATCCAGAAAAGAGTCAAATTCAAAGTGACCAAAATTATTTTGATCAAAAAAAGTGGATTGGGTTTTCCTCCCACCTCTAAAAAATGTATCTTCTTCTCATCATCTTTCCATAAAAGGTTTCATCGGGCTTTCGAGATACAGTGCCTAGGGCACTTCTGAGGAATCCTTGGTGTCATTACCAGAAATAATAAATAAGTATCAGTGCTCGAAATATCCACTCGACCTTTGACCGAGTCTAGTGATTTTCAGTGTCGGTCCAGTAAAGTGTGTGCTGCACTAGTCCAGCTGTCTAGTGATTTTGTTTTCCTTGCACAATTAAAATGATGCCTAAAATCATGATTTTTGACACAATAATTATTAAATACAATTACAGTTTTCCTATGCACATGAATGCCACAGGTCTAGTGAAAAAAAGTTCAGGTCTAGTAAAATGCTTCAATTTCTACAAATACTAGACCTGCTGTTCAGTGCTTTTTATCAGGAAATTCGAGCCCCGAGTATGAATTTGCTTTGCCATACATGTACACATATTCAAGATCAAGAATGGGGGTGCACAATAATAAAAATACTCACAAGTCTTCTCTGCTTCCTTAGGGTAGCAGATGACACTCCGGAGGGCATTTTGGGCGTAGCTCCACTCTGGTGTTTCCATTTTGCTTCGGAGATCAGCGGATACCATGGAGGGATAATCGGAATTTGCCTAGGTTTCTTTTTCTTGGGGCTTGTCTGTTTCGTCGACAAACTCCCATCGCCGTTGTCCTTTGCGGAGGGTGATGTGGTGTGGGAGGGTGACCGTGGCCGACTTGCAACCATCCCTCCACTCTTGAGTTTCCATTTGATAGGCGCTCCAGTGTCAGAGACCAACGGCAATATTGTTATAGAGATTGGCGGGACTCCTGTTGAGGGGATCCGTGGCGCTCCTGTTACGGGGATGGGCGGCACTCCTGTTAATATGGGAATCGGCGGTGCTCCTGTAACAGGGATTGGCAGCATTTTTCTTACAGATATTGGCGGTCCTCCTGTTATAGAGATTGGCGGTGCTCCTGTTACGGGGATCGGTGACGCTCCGGTTACGGGGATCGACGGCACTCGTGTTACGGGGATCACCAGAGCTTCTTTTCTTACAGAGATTGGCGGTGCTCCTGTTACAGAGTTTAGCGGTGACCCTGTTACGGGAATCGGCGGCACTCCCGTTACAGAGATCGGGGGTGCTCCTTTTCTTACAGAGATCTGCGGTGCTCTTGTTACAGCGATCTTGCTTTTGATGTTACTGCGATCCCCTTTCGAGGGTATTGACTGTTTTATCAACTTGTTGACGAAAGCTGAAAGAGAATTTGGATGGGAAAAATTATGTACGGCTCCATTGCCTTTTTTTATATTATCATCAGACTAGCTCTCTTGAAACATGGAGGTACATGTATAATACTAATAGTAATAGGAACAACTACAAATGCGTAAGAAAATTGTATTTTTTACACAGAATGAAATGTTACACAAATTTCTTCAATCTAGGGTTTTAAGGACTCTGGAACATTAGCCGGAATTGAAAAATATCATTTTGGAGCAGTAGAAATTAGTCAAAAGTACTAGCTGTTTTTATTTAGGCATTCCCAGAGATAAGTCCACTCTGGTTAGCTGGTACCCAGACCCACAGATGAAGAGTCATATTTAGGTGAGTTAGTTTACTGTAGTGTAGAAGCTGGGCACCAGTTAACCAGAGTGGACAATTCTCAGGGAACGCCTAGTTATGGACCACAATGACATCAAGGTTAACGCTTAGGCTACCCCAAACAAGTACTCCTTTAACCTCAATTAATTAGGGGTTCCTGAGGTTTAGTGCACTCACTGACTCAGGTTAACTGGTACCCAGTTTTGGATGGCACGCGTACGCACGCACGTCGCGTATGCGCGCACGCATACGTACCAGCCAGCATAATTATAATGCACGCACTTCTGCGTCTGCGTACGCATCCGGTTGATTTGCAAGCTACGCGAACACATGTGGGTTACATACACTGTACCATTCATTGATCTCCATAATAATGTATTATAATTATGGAGATCAATGCACTGTATGTACGTGCATTATACATGTGTACAGCGTTGCCGTCCAAAATGGCGTCCTGATCACGTGACTGCACACCCTCTATAGTTCTACTCACCTAAATACGAATCTTCTGATTCTTCATCTAGCCTATTGGGCCATGCTAACCAGCTAACCTGAGTGTACTAAATCTCAGGAACCCCCTTAATTATTGCGGTGGTGGCATGGATATGATCATAATGATGGACCGGATGGAATTGAAGGAAGAAAGGATTCAACTTACATTTTCTATCATATCTCATGTACCGTACAGTTTTCTCTGCCTCGCTCAACTCCTCCCGTTTTGTCTTGACTTTCAACAAAGCATTAGCGCACCGCCAGCAAGTAACAAGAAGACCACGCACGGTTTTTGACACTTTCATCCGCTCGAAATCAACGCCGAGGATTTCCTTAATGAGCGGCTCAAGGACCACAAAACCCTCATCTTCACCTTCTTTTCCTCCTTTCTTCTTCAGTTTGCGATTTAGAAAACATCTGGTTTTCGTCTCTCCCGGTTGATCGCCAAAACTTCGGTTACAAATTATGCAACGAGCTAATTCTGGTTGGATGTCATGAAAAGACTGTGGTGGAGGACTAGGGGGAGGACTAGGACTAGATGGTGTAGGACTTGGGCTAGGACTAGGACTTGGAGAAGTATCGCATGTACACATGGGTTCTTCCTCGGGCTCCATGATGAAAATGGCGCGGCGATTTCCAATACAACTTGATATTTTTTATATCAATGAATCAATTTGCGTGGCAAATACGTGACGTGCGCCCTCTATAGTTTTATAAGGAGAGGCCATTTCCGCAGAGGGCCTACTGGTTTTTATACTTGACCATTTTTACATGCGAAGTTTGATTCAAATATTCGTTCGTTATTAATAATGCTAAATGTTTATAACAGCGCCTTGCTAAAAGCCTCAACCCACTTAAAATCCAACGCAACCACAAAATGAAGTTGATACACAAAGATAAGAACTGAAAATTGACTACTCGACTCAAGAATAAGAAAGCAATCAAAGGCAATGATTTTTCTGAAATGTTTCTTGCTATCTAGAAACTAATTCATACATAATGTATTTTCATCATACAAGTTTTGCAGAGTGGATTTAAACTGAAAAAAAAACAAAAAACAACAACCCTACTTGATTAAGACAGAAAACAAACAAACAGACAGACAGACAAACAATGACAACACGACCCAATGAAACAAGCACAACACAAGAACAAGGTTTATTGTCAATAATAACCCAACAAAATATTTATTATCTTCATCTGGTTGTTATAATCACTGAAATCGAATCAAAATGATTCAAATAGAAAACAAATCAAATCAGACACATGAAGACACTAACAACATCCATAAGGTTATCTTATCAAAATTTTCCTGAGACTAACGCGATCATCCAGCATTAGTCAAAGGTTGGTTAGGGTAGGAGTGTGATAGTACAAATATACAAAACGAGAATACCTTGATTTATTAAAATTCTCTGCCCAAAACCAGATGCCCAATTTTGCCCATTGTGCTACCTTAAAGAAGTTCACATTTGGACAACCTCGATGGGTCTGTGCCTTCTTTTTTCTTTCGAAGACTAAGAAGTTTTCTCTTTGGTTTCTTATGCCTATAGACTTAATAATGGCGCTTTCTATATAAGTATAGAAAAACAAAATATACAAACTGAGTTTAACTTAAATCATAAATGTTCATCCTCAAGCCAGATGCTCATTGAGCACCCTTCAAGAAGTTTACATTCAAAGGACCTCATGGGTCTGTGCCGTCTTTTTTCTTTCGAAGTGAAGGTTGTTTGATTTTGGTTTGGTTTCTTTCTCAGCCTGTCGGACCATCAGGCTGTTTGGCAGACCGGCTCTTTCTCAGTCGTTTTGTGGGTGTTTTTGTGGGTGCTTTTGTGGGTGCTTTTGTCGGTGCTTTTGTGGGTGCTTTTGTGGGTGTTTTTGTGGGTGCTTTTGTGGGTGCTTTTGTGGGTGTTTTTGTGGGTGCTTTTGTGGGTGCTTTTGTAGGTGCTTTTGTGGGTGTTTTTGTGGGTGCTTTTGTGGGTGTTTCTGTTGGTGTTTCTGTCGGTGTTTTTGTGGGTGTTTTTGTAGGGCTGTCTGATTCATTGCCCACTTCGTTGTCTTGACCAACATCCGCTTCACCGGCGTCTCCTTCACTGTCTCCCTCCGCGTCATCTTCGCTGTCCGCTGCTTCCCCCTCATCTTCGCCATCCTCTTCGTTGTCCGCCTCCGCGTCATCCTCTTCATCCCCATCTTTGCCGTCATCTTCACTGTCCCCCCCTGAGGCTTTCACTTCGAATAATATTTCACTGTTTAACATCTTTCCATGTCGTTTGATAAAATCCCTCAATGTTTTTGCTGTCGGGCAGATTCCTATTTTCTTTAGGTTATTCACCAACTGCAAAAGCAAAGAAAATTCATGTTTAGAGAGAATTCTGTCAATGAATCATGGTTCACATCAAAGAAAAAAAATTGACTGGAGTGGGATTCAAACCCGCAACCCCCAGAATACCATACTGTTTTCTCTTCCATCTGAACCATCCAGCCGTATGTTGGTGGTATTCCAAATACCGTAGTCAATTACATGTGTCTTTGACTCTTTGCTCATTTTGCCAGTCAGCAGGCCTAAAACCACTCACATACTGCCATATCCCAAGGATCATTTAAGAGGATACGTACATTAGCAATGCTATAACCTGAGAAACGCTATAAAGGGGAATCACTCTACGGTGTATAATAAAGAGGATGCGCCTTCATAAGCAACATAATCAGGAAGAGCGCTGGTATGGTATTCTGAGGCCGGGGGGCACAGGTTCGAATCCTGCTCCAGTCAGTCAGATTCCCTTGTTATTTGATGATTATGGTGAAGATATTTACCGTAGTGCGACAGCCGTACTTATACAGGCACATTCCAAGCAGGAATGGTATGAAGCTGAATATCCAAGGCCTTCTCATCTTGGCGATCATAGACAGAACGATTCCCATGCCAGGCACGAGGTCTCCCATTTTCTTACCGTCGTCGTCTCTGCCAAAAAAGTAAACAATACAAGTAATAAACTGCTGCAAACTGCTCATCAGCCAAAATGACCTGAAATACATGTATATCAAATGCTTTAAGTTAGGAGGGCCTGACGCGTTCCGATCCTAACAGGATCTTTCTCAAAGGCAAACGATCTTGTTAGGATCGAAACCAGTCAGGCCCTCCTAACTTAAAGCAAAAAAGTAAACGAACTGATTTTAAATTACTTTGTACATGACCATATTTTATCATTTTATTCTACACTCAAGGTAACTTGAGTGTAGGGTAACTCTAGGGTAACTTTAATTCAGCTGAAGTTAAAGGTTTACTGTAATCAAATTTGGGAAAGGGGTGAAAGTGCTCTAAAACTATTGCTTAATATTGTACATAATTCACGACTAAATCAATTTATATTTCTATGTAAGTGCTTAATTTTGACCAAAAAGTTGCAAAATCAGTACATGTATGCCCTGCCCCCTAAAAAAGTCCCCCTTGGAACAGATCCACGCAAGGTCTCCTACAGAACTAGTATAGGCTCGCACCACAGTAAACTGCGTGGCGTTCTGCATGTGATGTAAGGAAGTTTTTTTGACACGAAAAGTGACGTGCTAAATCATGGGTCTAAAATACCTCCTTTTTTCTATATGTACATATGTACAATATCTTTTAGCACAAACAATGATAGACAGGTTGAGCTTTATAACAATACACATGTATTCAACTTCATCTGAGTTTTGATTACAGTAAACCTTTTAAAGAGAAGGCTTGCCCTGCAACAGTTCCCAACAAGGAATTTATGTCATCAACAGATTATGTGGCACAATGTAGAGCAACTTTTGCTTAAATATCCGTTTCAAAATTGAGGAGCTCTCAATTAGTTTTGTTTTAGTCAATGTGGAAGAGAAGACAAAATGTTGGGCTGGTTATAAAATAATTGATCAACTATGATCGATGTGTACTGTAAGACTTGCGGAGACACCATGAATCACACTCTTTTTGGAAGCTGTGTGCTCCTGAGAAGGACTGATGGGAGTAAATCCTCGATGTTTCAACCAGTGTACTCTGGTCGAGTGTTATACATGGTGTCTCCGCAAGTCTTACTCATTCTTGTCTCTCCACCATGCGAAACTTCAAATCCTACATATGATCAATATGCCAGGGTGAACTTACACATGTACTCTCTTTCTGTTGGCCTTAGTCGTCAAACTTCCTTCCACCGCGGCAAACAAAACAGGCAAGTTTTCTCGTAGCTCCGCCATTATGGGACCCCAGTTGAAGTTCTCCACTGAATCTGCATTCAATTCCTGCTTGAGTGACATTAATTGAGTTGCTTTGATATAATTTGACATCTGCAGTTTTGCCATGCCTCGGACTGCGTCAATTATTTGCCGTCTACCTGCAGAGCTTTTCCTGTAAGCTTGATTAAAAGCCTGTCCATATCTGGACTTATAGATAGAACTGGTCATCAGCTCCTTGAATCCCTGCATGGAAATTAAAACCGAAAAAAGGAAACGAATTAAGCCCTGTAATAAAGTAAGGTGACCAGATGTTCCAGGGACAGTCCCCGATTTGACAGTGCCGTCCCCGATGAAAAAATTTCCCCGATTCGACGAAATGCCCCCGAAAATTCTGATTGTCCAAAATAAAAAAGCTGAAGAACACAAATGCTGTGCTTCAGAGAAGTATACAAAGACAACCACGTAAGACATGCAAGTACGTAACCCACTCATGTCAACTGGACAAGATGTCCATAGATGCCACCATTTTGCATGTAGGCACCATCTGGATTCAAATTTTTTTCAAAATTATACCCCTCCCCAGGACACGGATCACTGTCCCCGGATGATCATCTCAACAAAATATGGTTACCTTACTGTAAACTTGTAAAGCACATGTAGAAATAACTAATGACATTCACTGTACACATCTTTTTAAAATTCATTAGGTATTCCACCATTTGTCTGTGGATTTGTCTGATCCAATTTAATGTGCGTGAAATAATAAACCTGTGAAAATTTGAGCTCAATCGGACATTCCGAGTCACAAGAAAATAGCAAAAACCGACCCAATTTTTCTGAAAAGAATGGTTTCGATCTCACCCCGGAGATCAATGCTGTTTTACGGTCTTTGTTTTACTAATTTCTGGGTATAAATTACATGTAGACCTACACCATTTCAGACGGACATATTTTATTCACGGTATGTTTCTACCAGCACCATTTTCATACCGTAGTTGTAGATAAATCTGTGAACATTTCTGTTTGGGTCAAGGCTGCAGTTTGTATCCGGTTAACCGACCGTTCAAAAGTGTATCCGGTAAGGCTGCAGTTTGTATCCGGTTAACCGACCGTTCAGAGGGGTACCCGGGTACATTTTCCCAGTTAGGTTAATCGAAAAGTATCTTTCTAAAGGCCCCTTCTTTTTGGCTTCTCCTTTCAAGGTTTATAGCATCGTATACCATTCATTAACACTCAGACCTTGAGCAAGAATAATCTTTCAAATATGCGTACTGAATTTACCATTCTGCTCCCTTCCCACCCAACATTCTCCCATGTTCAAAAATGAGGGTTGAAACTTACTATACGTCGCTTTTTAGGGGTAGACGAAGACGAAGAAGATGATGAAGATGAAGAAGATGATGAAGATGAAGATGCTGCTGATGATGATGAGGATGTGGAGGGCGATGGTGACGGCGGCCGACTTCCAGTCGTATCTCCACTCGGGTGTTTCTGTTCGTCGGGTGAACTTTCTTGGAAGATCTGCGGAATGTCTGAAGGGAGCTGCTGCTTTCTCGACTTGTGTCTCTTGAATTCCGTCAACCTGCTGATGTACCCTAGAAGTGAAAGCCAGAGGTTTTGACTGTGAGAAACGTTGGATTCACTGTCCTTTTTTGGCCTCAAGTGGATTGAGTGGGCAATCTGGTAGTTTTGTAGTAAACTAGCTAATCATCTGGTATTTATCTATTTATTTCATTTTTTATTTATTTACTTCTGGTAATGACACCAAGGATTCCTCAAAAGTTCCCTAGGCACTTTAGCTCGAAAGCCTGATGAAACCTTTTTTATGGAAAGATGACGAGAAGAAGATACAGTTTTAGAGGTGGGAGGAAAACCCCAGAGTAATATTCTGGGTAAAACCCCACAGAATCAGGTAGGGACTGAAAACCCAATCCACTTGACTTGTGAACCGAGCTGGACTTAAACCCGGTCCGCAGAGGTCAAGAAAGGCGAGGAAAGAACCGCTACACCAACCATGGCTCCCAACAAAGTTTTCAACGAAGTCCTAGACCTACTATTTACTAAGTAGGCCCTAGTACTACTAGTATTCTTCAATGCCGCACACGTTGATAATAAGAACTCAAAAGTTTATGAATGTGCATGTCACTGTCAGTGACTTAAGTTTAACGTTACTGTCTATTGCTACCTCCATGTTTAGGCCCCCTAACGTTACTTACCATTTTCACTTTTCATACTCCGTACACTTTCCTCCGCCTCCAATAGTTGTTGTCGTTTTATCTTGACTTTCAACAATGCATTTGCGCACCGTAAACAAATATTCAGCTTTCTAAATTCCTCTGGCTCCACTCGCTGCTCCAAATCGACGCCGAGAATTTCATTAATGAGGGACCCAAGAGTAGGGATACCAAAATGTAGGGCGCCCTCACACGGAAAGTGGCGAATATTTCACTTTCCAAAAATAATTGTCAAATTTCAACATTTTTTTTCTCCATGAAAAATACAAATAAAGACATAAACACGTTTTTACACACATAGGTCTACAACTTTTACACACTTTTCTTTTGTTTTGATAGAAAAGGGATGTTTCGTTCCGGAGAAAACGCTATCCAAAAATGGCCCAAAACGCAAAAATCTACTTTCAAATTGGCCGCCAAAAAATGGGCCTATCAAAGTCTTCGGGAGGACCCATTTTGATGATAGGTGTACGCTCCTTTAACAATGACCAATTCTGACGATCTTGGTATCAAATTAAAGCTTATAACTCATTCTACATTCAGAGGACCCGTACTAATTAGCTCATGAATATTAATTAAGTCTTAAAACAAAGGGAAATCTTTACAAGTGAATAACTTGGGATCCATAGGTAGTACGCCAAACTGCGACACAGTACCCGGAAGCTTATCTCACGCTCTTTCCAACGATATGTCTTGGTCTCGTATCCTGAGAGCGAGGAACTTACTATAAAGGTTTGTTTATTGCCACCGCCTCCAGGGAAAGAGGTTGGCTAGCGAGTCACAGGTCTGTTACTCGACTCGCTATAAAGCGCACTGTAAATGGAGCAGGGAACAGACTAATCACAGTCTGTGATTCGCCGCAATAATGCGCGCAGTGAACGGAGCGGGGAACAGACTAAAACCAGGGGTACTAGTACTTGACATGTGCTACCATGCCGCGTTGTTTACGTCGATCGTACTTGCATTGAATTTGGACTGACGTTTGACAGCCGATAGAACTTTAGAAGGTTGGCGCATGGCGGATTTAAAACTCAAACTATTTGTTTTCATTGCTAAAGTATTTACATTGAAAATTTGACTTTTGGATTTTCAACAATGAGCCGTTGTGTTTCAGCTTGTCAAGTCCAAAACCTGCCATTTTCAGGGCACCCCACACGTTCCAAAAAGAGATTATTTTTGTGTCTGTTTACTGGCATTGCAATAATAAACAACAAATAAGAACCTAGGGTAGCTTTATAATTATTCATGCCGACTCAAGATTTGTGCCTCCAATTTCATTTTTCTTCAGCTTAGGTTACGTACAGCCCGTTAAAAAAAATGGATTCTTAAGTCACATTTTAGGGGGGATTTCAACTACCGTAATTTAGGAGTCACTAAAATTGTACACTTTACATTTTTTGTCCTTTTTAAAAATGGGGCAATTGATTATGAATAATTAATACTATGCTATTGACATATTCAAAAACATTATGCAACATGCTGCAGACCTCCTACGTATACATGTACCATATTGAAAAGCTGCTTAAATGCACTCCAAATTATATTAACAGGATTAATAACTCAGTTTGTGACATGTGATACATGCCTCATTTTGTCAGAGCAGATCACACTTTTGTACAATTAAGCCCTTTCTTAATGTAATTAACACATTAAATGAACTTTCCATTATTGTGGGTATTTGTAACAACTCATTGCTTTGAAATGGTGAGAGTCCTTGCTTTGTTTTGTGCACGTTACTATTGAGGGGATGTATTCGATTGTGTTAATTAGGTCTTAAAGTCAGATTTTAAAAATATTTAATTAATTTTCCCATGATTGCAGATATTCACACATACAATTGAGTTAGAGAGCTTCCTTGATTTTATACATACTCCAAAAATGAAAAGAATCAGCCAAACAGTTTTTAAGTTATGATTTTTTGAAAATCGCACATTGATGCACAGGATGAAAATTCAGCAAACAGGCCCATTTTTGTCACATAGATTATTTTATGCCAAGTAACAGGGTAATGGGTCATCTTCAGGCTCCTGTAACTTGGTTCAGCGATTCTTGGCGGTTTTGCAACTCCTGTAACAAAAAATATACATATAGATGAACAGATCTGCAAAATTATACCTTTGTGGGGCATTGGGTTTTAGAACAATGAATTATGCAAACATGGATAAAGTGCTTAACATCAATTTCGGTTGCTAGGCAACAAGGCATTCGCCATGAGCTTGAACTTTAAATTGCTCTAACTTTAGAACGCCTGGGCCGATTTTCTTCAAACAACTTGCAAAATGCTTACAGGAGAGAGTTCTTTGGTATGAGATACAAAAATACTCCTTAGCTTGAAGTTGATTTTTCGGATTGGTATCCCTACCAAGAGTGACAATTCCGGACTCTTTCGTTTTAAAATTCCGCTTCAGAGTACATCTCGTTTTAGCCTCTCCCGGTTGATCGCCAATCTGCCGATCGCAAAGTATACAGCGATCTTCACTTTTCTCAGGTGTCTCTGGAGTCGATTGGGAAGGTCCCGCCGCATCTGGCGGTTTCTTAACTGTGTACAACGTGTACAACTTGCATTCATACATCTTGACAGTACAGTCAGACAGTACGGGCTGCTCGCTCTAAATCTGTAAATGGCGCGAACAATTACAACTAGACTGAAGAGTTTCAAAAAACAAGTTTTAGGAAGACGCGTGCTAAATACCAACCGCTGCAGCTATTCGGCCCACTTCGGTTTCACTCGGTTCGTGGGACGCACGCAGCAGTATATGCACATCGCCACGAAACCGAATGACCGAAGCGGGCCGAACAGCTCCAGCGGTTGGCATTTAGTGTCTTCTAAATATTTGGAAAAGTGCGCCCTCTATAGTTAGATCGGAATAGATGCCACTACATGTAATAATACCATTTCCGCAGTCAGTTGTGGGAATTATTAAAAAGTGCATGCTTTCGGGGCCAACTTGTTTGTTTACAAGTTTCCTAGTTTTTTTATTCGTTCTTTTGTTGTACATATAGGCCTATTTATCTTTTATGGCCTAAGATTCAAAAACAGACAAACAATTGGCAACACGAACCAAAATACAATGACACTGAATTAAAAGAAGAAACAGGTTTATTTATTGGCAACAATACCCAGAAACTGTTCATTATCTACATGATAATCTGGTTGTTACAATCAAATTGAACCGAAATGAAACGAATAGAGTCAAATTATGACATATTCAGACGGTAAGAACAACCATGTCAATTATCGGTAGCTTATATCTTATCAAAAATGTGCTAAGACTTAAACACGATTAGCGACAGCATTAGTCAAAGGCGTGACCGGGTACGTGGGAGACTAGGAGTGTGACAGTATACAAATATCATACAAATATCACGTGGTTTGAGTTTGCCAAATTTTGGTTTGGTCAGCCTGTTGGACCATCAGGCTGTTCGGCAGACTCTGGCGCTTTCTCAGGCGTTTTGTCTGTGTTTTTGTCGGGCTCTCTGATTTACTGTCCACTTTGTTGTCTCGACCAACATCCACTTCACCGGCATCTTCTTCACTGTCTCCCTCGTTGTCTTCATCGCTGTCCCCTGCCTCCCCCTCTGCTTTGTCGTCCTCTTCACTGTCCTCATTGTTGTCCTCTTCACTGTCCTCATTGTTGTCCTCTTCACTGTCCTCTTCACTGTCCTCATTGTTGTCCTCTTCACTGTCCTCTTTGCTGTCCTCTTCACTGTCCTCTTCACTGTCCTCATCGTCTTCCTCTTCACTGTCATCTTCACTGTCTTCCCCTGAGGCTTTCACTTTAAATAATATTTCACTGTTCAACATTTGTCCCTTGCTGTTGATAAATCTCCTCAATGGTCTTGGTGACGGGCAAAATCCTACTTTGTTTAGAGCACTCACCAACTGCCAAGGAAACAAAATTCATGATTAATAGAAAGAATTCGGCCGACAAAAAAGTTTATCAAATCACTTCAGCAGGTCAATAACTGAAAGACTTGACCCTATTCTGGGTCAACTTGTGGCAATTGCACTGGGTGGGTGGAGTTTCTACTCTTGCTTCGTCGTCCGATATTGGTATCAAAATGATTATTGGACAGGAACATGGCTCTCATCACAAGGTGAAAATCAAACCCACAACCCGTAGAATACCTTACTGTTAACCCTTCGAACTGAGAATCCAGTATTCCAGTTCCATGTTGGCGAACATCTGTAGTCATCTATCTTTGTTCATTTTGCCAGTCAGAAGCCCTAACATCACTCACATACCGCCATATCCCAAGGATCATTTAGGATATGCACATTATCAAAACTATGACCTGAGGAATGCTATAAATGGGCTCACTCTATGAAGAGGATGTGGCTTCTTAACATAACCAGGAAGAGCACTGGCATGGTATTCTGGGGCAAAAAGGGACGCAGGTTCCAATCCTGCTCCAGTCAATTTTTCTTTGGTCACCTTTCAACAACTTAAAATTAATCCAGTCAGTTTCCCTCGTTGTTATTTGAAGTCTTTATGAAGATATTTACCACAGTGCGACATCCGTACTTATACAGGCACATTCCAAGCAGCGATGGTATGAAGTTGAATTTACAAGGACTTCGCATCTTGACGATCATAGACAGAACGATCCCCATGCCAGGCACGAGGTCTCCCATTTTCTCACCGTCGTCATCTCTGCCAAAAAAGTAAACAAACTGATTTTCAATTACTCTGTACATCACCACTAGGTAATGTGAGTGTAGAATAGCCTTCTTAGTTTGCTGAAAGTGAAGGCCTGTACCAGTTCCCCACTTGGAATCTACGTTATCAACAGATTTATATGTTTCACAATGAAGGGCAACTTTTTTTCTTGAACATTCTTCCAAATGAATATTTACAAATTAAGGAGATCTATTTTCATTTTTAGCCCATGTGGATAGTGGAAGAAAAGACAAATTGTTGGGCTGATTATAAAATAACTGATAAGCTATGATCAATGTGCCAGGGTGAACTTACACCTGTACTCTCTTTCTGTTGGCCTTAGTCGTCAAACTTCCTTCCACCGCGGCACACAAAACAGGCAAGTTTTCTCGTAGCTCCGCCATTATTGAGCCCCAGTTGAAGTTCTCCACTGAATCTGCGTTGAATTTCTGCCTGAGTGACATCAAGTGTTTTGTTTTTATATATTTCGCCATCTGCAGATTTGCCATGAATCGAACTGCGTCAAGAAGTCGATGCCTACCTGAAGAGCTTTTTTTGTAAGCTAGCTTAAAAGCTCGTCCATAATTGGACATATAGATGTAATTGGCCGTCCGCTCCTTGAAACCCTGCATGGAAATTACAAACAAAAAAGAAAAGAAAAAAAATTAAGCCCTTTGTTCACTTAGCAATGACTTTAATAAAATTCAGTCAGTTTCCCTTGTGGTTATTTGATGATTATATTACGGTAATTAAAAAGCCGTATCCTCTTAGAGTAATCCCCCATACTACTGTTCCCAGGTTGCAGCATTGCTGCGTGCATCATTGAAACGATCCCTAGGGTATGGCGGTGTGTGCGTGGTTTCATGGCTTCTGACTGCCAAACGAACAAAGATAATTTATTATTGGGGTCACCACCAACGTAGGGCTGGATGGCTCAGTTGGTAGAGCGCCTGTACGGTGTTCAGGTGGTTGCCGGTTTGAACCCCGCTCCGGTCAACTTTTGTTTGTTCACTTTTCAATAACAATAAGAACAGTAAACCACATGTTCAAATAAATTGTTGCAATTGTCATTTCAAATTGTGTGGGAATAGCTGCCTCATTTTTATCTTTCCAAGATCAAAAATGTTTTAATGTTTGCGTTTACTCTTGTTCTGGATAAATAGGCCTACATCATTTTTCAGACAAAAACATTTTTACAATTTTAGAGTATGTATAATATACAACCCTCAGCCCTTGGCAAGAATAATTCTTCTAATTTGTTTACTGAATTACTTTAGCCACTCTGCTCCCCTCAAAAAAGATATTCTCCCATGTTCAGGAAGAGGGTTCAACTTCAAACTCACTTGATTTATTTTTCGCTTTTTAGGGGTAGACAAAGATGATGAGGATGTGGAGGGCGACGGTGACGGCGGCCGACTTCCAGTCGTCTTTCCACTCAGGTGTTTCCGTTTGACGGGTGAACTTTCTTGGAATTTCTGCGGAATGTCTGAATTAGGGAGCTGCTGCTGTCTTGACTTGAGTCTCTTGAAACTCATCAACCTGCTGATGTACCCTGAAAGTGAAAGCCAGAGGTTTGGAATGAGAAATGTTGGATTCACTGTCCCTTCCTTGGCCTTAAGTGTATTGAGTAGGCAATCTAGTACTTTTTCTTCTGGTATTTCAACAAAGTCCTACTACTAGTAATATATTCTTCAATGCCAGACATGTTAATGAGGAGTTAAGTACCACTGCTCCAGTCAATAGATCTAGATTCTAACAACTAAACTGCAGTAGTACTAGGATGACAAGTAGTTAGTACTAACTTCTAGGGGGGTCATTCCGTGTCAAATCAACCAATGGGGCTGCGGGTCACCTCTCCGATTTGGCTGAAATTCATTTCTAACAATCATCTATATATATAATGAACATATGCAAAATAAAAAATTTCAACTCCAAGTCATTTCGGAATTAGGGCCTGTCAAAGTGGGCATGGTATCGCCCTTTAAAAGCGCAAAATACCCCAATTTTGAAATGCTGTCTCACCATGAAGGAGAAGAGTCTCCAAGACCAAATTTGGTCCAGGGGTAGATCAGACATGTATAAATAAATAGTGCCAGTTTCAAGTTGGTGGGTAAGTGTTGCCTAGGTCAAAGGTCACCGGGAATTTCTGCGTTTTTTCGATATTTTCTGTCTGGAACCAACTTTGGAGCATTGCCAATTTTTGTTTGAATGTGTAAGGGCAATATGCTTGCTTGGGGGTGACCATATGTACCTCTATAATACACATATGTAATATGAAGCTTTTCTGATCATCAATCTGAGTATTAGGGGGGCCTGAAAATGGAAATTTATTATTTCCGCAGAATAAATTTGCATTTTGAGCTGCCTGTAGAGACAAAGGGGGATTAGATACAATTGTTTTAAGGCCAGATTTGAGTTCCTTGAGTGCAAGTTACCCTGTGTACCAGTTTTCAGCTGTGTATCTTATTTTAAAGGTGCTCTTAAGGACATTTCAAAATGCAATTTCTTCAATGATGCAAATCGCGCGCTTTTAAAGGGCGATACCACGCCCACTTTGACAGGCCCTAATTCCGAAACGACTTGGAGTTGAAATTTTTTATTTTGCATATGTTCATTATATATATAGATGATTGTTAGAAATGGATTTCAGCCAAATCGGAGAGGTGACCCGTAACAATTTTCAGGATATTGGTTGATTTGACACGGAATGACCCAGGGGGATCATTTACCCCATATGCAGTAGCATTATTAATTTTGTGGAAAAAAAAAAAGAAGAACAAAAAAATCAAAACAACTAACTAAAACCTAAAAAATGAACTGGTTTTGCATCAAATAATATTTAAATCTAGAAGTAGTGCCCGAGTAATATTACCACTGAAATGTTTGGCTGAAGTACTGAAGATGTGATAAGTACATTGTACATGTACTTGATTAATTTAACTATTTATTACTAAGTAAGTATAAGACTAAGCATTCTACGTAAGACTGCAAAGAGTAGGAATATACATGTACATGTATCTGTTGACTGTTGAGCGCAATTTTGACGCCAGTGCATGTTTTAAAATTGGGCCGTCCGCAGTTTTGAATTTAACATGTTTAATAATAACATTCATTCAGGGTATTTTTTTTACCGCGGCACGTAGCTACCTTCACTTCAGTACTTAGGAATACCGAATACTAGGTTAAAAATGTTGGCAGGTTGGACACAGCTTTGAACACAGGTTTATTTAAAAGAAACAAGTTACTTTGGACAAACCGTTCATTTTAAGATTGTGCAGGTTGTTATATTGCGCTCAACATATCCACTTACCATTTTCACTTTTCATACTCCGTACGCTTTCCTCCGCCTCCAATAGTTGTTGTCGTTTCATCTTGACTTTCAACAATGCATTTGCACACCGTAAACAAACACAGATATTTTTAATTTTAAGCTCCTTTGCCTCTACTCGCTGCTCCAAATCGATGCCGAGAATTTCGTGAATGAGCGGCCCAAGACTGACCATGCCGGACTCTTTCCTCTTAAAAATCCGCTTCAGAGTACATCTGGTTTTAGCACCCCCCGGTTGATCGCCAAAAATTCGGTCGCAAAGTATACAGCGAACTTCACTTTTCACAGGTTTCGCTGGGGTCGATTTGGATTTAGAACTCACAGAAGGTCCCGCTGCATCTGGCAGTTGTTTGACTGTGTACAGCGTTAAAGATTTGCATTCATACATCTTGTCAGTAGACAGTAGTCAGTACGGGCTGCCGCTCGGCTGTAGGCTAGGCCTTCTAATTCTGTAAATGGCGCGTACAACTAAACTACTAGACTGGTTCCCGTCCCAATACATAAAATATATAGGGACAGGTAGACTGGTTCCCGTCCCAATACATGAGTGACGATAGACGTCAGGAGACTACTGTAGGGAACGGGAACCAGTCTACTAAACTACAAGAGTTTCAAAAAATATTTTAGGAAGACACGTGCTAAAATACCAACGGCTGCAGCTATTCGGCTTCACTCGGTTCGTGACACGCATGCATCAAGCATATGCACATTGGCACGAAACCAAATGACCGAAGCGGGCCGAACAGCTCCAGCGGTTGGCATACAATACATGTTGCACTTGTACATGTACAATGATGTAGTCTCTTCTAAATATTTGGAAAAGTGCGCCCTCTGTAGTTTGATCAGGATAGATGCCACTGGGTGCATTCGTTTTATAGCTCACCCGGGTCAGCCCTTTCTGGGAATGGTCGTGTTTTACTGCACAAAACAAGCGAGAGAATGGGGACGAGGTTGACTGGTGTCGACCCGGGGGAGCTAAACGAATGCACCCACTATTTCCAGTCAGTTGAGGGATTCTGCCTGCTTTGTTTACAAGTTTCCTAGTTTATGAATTCCGTTTTCGTTCTTTTGTTGTACAAATATTTATCTTTTATGGCCTAAGATTAAAAAACAGACAAACCAGTGGCAACACGAACCGAAATACCATAACACACCGAATTACATGTAACTTGAAGAATCATGTTTAATGCATATGTCAACTTAACAATAACCCAGAAACTATTCATTATCTACATGATAATCTGGTTGTTACGATCAAATTGAAACGAAATAAATCAAATAGAATCAAATTATGACATATTCAGACGGTAACAACAACGGTAACAAGTAAATTATCAGTAGCTTATCTTATCACAAATTTGCTAAGACTTAAACACAATTAGCAACAGCATTAGTCAAAGGCGAAGACAAGGTAGGAGACTAGGAGTGTGTCAGTATACAAATATCACATGGTTTGAGGGTGGACAGTTAATTCTAGCTCCCGAGGTGTTGGAAGTTGACAAACAACTACATGTAGTTTGTCAACTTCCAACACCGAGGGAAGGAAGAATAAACTGTCCACCCGAAATAAACGTGATATTTGTTTTACTATACCTCATAAATATTCTTTATTGTCCACAATTTCGTCAACTTGGAAGTCCAGCAAAAACGCTTGTTTTTCTGAACTTCATGTAGGGCGAAGTTCGCGCATGTGCACTGCAAACTAGGGTAGATAAGCAATGAGATGTTCCATGCGCAGTGATAATGTTACATGTGTAACAGTTCCTTCAGAGATTCCTTGGCCTACTCACTGGTGATCAGCAAATATATCCACTGGTATGTGATGGTGAATTGACCAATTGTGATTCGGCTCTAGGTTGTGAATTATTTATGAGGTATAGTAATACAAAATATACAAACTGAGTAAAACTTGATTTTATCAAAAATGTTCATCCTCAAGCCAGATGCTCATTGAGTACCGGTGCTTCAAGAAGTTCACATTCGAAGGACCTCATGGGTCTGTGCCGTCTTTTTTCTTTGGAAGTGAAGTTTGTTTGATTTTGGATTGGTTTCTCAGCCTGTCAGACCATCATGCTGTTCGGCAGATTGGCTCTTTCTCAGGCGTTTTGTCGGTGTTTTTGCAGGGCTGTCTGATTCACTGTCCACTTCGTTGTCTCGACCAACATCCGCTTCACCGGCGTCTCCTTCACTGTCTCCCTCGTCGTCTCCTTCAATGTCCGCCTCCCCCTCTGCTTCACCGTCCTCTTCGCCGTCCTCTTCGCTGTCCTCTTCGCTGTCCTCTTCGCTGTCCTCTTCGCTGTCCTCTTCGCTGTCCTCTTCGCTGTCATCTTCGCTGTCTTCCCCTGAGGCTTTCACTTTGAATAATATTTCACTGTTCCGCATATGTCCATGACGGTTGACACTTTTCGTCAATGTTTTTGCCGCCGGGCAAAATCCTACTTTGTTTAGAGCATTCACCAACTGCCAAGGAAACAAAATCCATGTTTAATAGAAAGAATTCGGCAAATAAAAGAGTTTATCAAACCACTTCATCTGGTCACTAACTGAAACACTTGAAATAACCAGAGACTATTCTGGGTCAACTTGTGGCAATTGCGCTTGGTGGGTGGAGTTTCTACTCTTGCTTTTGGTTTTTGACTGAGTCGTCCGATATTGGTATCAAAATGAATCTTGGACAGGAACATGGTGGGGTTCAAACCCACAACCCCCCTAATACCTTACTGTATACTCTTCCAACTGAGCAATCCTGAGCAATCTATCTTTGTTCGTTTTGCCAGTCAGAAGCCCTAACATCACTCACATACCGCCATATCCCAAGGATCATTTAGGATATGCACATTATCATCAATGCTTTGACCATTAGCAATGTTATAAAGGGGCTCACTCTATGAAGATGATGTTTCTTCTTAATCAACATAATCAGGAAGAGCACTGGCATGGTATTCTGGGGCAACAAAAGTGACGCAGGTTCCAATCCTGCTCCAGTCAATTTTTCTTCGGTCACCTTTCAACAACTTAAAATTAATCCAGTAAGTTTCCCTCGTTGTTATTTGAAGTCTTCATGAAGATATTTACCATAGGTCGACATTCGTACTTAGACAGGCACATTCCAAGCAGGGATGGTATGAAGGTGAATTTCAAAGGCCTTCGCATCTTGGCGATCATAGACAGAACGATCCCCATGCCAGGCACGAGGTCTCCCATGTTCTCACCGTCGTCGTCTCTGCCAAAAAAGTAAACAAACTGATTTTAAATACATCACCACCAGGTAACTTGAGTGTAGGGTAAAATTAACAATGAATAGCCTTCTTAGTTGGCTGAAGTTTAAGTGAAGGCTTGCTCTGCAATAATTCCCCACAAGGAATCTAAGTCATCAAAAGATTATGTGGCACAATGAAAGGCAATTTTTTTCTTGAACATTCTTCCAAATGAATATTTACAAATTGGGGAGATCTGTTTTCATTTTTAGTCCATGGGGACAGTGGAGGAGAAGATTAATAGTTGGGCTGGTTATAAATAACTGATAAACTAGGCCTAAAAAAAAAATTGTTGTGTAACCCTCCGCGACCGATCGTAAAATGCCAAAACTTTGGGTCGGGATTTTTTTTTCTTTTTTTTTTTCCTCCGAGTCCTAAAGTATAAAAACTCCATTTTTGACAGAAAATGTAAGATTTAGCAGTAAAAAAGCGTGTCTCCTCAAAACGACCCAAGACCGTTGATTTATAAGCCCTGGTGACCATACATCCTGTATTTATTCTTAAACGTTTGAAAGTCGGCCAAAAAAAAATCACAAAAAAACAGACAAAACAACCGACCGACCCAAAATTTTAATTTTTCCATGTGAGGGCAACACAACATTTTTTTTTTAGGTCCTATGATCGATGTGCATGTGCCGGGGTGAACTTACACATGTACTCTCTTTCTGCTGCTCTTAGTCGTCAAACTTCCTTCCAAGGCGGCACACAAAATAGGCAAGTTTTCTCGTAGCTCCGCCATTATGGAGCCCCAGTTGAACTTCTTCACTGAATCTGCGTTGAATTCCTGACTGAGTGCCATTAATTTAGATGTTCCTATATATTTTGCCATCTGCAAATGTGCCATGTGTGTGGTTGCGTCAAGAAAATGCTTCTTTGCTCTAAAGCTTTTCTTGTAAGCTAGCTTAAAAGCCCGCTCATAATCGGAAGAACGTATGGCCGTGACAATCTGGTCAACGAATGTTACCTGCATGGAAATTACAAACAAAAAAGAAAAGAAACAGAATGAAGCCCTGTAAGAATGTCAGTAAACCACATGTTCAAATAACTGTTGCAATGGGAGACTTTTGAGAACCGGTCTTCAAGTCAACACCGCACACTCACACAATTGTGAGCATGCGCTGTTGTGCGTGTGCGTGCGCTGTTGACTTGAAGACCGGTTCTCAAAAGTCTCCCATTGTCACACAAAATTGTGTGGGAATAGCTGCCTCATTTTTTATCTTACCAAGATCAAAAATGTTTAAATATTTTACTCTTTCCTGGATAAATACAGCGTTTCAGGCAAAACATTTTTGAGAATATGTTTTTTTAACATTTTACCGCCTTTATTAAGTAAGTTATATGTAAGTCTGTGAACATTTATGTTTTGCTGTTACATGTACCAATGTTTTATATACAACTCTCGGCCCTTGGCAAGAATAATTCTTCTAATTTCTGTACTGAAATTGGCCACACTGCTCCCCTAAAGAAATTATTCTCCCATGTTCAGGAATGAGGGTTCAAACTCACTTTTCGCTTTTTACGGGGAGGCGAAGGGGATGCTGATGATGAGGATGAGGATGTGGAGGGAGAGGGTGACGGCGGCCGACTTTCAGACGTCTCTTCACTTGGGTGCTTCCGTTTGACGGGTGAACTTTCTCTGATGATCTGCGGATTCTGCGGAATCTCTGAAGGGAGCTGCTGCTTTCTTGACTCGGGTCTCTTGAAACCCGTCAACCTGCTGATGTACGCTGAAAGTGAAAGCCAGAGGTTTTGAATGAGAAACGTTGGATTCACTGTCCCTTTCTTGGCCTCAGGTGGATTGAGTAGGCAATCTGGTACATGTAGTTTCTTCTGGTATTTCAACAAAGTCCTACTATATTCTTCAATGCCAGACACGTTAATGAGGAGTTAAGTACCACTGCTCCAGTTTATACCGGTAGATCTAAATAGGATTTGCAAGGCCTCCAAAAAAATGTAAACAGTCACCATGGGAAATCTTGGTTCATCGGATTGCTGGGTTTTTCAAGGAAATCAAGATTTAGTGTCTTTTCCAAAGATCGTTCGTCCGAACGATTTTGGAACAGTAGAAGCTTATAATTGTCTCAAAATAGTCCGGGTGGGCTAAAAGACACTAACCCCCTGCAAAGAGTAGGAATAGGCCTATATCTGTTGAGTGCAATTTTGACGCCAGCGCAAGTTTTAAATTGGGCCTTTCCGTGCAATTCCGTGCACAATTTTGAATTTTGGGATTTTGTTTAACCAACTTAACCGCGGACGTAGCTACCACTTCAGTAATAGGAATAGGTTAAAAATGTAGTATGCAGCTTCACAGATTTTCTTTAAAAGAAACCCAGAAAACAAGTCACTTCGGCCAAACAGTTATTGGTTAAATTTAAGATTGTGCAGGTTGTGATGAGATTGCGCTCAACATATTCACTTACCATTTTCACTTTTCAAGCTCCGTACACTTTCTTCCATCTCCAATAGTTGTTGTTGTTTTATCTTGACTTTCAACAATGCATTTGCGCACCGTAAACAAATATGCAGCTTTCTTAATTCCTCTGGCTCCACTCGCTGCTCCAAATCGACGCCGAGAATTTCTTTAATGAGGGACCCAAGAGTGATCATCTCGGAATCTTTCGTCTTAACACGCCGTTTCAGGGTACATGATCTGGTACCGGTTATAGTATTACCCGGATCTGGTTCATCGCCAAATGTTTGGTCGCAAACTACACAGGCTTTATGTTTATTAAAATTACCACATTTACAGCGAACTTCACTTTCCACAGGTGTCGCAGTAGTCGATTGCGAAGGTCCCGCCGCATTATTTGGCGGCTGCTTTATTATGCACAACGTTAACATCTTGCATTCATACATCTTTGCAGGTTGAGTTCACCACCAAAGTATTCAGTGGGCATGGGATGGGTTGCACATGTACAGCTGAAGTGGCGCGACAGACGTAGACAGACAGATGATTGAACCGCAGTAAAACCAAGATCTTTGGTAATACTACGGAGGCGCTAAATACCAACCGCTGCAGCAGCTGTTCGGCCAGCTTCGGTCGCTCGGTTTCGCTCGGTTGCAAACACTGTGCGTGAGTACTATGTATGCGCGTCGCCGCGAATGAGAGAAACCGAGTGACCGAATAGAAGCGGGCCAAATTAAATGGGCCGAACAGCATTGCAGCCGTTGCCATTTAGTGTATTATAAATATTTGGAAGAGTGCGCCCTCTGTAGTTTGATCAAGAAATACCATTTCCTCAATGTATAGTCTGCTTTTTTCGGGGCCAACCAATTGCAAGCTGTTTCCTAGTTTATTCATTCGATCTTTTGTTATTTCCTTTCTCAATTTCTGTAAAACATTGATACAAATCATAAGATCATGTTTTTTTCTTCATATTTATAAAAGCTACAATAAAAAACTGACGAAAACATAAAAACAACACCAGTGGATAGGTGACTTGTGGTAAGTGGTGAAATGACCACATTTGACAAAATCACCTTGTCAATTTTTTTGGTCATGTCGTCTGCTGACAATAGAAACGGATAATTAGACTATACACACCTGAAAATCAACACAATCAAATCTCTGTTCTCCTCACTTTAAGGATAATAATAATAAGCCTTTAAAATGCGCTCTTCAGGAAACTAAATCACAGCACTTACAACAAGGCTTGAATTTAATGGAGGCCACAGAGGCCGTGGCCTTCGTTGCCCTTGTTCTTCGCCTTCGTGCCCCCTTCAAATGTTTCCATAGACATTATGATTTTCCAATGGAAGTGCCCCTTGCAATGGAAAAGTGGCCTTTTCCCTTTCAGAACCAAATTCAAGGCCTGTTACAATATCATTTATTATAATCCCTGGTAATCAGGCCCTATTTACAATCCTGAGACAAACTCAACTCCCTGGGGAGTATACAACCAAAGTTGTAAACAATTCTGGAGATCCTGTTTTGGGGGCAGAAATAAATTAGGAAAGCTAGATATAAAATGATCTTGCTAAGTTCTTGTCATTGTCCAAATAAATAATTAAAAATAATAACAATAAAAAATGAATAATACAAAATTAAACACGGAATTCATTTAACTATTCTTGTTGAAGTGAAACACATTTATCTATTCTTGATTTCAAGTCATCTTCGCTCTGAAGTCCTTTCACTATGTTAATATTTATGCTATGTTAAAAAGCTTCAGACATGCACAGGTAACTATGGAAATGACAAAGCTTCTAGTATGGTAATGTAAGTAATATTTAGGCCTGGCAATCCCATCATCAATGTGGCATTTGCAAAGCTAATTAGCATAAAATTATTTCATGTTAATACTGATAAAGGTCTCACAGTTTGTACATAATGCTTGGTATAATGTGTTTTTTTGGTCAATGCTTTCTAGAAAAAATGACCTCTCCTGAGTATAAAACTGTAGAGGGTGCACTGTGAGATAAAACATTGGTACTTTACTACCTTGTGAAAGCTGGTCATGCTTTGACATAATAGGCCTAGTGGGACTCTATGGAGCTCTTTATAAAAAAGTTCATCCCCAAACATCATTCTGATGAAACATATAATACACATTTGTGGGAGGATTTATTGAAAAGAGGCTAAACAATTGATGAAATACAATTTTTAGTCATTTTGGCAAACATTTATCAATTAATGAGAATTGCAGTGGGGGGAATTGCATTTGGGGAGGGGGAGGGGTGATCCTGGGGAGGGGGCGGGGCATTCCCCTCCTCACAACAATATTAGTGTTGGTGGATGCAAATAGCAATGTCCTCAAATAATGCTTATCACTGACACTATGTAATTCCATTACGTTCTGTTTAATCTCTTATGAAAAGGTAGGCCTACACATCAAATTCATTCAAATAATTTGGAAGATTGAAATCTGCCTGCAATCACCCATCTGTATACATCATGATCCCAAACTTAACGTAATCTATTAAAATAGGCCTAAAATGTAATGACCATTTTTGAAGCAATTGGTTTTTGTTTGTCATACAAAACATTTTCAAATCAAGACAGTAAACCACATTGAAAGTGGGAAGGGGGTGGGGCAAAGGCAGTAGTGGGACCTGGGAAAAGGAACTTCAATCCAAGTGGCTCCTAATAATCTTTGCTGTAATGTTTGCACTCAGTTACTGTCAATTACTCTGTACCACTACCAAACCCCCTCTCTCATTACTTAGCAACTCATTGCAATAAGTTATAACCTCGTTGCAATGTACAAAGTACCTACCTGCAGTGTGCTCCACTGAGTATATATGTAGTCACATTATTAAGAGGTTGTGGGTTCGAATCCACCCCACCTGAGACACTGCATGTGCTTTCTTCATGCGCACTCATCTTCATGATACACGCCTGTGAAGAGCAAGCCTAATCCAAATGATACCATATGCACATACATCATACTGTACACATTTAAGAATGGTTCACGACTCAAGAACACAAGTAAACCAGTGAATGCACAGTTAGTCCGCAAGACATGATAACAAACACACATGTAACAGCAGTTTGCATATTTTGAGTTGATTGGTCGTGTTGCTCCTGCATTCGCACTCCTTAAGTAACAAAAAATCACATGCTGACAAAATATAAAAATCATACACCATGATAATTTCTCCATCATTTTTTCTGCAGAAAATGTTCTAGACAATGTTGTAAAAGGTTAGATCTGCATGGATTCATTAGAAAACGAAAATCAACTCTGTGCAGATGGAATGTGTTGGAATTTTGTATACTTCATAAAATATTGAGCAAATATGGGTAAAAAGTGATTGACGTACCAGGACAGCAAACTTAAAAGGGGTTTCTCATTTCTACTGAAAAACCCAACGTTAGGCCTAACAACACGTTATTTTCATTCAATTCCAAACATAAACTTCACTCAATGTTTACATCAATTAAGTAGGCCCCTAGGGCTATTGTTAAGTTTGGTTCCCTTCTGTGATTTTATGACACGCCGGAACAACCATGAATATGTTCCGTTGCACATACTGAGCCATATGATAAAAACAAAGGGGGGTCCCACTCCCCAAACTCTGTCACGTCAAAGTCCCAAAGACAAAGTAAAGTCTTGCCTGTCAGCCTGTAGGCTACCTGTGTACATTTCTTTTACTAGGGAGTCCGACGGAATCTCGTAAAAACGCATTTATATCTGCTACCGTGTGAAAACGTGCTGAAAGAAACTTGCTTTAAAAACAACATTCTTAAATATTTTACCTACAATTTGCTATCCTCTTGCAGGTTAGAAGTTGATTTATCTAAATATGTCATTTATTGCCACTTAATCATAATTTTAAACAGGAAAAAATCCGTCTGAATGCACAAATAGTCAGCGAGATTCGCGGAAGCGATTTCACTGGGTGACGCCATTTTGTTGAAAAAAACATTTTGGTCGCTTTTTTGACTTACGTTCGCGGAGGGGTAAACGACCTCTGCGTTCAATAAATGCCATTTTCTTATAGAAGGGATCCTGGGCTTTCGATTGATACCAAAATTACAGGTAATTTTCACTTTTAAGGTGTCTTAAAATCCAGTCAAATGAATGTTTCTTTTTGCTCGGAAAATCGGTCCATAATTTTTTTTTAAACTCACGCAAACGATACTTTAAAATGATTAGAAGGTATAAGGAAGGGGTATTTTCTAAAAGCTGGAAGTGTTGTGATTCCAACGGTGCATGTTGATTTTGATTTTGCCTGTGCGCTAACGTGCGATTTACGCATTTCTAACTCGATGATTTCTCTCGAACTGTGAAGTTTGCGACTCTAATCAACATTCTTGTCTAGAATGGATGTAGTAAAAGGAGCCATGCGCGCTGCCCTGCATACATTTGTACACGTGTAATGCGCGGGCCTACTTTTGCTGCATGTAATCTGCGCTCGTCTACACAAATCTGGTTACGCGTCTCCCTCTCGACTCCGATCAATTCAAAACCATTTCTTCTCTATAGCACCATGCTCAAATCCATCGATTTTGCATTCATTGCGAGTAAATCTCGTTGGTCTTCGAAGTTTCGCGAAAGTTTGACAAAATTCTTTCCAAAATACTGCATTTTGAATGAGGTAATTGCTTCATTCAAGCTACATTTTCGAAGATTTCTCATACATGAACCTAAAATAAGTAGTCATTTTTGGAAATAATGAGACACAAATGCTTAAATAAAGTTGAGTTTGCGATTGGAGTAGAAATCTGATGTTCGATCAAAAAACTGGCAGAATGAAAAACTCAACCTTCTCCCTTTTCAGTGGGAATATCTCTGTCAATTTTGAAGGTACTGAGTTGATTTAAGCACCATTGCATTTCTCACATTACAAGCTTTCCATTGATACCAAACTTGTTGGGTTCCTTCACAAATTTAAAATTTCATCGTACTCCCTACTTTTACAATCAAACCCAGGCTGAATTTATTTAGGCTATGAGAAATCTTATAAAACTACTGGAAATGGAAATGTTACCCGACGCCCCGCCCATCTCATTCAGTACACCACAGCCCTCTGTGGAGTATGGCATGCACAATAATATAGTCCCTTTAATTTTGCTAAATGCCGCTCAATGCAAATGAAACGCTACAGTCATGATCTGCAGTGTGCAATGCCAATGCAATGGCATATCAGAACGATTTCCACCGACGGCAAAAAAATAATGTCTGAACATTTTTCTACAAGATTATGTTTCACTCACCCGGAAGGATTTATCATGAACAAACTATGAATCATCTTGCTGCGTCCTATTTGCCTTCAACACTCAGGAAGAAAGAATTTTAAGGAAAGATTTTTCTACCGGTCGAGTCCCGTTCGTTCAGCCACAAAACACAAATTATGCAAATTAACTACGGTGTCAAAGGTCATAAAAAATAAGCTCGTACTTATTAATGTTTTTATTACTAATTTCTGACCTATAATATGATTTTGAATGACGTGTGAATCTCAAGCGTAGTCAAAATAATGTAACTATGGATAGATATTTGTACATTTGTGTATTGCGGTGTAAAAAATGATGATTTTTGGAGTGAGGAATGTAGCAGACGATCAAGAGGGAGTGACTCGTCGATGGAGGGCGCTGTAGCTAGAAGAAATGAAAGTCACCAAGATGGCGACATCCGGGGAAGCCGGAGTCGACTGGAACACCGTCCAAAAATCTCTTGTTTCTGCTTCCCAGTCGGGTTTTCGGAGTGGAGACGTAACCCTTCTTGTGGATGCAATCATAGAGAGGTAAGAGGACCCATTATCTGCTCCGTTCAGGGGTGATTTCGACAAAATTACCGATGTCATAATTCGTGATACTATTTTGCAATGCAACTTTTTCCTTATTTTGATAGCACTGCACTGGGCACTGGCACTGAAGCTGAAACTCTCAAACAGTGACAGTGAAGTGTCATACTCATAGGCCTACTGTATTTTATAATTACACTGTAGACCTACTTTGCCGCTTAGTTGTAGCAGTAGCAGTAGCACATTGTTTTAATGTTTGACCGTAATTTTTTGATCAGTCATTATTCAACAATAATGAAAACAAAGTTGCATCTTTTTAATTCACTCTCTCAAATATATTTTAATATATTCGTGAAATAACCACAAGGGAAACTGACTGAGTTATTTTAAGTCATTGAAAAGTGAACAAAGAAAAATTGACTAGAGCGGGATTCGAACCGGCGACCTCCTGAATACCGTACAGGCGCTCTACCCACAGCGAAAAATTCCCCATATGCACTGTAACACGGATGGAAACAGTGCCGTGTGTAAAAAGCGCCGCGCTGATTGGTCAACGCGCGAGGCCGTGCTCGTGACGTCACGGAAACCATGTGCTGGCCCAACTCGTTACGCACGCACGCAGGGCCGTTGCAGACACGTACGGGGCACGCATTACGCGATGTGCCTATTCAAACACACGCGGTGTACGACTACGCAACGACCAACAGTCGGCCGTACGACATCTCCGGATGACCATGCAATTCTATGCATATTCATGTGGCGCTCTCAGCATACACAACCAATAGACCCAACACACTTTATATGAATATTCAACGACCCAACAATCACACTCGGACGGTGGCGCGGTTTCGCGGTAAAATGACAACAAAAATACAGCTCACCAAAGTTCAAATACGATCGCGGTGTCCGTGAGTTCTCGAACGTCGGGTGACACCACCAAAAATGGTCAAAAGGTCGAAGAAATGTACAAATTTGTATGTTTTTGGTACCATTCGAATGATCGTGGCGAGGTCTGTCGAAGTAACTATGGTTAGAGTGGGCATCGCTGAGTATGTGCCCATGCACGTCAGTTTCATTCATAAAAACTTCCATTTTTGGTCAGTGCGATGACGTCACATAATGAGATGATCGTGACGCCCTCTTGCGACCGTTTCGTGCCAATTCGTGTAAGGGATTTTTCGCTGTGTGTCATAGGCCTACAGGCTACTTTGCCTCCTAGTACTAGCAGTAAGCAGTAGCACATTGTTTTAATGTTTGACCGTCATTTTTTGATCAGTCATTATTTAACAATAGGGCCTAATGAAAACAAAGTTGCATCTTTTTAATTCACTCTCTCAAATATTATTTTAAGTTAACTTTTTTGGTCGCATATTTGTAATATTTTCATTTTATTTTGCTCAATCTGTTGAATGCATAACATGTGTGTCTATGTAGATGCACAGCCATGGATAATTGTTGTTTAATGGTGTTATCATTATTAACTGTTAATTATTCTAACTAAAATCTAAATTTATGTTCTATTTTTAAATTTGCTGCATAGTCGGGACGATATCCTAAACCATGATGACAAGTATGAAAATTTCTACTCCTGCTTTGTGGCACTGTCTGCCCATTACATCACCGAGCATTCATCACTCCGTAAGTAGGCTCTGTTAGGTCCAGTGACTTAGCTTAAGTGCCCCTCAGTTATTCTCTTGGTCGTAGATAAGTCACTTCCTGCGTAAGCACACTCCAGCACATCTTGTCACATACATGTGCTTGTTTTCACTCCAGCCACATTGTCAAGCATTGTTGAGTGACCTCAGTATACGATAAAGCCATGATGTGTGTGAGAATAAACCCTAACCCTCTTTACCATTCTAACCCCACTAGATGAGCTGTTTACCACACATTACCTCAAATGGATCATAAACCACTCATTACCACAAAAACCACACAGTTTTGTATTGTGTTATTCAGGATACCACACTTGCATGTACCACAAGAAAACCCATGTGTGGTAAACTGTGGTATGGCGATGGGAATAGGGTTTACCTTGAGATACTTCAGGGGTTAAAGTCATATTGTCAGCCGTCACAGATTTCGTGCCATTTGCAACAGTGAATGTCATGGGATCCTAAGGATAAATAAATGCGGCTGTGGCTTACTGAGGTCGTCTTTCAGCCAAAAAAACAAAGGCTATACATAAGAATATCCTCATCAACAGTCAAAGTCATAGTCAAAGCCATTCATATGAATCAAGCTTATCCAAAGTCTAGCAAATTATGCTCACCCGGAATTTTTAGAAGGAAGTTTTTCAAATGGGATCAGATTTGTTGTTGTTTTTGACTGTGCACACTGTAAACAGAGAGGTGGAAGAGACTTCAGGTATCTTTTCTCAATGTTTCTGCTTATTTTCCCTCTTGTTTTTAAATGTGCTAATCCAAATCATGCATTTGTCCTGATTCTCCGTTCCATCTTCTTACCAGTGTCCAAGTCCATCGTGGGTCGAGTGGTCACGGCCTGTCACACCCTGATGGACCTGTGCCTGCAGCGGATGCTCAAATACAAGCTTGCTTGCTCCGTCTCCCAGGTAATGTCAATACATCATTCTGCACAAACCTTTCACTCTTAAGGTGCATTCGAGTAGGTCACCTAGGCCATTCCGAGTCAACCCCCGCTCCGTTCCATTAGGCCTGACGTCATTCTCGTGGTTCACCCAGGGCAGCCACCACTGACTCTGCTCGCAAGCAGAGTCAGTGGTGGGAAACACGTCACACATATTCAAGATGGTGGAAAGGTTAGCTAGCGTTCGATTAGCCCTGGCTGTGGTGGCTGATCCGGGTGACGTGACCCATATTGACCGAGGGAAGCTACTCGAATGTACGTTTAAGGTGTCGAACAATCGTCTGCAAAGGTTCCATGGTCATGCCTCTTGTCTACGCACAGCATCTTGTGCTTCCGTAAACGTGATTTTGAAGAAAGGTTATAAAGAGTTCCGGGTATTATGTGAGTTTGGCAGAGCAATTGCAGCCTTTTTTGATTTGGTAATTTCTGGCCTTTTCAGCGTAATCTGATGTCGTTGGTGGAAGGCCTGTGCACAGGATTGGGTCAGCTCCAGCGGTCAAGCATTGTCACGCTGACCGCCATGCTGAAGGCAGCTCAGATGCCTCCGTCAACCTCCACAGTAGAAGAGCAAGGTCAGTCCTACTGTAATCACCTTAAACTTTCCACCAAACCTTCCCAACCAATTATCCTTCCTAACAAGTTGTTGTTCAATCAAACCTGAAAATATTGCTATTCTTGGACAATCCTTTATTTTCCTGTAACTAGAAAATACTTTTTTTTAATAATATCCTGAAAATGTGCATGTTTTTCTTATTTCTTGGTTCACTGATCCACTAAAATGTTTTTCTTGACATCTCATTTGGAAAAATTTGATAATCCGGATTCATAATTTCTATTCCAGAATCAGAACCGTCAACATCATCTACACTAGTGAAAATAAGTGACACCAGACCAATATCCCAGGCAGATTTCCTCACACAGTTGATGTCAGCTTTCAGCGAATCTGCTCCACACTACAGCACCAGCTCAACACTGAAGACAGAAAAGGTTGGATTCAGCATTTTCATTTTCCCTCTTACTGGTTTGACAAAATGTGCAATTTTGAAAACCCTTACTTGCCTAGTTTGATTTGACCTTCTTATTTTTTTGACCTACTATCTGATTTCACCTACTTATCTGATTTGACCTACTTAATAGCTGATTTGACCAACTTAGCTGATTTGACTTACTTATCTGGTTTGACCTTCTTAGCTGATGTGATCTAATTATCTGATTTGACCCACTTATCTGATTTGACCTACTAAGCTGATTTGACCTACTTAGCTGATTTGACCTACTTAGCTAATTTGACCTGACATTGAGTTTGATATGACCTTTTTTATATTTGAAACATTTTGAAAAGTCTGAGGATAAGTCAATACCGGCCAAGTCCGACCCCAGCGCCGACATGAAGGCCTACTTTGCCGCACGGAACATCGACAACCTGCACTCCTTGCAAGGTGCAGATATCCTGTTGGACGTCTGCCTGAACCTGCCGTTCCTGCAACGCTACATCAACGCTTTCCGCGATGCAGCCAACGGGTTTCCCTTTGCGCTGCCCAGCACGACTGCCGATGCGTCATCGATGAAAGCAAGGTACGACTGATACTAAACCGATCTTTTTCGCATGTGCACACAAAGGACAGTGGGTAATCTTGTGGCAAATGTACATCACTCTGTGCCAGCCCTAGCAGCAATTTTACCCAGAATGCTTTGCACATACCCCGTTTTTGCCCGTTTTGGGCTATCTTCTATAAGGTCCATGTTATAAAATAAACTCTTGAAGAGCGCCCTCTGGAGAATCAGTTTGTTTTTGTAGAGGGCCCTCTGGAGAATCAGTTTGTTTTTGTAGAGGGCCCTCTGGAGAATCAGTTTGTTTTTGTAGAGCGCCCTCTGGAGAATCAGTTTTGTGCATTTTTTTGTCTGTTTCCAGCTTTCCCTCGCTTCTGAACGACATGACCATTGTGTCCCGGGTTCTGGCCCTGCCAACCCTGGAGCCCATGACCCCAGGTCATATGGAGAAGCTGACCACCATCGTCATGAGCTGCCTGTTTGCGGCCGTCTCGGCCACCACCACCAGCACTCTGCTGACCCTCTCCAGCGGTCAGCCTGCCCGAGGCGGTCTGACCACGGCAGCTCCGGCCGCTAACTCCAAGGACGAGGAACAGGAGAACATAGCCACATTGATCGTACACAAGGGGGTAAATAACAACAAAAATGAATTTAAAGAAAACTTATTTTTTATCAGTTTCATTAACCCTAGTATTCTGCGCCTTCCACAAAAGAAAAGATCTGCTTACCACAAATTACTACAAATAATCTGGAAGTGCCTTCTCTGCATCACTGGTACTTTGCCATATATAGCAGGTAACCGGTTAACCATTCTTATATAATTTGATGTACAGAATTTGTTTGCTGACAGATGGTTCTTTTATTCTATTTTTCTGGGTTTTTTTGCAGCTGGGTCTCTTTAAGGTTTTGCAGAATGCTGTGCAACAGTCCACTCGAGCTGGTGGACATGTAAGTGTATTTTCCCTTCTTCTTTTTTTCTGGCGGGTAGGGATTCGAACCAAGGACCATGTTAACCTGTAGCTTCTGTGCTGGTTCCTTTTCTAACTGTGCTATCTAGGCATTTATCAGTGGTGGAGTTGTAGCCGAAACCGTAGGCTGAAAAGACCCATAGCATCAATGTTTTTTTTATGTGAAGTCGGGATAATTAGTCTTTGAATACTTTCCTGTAATGGAATTGAGTCAGTGTACTAGAGCTCATATAACATGCATGTGAGAGGCTTATTGGGTTTTCAGTGTGTTATTCAATCACGGACTTGGTTTGATTGCCACAGAATCTCCAAAACCTGCACATGCTGGGAGCTTGGTGCATCCTGAGGGACCTGGACCGCATCCTGAACCTCAGCGCCGTCACCTCCCTCCCGGACAAACCCAAAGAGCGGGAGAAGGACCTGCCGGGCAGCCTGAAGCCTGAGGCCAAGCCCTCGCAGGGGAAGCCCAAGGAGACACCAGCATCCAGTGCAGGGCGGCCTGGCTCGGCAAAAGGGTAAAAAAAAGCAAAAATGACATCAGCTTTGATTGTGTACGGCTTGTTATTAACTGGTATTGAAATAGTTTTTATGCTATGTTGGCAGTGCTCCAATAGTGTAATAGGCACCTTTTCCACAGTTGCCTTACTTTAGGTCTTTGTGTAATCGGCACCTATTCCGCAGTTGTCGCACTTTGGGTCACTGTGTAATAGGCACCTATTCCACAGTTGCCTCACTTTGGATCGCTGTGTAATAGGCACCTATTCCACAGTTGCCTCACTTTGGATCACTGTGTAATAGACACCTATTCTATAGTTGCCTCTCTTTGGATCACTGTGTAATATGCCCCTATTCCACAGTTGCCTTACTTTGGATCGGTCACTGTGTATGGAAGTTGAATACAATACACTTTTGGCAGTCCAACAGTGTAAAAGGCACTTATTCCACAGTTGCCTCACTCTGAATCACTGTGTAATAGGCACATATTCCACAGTTGCATCACTCTGCATCACTATGTAATATGCACCTATTCCACATTAGGATCACTGTGTATTGTATCACAGTGTAACATAATGAATGGATGACTATCTCCACACAGATCCCATAACATCAGTAGCCTGACTGTGGCGCTATCATCATGCGCCTTGACGCTCCTAACGGCCCTCCTGGAAGATCTCCACATTGAAGGCCTGTCAATGGTGAGCTGATTTTTCTTCTTCCTGATTTGAGAAAGTTTATGAAAAGAAACTTTGATACCATTCGGTCCCAGCCACTGAAAAGTTTTTCAGTGGCTTGGCACGACCAGTATCAAAGTGTCTCTCCCGTTAATTGATGGCACCCTGTGTGTTTGTCTTTTTGTCTTGGATAGAAGGTTGACATGACCGAGACTGCCCCAGCCCGGCTGAGCATCCTCCCACAGTACACGGCCTGGCAGAGAGTCTGCTGCATCATCAACAGCGTGCCACTCACCAACCTTCTCATCAACCTGTTCACATCCGCCTACAAGAAGGTGAGACTCCAGCCAGCTTCAAACAGCTGAGCTGTGTCTTCTTCTTTTTTTCTTAGAAGGACAGCATTAGTAATGTGTCCTGGGGTCGATATCACCAAAGTCATCGTAGCTTACTATAAATTGTAGGACTTATGATGCATTGCAGCCCTATGTAGGATATGATGGGTTATCCTTTGTAACTCAAGTTACAATCGTAGGGCTTCGTTAAATCGACACCAGGTCTCTGTTGAGAGAAACCAGTCCCTCACACTGAAACAAGACTGATGGTCTCTTGACAGTACCAATAGAACTGGAAGGGTCACCTAATCACTTGACTATTGATCAATGTTTTTATTTAACAGTACTGCTTTAATAGCAAGCACAGAAAGAGACAAGACTTCCAAACCAATCAAATCAAAGTTAGTTTGTGTTTGCTCTACAGGCCTGTACCACCGTCCGTCAGAGGAAGGATTCTCTGGGCTCTGAGGGAGCCGACACCGAGAGCAATTCCCTCAACGAATGTTACAGGGATGACTTTGGCAGCTCGGAAGAGAGCAGCGAAGGTAAGTATGAGAGTGGTGTGCGATTCTTGACAACATCAAAGTTTCATTTCTGCAGACTTGGGCAATCAAATCTTTATAGCGACAGATTGAAGAAGTGATGTTTTCCTATCAAGTTGCTCCACCCCAGATGACCGGACGTCTGGTCAGGACCGGACAACAGATTGCTCTTCTAAGGTCTCCATCTCCTTCTAGGACTCCATCTCCTTCAGGAAGCTGTAGACTCTTTGCTCTTGCTCCACACCTTCGGAAACAATCTCCTCAACGCGATCACCATCATTAGAAGCGTTTTAAGATGTATCATAATTTGCATTTACTAATTTGCCATTTGTTTCGATACCGCATAGCTAGATAAACAAAATTAACTACTTGGTTATAATTTCATCCCATCCCCTTAAACCATTGCCATTTTGGCACGGAACTTCTCAAATCTGCCTATGCCCCTACATTATACTCTATCTATAGGGCATGAATTTCAGACTAAAGTTGGGCCATCAGGCCACCCATTGAAAAATTCCAGTGCTTGGGCTCCTGTGTCCCACAATGTTCCAAGGGAAATACTTTTACATGTTTTGAGGGGTGTTTGGGATTCAGAAGTTGTATATGAGGGGTTTTTTACGGGAGGAGAGGGGGAGGGTGAGCTGGAATATTCTGGGCCATTTAAGTGTTTTTTAAGGCTTTGATTTTCTTTTGAAAAAAAATTTTCAGTTAATACATGCATGACGTTTTGACATCATTTATATTGTATCATTTCATTTAAATCATTACATCGTATTTATTATTTGCAGCTTTACTTTAGGATTTGCGTTTGGGCTAAAGGCCAAAGGCTTTTTTATTTTTCATTTTTGGCACATATTTTCAGTTCAAAAAAATGTATTCCCAAGCCCTGCCACATTTCAATATTTTGTTTGCAAATTGTGATTGGACTCCCACAAAATTAAATCATTTTTGATAAGACAAAAATTTAAAATAGATATTCAGTTTTAATTCTGTCTGCACATGTGATGAACAACTTAGGGACACTGGCTTTTCGTTTTTACTTTACATTGTACTCATCTGGAGTTTTTGTTTTGTTAAACTGGCTTTTCTCAGTAATTACAGCAACATTTGTTACAATTTAGCAAAAACAGGTTAACGTATTCTACTTGAAACCATCATAATAATAACCACAAGGGAAACTGACTGGAAAAGTTTTTAATCATTGAAAGGTGAACATAGAAAAATTGACCAGAGCGGGATTCGAACCTGCAAATTGAAACATGGGGATATTTGCTTTGGGAAATTGCTCTAAAAAACAACAACAAAATTCTTACATTCTACTTGTGGAAATTTCTGGCTCTTTCCCAAAGGGAAATCTCTTGTATCTTGTATCTAGTAGAGAAATCGTAGAGAAAATAGCAGAAAAGTTGACAAAAAGATTAATTTTTTTTTAACAAACCCAAAACACAGATTGTTACTTTAAATAACAGTTTTACGTGTTTCTCATCATGCTGCATTTAGTTTCCTTATGTTTTTTTTTAAACTTGTTTTTCACATTTTCTCAATTGCGTTTTTCATATATTTTTTTCCGATTATCATTTTTGCGTTGAGTTTGCTTTCTGTTGAGTTATGTTTTTTGTTTTTTGTTTTTTGTCTTTTTACGAACCACTTGTGTGCCATGCTAGATGAGGATAGTGAGCCCATACTGGGACCATGGTTTGAGGAGACTCTAACCCCCGAGTCCGATTCCAAAGAGACGATCTCTAACAATCAGGGAACTCCTCCCCCAGTACCAGGCAACGGTGGCAGTAGTGGGAGCGGTGGCGGTGGCAGCGGTGGGAAGGCCGAGGGGAAGAAGGATTCGGGGAAGAGGGAGGACTCGCCTAGTATGACCGAGATACCGGATAAGGAGGAGCCATCCCAGGTAGGCTCAATGCTGCTGCTCTCCCTCAAGATCGCCCCCTGGCTTCATTGCGGAGCTGGGTTTTTTTTATTGTAGAAGTGTCCTTAGTTATTACCTCAGTGTCCCTTGTCATTGCTTTGATGTCCCTGATCATTGCCTCGGTGCCCCTGTTCATTGCCTTGGTGCCCCTGGTTATTGCTTAAGTGCCCCTGGTCATTGCCTTTGTGCGTCTGGTCATTGCCTTGATGCCCCTGGTCATTGCCTTGGTGTCCCTGGTCATTGCCTTGGTGTCCCTGGTCATTGCCTTGGTGTCCCTGGTCATTGCCTTGGTGTCCCTGGTCATTGCCTTGATGTCCAAGGTCATTACCTCGTTGCCTCCGGTCATTGCCTTGGTGCCCCTGATCATTGCATCGGTGCCCCTGGTCATTGCCCTGATATTCCATTGAAACTTTGGAGATTATATTGATTGCTTTGTGGACTTCTTTTCTGCTCAGTATCTGAAGTTGGCATCTGACGTCTTGCAGTTTATGACGGTTCACCTTCTCCACTCCAGTAATGGCTTGATACATTGCTTCCCCAGGTAAAGTAATTCCCGACAAAAAAAAACCTGAAAAATATCCGGAAATGAAATGTCTCATTTATTATTGTCTATTGGCAAATCTTGTACCAAAATTCATTAACATAATATTTTGTTGGTAATTTTTTCAAAGTTTGTGTGAATTTTGTACT
The DNA here is from genome assembly GCA_963971285.1 of Astropecten irregularis. Classification (NCBI taxonomy): domain Eukaryota; kingdom Metazoa; phylum Echinodermata; class Asteroidea; order Paxillosida; family Astropectinidae; genus Astropecten; species Astropecten irregularis. The sequence goes on along the minus strand of OZ020260.1, from coordinate 12,945,648 downwards.
GTACAGTTCAATTACATGGCTCTGCTTACTTACAAATTAGCGCTTATGATCCTTATTTACGCTTACAGGGTCAGTGCCGAATTTCTACTCTAGCCGAGTAAGCAAGAAATCATTTTATAGTTACAGGAACTACACACAGTCACACACGCACAAATGAAAATTCCTTGCTAATCCACAAAACAAGATCTTGTAAGCACAGAATTTTTGCTTCCGTAAGCTAGATTAAGTAAGATTCTACGCTTTAATACAGCAAGCAGAGCCTTGACATTGGACCCTGCTTGACATTGGACCCTGCTTGTGGTGAAGGTTAAACAGATTCTATGACGGTGCTGTAAGATGAAATTCAGGACTAAATAACAAAGGAGATTCGTATTCATGCCTTGGGAGAAACAAAAACAACAGTGGCCTGATGAGGGTTGTGTTTATGTTTTCTTGCATTTGCAGTTTGGCCTTCACAGAGACGCACATCGCTGGCATAGCCGGCGTCATCAAAGACTTGGACAAAGGAACATCCAAATCAGACGATGGTAACATAAACAACTAGAAATTGATATTGCTTAACCCTAACCCTCTGCACCTACTACACAAGATATGGGCTGCTTACCGCACAGTCTCCATAGGGAAACTGGATAATTACTCACAAATCACACTGTGGTGTATTGTGGTATTCCTATTGAAGTAATTGTTAGTATTCACGTAATCATTCCTCTCTTTTTTAATTACTGATGAATAGAACATCATACCACAGAATAACAATAACTGTTTTTGTTTTGGACCAGCTTCCTTGATGAACAACTTCTCATCAGCCTTGCTCCATTTCATCCACACCCTGTTGGCCTCCAATACACTACCCATCAATTTCCAGGTAAGTTCCGTCCGAAGAGTTAAATTAGGTCTTTCTCCTTGATTTCTCTGTGCACCGCAGCATCAACAGTCATTTTGGTTCCAACTCTGGAACCTATGGTGTCCAAACTCTGATTCTCCTACCTCTCTCATTTCCTCTCCCATCTCTGTCCCTCACAGGATTCTCTCCTCGCTCACTTGTCAGTCTCCCCGACCGCCGAGGGTCCGTGGCCCCTCAACATCCCGCCCCGTACCCTGGCCGTGCTGGCACACGTCTTGCTGCAGCAACAACAGCAGCAACAGCAGCAGCAGAATCAACAGCAGCAGCAGCAACCAGAGACGTCCAAGAAGAAGCAGCAGGATACCATGTCGCTGCCGTGCTACCGAGTGCTGTCGGGGGTCCTAGATACCCTGAAGGACATAGCCATCAAGGGAGAACCACTAACAGAGTCAGAAGGTCAGATTCCAACAAGTTCAGTGAATCTTTACAAAAAGTGAAGTATTTCATTGCACAGATATGTTCTCTTCCAACAAGACGTACATGTCTACTTTGATTCCTTCCTCTTCAGATCTGAACGTAGAGCATGCCCAGCTGCTCATGCTGATCTTTGAGAGCCTGCCCACCGATGCCAAGAAGGACATCCTCCTTCAGACAGCCCGGGCCTTGTCCGAAATCTCCCGATCGTGGTGAGTCCACTCTGAATCAAACAGAACCTCCCTTCCATCCCTTCCCCAGAACCCCCAGAAGCAGGAAGCACTCACTGCAGTTGACTAAACCCTAATCATTTTTACCTCATGATCTGCCATGGCTGTGAAGTATTCTAGACCATCAGGCTCAGTCTCTGAGTCATTAAAGTGTGCGTTCGACTCCCGATCAGGACTCTTTTGTCCACGAGCAAGACACTGAACAGTACCCTTATACTGTACTCTTCTTGGATGTTTTGGTTTGCAGCTGGATGAAGACCAAGTCCCCTCTTGCTCTGTGCCGCCTCCTGCTGATCTTCGAGTTCCTGGTGCATCATTTCACCCAAGCGAAGCCCTTCCTCTTTGAGCAGGTAACGGTTGCCTCGTCTTGTCAAGACTATTTATTGGGTATTGCACCTAATACTTGCTAATACAGTTGTTGCACTACAATGGCTCCATAGTAATCATGTCTCCATTAAGAGAGGGAAACTTTAAAACTGGTCGGGCCCAGCCTCTGACAACCCTGACCAGGCCTGGGCCTTCAGGCCTGAAATCTTCTTTCTGTCAGCACCGGATTTCACTACAATTCCGCTGCTTTATAATCAGTAAAGCCTGGCTTCTGGATACTGTCCATGATCAATGTGGACTCAATCTGTCAATCAGGTTAGTTCCAATTATGATCCAGGACACAGCAGGGGCTTGAAGTTGATATTACAAGGCAAGCAATTATAAAAGCTACGAGCCCAGACAAAGCCCAGGCCTGGCCTGGCTTCTCAGTGGCTGGGCTTGACCAGTATCAACGTTTCTCTCCCTTAGTGACCTGACCTAATATGGAAACATGCCAACATTCCAAATTGAAACTATGAAAGCAAGAAAACTGACTTGGAGTAAATCTCGTCAATTTTCCAGGTTCAGTGGAATATCTTCACAGTCCAGAGCACCGACCCGGCCCTCATGTTGTACCAGGAGGAGCGCGGAGGCATAGCCGTCACCAAGTTCTACAACCCTTGCCGAGAGGTGGAGGAGAATTATGGCAAGGTGTCCATGAGTGAGAGCTCTCTCATCGGTGATAATGGTGAGCCTTCTTGTCTGTCTGAACGCTAACTCCTCTCAACTATCCCAATAACCCCATCTTTCTATAATTGAACATGAAAATTTGGTTGGTAATCCTGTTTGATCAAGAAGGACTTTTCATGCTTAAGCAAATTTTGTGCTTAGGCAGCTCTGTGAAATTGGCCCCTTATGCTATCAAGATTCACAATGTTTCCTGGTCCTGGCTTTTTCTGTTTTCAGGTCCCTCCTTGAAGCGCGTCTTCTACAACCTGATCTCAGACATGGACAATGGGAAAGAGGTGCCTCAGTTGGACCCACAGGTAAGCACACCCGTCAGCGTCTGGACATCCAGAGAGTGCTGCTCTCTGGATGATGAGGTGTAGGCCTCATCAGAGACTTTTACTCGGTGTGAGGACTTGAAAGGGTCCAGAAAGAGAAACGTTTACAACAGATTAGTAGAATTTGAAGTTCTGCATGGTTGAGAGACAAGAACTAAGTAAGGCTTGCGGAGACACCATGTATAAAAATTTTTTTCGGAAGGTATGTGGTCCTGAGAAGGACCTGTGAGAGAAAATATCTCGAAGTTTTGACCAGTGTACTCAGGCCGTCCTCAGGAGGGAGAGTCGAGATATTTTCTCTCACCAGTCCTTCTCAGGACCATATGCCTTCCGAAAAAGAGTGAAGCTTAATATTTACAGTAGATTCATCTTCATCCATTCCACGGCAATTTCTGAGTGATCGTCCCTTCTGAAAATGAGCTATTCAATCACGGTCTCTCTTTGACGTTCACTGAAGATCTCAACAGTACAAACCAGAGATTTTCAGCAGAGATAAATCCCAGCACGAAAAGAGATTCCAAACAAAATGGTCTTTGATTATGTTTTTTACCTTCAGGCGTGCGAGGTCCTGTACCATGACGCCTTTGAGTACAGTGAGGTCTACCACACCCTGGTGGAGCTGCTGGCTGCCGGGAGTGAATGCGACACCATCGCCAGACAACAGGACAAGCCCATGCAGTATATGGTAGGTCGCCCAGTTGGTACCCAAACAAGGAGTTGGGTACCCATTAGAATCCTGTTATGTATCCCACAGGTACCCGCTTGGTACCCAGTTGGTACCTTATCTGTACTAATCAAGGGGTTGGGTACCCGTTTATTTTATATCCCGTTAGTACCCTGGGGCCATATTCATGGAGCTGCTTAAGTACACAATTTGCTTAAGCATGAAAAGTCTTCCTTGATCAAACAGGATTATCAACCAAATGTTCATGTGATATTTACTGCTTTTGACTTGTATTTGGCTATTGTTTGCTGATCATAAAATTCGCAAGGAGTTTTGGCCGGCAAACTGGTTTTATTTACCAAGGTTTTTGGTGCTTAAGCAAATTTTGGTGCTTAAGCAGCTCTATGAAATTGGCCCCAGATGGTACCCATTACTTTCAAATGATAGGGTAAAATGTATTGAACAAAAATAAACATTTTTTGGTTTCCATCTTTTTGTATTTGTCTTGCCAGGATTCTTGCGCAATCCACTACACGTCCGTCGTGTGCTGGCGTCTCCTGGGTAGTCTGGCGCCCTCTGTTGCCTACATGAAGCTCCTGGAGGGGCAACACACTGACAGCGAACGCTGCCTGACACAGAGTGAGATTCTACACACCCTCCGCTGGGTGCCACGAATGGCCAACGATAAATACCGCGCATGGATCAGGGTATGACATAAACCAAATTGAATTGATTCCAATTTTTTTAAGTCATTGAAAAGTGAACAATGAAAAATTGATCGGAGCTGGATTTGAATACCGTACCAGTGCTATACCGGATCGGTAGCTGAGTTGGTAGAGCACTGGTACAGCTTTTCAGAGGTTGCAGGTTCGAATCCTGCTCCATTCAATTTGTCTTTGTTCACCTTGTTCACATTGATGCAGCTGTGTGATGTTTTCCAGCAACTGTCCTAATTTTCCTGAAGAAAGAGGCTTTAGAGGAGTAGTTTACCAAGTGTCACATGAACCTATATCTAAATTCCTCTCAGTGTCCTCACACAGGCCCTGGTATCTTTGTTAGATCTTTTGCACTTGCTCATTGGCGGATGACATTGAAAAACCACCATAAGGCTGCATCAGAAGCACTTATTTATATTGGTAATCACAGTGAACGTTGGAAATTGTGTTGGCTTGCTTGGTATTTAGTCACAGACTCTCACTTTGCTCAATCTTTAATAATGTTTTCGTCGTTTGGTCTAACTAGGATCATCTGTCGGAGCAGCGACTTCCGGTGTCTGAAGCTGAGAGTCTTCTGGACATCATCACCCAGCATTGCAGCACCGTGCAGTTTGATATACAGCTGGCACAGGAGCTGATCGGAACACAGGTGAATACGAACAAAATCTTGCGCCCTTCCGCAGAGAGTTTTGAAAGACTTGCTGTTTTAAAAGGAGTCCTATTGTAGAGCTTTTCCAATGGCTTTTTTATTCTTGTACAACTCTCCTTTGGCTCTCTTTGGCCTGGTACAAGTTTTCCTCCATCTTACAACCATGATTGCTTTATTAAAGAGGAATCTAATTCTCTACTTTTAGCTCCACTGAGATTTTTCGTCTTGTAGCCTCTTAACCAGAGTGGCTTTTAAGCCTTGTTTGGGTCGATTATGCAAAAAAAATAGACCCTGGTCGTTTTCATCAAGCTTTAAGATTGATTTGGAGCCAAGGATGATGTTCGGTATAGCCAAATGTTTGGTGTAGCAGTGTTCCACTGTATTGATAACTCCAAAGTTAAGATTAATCTTAGTGTTTTGTGAAATCATGAACTGCTTCACAATTTCATTGATCAATCTTGTAGCGAGCGTAGAATTCATGTTGATTCTCTTTGTCGCGTCATTCCACGTTTCATTACTGAACCAATTTTCTTTTTTCGTTTTGTCAGTTGTCCCACATGCCCCTGTTTGTGATGGCCAATGACATTGTCTCTCCCGGTCAGCTGCCCAGTCTGAATTCAATCTGCCTCCTGGACTGCATCCTCAGGAAGGTGGAGGTCTCTCTCAAGGATCACTTCATCGGATCCGTCGTAAGTTCCCACAAGTTCCTATAAGTTCCTTTAAGTTCTCATAAATTCCCATAAATTCCCACAAGTTTCCATAAGTTCCATTTTAAGTTCCTATCTTCCAGCTGCTCACAGCAAGCACTTGCCTTTCGTTTAATAGGGGGTGAAACTTTAATAATGGTTTGACCCAGCCACTGAGAAGCCAGGCCAGGACTTGCCTGGACTTTGCCGGGGCCCTTGGACATCTGTAATTCCCAGTCTTGAACTATCAACTTGAAGCCACTGCTGTGTCCTGGATCATAGTTGACATTATAACCTGTTTCACAGATTGAGTCCTCATTGATCATGGACAGTATCCAGAAGCCAGTTGATTTTAAGCAGCTCTACTGTATTGAAGTTCGGGACTGACGAGGAGAATTTCACACCCAAAGGCTCAGGCCTGACCTGGCATTCCAGTTCAGTGGCTAAGCCCAACCACTATAAAACGTTCTCTCCCTATTAGTCTTTAGCTTCAGATATTTAGAAAATGGCACACATATTGTCTTCATTTTTAACATCCTCTTTTTATTTGTACTTTGTTATCCATATTTGCTGCTCCTAGAGCGGGGATGAGATTGCCAAGACGTACAAAGTGTTGGAGATTGCGAGTGACCTCCGACCCATCCTTTTCCAGCTGCTCAAGATGTACACCGTCTTCTCAAGGTAACAGCTGAGTCTTCATTAAGGATTTCTGTTTAATGAGAATGACTTTTACAAACCACGACAAGGCTCTCACTTAATAATAATAATAATTATAACTGAGGATAGGTACTTAGGGAGACATTCCCGTAGGGTCGTGCACAAACCTACCTATTTCTAAACCTCCTCCAAACCAATGAACTTGAAATTGACATATGTTCATATTGAGAGCATTCTATGTCTTCTATTAAAATATGGACAGTGTTTAAAAGGTAGCTGATACCTTAGAGAGACATCAAAATGTCTCCCTACTCCCAGATGTCTCCCAAATGTTCACTTTCAGACACTAACCTGTCTCCCTAATACCCTATTTGTACAAATAATAATAAGCAGTTTGTATCACAGAATTTACATTCAATTGTCATTTTACCTTTGTTTGCGAAAGAAACTTCATCAGTTCCTCTTTGGCAAAATTACTATTATCATTTTGTTCCTCTCTCCTCCTGTGTTTTTACTTCAGATCCTGCCTGCTGCATCAGATCGCCGGACCCCCCGGCTTCGAGTCTCTGGCTGCCTTCAGTGTGGTCCTCCGTGTCAGTTCCTCCTTTGCCACCAAGTGGCTGCCCACGTCTTCGGGACTGCTGCAGATCAATGGCCTGCCGGCGGCTGTCCGCACTGCCGTGGAGAAATGGAACTCCGGCAACAGCAACAACGACGCCCAGGGATTTGCTGCTTCGGTATGTTTTTGTACCTTCATTTCGACCCTACCACTCTTGGCTTGTGGTGTGGAAGGCTCTGTTATCCAAAGCCAATGCTCTGACCATTAACCCCTTCTGGACAGGAAGCATCTATAGCAGTTTGCCTCATGGCGTGAGAATATTCATGATTACTTTGTAATTTCCATCGAGATACACTGAATGAGGGTACTCTCTGGAACAAGAGGTTCAATAAACCTTTATTGTCCCAAGAAATGTGTGCATTGTGGTACATTTTGATACCTCCTTGATTTGCATTTGAATAGATCAACATTTTCGAGCAGAGCATAATCTGTAACTGCCTCGGACACAGATACGGTGACACTGATTTTGTCGTCCTCCGGGAATTTGGGCTATTGTCCGGTGGTATTCAACCATTGTGTGCCTGCATTGTTTACGCCAAACTCCTTGCACTCTCGCCCTGGCCAGATGAACTCTCTGTGAACAGGTGTCTAATAATCCTGACCATTGGGAAAAAAAACTTCGGCAGAAGGGTTTAAGTCAAATACTTTATCAACTTTATACTGATTCTGACTATAAACTTTCTTTTATAAGCTCTGTTGACTGTCAGCCCAGCTCAACCTTTTTGTTGGTTTCTTGTATTTTATTTGTATGATGACAGAGGAACACTCACACCATAGCGTCTGAGAACCAGCTGAACTCCATCCTAGGAATGCACCTCCAGTCCCTGTCAAGTAAGTACGGGGATTCCCCTTCTGCTAGAAGATGACTTAATACCTACTTATGACTCTTTATGATAGAAGACCGGGGCAATTATTAGTGTTGGGCAGTATGGGGAGTCATCATGTCAGTGAGGGAGTGAGGGAGTATTAAGGGTGTGAAACCTTAATGCTGGTTGGGCTCAGACACTGAGAAGCCAGGCCTGCCTGAAGTCTTGAGCTTCTATAATCCCAAGCCCTGAACTATCAACTTCAAGCTCCTGCTGTGTCCTGGATCATAGTTGGCATAAACCTGATCGACAGATTGAGTCCAAATTTATCATGAACAGTATCCAGAAGTCAGGCTTGATTGATTTTTATAAGGAGCTCTGTTGTATTGCAGTTCAAAGCTTATACAACAATGATGTCAGGCCTGAAGGCCTGGGCCTGGCCTGGCTTTGAAATGGCTGGGTCTGACCAGTATTAAAGTTGCTTTCCCTTTACTCAAGTTTGCAAGACTCCATGTATCATCTTGCGACATTCACAATTAGCTGTGGACCTATAATTGTTTCCTCACTTTGGTGAAATAATTCATTGATTCCTTTTATTATTAAAAAGTGGAGAGAAAGTAATATGTTTGTTTGATTGTTTGTTTGTGTTTCCTCCAGGTCAGACGCAGTTTTCCATCGCTTCCTCCCTGAAGCATGTCATGACTGCTATGGTGACACTGTGCACGGACCAGCTCATGTAAGACAATTTAATGTTTGGTTTAGGGTTTGCAGGTTCGAATCCTGCTCCAGTCAATATTTCTTTGTACACCTTTCAATGATGTAATGTTGGTTTAGAATGGTTTCAGTAGATACTCTTTTGTTTGGAGGTGTAATTTGAGATTCTTTGTAGGGAGGGAGACTTTAATACTGGTTTGGCCTAGTCGAGCCTAGCATTCAGGCCTGAAGTCCTCCTTTTGCTTGCTCTGAAATCAATGAAGCTTGGCCCCTGGATGGCCTAGCCAGACCAATGGAGGAAGTCCTTCCTTCCTCCAGAGTCAGACTGAAGTCCTGCCCACATCAAGTCTGTGATTTGGCTATGATCCAGCTTCCAATGGATACAGTGTACTGCCCATGACCAACGCTGGATTACAGAAGCCTCAGAGCCTAAGCAAAGGCCCAGGCCTTACCTGTATGATATGGTCTGAGAGTCTAACTTACTCACTGTTTGTATCTGCACAGGTGGTGTGATGAGGGCAGTGTTGTGAGCGCCCTGCAGGAACCATGGAAGAAAGAACTGGTAGACGTCCTCTTCCCACTGCTGCTTGATGCAAGCACAGAGAGCTTTGCCGAGCGGGTAAGAGTCCGCGGCCAGACATATTAAAAATCCTTCTTCAAGTAGTTTGAATATAATGCATTATTCTGTCAATTTGTTTCCACCCGAGTCCCGAGAGGAGAATAAAAAGATGATTTGGCCATTGTTTTATACTAAGCATAACATTCACAGGGAGTTTTGCCTGGCATACTGATTTTATTTACCAAGGTTTTTGGTGCCTAAGCAGCTCAATGACATTGGCTCCAGGTCCTGGCCAAGCTCTTTAGTAGCTGGGTTCAACGAGTATTACAGTTCCTCTCCCTACATGATCTGATTCTGATAGTCTGTTTCTCTCTCTGTTGCCTTCAGACCTGTGTTCCCGTGGAGCGCCTGATCGGTGGAAGTGAGAGCGACGAGTTTATCCACAAGCTTCATCTCTGCCTGATCTCAGCCTGCCATGAGCTCATCACAAAGCATGCCTCACCACAGAGGTAAGTCAACCACAACTTTAGAACCCAAAGCTCTGAGTTTGACAAACTCTTGCCTTGTAACTCCATGGGATCATTCCTCGAACCCAAATTTATGCAGATTTCCTTGAGCCACTTTGCCACTCCAAAGTGAGGAATAAGTTTTATGCCTAAGTAAATTCTTGTTGGACTACACATCTCTGAAGTTAGCGTCTCATTCTGAATCTTTCCACAGTGGCTTGGAGGAGGCGGTCTTCCGCGATGCCATCCAGTCCCTAGAGTCTGAACTCGACAAAGGACCTGCTAAGAAAGCTCTAGAAGTCTTCTACACTGAAGAATCAGGTAATAAAATCAATCTGAAATATCATAAATAGGACTGAAGGTTTATATTGGGCATTTGGGTGAAATAGTGCAAACTATAATCCTAAACAAAGCAGGCACTTGAAGTTGGTATTTCAAGGCTTGGGATTATAGATGCTTAAGGTCTCAGGCAGGGCCCGGCCTGTGGCTGGGCCCGACTAGCATTAAAGGTTCTCTCCATGAACAGTAGGGTTTTTGTTCTCATCCTCAGATCTCGTGAAGGTGCTGCTCTCATCAGCCAATGAGCATCTGTCATCAGAGTATGGCATCCGTGTCCTGAAGTTCTTCAACAGGCTCTTGCAGCTGGGTGAGTCGCAAATCCTGAATCCTCACCTTTGAACTAGGACATAGACTAATCCAGCTTCTGTCATTCTTATGTCTGGAATGACCTTTATTAGTGTGACTTATGTGTTGTCAATAAACCTTGTATTACAAAAACTCTTGAGAGGTCTAACCTCTCAATAGTGACTCAAGAAGAAGAAAAACCTCCTCCCAAAACATAAAATGTCTAACTCCTCCTCACTCCTCCCTTCCAGCCGAGGACACACCGGGCGATAAATCCCTGGAGAAGCTGTGCTCCACCCTGACGCGGCTCTCCTTGGTGGACCCAGACTCCCTGCAGGGCTGGCTGGCCCGCATCATCCAGGACAGCAACCCCAGTGCCAAGGGCCAAGAGCACCGGGTCCTGCTCCAGAGCCTGACCTCTCACATCGTCAAAGAGAAAAGGTAAGGCAAGAAACAGAGCTAGATGTTATCACATGAACTGTTTACTCTAGCAACAAGTTTTCTCTCCTCCAATTCCGTTCTCTAAATTGTCTCCATCTTTGTCCCTCTGCCTCCTTTCTTCGCAGCCTTGTCGGGGAGGATGTGGCTACGGCGCTCTTGAAGGCTCTCATTCCGATGGGCACGCAGCTTTTGTCCGGTGCCGGGGACAGCCTCGGCTTCTCAGAGCTGATGCCGGTCATGGTCATGCTGGCCGGGGCTGGGTCGGGCATGGGTCACGTGGAGCTGTTCCGGGCGGCCAACGAGTGGCTGACAGTTTGGTAAGTGTCCGGGCTAAGATCCTAGCCTTTCCCTGGAAGCTCTGAGCAATTACATGGAAGAGGTTTGTTGTAGCGCCATGTCTATGCTCTATTTTCCTGTTAATAAGCTGTAGCTTACCTCTAGTGTGCCTTAAAATGAAGACAAGATGCCTTTTCATACCAAATGGAATAATATCAGGATGAAAATTTGAAATTTCATCAAAATTTGATTGGAATGATTGTCCTTGCAGCAAGAAGTACCTCTCCCACAAGGATGTCGTGGAGAAGTTAGGATTGGAGTCTGGCGAAGGAAAGGTAGGTGTGACTGTCTGCTTTCTGTAAAGGCTCTGTTATATTATGACCTCCTTGGGGTTCGGGCTTCACAATCCGCGGACTAACCCTCAGGATCTAGATTCTGGCTCTTCAGACCACTCAGAAACTGCAGTAAAGCCATGCGTTACCCTGAATTCCAAATTCCGGAAGTATGTTTTCTTTGTGTGCCTTATAATATAAATGTCTCTTAATATATCTAGTTGGTTTCTCTGATTGTGACTCGAGCTTCAAAATCCTTTGGGTCTGGTGCACAAACCATGTCTTTATACTCGGAATTTTCAAATTCCAGAGGTCAGGGGTTCGAACCCTACTTCAGTAAATTTTCTTTGCTTGCCTTTTTATGAGTTAAAATTCTGATTAATTGTTAGAATTTTGTTTTGGATTCAATGGCAGCACCAGAATGTGTTAGAGGCGGCCTGCTACTTGCTGGCCTACATCGCCAGCGTGCTCGGAGCTCTGAAGCAATCAGGAGACAAGTAAGATTATCATAAAAATCAATTTATATAATTTATGACTCTTATAACACCTGGGATCAATTTCACCAAACTCATCGTAACTTACTATCAATCGTAGGACTTATGATGCATTGAAGCCCCACGTAGAAGTCGTAGGATAAGCTGGGTTATTTTTTCGAACTCGAGTTACAATCAATTGTAGGGCTTTGTGAAATCGACCCCTGGTGCATATACTTGGAATACAGACATAATAGAATAGAATGCCTCACTGATGTTCATCTCATTGTCTCCAGTGGCCCCCCCCCCCTTGAAAAATTGGGGCACCTCTCATCAATTTGACCATGGTTGCCACCACTGCTTCCTGAAGATTTGCACTCTGTATGCAGCATACAGATCAGACTGAGCTTTCTTGTTTTTTATACATCATTTGTTTTGCGTTCTCTTGCTAGGAGCTTGTTTCCCGCATATGATGTGGACTCAGCGGCTCAGGAGGCTGACTCCGACTGGGCCGAAGACATGATGCTGGAGGAGGACGATTCGGGAGGGGAGGACTCGGTAAGGATCTCAGGACCTAGGCCTCCAGGCCTTGTCCCGCAAATATTCACAGGCAATTTGGAGGCAACTGACTGCACTGCATTCTCAAGGAACACCTCTGTACCTCAACAGACTTGATGTCCTCTGAGAGTATATAATTGACCCTAAGAGAATTAGCTTCAGCATCTCCATATCTCAGCCCTAAACTCTTCTAGCCTTGATGAAGGCAAATTCCAATAAGAAAGTCACTTTAATATTGGGTATTTTTTTATAACCTTCAAACTTGTGGTTGTCATCGCAGGATGAAGACTCCTTGTGCAATAAGCTATGTACATACACCATCACACAGAGAGACTTCATGAGCCAACACTGGTAAGTCATATTCAGTCTACTAGGAGTGAGAATCTTTAATACTGGTTTGGCCCAGCCACTGAGAAGCCAGGCCAGGCCTGGGCTTTGCCTGGGCTCTTGGGCTTATATAACCCCTAGCCTTTAACTATCAACTTCAAGCCCCTGCTGTGTCCTGGATCATAGTTGAATCTTAAGTGATCAACAGAATGAGCCCACATTGATCATGGACGGTATCCAGAAGCTGTGCTTGATTGATTTTAAGCAGCTCTATTGTATTGAAGTTCATAGCTGACAAGAGGAGTATTTTAGGCCCAAAGCCCCAGTTTTGGCCAGGCTCTCCCGACCAGCATTCAAGCTTCATTTGTACTATTTTAAGACTATGAGTTACCACAGAGGGCAGTAGTTCTTTATATTGCCCCCGTTGCCAGTCAATATGTGTATATTAATGCCTTCTGTTTGGTCTTTGCCACCAATCAGGTACCACTGTCACACCTGCAAGATGATCGACGGTGTGGGGATATGCACCGTCTGTGCCAGGGTTTGCCATCGTGGCCACGAGGTCGCCTACGCCAAGTACGGCTCTTTCTTCTGCGATTGCGGTGATAAAGACGACGGATCGTGCCAGGTAAACTTCAAAAGAATGCCGAATAAAAAATTTGTGGAATTGAAGGGCCTGCCTTGTGGAATGATCTACCACTAGATATTCGTCAAATTTCAAGTGTTAGAATTGTTTAACAATAGCCTCAAGACATTCTTGTTCTCTGCCTATTTGGAGTAGTCAGCATTGTCATTGTTTCTCTTTGACAAATAAAACTAATAAACTGCTGCAAACTGCTCATCAACCAAAATAATGACCTGAAATACATAAAATGCTTGGAGTTAGGAGGGGCCTGATGTTTTGATCCTAGCAGGATCTTTTTAGCCTTTGAGAAAGATCCTGGAAGGATTGAAATGTCAGGCCCTCCTTATTTTAAGCATTGTTGAAGATTCAACCTTGGTGCACAGACGTTTGACTTAGCCTCCTGCACTGTACAGAGCCTTAGATATATTAAAAGAATTTTCCTCCAGTGAAAGGTTTGTTGATGTTCATCCTTTCAGGCCCTGGTGAAGCGCACGCCAGGCTCCAACTTGGAATCCAGCATGTCCAACACCTCCATGACGTCACCCTTCTCCTCCCTCCCATCCACCCTGGCTGACGACAAGGCCCGCAACGCCTCGGTCAGCGCCCTGCGTCGCCACCACCACCAGCACCACCCAAGCAATGCCACGCCAACTGCACTGTCACCCAGCGATCGGCCTCTGGGCGGAGGCGTCTTCCTCGGGGAGGGCCTCAGGGGTCTGCAGTTGATGCTGATGAGCGGGGAGGAGCTTGCCAAGTTCCATCAGATGCTGGCCAAGCAGCTCATGCAGTCTCAGGACATCATCCTAAGCCTCTTGGTAAAACAGCTTTGGTCAATTCTACTATTAAGGGAGAGAAACCCAAATGCTGGTCAGGCCCGGCCACTGAAAATCCAGACACGGCCCAGGTTTTTGGGCTTGAAATCCTCCTCATGTCAGACCTGAACTTCACTACAACAGACTTGCTTCAATAAATAATATCAATAAAGCCTGGCTTCTGGATACTGTCCATGATTGATGTGTACTATATGTCCATCAATCAGGTTAGTGCCACCTATGACCCAGGACAAAGCATGGCTTGAAGTTGATAGTTCAAGACTTGGGACTAAAGAAGCCCAAAACCCCAGGCGAAGCTCAGGCTTGACCTTGCTTCTCAGTGCCGGGGTCTGACCAGTATTCAAGTTTATCTCCCTTAATATATCTTGAGGTTAAAGCACTTAACCACTTGGTCTAGGTACTTCCTTCCTGTATTGGATTGTGGACATTCACATCTAACTCTATTTCCTTTCCTTCCCCCACTGTTCACGTGTCACTACCAGGAGACCTGCGGCACTGCCAACACAGTCATGGAGATGCTGCAGTACCTGCTCAAGCCCATCGAGGAGCATTGCAACCAGACATCAGCCATCGGTGCCACGACCCGAGCCCAGCAGGCCCTGAAGGACCTCCACACCCTGGACAAGACCATCGAGACCACCGAACAGCTCATGGTAAATTTCTCGTTCTTTTTGGGGAAGGGTACACCAACTTTTTGGACCAAAGACCACTGATATTCATAGAAATGGTTATCTAACATATGAAGAAACAAAGGTACAGGAATCTTATTTCTTATTCCTTCATCAGGTTCCCACCTTAGGATCACAAGAGGGCGCTTTTGAGAACGTCCGCGCCAACTTCTCCGGGGACCAGGGACAGACCATTCGGCAGCTTCTCGGGGCGCACATGCTACGGCGGGTGGCCATGTGCTGCCTGGCATCCCCACACGGACGCCGCCAGCACCTGGCCGTCTGCCATGAGAAGGGCAGGATCACCGTGCTGCAGCTGTCGGCTCTGCTGAAGCAGGCCGACTCCAGCAAGAGAAAACTGACTCTGACAGTGAGTATTGACTCCCCTTGGGTCCTAACTGTACCTGACCTGACCAAAGTCCTAGGTACCCCCAACTGTAGCTGAGAAAGCTGACCCTGACAGTGAGTAACAACCACCAGGAATCCTGGCCCTTACCCTAACCCTGATTCTGATCTTGACCCTGATTGTAGTCCTTATCTAATCCTGACCCTATTTGTCTGTTTGTCTTCCTCTCAGCGCTTGTCCTCGGCCCCGGTCCCCTTCACGGTACTCAGCATCACTGGTAACCCCAGCAATGAAGACTTTCTGGCTGTCTGTGGACTCAAGGTAAAGTTGGCATTTCTCTTTGATTTGCAAAGGTGTTAGTATCATTCTGGCATGACCGTGGTCAAATGATTAATACAAGTATTATAAACTGCTGCAAACTGCTAATCAAGAAAAATAACAAACAACCTGAAATGTATAAAAATGATTGGAGTTAGGAGGGCCTGATTTTTCGATCCTAGCAGGATCTTTGGAAATTTCTTTGATTATCTTGTGTAACTGCCACACACTAACACTTCACCATTTAGGGTACCATTCCTGATCAACTGATTGAGAATTGATTGTCAATTATTGATTGTTGATTGTTGATTATTGGTTATTGATTATTGATATCAATTATTGATTATCTTGTAGGACTGCCACGTACTGACCTTCACCAGTTCGGGGACTGTCTCAGATCACCTGGTGCTGCACCCACAGCTGGAGGCTGGCAACTTCATCATCAAGGCCATATGGCTGCCTGGGTCCCAGACCGAGCTGGCCATCGTCACGGCCGACTTTGTCAAGGTGGGTTTATTTTGCCTAAAAGCCTTTAGCTTTTGAGAAAGGTCCTTGAAGGATCATAAGCACCAGACTATTGATATTAAACCTGTAGCTTGAGTTTGCCCCTAAGCACTCAACACAGGGTTGTCAGTCAGGTGAATTCAAGTAAGTCAGGGTTCCAGACGTTATTGAAACTCAGCTTGTTAAAGGTTACAATGTTTGCCTGTAGTTTTGGGAATTTCTCGTTGAAATCTGTGACAGATTTGCAAATTCACGATTCCCGTGTTGTATTCTTGTCTTCAACTAGATATATGACTTATCCCGCGATGCCCTGAGCCCTTGCTTCTACTTCTTGGTGCCCAGCGGCAAGATCCGCGACGCCTGCTTTATCTTCTCGGACGAGGAGACCCGCACGCTGGTACTCATGTCCTCGGCCGGTTACCTGTACACCCAGCCCATGGAGGACGCCAGCGAAGCCAGACACGGCCCGTTCTACGTCACCAACGTGCTGGAGGTCAAGCACGATGACTTGAAGGTAGGCCTCGGGGTTTTGAAATTGTGTGGGAAATTTTATATGAATACAAGTTTCATTTCTTTCGTCTTTAATACCTCTTGCCAGCTGAGGTGCTTTTTAACTAAAAAATGATTCCAGAGCCTTTCTTCTATCTGCTAGCTGTGACAGAGTTGGCAGTAGTTATTGATGTGTTTCTCTTGGACGTTCTGTTTGTAAATGCGCAGGATTCTGGTGGCCAAGTAGCTGGTGTTGGCGTGTCCTGTTACTACTCACACACCCTACAGTTGCTCTTCTTCAGCTACTCTCACGGTCAGTACACCTTTCAGTTTTTATAAACACTAAGAACTCCCAGATGCGCAAATGTTTGAAGACCGATCTTTGTGGTCTGGGTCCTCGGCCCAAGTTTCAGCTGTGTCTTACGGCCAAGGGTATGGACTTTATGCTGCTGATTATGTCATATTTTCTTCAAAGAGAACCAGAAATTCTGGCAGTTTTTCTTAAAGGGCCTTTGTAGTTCATCACTTTATTGAGAAAGTGTTTCATTTTTGACAAAGATACTCTCCAAAAAACTGCTGTAAAAGCGGTTATGAAAATTTCACCCAGGTATCATGACTTGGTTTGGGGTAATAATCCTGTCCATGCATTTGTCCTTCTTACAGGAAAGTCCTTCTGTGCTTCAATCGGCAAGCAGGGGACCGAGCTAGGGAGCCTCTTCCCCATCACTCTAAAGAGGTTAGTTCGAAGACCAGAAACAATAAAGTTACACTATTAAAGCTCAATATGATTTCGTCATTGAAAGGTTGAACAAAGACAAATTGACTGGAGCGTGATTGGAACCTGGACCCTCCGGATATTGTACCGATGCTCTGAGCTACCTAACCCTATGTTGGCAGTGCCCCCAAGTAGTCTTTGTTCAGCTTTCAATGAATGAATCCAGAGTGTTCCTTGACGATCGGTACCCTGCCTCCTGACTCTGATGTAGATGACTCATAGAAATCCCTCATCCCAAACTCCCCTCTCCAACCCGAGCCTGCCCAATAACTGGCGCTACTTCATCTGTCTTGATTCCCCCTCAGCAACGGCAGCAGCAGCAGTGGGGGCAAGACAACCAACCCCCCGGCCCTCTGCCAGTGGAGCGAGGTCCCCAACCACCCGGGCCTGGTCTGCTGTCTAACCCAGACGACTAGCATCCCCGTCCTGCTGATGGTAGAGCCAGACCGCATCCGAGTCCAGGAGATCAAGACGCTCCCTGCAAAGGCCAAGGTGGGTAGCAGGATTTGAATTTTGTTTCTGAAAGGGGTAAGGGCACATGCAAGGGGCACTTCCATTGGAAAATCATAATGTCTATGGAAACATTTGAAGGGGTACCAAAAAGCCAAGGGCAACGAAGGCCATGGCCTCCGTTATTGTAAATTCAGGGCTAGGGGTAGTTTATAAAAGAATTGCTTGAAGCTGGGTTTGTTTGTCGCGAGTCACTTCAAGAAAACACTAGTGATGTGACTGACGTTACCGTAACAAGTGCAGAAGGATTCTTCTTCCGGATAATCTCTCAATGCAGAATTCTGGAGAGTCGGCGCTTAGCCGCTCAGTTCCCTGATTCCGTAATCTTTGCCTCCCTCAGGTCCAAGACATGGTAGCCATTCGCCACTCCTCCTCCTCGGACCAGCACCGCACCACCCTGATCCTGCTCTGCGAGGACGGCAGCCTGCGGATCTACATGGCCAACGTGGACCAGACCGGCTACTGGATGTCCAGCCAGTTCCAGGCCACAGGGGCCATCAGTGCCCTCAAGCCCATACGCAAGAAGAAGATCACCAAGTCGGGCTCAGGTGAGTGAATATCTGTCTGTCTCTCTCCCCGGGAAGTCGGGCTGTTTGGCGGTTGGGCTCTCTACCGTCTGTGGAACAGTTTGTCAGTCGCACTGTCTATCTGTCTGTCTCCTCGTTGGTCTGTCAGGTGGTCTGTTGGGCTGGCTGTGTATCCATCTGAATGTCTTTGTGCCAAGCCCTGCCCTCCTGAACCTCCGCTTCGTAAACGCCCTTGAAATCACATTTTTGTTGGCCCATCCTCTGTCCGTAGCCGGCCGTCCATCCGGAGTAGTCAGCTTCCCCATTGACTTCTTCGAGCACTGCCAGCCTATGAACGACGTGGAGTTTGGCGGCAACGACCTCTTGCAGGTCTACAACGTCCAACAGGTCAAGCATCGTCTCAACACCACAGGGATGTACGTCGCCAACACCAAGGTACTCTCTAGATGTCAAGCTTTTCGTGGTGTAGGTACCATGACAGGGATGGTTTGTGGTGACACCATTTTTAACTCTTTTTAGAGTATATGTCGTTTTGAGGAGAACCGATGGGTCTCAACGTTTCGGAATCTCTACAGTCTCTCCTGAAGATGGACAGAATATACTGGTCCGAAACGTTGAGGTCAATTCATTCTTCTCAGAATGACATATACTCAGAAATGTGTTTGTCTCACTATGGTGTCACTGCAAACTATCCCTGTCATATACCCACTTACATTTCATCTTCAGTTTAAAAGAAACAAAAAACCAGTTGAATTGGCAGCGTATAGCCAATAGTCAGGGGAACTTGGATGATTGAATATACCCACCACCAAATGAAGTCAGGGTACTTGACATCATCCATATTTTCCAAGAATGTATGATATTAGTACTTATTTGCTCTGGTTGTTCTTTCCATTCGTTTTTTTGTAGCCTGGTGGCTTTATGATAGAGACCATGAACAATAACTCCTCCATGGTGATGGTTGGAGTCCGTGTCCACGTCGGCGCCCAGTCTATAGAGCGTGTACCAGCCTATTTGGAGGTCTTCGGCCGTAGCACCCAGGTATGTCAACTTGAGGGTTCACTCTTTTCAAGCTGCTGTGTTTATGTTTAGGTTTTGCCTAAAATAATCAAACCTTTCTCAAAATTTGTCTTTCAAGTTGACGTCATCTCGTAACCGCTGGTTCGACATTCCCTTCACGAGAGAGGAGTCGCTCACTGCTGACAAGAAATTCACTCTTTTCGGTAAGTCGGCAAACCTTGAGGTCCTTGTTTGAAGAATATATACTTCATGGGGGCACACACCTCAAATCTAGCTGAAATCTTGCGGAATGACCCTACTTCAATCTTGGTTTTTTCTCTGTCTCAGTTGGCCCGTCAGTTGATCCGGCCGGAGTGACCATGGTGGACTCCATCAAGGTCTACGGCAAGACCAAGGAGAACTTCGGCTGGCCAGACGAGCCTCCAGATGAGTTCCCTCCGGTCGCACCCAACGCCAACCTGCCAGCGACCTCCAACACTGTCCCTCCCGTCGCCGAGGCGGAAGCCACTGTCGCTCCCGTCGTGGCCACCCTGTCCTCCTTAGATCGCCTGGTGGCATCGTCTCTGGAAGTCCTGGATGGGTTTGTTTGTTTGGTCAGCATGGAGAACAAGGTGGGTTCGTTTAGGCCTGACACCTTCAGACCTTTCCTTCTTGAAAGAGAGTCCTTGTATGTTCACTCTGTGTCCTCAAGGATGTTTAAGTCTTTAGGAGGTTTGAGAACAAGAGGGAAAGGGAGGACCAATCAAGGTTTTTCACTTCAATTTCGAATCCCACCCGAGTCAGTTTTTCTTTCAACTTCGAATGACCTCATTTAAGTCAGATTTGGGACACCGCCAACAAAGTGCTGGATAGCTCAGTAAGAAGAGCAACCGGTATAATAATCTTTGGAGATGTAGGTTCGAATCCCGCTCCAGTCAATTTATTTTTGTTCACCTTGTGTTGAATATACCACGTTACTGGACGGGAATCTGATTGATCTTGTTATTTTTTCCGCCACTCGATCAGGAGACTGTCAAGCAGACGATTCAGGACCTTGCCACTGAGCTTCTGACCTTACCGACGCCATCTAGCGTCCAGTCTCATGCCAAGTCTCTGCTGTCCACTATCCAGCCGTCCAGTGTGGCGTTTCACAACCACAAGGCAAGTCTAAGCTAGTTTTGGATTCTCCCAACAACCGGATAGAATTTTGTTTAATAATCTTGGGGAGAGAAACTTTGATAAGGGTCAGGCCAAGCCAGTGAGAAGCCAGGCCTGGCCCGGGCTTTGCCTGCATCTTGGGCTTCTTTAATCCCAAGCCTTGACCTATCGACTTCAAGCCTCTGCTGTGTCCTGGATCATAGTTGGCACTAAACCTGATTGACATATTGAGTCCACATTGATCATGGACAGTATCCAGAAGCCAGGCTATTGATTTTAAGCAGCTCTATTGTGTTAGAGTTCAGGGCTGAAAGCCTGGACCTGGCCTGGTTTTTCACTGGGTGGGCCCGGCCAGTATTTAAAGTTTCTCTCCCTTAATGAAATAACCAGTTGCTGTTTTCCTCATTGTAAAGATCTTTAATTCTTGTGATGTTTATTTTCTAGGATCAAGCCCAGTTGCAACGGGTAGTCCAGTGCCTGGCCTCTACGCACAGACCCCAGCTGCGAGCTCAGAGCGCCCCCTCTTGTCAGCCCGAAGAACAGCAGCAACAGAAGCAGCAGCAGGCACTCGATCCCGAGGCTTACCAACGACTGGTCGTGACAGCACGATCCGTGGCCGTGGTGCGGCCGGGAAACCTGGTGCGCTTTGCCGACACCTGCGAGTCTTCCGCTGCCAAAGAACAAGGTCTGTGGATCTATGAATGAATATTCAAAAGTTGAATATGAATATTCAAATTAATAAATGAATATTCAAATTAGGCTTGCCCCCTCACCGACATGTATCAGCACAACATGCTCAGTGCCTCGGATTGCACATAAAGAATAACACACGCACTTGCTCAAGTGGGATTCGAACTCACGACCTCCTGTTCACTGGTGCAGATGTCATACCACTAGACCACCAAGGAAGCTGGGATAAGCAGGCTAATTCGAATCCAATATCGTAGCAAGTACCGCAATTAATCATTGTTACAAGCACAGAGTATGCAGTGCTAATACACGTCGGAGAAGGGCAAGCCTAAAATTTGAATGACTCTATCTTAACCCGATGAAAAATCTTAACAATAGTTGCAGAATGCACAATGTTTTGCCAAACCTAACATAAATGTTTGTGTGGATAAATCCCGATGCTCAGATCTTGAAGTGACAGACTTAGAGACCACTGCTGACGTTGATGCTACCATGGAGCCGGCCAACAGCAAGCTGACGGAGCTGACAGAGCAGGAGTCCAAGCACTTCCTAGCCAGGATGCTGGAGGCCTTCTGGCGTCTGCACAGCGCCAAGCCTGTCAACCCCATGCTAGCACCTGCCTGCTTACCTGGTGAGTTAAACCCCTGTCCAAAACAACTTGCACTCTGCAACCCAAAGTTCCGGGCCACTCATAGTTCTTGATCTTTCGTCGACAGGTCTGACCCACATCGAGATCACGGTTGGCGCCCTCGTGGAGATCATCCATGCCTTCGCCTGTGGGGATTACGACAACATTCCCCTTGCCACCAAGCTGTACGTCCGCCTTCTGATGTGCGAGGTAAACTAAAATAGACTCTTATCTAGGAGCTGCTGATGGTGGTACATTCTCAGCTGTGAACATCCTCATAGTGCTGTAGTTGACTGTTAAGCTGCAAATCTTGCTAGCTCGATAAGGACATGATGCAGGTCTAACCCCTTATGCTTATAGGACAAGAGGTTCACATTTCATGAACCTCTTAGTGTTTGTACCTGCAACCGCAGCCTTGGTGATTCTCTGTATTCTTTGTCTTGCTTAGGACCAGTCTATGAGCTTGGAATCCAATAATGACACCAGTTATGGTGTCCTGTATACTTAAACAACACGTGGATACCCATTTCATGAATCTATAAGCTTCCGTACCTGTATTAACCGCAGACTTGATGAGCCGCTCTAATATCTGTCTTGTCTAGGACCAGTCTGTGAGCTTCGCGGCCAAGCAGGCTCTCATCAAGGTCATGAGACCCCGACACAAACGCCGCAAGGTGGTCATCCCGTCCCCTCAGCGATGCAGCTCCCCGCCCGTGGATCCTAGTGGGGCTGAGGATGAGGAACCAGAGGACAAGGCTCCCCCTGGGAGTGGGGAGATGCCCCTGGTCCAGGAGGTCTCTGAGGCGTCCCAGGACGAGGCTTCCTACGAAGTTGTTGTAAGTCTTATCTGGTGTTGTTTTTGTTTGTCTGGATGGATCATATCACTTTGCTGTATTAATACTCATGGCATGTGTTGAAAATATCATTCTAACAGGAACAGGCTGAGCCCATGGTCCTCGAGCCTGCCGAGGGGAACGTGGTTGCTCCCGGGGTGAACCAGCTCCCCATCGAGGCCCTACTGGGAGGACGCAGCGGCTTTGCCCCGATGCTGGACATCCCACCGGATGCTGACGATGAAGCCATGATGGAGCTGGCCATTGCGCTGAGCCTCCAGGACCAGTCTAACCAGGACGGAGGAGGCCTGAACCTGCAGGCTCTAGGACTGTCGGGCCACCATCACCACCAGGGCCAGAGCTCTTCATCCCTGGAGGCTGGGACACTCTCAGACACCACAGCCTCAGCAGCCAGTGATGACGAGGGGAGCACAGCAGCCACCGATGGGTCGACATTGCGTACTTCTCCTGCAGAGCATGCTGGTAGTGGAGGGTCGGAGAGTGGTGGAAGTGCCGTAGACTCCATCACCGGAGAACACAGTGGTGAGGATAAATAGAACTTGTCACTCAGTTGATATCCAGATTTCCTCGTCCGTTCATGGTTTGGCTTTTCGATTTGGACTTGTGAAAATATCCTTGGCAAACTTTCATCATGTTTTCTTGGGTCTTATTGTATGCAGCGAGCGGCCGCAGCAGTGCTTATGGTGACGGTGTCCATGAGCCCATAGCGACCCGCCCAGACAGTGCCGAGAGCAGCGGCCACCCTAGCAACTCGCTAGGCAACACCATGATTGACGGCGTGGAGATACCGGAGGGTGAGACGGAGACGGAGAGGGATCACGGCCAGCGCATGCACACCATCAGACTCCTGCTCCTTGATCGACTGCTGCAGTACCTGCCTGAGCTCAGGGACGTGGGCGGGGTCAGGGCCATACCATTCATGCAGGTGCGTAGTTGGGCGGGGTCAGGGTCCATCCACTCATGCTGGTGGGTATGTGGGCGGGGTCAGGGCCATCCCATTCATGCAGGTGGGTATGTGGGCGGGGTCAGGGCCATACCATTTGTTATGCAGGTGGGTATGTGGGCGGGGTCTCAATCAGATTGAAGAAGACAAAGCAAGATCAAATAAAAGAGACAGAAATCACCAATAATAGGATTGAAAAAGCAAAATATTCACCTTGAAACATTTGGGAATTGTTTGTTTCAAGAGGCATTATGGACGGTCAAAAAGTTATTGTTTGATAGAGCAAGATATGCCCGAGTTGAACCTGATAGCAAAATTAGATCTGAGCCGACAGTTCCTTAGTCTAGTAACTTATTCCTTGCATGAGTAGAGCCATGCATTGATTACTTGCATGTGGGTCTGCTCCTTGTAGGTCGTCTTGATGCTGAGCTCAGACCTGGACATCGAAGACGAGAAGGACCGGCACTCCCTGGACAGCCTGCTGACCACCATGCTGGCAGAGCTCAACATGAAGCGCAAGGACTTCGGGGACGTGGCCGAACGGACTCCCTTCCATGAGGTCCAACTCATCATCATGCGTCTGCTGAGCGTATTCATGTCCCGCACCAAGTCTGGTACCAAGGCTGCCAGTGAGGTGAGTGACTGATAGGTCAATGATCTTTTGACGTCTTATAATATCTTCATCAACTTAAGATCATCAACTTAAGATTTGGAGAGGAATTAAACAACAACATCCTATGCAGATGCTAAAAGAACTTCTGAAAACAGAAGTGGACGGAGGACTATGGTGGCCAACCTTCGCTACAAAGAGGGCACATGATGATGATGACGAAAGACTCCTTTGAAGTCCCCTTGAAGGTTCGAGCCAGATCCTATTGCTGTTCATCAAAGCTCACCTGTCTGTTTATTTGTCTCTTACCTGTCTCTTAATCTGTTTCAGTCGTCTACGCTAATCTCGCACGCCACTGCCTCGGCGCTGCTGGGCTGCGGAGCCGTGGACTACTGTCTCCTGATTCTCAAAGCCCTGCTCGACCACTGGAAGGAAACCGACGTGGACGAGGTAGGGAACTAGACTCTGAGCCACTGAGTCAGGCCTCTTCTAATGCCTACGGCTCAATAATTGCTCATTCATGTGCATGATAAACATCCCTAGCCCTAGCCTTAGCCAGTCTGTTCCTGACGAGGCTTAGGTTGTATGCAGGACTTTGAGTACGTTTTTTTTTTTTACCAATCTCTTCCAGGATCCGTCTGGAGGAACGGGCAACCTCCTGAAGCCACACCCGACCTCCTCCCCACCAGACATGTCACCATTCTTCCTCAGACAATACGTGAAGGTAATAACAAGAACATTCCTTGCTCTCATATAAACCCCAACCTCACCTCATCCTGTTCAACCGAAGGTATACCTAGACTTTATGCTGCAAGGAAGTTGGCAAGACCGTGAAAATCCATCTAGACGTAGGAAGAGAACCTTTCCCTCGTTAGACCCAATCCCCATCTCCAACCCAGATCAACCAAACTTATACCTGGGACTTAGAACAGCAAAGAGGATGGCTGACCATAAATATCCATCTATAATTTGGGAAAGATCCTGCTAGGATGGAATCATCAGGCCCTCCTAATTCCAAGAAGTTGGAAATACCTGGTTTTTAAATCTTAGAGGTTGTATAAATGAAGCTTGTGAAATCTTGTTGTCGCAGGGTCATGCCGGAGACGTGTTTGAGGCCAACCCACAGCTGCTGACCGAGATGGTGCTTCGTCTTCCCTACCAGGTAAGAAGTAAATCTGTAGTCCAGTCGGTAGGACGTCTACACTACAAATTTGAACGTATTCATGGTGCATTCTCATATCCTGTTTGTTTCAGGATCGCGATCAGTAATCTGGGGCCAATTTCATAGAAAAACCTTTATTGAAATGTTTCGCCTTGTTCATATTTTGCCGACAGATGAAGAAGATTTGTGATGCTACTCCGTCAGTCGGGGTACCTGTCTTTGATCAGGCCTGGTTCTACTATCTCTGCGAGGTAAGCATCGAGAAGAACGATTCTTGAAAATAAATTTCCAAATACAAGTACTAAACTTCTACAACCTGCTTATCAGTCAAAATAATGACCTTGAATTTATAAAAATGCTTGGAGTTAGGAGGACCTGACATGTTTTGATCCTAGCAGGATCTTTATTGAAGGCTTAATGACTAGAGGACAAGAACATGCAAGTAAAGATACTCATAAATAAATGAGAGGATCAGAAAAAAGGGGGAGGGGCTGAGAGTGACCAGGGAGGGTGGGGGTAGGCAAGCCTATTGTCAGGGCCCAGGGGAATGGAACAAAGGGTTCTGGCCTAAGAAAGAAAAACTATTGGGTCTCTAACGAAAAGGATACATCTTTTATTATTTACAGGAAATCATCAAATAAGTTAATATGGAAACTGATCAGATTAATACTTTAATGGAGAGCCAAGAAAGGTGACTGATATTGAGATTGTTTTTGTTATTATTACCATGTAGTACATGATGACCCAGCAGACACCATTTGTCAGACGCCAAGTGCGCAAACTGCTCTTGTTCATCTGTGGCTCCAAGGATAAATATCGCCAACTACGTGATCTGCACACTTTGGAGTCCCACCTCCGTGACATCAAGTGAGTGCTTAATAGAAAAGTCCAAGAAATATTGAAAGTATAAACCTTTGATTCTTTGAAGAACCTTCGCTTCCCAGAACCTTGTATTTCCCTCTAAATCTTTTCTTTTGATATCTAGAACCTTCTGTTGTCTTAAGAACCTTCTCTTAATACCCGCAACCTTCGCTTTCCATAAGAACCTTGTTTTTCCCTCTAAATCTTTTCTTTTAATGTCTAGAACCTTCTGTTGACCTAAGAACCTTTTCTTTATACCTATAACCTTTGCTTAACATAACAACTTTCTCATTCTAGTTAGAACCTTCTCTTTACCTAGAACCTTCTCTTTCAATAAGAACCTTCTCTCTTTACCGTCAACCTTTTAATACTGCAAAGCCATAAACCTTTGTTCTCTTGATCTACCTCCTCGATCCTCAGGTCCATTTGCAGCCAGAACGGTCTGGAGCTGGATGGCACCAGCAGTGTGCCAATCACCCTGCCCTACGACACTCTCATAACCCTGGTGAGTTGGAAACTCTTTGCAGAACTCGCCAGAGGTCATGCTTTTCCAACGTTGCAAAGTCTAATGTACTCTCTATTAATACACTAGTCAAGAGTTTATAGATGTAGGTTGCCAGGATGCACATAGAAATCTCTACATATCTCAAGCCGACTTCCTAAGACACTAAATTTCTTAACTTCTAACCATTTTCCATGATGAACAACCTTTTTCTAGTTTTAGAAATCTCTTTATACAACGCTTTTCCTATTCCTGAGTATTCTGTTTTTTGTTATCGTACATAGATCGAGCACCTGAAGGCATGCCAGGAGATAGCAGCATCCCGTACGCTCAACTGGCAGAAGTTCTGCCACAAGGATGAAAGTAAGACCTTAACCACTTTATCTTATGCCCTTATAGCTACACTCGGTTCTTGCTTAGAATAGAACTTCATCCTCAGGACAGAAGACGATCAGAGCACACTGCTCGGAACGTCAAGAGTTAAACCATCGGTTCTTCTCAGAAGAGATTACATGGTGTCACCGCAAGCCTTCCTTATTTACTACGTCCACTATGCATAGCTTTAACTCTTGTTTAGAATGGAACTTAAAAGCAGTATGTCCTAGCTTAGCAGCTTCAAGATTGAATAAGCTGTTATTCTATCAGTCTTGTCCCTCCAGCAGTTCTGTCCAGCCTCCAGAAGGCTAGCAGGCTAGCTTCTTCCTGCTTAGCAGCTTCATAATGAATAAGCTGTTAACCTCTCTGTCTTGAATTCTTGTCCCCTCCAGCGGTTCTGTCCAGCCTCCAGCAAGCTAGCTTCTTCCTGGATGAGGGCGTAGCACCCTTGCTTCTCCAGCTTCTAACATGCGCCCTGTGCGGCACCAAGTCATCTAAGTATAAGAAGGACAAGGAGAAGGATAAGGCCCAGGGTAGGCGGGACAGTGAGTTGCATTTTGGTTCTTCTTCATCTTGATCGTTTCCCTTGCTTGTTATAAAATGCCCAAGTCCAACCATGTTAACTACTTTATGTTTGGCGAGGCGACAACTTTTGGACAACTCTCCCCCTAAAAGGTACTATCATACTTGCGTATCATACCGAAACAAAAATCTCCACAGATTTACCTACTGTTGAAATATTTCGGCCTGAAATGCTGTATTTATTTAGAAAAGGGTCAAACCAATGACCAAAAACAATTTTGATTTTTGGAAGATCAAAAATAACGGTGAAAAGATTTTAAAATACTGTGGGCATTTACACAAACACACAAATACACAAACAAACAAAGAAAGCAAAAACAGTACCCTGACTTCTCGCTTGTTAAATCTGCACCAGTTTTATAATAATCTGACTAATTTGCGGCCATTCATTTGACAGAGTCCTCGGATGATACCCAGCGCCATGACGACAGTCTCTGCCAGTCCCTGATCAACCAGCTGAATCGACTGGCCGGCCGGGATACGCTCTCACGCTTCATACGACAGCACCTGCTGGAATCCAACAGCACCTCAGTGCGCTGGCAGGCTCACGGGTTGCTCCTACACATCTTCAGGTTCGTCAAATTATCCAGAAAATATTGTTTTTCTCACTTGATTATAAATCCTTTTCAATTGTAAGAACAGTGGTGCAAGGTTTTCCTTTGACATTTCATTTCTCACAAGCGTGCCGGACCAGTCTGTCATAGTTTTCGGAAGACTGCCAGCTGGTCTTCCAGCGTAGAGAGACAAATTTTAATACTGGTCGGGCCCAGCTTTTAAAAAGCCAGGCCAGGCCTGGGCCTTCAGGCCTGAAATCCTCCCCTTGTCAGCCCTGAACTTCACTACAACAGAGCTGCTTCAAATCAACAAAGCCTGGATTCTGGATACTGTCCATGATCATAGTTGATTAAAAATTTCCAATCAAACGTGCCTACGATAAATCCAAGAAAGGGTAAGGCAGTGAACTGATTGCTTTTGGGATTAAAGAAGCCCAAGAGCCCGGGCCAAGCCCAGGCCTGGCCAGGCTTTTCAGTGGTGAGGCCCAGCCAGTACTAAAGTTTCTCTCTCTAAACATCATGTGACCCTCTTCCTTAATACTGACTCCATCTTTGTTTGAAACATCGTCGCTTTCCTCCAGGAGTTCACAGTTCACCCAGCAGGAGCAGCTCTTGGAGCTGATGTGGGAGCTCTGGCCCGAGCTGTCCAGCTACGGCCGGAAGGCTGCCCAGTTCGTCGACCTCCTAGGCTACTTCTCGCTCAAGGCTCCCTACAGTGCCACAAAGGTCAGAGGCCATTTTAAATACGCTTCTGCATCCCCTCTCAGGTTCCACTGACTTAATGTCAGTCAGATAATTGACTATTAGGGACACCGCCAACATAGGGCTGGATAGTTCAGTTGGTAAGAGCGCCGGTACAGTATTCCGGAGATCGCTGGCTCGAATCCCGCTCGAGTCAATTTTTCTTTGTTCACTTTTCAATAAATTTCAGTCAGTGTGATTTGCTATCAAGCTAAACCTTCCCATGCTGACCAAATTTGTTCTCTCCTTGCTGAGCTTAGAGTAGTTTTGCCTCTTAGGTTACCAGCTAAAAATTCCATGTAGTAATCATTGCCTGTTCCTGGTACTCTGCAAAATTTGGTGTAACATAAAGATGTTTCTGCTAAACATGCTAAATAGCCTCACGTAATTGTGCAATTGTAAAAATGACACAAATGTTTTGATAGTCCAATATTATTTTCATTTTGATGAAAACCGATT
Source organism: Astropecten irregularis (assembly GCA_963971285.1). Lineage (NCBI taxonomy): Eukaryota > Metazoa > Echinodermata > Asteroidea > Paxillosida > Astropectinidae > Astropecten > Astropecten irregularis. Next base: position 12,916,410 of record OZ020260.1, on the reverse strand, counting down.
GAATCAAACTATTTATGTGTTTTTTTGTGTTAAATGTTTTCAGTCGCAGCAGTATGTCCAGAAAGCGGCCGCCCTTTTGAAGACGCAGAATCAGTCGCTAGGCAACCATCCAAACTCCACCATCTACAAGTAAGTCGTGTTAATACAATTAGAAACTTCGATCGAAGGGTGCTGGAGGATATTTGCAGTAACGACACTTAACTCTTTGGGAAGAGCTGTTGGGATTTGAGTCAAGGACTTGAAACAAGTCTAACTCTAATTCTGTTTGTTTGTCTTTGTGTCTGTTTGCAGTATGTTGTCCGGACTGGTCCAGTTTGATGGCTACTTCTTGGAGAGTGACCCCTGCCTCGTCTGCAACAACCCAGAGGTTCCCTTCTCTGTAAGTTCCCCAAAACAAATTCCTCAAAAATTCAAAGATTTTAATAATTATGTCACAGCCATAAGGGAGAGGAACTTGGGCTGGCTACTGAGAAGCCAGACCTGGCCTGGGCTTTGCTGGGGTCTTGGGCTTCTATAATCCCTAGCCTTGAACTATCAACTTCAAGCTCCTGCTGTGTCCTGGCTCATAGCTAGCACTATAACCTGATTGACAGGTTGAGTCCACATTGATCATGGACAGTATCCAGAAGCCAGGCTTTATTGATTGTAGTGAAGTTTGAGGATTTCCAGCAACTCAAAAGTGCTCTGCATTCAGATCAAGGACAGGATGATACAGGAATTACAATGAAACCATTCTTGTCCTCAAACAGAATTCTGTTGTCCAAAATCATCCTCAGAAAATTTATTTTTTGCTTTATAGTCTATGAGAGTTTAAAGTACAGGGACATTAGAACAGTTTGTGAAGCACTAACGTACGGTTTTGCCAATTTGTGTCTTTTTTATATCCAGAACCTCAAGTTGACCACGCTGAAGGTGGACTCTCGCTACACGGCCAACTCCCAGATCGTCAAGCTAGTCGGCACCCATACCATAGCCAAGGTGTCCTTGCGCATCAGTGACCTGAAACGCACCAAGATGGTGCGCACCATCAACGTCTACTACAACAACCGCACGGTCCAGTCCGTGGTGGAACTCAAAAACAAGTGAGTCGGTCATCCTGCAATTTTTTTTCTGTTTTTAACTACAGAATAAAAGTTGCTAAAAGTTAAAGTGGCCACCCAAAAGCTTTGTTAAAAAAATTGTCAAGATTTTGTTTCTAATAGTTGATTTGTGGTTTGGATCTCTCCGTAGGCCAACGATGTGGCACAAGGCTCGTAAATGCCAGCTCGCCGCCGGACAGACAGAGCTGAAAGTGGAGTTCCCCTTACCCATCGTGGCTGCCAACCTCATGATAGAGTACTCGGACTTCTATGACAACCTGACGGCATCGGCAGAAACCCTGCAGTGCCCGCGCTGCAGCGCCTCCGTGCCGGCCCACCCAGGCGTCTGTGGCAACTGCGGAGAAAACGTCTTCCAGTGCCACAAGTGCAGGTACGTCGATGGAAAACAAATATTACATTGTCCATCAAATTCTAACGTTGATACCTTCTGAATCAGAATGTCAATTTCATGAAGTCACTATTACCAAATTATAAAAGTATACAGTAGAGCACCGCTATACCAAACATCCAGCTATACCGAACATCATCCTTGACTCCCAGCTTAAAATCACCATAACAAACGACCGCTATTATGGACAATATCTGTGAATCCTGCCGTGTTCGTCATAGCACCATTCCACTGTATCAAGATTTTTCAAACAGTGCAGTGGAACGCCGCCATAATGAAAGTGGCAGGATCAACAGAAATATTCCATAATAAACAACAATGTTTATGTTCGTTTTGTATACAAACAATTAGGAGCCAAGGATGATGTTTGATATTCACAGGGGTCGATTTCACCAAACACATCGTAACTTACTATCAATCGTAGGACTTATGATGCATTGAAGCCCCACATATAAGTTGTCGGATACGATGGGTTATCTTTCGTAACTCGAGTTACGATCGATCATAGGGCTTCATTGAAATCGGGCCCTTGTTCTGTAATCCGTTGGAAATTTTATGGAAAGTTTTGTGAAAATGACTTTGTCCTCCTACTCAGAGCCATAAACTATGACGAGAAGGACCCGTACCTTTGCAATGCCTGCGGCTTCTGCAAGTACGCCAAGTTTGACTACACGCTGACAGCCAGGGCCTGCTGTGCTGTGGACCCCATCGAGACCGAAGATGACCGCAAAAAGGTTAGTAACAGAAAGTCTAATCCTGGTTGGATCCAGCCACTGAGAAGTCAGGCCAGCCCTGGGCTGGGCTTTTCCTGGGGTCTGGGGCTTCTATAATCCATTGCCTTCAACTATCAACTTCAAGCCCATGCTGAATCATAGGTGGCATTAAACCTGATTGACAGATTGAGTCCACATTGATCATGGACAGTATCCAGAAACCAGGCTTGATTGATTTTAAGCAGCTCTATTGTCAAGAGTGTATTCATAGTAAACTCGATAGAAGCACATAAGCAAATAATACCAGTGTCCAAGCATAGACCCTATCGTTGAAAGTCAGCCTGTGGGATTCTGTGTACAAGATTTTAACACAAACTGTCCTGAATAGTCGTGGTAATTCTCTAGAGACATTGTATGGATGATTTTCGTCTGCAGGCGACAGCAACCATCAGCTCCCTGCTGGAGAAAGCCGATCGTGTCTACCGTCAGCTGGTGTCCCACAAGCCACACCTTGAAGCCCTGTTGATCAGAGTGCACGAGTCAGGACAAGACAAACCACAGGTAAACAGACAAAGAGACCGACCAACAGAAAGATGCTCAAGCTTCATATTGACCCAAGGTTACCAAAGGTTGACATTAACAAGAGGCAGAAATAGAGACATACTGACCAACAAACAAACAAATGAAACTGAATGAAACAAGGAGTGTTCGCCCGGCCAATTTCACAACCCTGCTTAGCACAAAAATTGATAGAATTGTCTTGATAGAAAACAGGATTAATAATCCAATTTCCATGTGTTGTGTATCACTGGATTGTTTGTTGGCTGTATTGTTTGCTGACCATGAATATCAAATAGAATTGTTTAATAGTGGTTTGTTTTATCAATGAGCAAGACGTTTTGTGCTAAGCAATTTTGTTTTGCTTAACAGGTCCATGAAATTGGCCTCAGGTTCAGAGGTTAATGTGTTGAGTTCCTGATTTCTGGATTTTGTCGGTACCTCTGACGGGCTGTTTATTTTTGTTTGTGACTAGGATGGTATGAGTGGATCAAGTAGCAGCGCTAGCAGCGGCAGCAGCAGCAGCGCCAGCGTCAACAAGACTATCCAGCAGCTGGCCCAGCGGTACTGCGGGGACTGCAAGGGGACTTTTGATGAGCTCAGCAAGATCATACAGGTAGGCACTGCTCCCGTCCCTCGCAAAGATCCTTTTACCCTAACCCTCTGCACTTACCACAGAAAACACAAGCTGCTTACCACATACTACCAGAGTCTCCCGTTTTAAATCGTACCCCGTTTTTTTGGTTCATATCCAAACACAGAAAGTGCTGGCTTCACGCAAAGAGCTCGTGGAGTACGATCGGCGCCAGCGGGATGCCGCTCTCAAGTCCATCAGCCCCAGCTCCGGGATGACGCCCGTGGCCACGCCCTTAACCAGCCCCCACCCGTCTCCGTCACCCAGTACCATGGCCGTCAGCATACCAAGTTGCCAGGTCGCTCAGAGAAAGTATGTAGGGCTGTCCCAAGCCCATCGATCATTTTATAACTTCTTGTTGTGTCGTGTCAGTTTCTTGTCCTGAAATCCTTAGATTCATCTCATTTCTCTTGTCTTCTGTCTGCAGTCTAGGTTTTGTATTCTTTTCCCTGTGAAGTCACTACTCAGGGCCGTTGTTAATAGTTGAGTATCCTTTACTTGAGGCTCTCAGTGACCTGCTATTAGGGTTCTCTTCTCTTCTGTTGACACTCAGGGATGTATGTTGTTTGACAGTCTGTTCATTGAGGGTCTGTGTTATTAATCTGTGAGGCTTCTTTTGGTTTCTGTCTGCAGTCAGGGACGATGTTATGGGTGTGCTGCTGCAGCCACGGAGCACTGTGTGACACTGCTTAGAGGACTGGCCTCCCACGCTGAGACCAGACGCATCATTGCTGATCAGGTAATCATCACAGCAAGCCCCTTATGGTCAAGCCTAATACCCCTTCCCTATGGCCAAGCCCAAGCCCCTACCCTAAAGTCAAGCCCAAGCCCCTTCACTGTGGACAGGCCCAACCTTTGCCCTATGGTCATACTCAAGTCCCTTCCCTGCGACTAGGCCAAACATTGTCCTTTTGTCCAGGCTTAGGCCCCCTCTTTCTGGTCATCAACTTGCCTCTTTCATGCGGCCATCCTCAAGCTCCCTTCCCTGTAAACCAGGCCAAAGACCCTGTTGGGCAACTTGTCCAGAAGAGGTACTCTCCATGAGTCTATATTCAGGGTCATCTAGTTGACTTCATTGTTTTCAGCACCTCTCTTTAATAATAATAATAATAATAATAACTGGTATTTATAAAGCGCCTTTACAGGAGATCAAAGTGCTGTACAGAAAATATTTATTGTAATTGTCAGTACAATCAGTACAAGTGATTGGCTGTTGTGTACTTTCAAAGCTAAAACGTTTGATTGCCCGTTTTAGAAGGGAGGCGCATTCTGTGACTGTGTGTTGATTTTTATTTCAACTCTGCCTCTCTTAAAGGGTCTGATCCAAGAGCTGGTGGAGTACAACCTGCGACGGGGATCTGCAACCTTCCGCAGCGAGGTGCGCCAGCTCCTGGCCTTGTTGACTCGTGATAATGCCGAGGCTACCCACGTCCTGAATGACATCCTGATGGCACGCATCACGGCGGCGCTCAACGGCTACAAGTCCAATCCAGACCTGGTAGGTTTCTTCCTCTCGTCAATTTCTCTAAACTGTCAGATTTTGGAAAGGTTTCCTGATTACGGACAGTATACAGAAGCCTGGCCTTGGGCTTCTATAATCCCCAGCCATGAACCATCAACTTCAAGCCCCTCTTGTGTCCTGGATCATAGTTGACACTTAAAACCTGATTGACGGATTGAGTCACATTGATCATGGACAGTATCCAGAAGCCAGGCTCTATTGATTTGAAGCAGCTCTATTAAGAGGTTCAGGGCTGACAGGATGAATTTAGGCCCAAAGGCCCAGGCCAGGGCTTTCTCGAGGCTGGGCCCGACCAGTTTTTCTGCCTAAGATATGTCTTCCTTTCAGCATAAAAAAATTGCATTCAATTACTTTTTATAATATTCCAGTTTTTAGCCAAACCTGGCAGTATTCATACTTCATCAAGTATTTTTGCTCCACAATAAACGTGCCCTCAGTGTTTACTCTGGAGATGAGACATAATTTCTATTTTTCTTGTTGATTTGTCAGGCCAGCGCAGTGCGCAATGAGATGGCACTCTTGGTCCACACCATCGAAAGGGACGACACCTGCTGGGAACGAAGACTCAAATGTGGTAAGTTCAGCTACCACATCGCTGGTTTTCTGCAACATTTCAAGCATTTTTAAAGTCTGAGGCCACAAAACTCAAATTTATTCAAAGTGATGCGATAAGTCTACTGCTGTTCTTCGGCTTTCTTTGAAATTTGGACAACTTTCCTTATCTCGCATACATCCATGCTCCCGTGCAGTTATGAAGCTCTTCCTGATGGCAGTCAAGACCAACAGCCCTGTCGTCATGGAGAACGTGACTCTACCCTGCCTGAAAATATTACATCTGCTCGTCAAGCCCCCAGCTCCAGCAAGCAAGAAGAACAAGGCATGTCTCTAAACTTTTGTTTCAGTAAGCTGTTAAAAGCTGTTAGGGATTTTGATGGATAACTGGAAATAATAACCCTAATTCCAAATATTAGTTTGGTGAATACCTTGTGGAGACCTGTTGGAGACATATTTGGAGTGCTGTGGCCTAGTGGTCTGGCGCGTCGAACTCAAAGTCTTGTGGTCAATCTACAGATTGTGGGTTCAAATCCAGCCATGGGTTTGGTACTTGCATCCTTGACCAGGGATAATAGTGATACGCGCATAGAAACATATTGTGCTCAGTCTCTACAAGGCACCAGATATGCTCAAATGGGTCAGGTCAGTTTAAGAGTACAAGACAAAACAGCAGCCACTGCGTGTGTTTATGTTTGGTTCTTGTTTGCTTTGTGAAGGAGAAGAACGTTGAGCATCTGAGCAACGTGAAGCCAGAGGGCCAGGACGTGTACGTCAACGTGAGGCAGTGGCTCGCCAGGCAGGGCGTCGACTACAACACTTGGAAGCAGAGGATTCCTGCTAGTACTCCAAGTAAGTCCCAGAGTCATCGATCGACTTCCTAGTCCTGAACCTCTTATCTCAGTATGCTATATTAGTAAGTTAAAAAAGTCTGCTACCGTAAGCGAAGAATTTTTGCTTAATACGGTAACGGATTCCTTGAAATTGGGCCCAGCTCCAAAGTCCGAGCCCAGTGCCTCAATATTTTGCTAAATACGAGAAAGCGAGATCTACAAAAGATCTCTGTAAGCTGTCGTTAGGTTTGAAGATGAAACTGTTCTTTTAGTTGCTCTCATTTGTTTGTTTTTGTAGAAGAAACAACGGAGAAACAAGCCAGTCACCAGGAGACCCGGGGCAAGTACCTGATGGAGAAGTACGCCCGTCGCTGGAAGCAAGGAGTCAAGCGCTCCCCAGACAACCTGCACCTAGGCGGGGGCAGCACCTGGCTCCGCGGCGTCCTCTTCTCTCCCTCCTCAAGGGCCGCTCGCCAGGTTGCTTGCAACATCGTCGAATCTCTCTGCCAGGTAATGAAGTCATTCTTTGCTCAAGATTGATGTAGCGTCTTCTATGAAAGCGATGCTTTGACCTTTCCTTTCCAAAGCTGGGGATTACAGAAGCCCTAGGCCCCAGGCAAAGCTTAGGCCTGGCTTCTTAGTGGCTGGTCCTGACCTGTACTGAGACTGTAAAGCTTAATGTTGTAAAACATTGAAGGATAAGGACAAACAAATCCCTTTGGTTTATAATCACAGTAACAGAGTTTATACTGACATTGTCAAATTCTTTTGTCCCCTCAGGTGTCCAGCCGCCGTCAACAGATGCTGGACCTGCTGACCAGCTACCTGGACGAGGTAGGTCCGAGCGGAGAGAGCGCGGCCGAGTTCCTGGCCCTCTACCAGCGCCTGACCAAGGCCCCTCACTGGAAGCTGTACCTGGCCGCCAAGGGCCTGCTGCCCCACATTGGAGTGCTCATCACCAAGGTAGGGTACCTTGCTGCAGCTGCTAATATAAACTTGACTGAAATGTCACTACACCTTCCCTTCGCTGTTGGTGAATTTTAGCAATCACGAGCAGAACCTACTCATTTCACTCTCTCTCTTTCTCTGTTCTTGTAGGAGATTGACATCCTGATGTCCCTGGAGGAGACCACACTCAGCTCTGATTTGTCTCAAGGATATGCCCTCAAGATGCTCACCGGTAAGGAGCAACAGCTTGTTCATACTCACCTCGGGGTGGGGACTATATCGTTCTGACTTCTTGAATTTATCCAGTCAGTTTGCCTTGTGGTTTATATTTGATGATTATATTGATTGAAAAGGCTGTATCCTCTTTGAGTGATCCTCCATGTACTGTTTTTCAGGTTTGCAAGAAATTGCTATTATTTTTGCGTGTATCCTAGGCCGTGTCCGAAACGGGCTTCCAGGGCTTCGGCTAGGTCTAATGTCTTGGTGTGTCCGCGTATTCCCAATGGAGTAAAGACCTAGACTTAGACAACAGATTCGGATGCAGCCTTAAATGATCATTGGGATATAGCAGTATGTGAGTGGTTTCATGGCTTCTGACTGCCAAATGAACAAAGATAATTGACTATTAGGGACACCACTAACATAGGGCTGGAAAGCTCAGTTCATAGAGCAACCGGAACGGTATTCCGTTGGTCACAGGTTCGAATCCCGCTCCTGTCAATGTATTTACTTGATTTTGATACAGAGTTGCTTGCTGGGTTCCTGGACGTGGACACCATCAGGCGGAACTACAAGAGCAAGCTTCTAGGTCCTGTCCTCAATGGCTACCTGGCGTTGCGTAAATTGGTCGTCCAGAGAACCAAGCTGGTTGACGAGACCCAACAGACGCTGCTAGAGCTCCTAGAAGATATGACAACAGGTGAGGAATGTGATGAATTTTGAGTCCCGCTCTGCCTGGTTGTTATAAAGTGAGCAAAGTCGGACAAGAAGGAGAGATTCCTGTGTATGTTTTATTTTCTGACTGTACTCGTGGCATTTCAAGGCTTCCGTAGCTTTTTCTTTCAATCTGTACCATGCTTTGTGATACCGCAGGCACTGAGTCCTCAACCAGAGCATTCATGGCCGTCTGTGTGGAAACAGTCAAGCGCTATGGACTAGATGACCTTCGTACTCCAGTATTCATCTTCGAGAGGCTCTGCAGCATCATATATCCGGTGAGTCTGACTTTTACTACTGGAAAGCCAGGCCAGGCCTGGGCTTTGCTCAGGCTCTGTGGCTTCTGTAATCCAAGTTTATGGGCAGTACACTGTATCCATTTGAGGCTGAACGATAGCCACATCTCAGACTTGATGTGGGCATGACTTCAGTCTGGGCAAGCCATCCAGGGGGCTGGCTTTAGTGATTTCAAGCAGCTCTATTGTATTGAAGTTCAGAACTAGCAAGAGATCAACAATTTCAATTGTCATGACGTTGTTGATTTTTGTGTCCCTACCAGGAGGAGAATGACGTAGGCATCTTCTACATGACTCTGGAGAAGGACCCTCAACAGGAGGACTTCCTCCAGGGACGCATGCAAGGGAATCCCTACAACTCCAACGAACCCGACATGGGCCCTCTCATGAGGGACATCAAGAACAAGATATGCAGAGGTGAGGAAGAAAGCCCGTTTAAGAATTGTGAACCACGTTGGAATAGTGTAGCGGAATTATGTTCATAATGTGAAAAATATGATAAGAGACAGATTAGGTTTAGAAGAGTGCCCATTCAAGAATTGTGAACCACCTTGGAATAGTGTGGTGAAATTAATTTTGAGATTTGTATTGTGAAGAAAATGATAATGAGAAAGATATGCAGAGGTTAGGAGAGTGCCTGTTCAGGAATTATGAACCATTTTGGAATACTGTTCGCATCAACTTGAGAAATTTGACCAGAAATAGTTTCATTATGAAATGTTTAAATTTGTGAAAGTATTTAAATTTATTCTTGCTTTTCAGTTTTTAACTTGACATTTTTGTTTGTTCGTTTGTTTCAGACTGTGAGCTCATTGCTTTACTGGAAGATGACACTGGCATGGAGGTATGAGAAATAAAAATTCTTTCGAAAATTTTTCAAAATTTCATACTTTTTGAAAATCTCTTCACACTGCTTGCCAAGATTATCATAACATATCAAAACTCATTTGGTCAACATGATTTCAAGATAATTCTTCTCTGCCATATTAATTTTTGAGATATTTACACACATTTGGCTTTTCCGAACATCATCCTTGGCTCCCAACTTTTGTGCAGAAAACATACCGAACATTGTTTAAATCGCTATAATGAACGACCACTATAACAGACAATTTCTGTGGATCCTGACATTTTCGTTATAACGGCGTTCCACTGTATCTTCCCTTGTTGCTTTATAATTGGGTTCGATCGGTTCTTGACATCTGTTTGTTCGTGTTTGTGTAGCTGTTGGTGAACAACAAGATAATCAGCTTGGATCTGCCTGTCAAGTACATCTACCAGAAGATTTGGTGCCCAGAGAATGAGGTAACATTCATGCACTATGAACCAAATTAATCGCAGAACCACTGATGTTCCATTTAAAAAGAATATCCATCTTCCGTTTTTTGAAAATTCTTGAGTTGTATTTTGCCCTTAAAAGCCTGGTTCATATTTCAGGCGAATTGCGAACAAAGCAAATTTAACGTCATCAAATTTGCAGCGAACAATTCGAAACAAGTTGAGATGTGCTCACCTTCTTGCGAACATTCGTTTGTGAATATTTCCAGTTGTACAAGAAATAACCTGCTGCAAACTGCTCATCAAGCAAACTAATGACCTGAAATAATTTATATCAAATGCTTGGAGTTAGGAGGGTCTGACGTATTTCGATCCTAGCAGGATCTTTCTCAAAGGCTATATTCATTTGTGACATCAATTTCGCTTTACAGCACGAAGCATTTATATGAAGTATGAATCCTGCTTTAGTAGTAATGATAAGAAGACAGTGATAGCATTTGGTTGTTGTCTCTTTCCTGTTGATAGGGTGAGCCCATGAGGATTATCTACCGCATGCGCGGTCTCCTTGGCGACGCCACGGAAGACATCATTGAATCCGTGGACAACAACAGTGGTAAGGGAGAGAAACTTTCCAACTTGTTGGGCCAAGCCTCTGAAAAGCCAGGCCAGGCCTGGCCTGGGCTTTGCCTGGGGTCTTGGGCTTCTAGAATCCTTAGCCTTGAACTATCAACTTCAAGCCCCTGCTGTGTCCTATATTATAGTTGGCACTAACCTTATTGACAGGTTGAGACAACATTGATCATTGACAGTATCCATTAGCCAGGCTTTATTGATTTTAAGCAGCTCTATTGTAGTGACATTCAGGGCTGACAAGAGGAGGATTACAGGCCCGAAGGCCTGGTCTTCCCCAGGCTTTTCAGAGGCTAAGCATTTTTGGGGGGCTGGTTCCAAGACAGGTATTAAAGTAATTGGACCTGATCAACAAACTTCCATTGCCAAACTTCACATGCTCATAAAAATAAAAAATGATTATATTTTTTTTGTGTATTCGGGAAACATTCATTGGATATTCATACCTTGCATGCGTCTGATTGGCTGCTTTCTTCCATGCTCATGAATATTCAGATGAGGAAGCTGATGATGAGGAGACGTACAAGATGGCCGCCGTGATGAGCGAATGTGAAGGCCTTGAAATCATGCTGCACAGGTATGTCATGCTATTAAGCAAAAAATCGAGCGACTGCAAGCAATGTGATAACATGGAGTTATGGTTGGTATTAACCTGTATTTGGTGTTAAGCAAGACTTATCCATGCTTAGGAGCCAAACGTCCAAGCTGATTATGAGTTGCATTGAGGCCCTTTAGAAGTTCCTGCACAATGCAGAAATACTGGAATTTCTATTGTTTTCCTGCTCAAAGGTGTCCCTGCATTGTCTGGATATAAACCTGAGAGATATGTTATAGCGCCCTCGTATGGTCAATATTGTCCATTGAGGTAGTTTTTTTATTGTATGGTGTTTCTTTTAGGCTTGCTTGTTTGACCGATCTGGTGCGTGGACGCCAGCTACTGACCGTCCTGCTGAAATTGCTGTGTTACTGTACCAAGGTGAAGGTCAACCGCCAGAGACTGATTGAACCGGCCATGCAAGCGGTCAACATCATGCTGGCCGTGCTGAACAGGGTAAGACTCAACCCCCTGGCCACTTCCACCGCTGATCTTGACCAGTTCCTCTCCCTTTATGCCTCAGGTATAATATGGAAACAATCAATCAGTGGGAGCATGTGCTGGTAGCGCGTTGCCGCATCTTACTTCGAGCGGAACTCCTTTGGTCTTCCCCCTGGCAGCTATGTGACCCATTCCCGTCTCAGCAAAAATAACGATCTCCCTGACACAACCATGTGTCCTACCCGTAGGTTCTCTCGAAGAGAGAATCTGCCCGGCAGGATCCTCTCTTGCCATTTATTGACCTGTTGGGATGTTGTTTGGTTCTGTTTGTTAGGTTCTACTTGCTGAGAACGAGGAGCCCGGTTCCGGCGGAGGCACGGCCGTCACCGAACAGCTCCTGTCCATCATGGGGGTCATCCTCCAAGAAGCCAACAGCGAGCCCCTGGACCACGGCAAGCCCACTGTCATCCTAGCCTGCGACAAGACCCAGCTGGTGGTGCTGCTGGATCGCATCAACAGCCCCTTCGTGCGCTCCCACTCCAGCGTCTTGCAGGGCCTGATGCGCATCATCCCTTTCCTGTCCTTCGGCGATAAGGACAAGATGACCACCTTGGTGCTCCACTTTGAGCCTTACCTGGACTTTGACAAGTAAGCCGAACATCCACTTTTAACATCCTCCGTCTCTACCCTTCCTGGAAGAGCAGCCAGGTCCCAATTTCATGGAATCCATATTTTTGTGCTTACAGGCACAGCTAAGTATAACATTTATTTCACGGAGTGCTCGTTCTAATTCTTGCCTTTTTTTGGTCTTTCCTGTCCAGATTTGACAGTGACCACACGCAGGATGAGGAGATTCACTTGGAGTGCTTCTGTGCCATCGCTGCCGGAATAGAGGTGAGGTTTTGTCGGTACTGACACTGTAGCTGTCTTCAGGCAGCAAGTCTTGACAAGAATCTACAGCTTCTCAAAAGTTCTGCCTTCATTGATTTTGCTTTGTTTTTTCATTGTTTGTTTGTTTAGAATAACTCCAACGGGAATGAACTGAAGGGACTGATCATCCGACAGGGTATCGTGGAGAAGGCCGTCTCCTACATCACCAGGAACCTACCCCTGGCTTCCAAGTAAGTCCTTGCATCATCTTTCTATAATAGGCAGTTGCTATAATACCTCAAGGATAAGGACCTTGAATACTGGTTGAGCTCAGCCACTGAGAAGTCAGGCCAAGCATGGCCTGGGCTTGGCCTGGGGTCTTGAAGTTGGGCTTCTATAATCCCTAGCCTTGAAATATCAACTTCAAGCACATGCTGTGTCCTGGATCATAGTTGACACTAACCTGATTGACAGATTGAGTCCACGTTAATCATGGACAGTATCCAGAAGCCAGGATTTGCTGATTTTAAGCACCTCTAATGCAGTGACGTTCCGAGCTGACAAGAGGAGGATTTCAGGCCTGAAGACTCAGGCCTGGCCAGGCTTTCAAGTGACTTGGCCCAACCAGCATTAAAGTTTATCTCCCTAAGTCCCACTTAGTTTAAAACATAAAAACACTACAACAATAAGATGACCTGGAACCATTTCAAATTCAGGATTCGAGAGGAGTGAGCCCTCAAGTTTCCAAAACTGACCAGTCTCTCATTACTTGCCCAAAGAGCCATTAAAAAATAAATTAGTTTTTATTAATAAACGCTATTAAACTTGTATATTCTCTGGTTTTCCAACTTTGTCGTACCAGCCTCGAGTCCCCGCCTTGGAAGGAGTTTCTGGCCAAGCCGTGTCTGCCTTACGTACTGAGACTGCTAACTGGCCTGTGTACTGGTCATCCAGCTACTCAGGTATTAAACGGCCTTGTAACAATTTTGACACTTACAAAATTAATGACAATTATCAAAGGAAATAGCATAAGTGGTATTTTCTGGTGATATAGCCAAAGGTTATTTTTCTTATTAAAATCTTTCGACTTTGCTCTTAAGCCCCGCCCACCTTAGCAACGCCACTTGTTTTACATACCACATGTGACCAATTTTGATCGAGGTAATGGACGACAACGATTCAATTGGTCAATGGGCACAGTTTGATTGACAGGCCGGAAGGGTCCATTGCAGTATGGATTGTAAGCCCCTAAAAATGTTGATATTGTGCAAAGTGCCTCGCTTAAAGACACAGACCCTACGGTCAATCACCATGGCTGAAGCTTGACCCTTCAACCATCCCTTCCCGTCCCAGGAATTTATATTTTGATTTTTGTTTTCCTCAGATGCTGGTCGGTGCAGAGTGCATCCTGGCCATCCACCGCATGGAGCAGATCTCCAGCGAGGAAGGCATCGGTTCGCTGTCTGAGAACCTGATGGAATCACTCAAGCACAACCCAGAAGTGGCCAAGAAGGTGAGGAAGCTTGTAGTCCAGTTTGAAGTAGACTCTAGATCATGTAGAGGAAGAGGGTCCCAAATCCCCAGCCTATACCCCCTTCTCCTTTACCCACCTTAAGGAGGAAAGCATCATCCACTCCTAGCATGCTTCTCTTTGATTCTAGTCCAGATACCAGAGATGACCTGAAATTCTCGCTAACCCGATGCCACCACCAACTTCCCCTCTTGTCCTTCATCATCCACCTTGATGCACACATTTTGCAGGCTCCTTTTTATGCTGATTGTCAATGTTTTTTGTCATCTTCAGATTGATGAAGTCAGAGCTCAGACGAAAGCGGAGAAGAAGAGACTAGCCATGGCCATGAGGCAGAAGCAGCTAGGAGCTCTTGGCATGTCGGTGAGTCAAACTACCAATTGATGTACACATTTTATGTATCATGTCTTTACATATTAAAAATGCAGCTATTGAATCAAATTTTTTCAGCAAATTTGAACCCAGAAGTTGGTTGAATTTGGGGATTCTGAGAAATTTCGACTGATCTCTTGGTTGTTTATCCTCCTGCAGACCAATGAGAAGGGCCAGGTGACCGCCGAGCGATCCGTGCTGAGGCAGATGGAGGAGCTGGTAGACGAATCAGGACTGACTTGCTGTATATGTAGAGAGGGATACAAGTACCAGCCACAGAAGGTACGACAGGGAAGCTGGAGGGTGGGCGGGAGTTTGAATTAGGAGGCCATTACTCTGGTGCCTCTGGGCTGGATTTCACCAAACACTAAGATTAATCTTAAGAAGAGTTGTTCAGTATCACCATAGTGATTTGTATTGTGACATCACACGTTGCTTAGCAATTAAGATGAATTCACACTTTAGATCAATCTTAGTGCTTCATGAAATTGGCCCCTGGCCGGTTTTGTTGCTGCCCCTGGGACCAATTTCATAGAGCTGCTAAAGCACAAATTTTGCTTAAGTATGACAAGTCTTCCTTGAACAAACAGGATTTAATACCAACTATATTTTCATATGATGTTTACTGCTTTTGTCTTGTATTCGGCTGTCATTGTTTGCTGAGCATATCATGCATTCACAAGGAGTTTTGGCTGGCATAGTGGTTTTAATACCAAGGATGTTGGTGCTTAAGCAAATTTTGGTGCTTAAGCAGCTCTATGAAATTGGCCCCTGGCCAAGGGCATCAAGGCAATGATGCCTTAGTTAACACAGTCTAATCTTGGTCAATCCAAAGCTTCCATAACCTTTTCCTGTCCATTTTGTTCCTAAGGTCCTCGGCATCTACACCTTCACCAAGTGCCATCCGCTGGAGGAGTACGAGACCAAGTCCCGTAAGTCTCAGGGCTACAGCACCGTGTCCCACTTCAACATCGTCCACTACGACTGCCACATGGCCGCTGTCAGGTAGGTGCACAAACAGCATGTTGTTAAAACAGCAGGGCAGGAATAAACTTTTTGAGGGCAGCTGCCTTGGTGCTCTTGGTCATTGCCTTGGTGCCGCTGGTCATTGCCTACATGTAGGTGCCCCAGGTCAGTGTGTGTTTTGGTTCCGAGAAGAATCGGAGAACCTCAAAGTTTTAGGACAAGTTGCTCTGTCTGTCATCAAACACTCTGGAGACACTCTGCAAGAGAGGTTAATGGGTCTCTCTCTCTCTCTCTCTCTTGCTATAGACACGCCAGAGGCCGAGAGGAATGGGAGAGCGCCGCTCTGCAGAACGCCAACACCAAGTGCAACGGCCTTCTGCCCCTGTGGGGTCCCCAGGTACCGGAGTCGGCCTTTGCAAGTTGCCTGGCAAGGTAAGATCCTTCCTATCTCTTCACCTCTGAAAACCATCCACTCGACAACGTTCAAGAAGCAATAGGTTTGGTGGCAACACCATGTGACATATATTCTTCTCTATTGTGAAAAGAGCTGGTGAACTCGACGTTCCAACCAATATGCTTTGGCCATCTTAAGGAGAATTCATGAAATGTTCATGAACCTTAATTAACCTTGCTTCCAAGTCAGGAGTTACAAGAACAAGAATGTTTGAGACGCTTCCTGAAAATCGTGACAGAAGGAGCATTCCTGATGTTGATGGGAACGTAGTTCCACAGTTTGGGGACTAGCTATAGAGAAAACGAACTATCGCTGAAAGATATTAACCCAGTAGGAGTAGTCAGAAGAAGTTAATCATCCGAAGATCAGAGTTCAACTCTGCCTGGTCGATAATACTTTGTTTTATTCCCTTTCTCTCCCGCCAGACATAACATCTACCTTCAGGAATGCACGGGCCACCACGAGCCCAACTACCACGCCACCATCCACGACATCAAGCTGCTGCTGCAACGCTTTGCCACCGAGCGCTCCTTCAGCAACGACAGCGGCGGGGGCGGCCGACAGAGCAACATCCACCTGCTGCCCTACATGCTGCACATGGCTCTCTACGTCATCAACACGTGAGTGCAATCATTTGACAAAGACTTTACAGACTTGGCTGACATAAGGACAAATAACAATGACACAAATGACAAATGACATTGACATTTGATTGACTGAATCCAGCAGTCGCATTGTCACTTCTCAATGACTTTAAGTAACAACCTACGATTGAAGCTCAGAGTTTAGGAGGACATGTCCTCAATCCTCATTCTATCATCTGCCTCTCCGTAGGACCCGGTCCGTCTCCCGCGAGGAGAAGAACCTGGCCACCTTCCTGAAGTCCCCGCCTTCCAAGTGGGTGGAGGCCAGCTTTGAGGTTGATGGACCCTTCTACTACGCAGCGCTGTGCCCCGTGGTGCTGACCCCCGACAAGTGGAAGGAGGCTCGGGTGGGTCTGCTGAAGATGCTTCTGGCTGCTGCGCATGTCAGACATGTAAATCCGCTGGGAGCCACCACGTAAGTAGCCAAGGCCTCCATGTTGGTTACTAACCTTAACTCCTGTCCCGAAGTCTGACCTTAAGCCCCTAGTGGAACCCTGACCACCATCATGCCAGAAATCACTCTACCCTTTCCCCTGTCACTACCTGAAGATCCTCCATTGACCTTGCCAAGTTTCATATCCTGACTACCTCTTTCCTGTCATGCAGGCTGACAGACAAGCAAGTCAAGGACTACGTCATTTACAAGCCGGCCCTGGTCTTCTTCGCTCTCGTGGATGCCATCTACGACAAGCTGCTGAAGCCCAGCCCTCACCAGGGTACCAGTTGGCCGGTGTCCCTAGCTCATTACATCCGGCACAATGACGAGGCCTTGCTCAAAGGTGGTGATGAGGTAAGGCTAGGAAGGCATCTAGCATTCATGTAGCTTCTAAGCTTGTCAACTTGTGAACTTGATGCTCATAAAGCAGTCATACTTGTAGTTAAGGGCAGCAGTTATGCCTCTGCGTTATAGTGTGGATAATCCAGTCCATAGATGAAGAAAGGGTACATAGTCCACAGCAAGGCAATAATGAATGCATCCACCCCTATGCTGTGGAGAAACCAGTCCCTCACACTGAAACAAGACTGATGGTCTTTTTACAGTATGGATAGGACTGGAAGGGGTACCTAGTCCACAGCAAGGCAGCAATGAATGCATCCACCCCTATGGTATGGAGAAACCAGTCCCTCACACTGAAACAAGACTGATGGTCTCTTCACAGTATAGATAGGACTGGAAGGGTACCTAGTCCAAAGCAAGGCGGCAATGAATGCCTCCACCCCTATGGTATGGAGAAACCAGTCCCTCACACTGAAACAAGACTGATGGTCTCTTCACAGTATAAATAGTACTGGAAGGGGTACCTAGTCCACAGCAAGGCAGCAATGAATGCATCCACCCCTATGGTATGGAGAAACCAGTCCCTCACACTGAAACAAGACTGATGGTCTCTTCACAGTATAAATAGTACTGGAAGGGGTACCTAGTCCACAGCAAGGCAGCAATGAATGCCACCACCCCTATGGTGTGGAGAAACCAGTCCCTCATATTGAAACAAGACTGATGGTCTCATCACAGTATAAATAGGACTGGAAGGGGTACCTAGTCCACAGCAAGGCAGCAATGAATGCCTCCACCCCTATGCTGTGGAGAAACCAGTCCCTCATATTGAAACAAGACCGATGTTCTCTTCACAGTATAAATATGACTGGAAGGGGTACCTAGTACACAGCAAGGCAGCAATGAATGCCTCCACCCCTATGGTGTGGAGAAACCAGTCCCTCATATTGAAACAAGACTGATGGTCTCTCCACAGTATAAATAGGACTGGAAGGGGTACCTAGTACACAGCAAGGCAGCAATGAATGCCTCCACCCCTATGGTGTGGAGAAACCAGTCCCTCATATTGAAACAAGACCGATGTTCTCTTCACAGTATAAATAGGACTGGAAGGGGTACCTAGTACACAGCAAGGCAGCAATGAATGCCTCCACCCCTATGGTGTGGAGAAACCAGTCCCTCATATTGAAACAAGACTGATGGTCTCTCCACAGTATAAATAGGACTGGAAGGGGTACCTAGTACACAGCAAGGCAGCAATGAATGCCACCGCCCCTATGGTGTGGAGAAACCAGTCCCTCACACTGAAACAAGACTGATGGTCTCTTCACAGTATAAATAGGACTGGAAGGGGTACCTAGTCCACAGCAAGGCAGCAATGAATGCATCCACCCCTATGCTGTGGAGAAACCAGTCCCTCACACTGAAACAAGACTGATGGTCTTTTTACAGTATGGATAGGACTGGATGGGGTACCTAGTCCACAGCAAGACAGCAATGAATGAGGCATTCATTGCTGTCTTACCCTTGCATGGTATAGCCCAGGCTGTGTTTATAGAAAGTACCTTGTGTTAACTCCACACAAATGGAAAATGTTGTTTGTCATTTTGTAGCGCTTTATTAAATTTCAATGCATTTTCTTTGACAGATCCTGTACCGCTATGAGGTGGACTGTTTGCCTTGCGAGTCGTTTGCTGAATTCTGTGATGTAGCAGGTGAGGATTGTCCCTTTCTTTTCTTCTTCTTTTGTAGAAATGTCCTCAATACACAGCCAAATGGTCAGCCATTGTGACTTCTTAGGTTCAACATTGTGGAGAAACCAGTTCCTTGCTCTGAAATTAGATAAAGGGATTGGAAGGGGTACCTAGTCCACAGCAAGGCAGCAATGAATGCCTCCACCCCTATGGTGTGGAGAAACCAGTCCCTCACACTGCAACAAGACTGATGGTCTCTTCACAGTATAAATAGGACTGGAAGAAGTACCTAGTCCACAGCAAGGCAGCAATGAATGCCACCACCCCTATGGTGTGGAGAAACCAGTCCCTCACACTGCAACAAGACTGATGGTCTCTTCACAGTATAAATAGTACTGGAAGGGGTACCTAGTCCACAGCAAGGCAGCAATGAATGCCTCCACCCCTATGGTGTGGAGAAACCAGTCCCTCATATTGAAACAAGACTGATGGTCTCTCCACAGTATAAATAGTACTGGAAGGGGTACCTAGTCCACAGCAAGGCAGCAATGAATGCCTCCACCCCTATGGTGTGGAGAAACCAGTCCCTCATACTGAAACAAGACTGATGGTCTCTCCACAGTATAAATAGTACTGGAAGGGGTACCTAGTCCACAGCAAGGCAGCAATGAATGCCTCCACCCCTATGGTTTGGAGAAACCAGTCCCTCATACTGAAACAAGACTGATGGTCTCTCCACAGTATAAATAGTACTGGAAGGGGTACCTAGTCCACAGCAAGGCAGCAATGAATGCCTCCACCCCTATGGTGTGGAGAAACCAGTCCCTCACACTGAAACAAGACTGATGGTCTCTTCACATTATAAATAGGACTGGAAGGGGTACCTAGTCCACAGCAAGGCAGCAATGAATGCCTCCACCCCTATGAAGTAGAGAAGCCAGTCCCTCAACCCCAACCATGCTGAAACGTGGATGACTATTAGAGTCAAATATTGATATAACAGCCATATTTTGTTTGTCTCTCCTTGCCGCTCTTCTTATCTTCCAGGCCTGCTAAGAGACATCCAGAATCCAGACCAATTCTTGGCGGACGCCATCAGCTCAATGCCTTAACAGTTAATAGACTTCGTAGACAATTAAAAAGTTTTCCCTAGAAGTTGTGAACCGATGTCCTTAATTGCACCCAGCAGTCATATTATACACTCCGATATTATCGGTACACAATGCCTGGTTGATTATGCACGAGTCACGTTTCACGCATTTTGCTCCGTAGAAACCGAAAAACTCCTTAACCCTAACCCTCCTCCATACCATTTACCGCACATGGTTGTTCCTATGGTAAGTGTGGTATCCTGAATACCACAATACACCACAGTATGGTTTGTGTGGTAATGCGTGCTTTATGATCCAGTCCCCCTGTTATGTGGAGACTTTGGTAGTGTGTGATAAGCAGCTCATGTCTTGTGTGGTAACTATAGAGGGTAAGGGTTAAAGGGGATTTTTATGCGTAGCTCAAAAACCTAAACAAAACAACTTTTAAATCAGGTTTTAGACCAAGCGCCAGCAAAACATCTCGTGGTTTTGGACTGTTGTCAAAAGCATGCTGCTACACTTTGAGAATTAAAATCCACAACCATTTCGCATCGACTAAAATTAAGCATATTACATATTAAGCCGCTCACATATAAATCCATATTGTGATTATATAATAATAATAGTCAGTTCAAGTAGATAGCTACAAATATTAAGAATAAAAAAATATTGAAAAATTGTCTTAAAGGTCCCGAAAAAGATTGTTGCAATAGTAGATTGTAGTAAATAGTCTTAGTTTTAGTTTAAAATAATCACACACAAAATCTGTTTGAGCCAGTTTTAACTTTAAGGGCAATATATATTAAACAGTCTGAGTCAAACTGCACTGAAAAAAACACACACAAAAATGCAATTTTAAGAAATGGAAGCTGTTTACTTCATTTACTATAAGCTATCCTTAATAATCATCAACCAAAATGAATAATATTAACATTTCTGTCTTGATAATTAAGCGTTAAGCAGAAGAAGGCTCATGTTGAAAGTTTAAATCTGATTTTAGATCGGAGGACTGTTTCATTGGAATACTTAAAGCTGGGAAAAAAAACAATTTAGACTGATGCTGCATAGGAAAATCTCCCATTGAACAGGCCTGTAATCCTCCTTTTGCTAGCTCTGAACTTCAAATACAATAGAGCTGCTAACATTTTTTTAAAGCAAGGCCCCTGTATCACCTAGCCAGACTGAAGTCCTACCCACATCAAGTCTGAGATGTGGCTATTGCTCAGCTTCAAATGGATACGGTGTACTGCCCATGACCAAAGCTGGATTACAGAAGCTGCAGAGCCAGAGCAAAGCCCAGGCCTGGCCTGTCTTTTCAGTGGCTGGGCCCGGCCCGTTTTAAAGTTTCTCTCCCTTAAATTGATGATTTCAAAGGCAGGACTCGATGACAAAAAATACTGTTTGTAAGCATGTTGAATCCATGTACCACTGCTCTAGCTTATTTGCACACTGAACTACTTATGCATGCAAATACCAACATCAGTTTCACTATGATGATTGAATAATTTTCCTTTTGTTCCCCAAACAAATTCAAACTGACTTCTTGTAGCTGTAACTGGCTGCTTCGTAGTGGTTCATGTAAAACTCTCAATAATTGCAATTTGTTGTGGAACTTTTGCAAAAGATTGTGGGAAAAGTTCAGGAAAAGTAAATCTTTTGGTCTAGATTTGGGAATTTTAGGAGTTTCTGATTCTACATAATAGTTGCACTTATTCTTCTCTTTCTTTTTCGTCTTCTTTTTAAAATTCAAAACACCAGCCACCTAGTTATCCTACGAGTCTAGGAACTAGACCAACAAGATAGTGAAGTTTTAGTCAGGTGGTAGCCTGGTGCCTCGACGAAAATTCTTTTCTTCTTTTTTAATTTTGACAGTTTAAAAGTCAGTTTTTATATTATCATTTATTTACTAATACTTAGAGTAAGTTATACTGAAAGTATGATTTTTGCAGTTGACTCAAAATTTAAGGAAAACATTTCTTTTCAAGTTTTTGTCATTTTGCTGGACGATCATATCTTTGCAAAGAGTCCTTGACTTATAATTTAGGACATAATGGGCGAACAAAATATGTGCCTGATTATTGTAGTAAGAAAATAGAAAGTCTACTTTACCAGGCAGCCATCTTTGTTTTCTAACCAGTCATTTTCCGCCTAAGTTTGCATTATAGGCGGGTGCTTTTACCTGCACAGCTTGATTTTCCAATGTCATGTTGTCAGGGGAATAGACCAGTTAAAGATGGCTGAAAAAGCACATTGGATAATAAATAAAACTGTCATCTTTTTTTTCAGTTGTGATTATTACCCATAGCAACTATACATGTAGTATTTAAAACCTTGAAGATAGTCATGTGATTTGAAGTTAATTTGGAGACCGATATACAACCATATTTGCTTGCTTTAAACCTACATAACGATATACACGTTGATCAATAAAGTGATGTGGCAATTAAAATACCAATTCTGCATTGTGTTTTGAATTTTGAAATCTTCATCTTAAAAAACATCTGACCTTAGGTCATATGGCTGGTATCCTGCTCACATTGCAGTGTAATTGTATTCATAAGTTATGGACACCGGTTATGGTGTGGACATGTGTCTTGAAAGCACATGTTCTTGTAATAGCAAGACTTGACAGTCATTTGCCAGGCCACACAGCTGTAGGACCACATCACTTGCTTCATCTGTATTTAAGTAGACAATTTAACACCTTCATAGTCTACAGAAAGCTTCTAATTCTCTTCAGAAGCTAAACTTCCACAACAAAACTTCAAGAAAACGAGCCAAAAACAGGGTAAGTCAAGTATAAATACATTTTTATTGTTTCTTTTTTTTCCAGTTCAAATAAGCCATTACTGTGTTTTCATGTAATAATCCCAGAAGCACCAGTTTAGAATGAAAGAACTACGCACATACAAAAACCTGCAAATTCAATTCCAGATTCTAACAATTGTTCTCTTATGCATGAACTATAAGACTACCATTTTGTGGATAACTATATTGAAAATAGCAACCACTAGGGATTGTGGGATGCACAAGGGTCAAAAGGGCGCCACCACCTGCTCACTTCTGGACAGTCTTGAGTAAAATTCTTTTTTTTTTGTTGACTGTGTTCCTGAACTTGCAGTTCGACCCAAATGTATCCCTGAATGCTTTGCAGAAATGCCCTCTCTCTGTGAAAATGCTATTTGCAATAAGGTCTATGCAGCAATGTTCGTCGATTACTGAACTCGCTTTCTTTTAAGGTAGTTGTCATTCATGTACATCTAGTGCATTTCTCGGTGCCTTACTGGCCAATAGGGAGAGAAACTTTAATACCGAGCCCAGCCACGGAGAAGCCAGTCCAGGCTTGGGCTTTGCCTGGGCTCTTGGGCCTCTATGATACCTGGCTTTGTCGCTTTGAACTATCAAAGTCAAGCCCCTGCTGCGTCCTGGATCATAGTTGGCATAGACCGTATTAAGTCCACATAGAACTCTGACAGTATCCAGAAGCCGAGTTTTTTTTTTATTGATTTGAAGCAGCTCTATTGTATTGAAGTTCAGGGCTGACAAGAGGAGGATTTCAGGCCTGAATAACCAGGCCTGATCAGGCTTTTCAGTGGCTAAGGATGACCAGTTTTAAAGCTTCTATCCCTTAATACTCTACTCAGCTAAAAAGCACTGAATAGCTATCAGGACAAATAAACATAAGAATTTCATATTTCTTTGTAATTGTATGTCGCTGTTTCCTGTTGGTAGACCTTGCTCAAAGTATCAGCGAGTCATATGAGAATGCAATGTTCTTTTGACACAGCTACGACTGTTTACAAACTAACAACTTATCACAGTGTTTGGTAGTCAATATGAACCATTTCGGGAGAATGAAGAAGCGATCAGAATTTGGCTAATTTGTTTATTTTTATTTACCCAAGAAGAGACACCTCTTCTACAGTCAAAAAAATTTGACTTCATATTTGACTTCATAAGTAAACCTACAAATTTTTAAGAAAACATATTAGAAAAAAACGATCATTGAAAATAATATTGAAGAATGTGCGCACTTCGAGTGCATCTTCAAAAAATGAGTCAAAGGGTACCAGACTACTGCTTGAACACATCCAAGCATAGAAAAAGACTGGCACCTTTGATACGAAAACTAAACTTCATGTAAAATAAAAATGAAAAAGAAAACAAACTAATTATGCACAAAAAAGTGAAAATGAAAAAAGAAAGCTTTTGCCCACTGCATCATGCAATATAAAAATTGTGTTTAGAACACTGCCACAAAGAACGCCCCACAAAATGGCCAAAGAAGAAATAAAGAAGAAAAAAGTTTAATTAAACGTCAAAAAAAGTTCTTTCTAAAATGAAAATATCCCAGTGACATTTGCAGGCTACATATTTATTTCCTCGCAAATTCAACTTCACAACATAATTTTTGTCGAGTTCTTTATCTTGGGAACAAAGTTTTTTGTGGTTTTGTTTGAAAAAAAAAATATTTTTGAGATTTAAGTAAAGTCCGCTTTTTTAAAACTACAGTGAGGAAATTAACAAATTGCCCACAATTTCACTGAAAAAAAAGTGAAATAATAACAGATTTGTGAATTATTTTACGAGAATTATCACCTCTCCTACTAATCAGTAAGCTCGTAGAGATCTTGACCAACTTAGAAAATAGCAAACTGGATCCAAAATGTCAAAATATTTCTTCTCCAAATCATTTATGTACAAGTTAATCTCTGCATTAGTACTGTATTATACTTAATACACAAAACAAATGATTAATGGTGATTTAAGTTGTTATCTCGATTAACAAACTTTTTTTTTTTTCATAAGTATGCGGTAGACACCTTGTCCTAATTTGACTAAGATTTTAGCAGAATTGACGTACATACTGCCACTTTTCCCTTCCCAAAACCCAGATAAAAAAAGAGTGAAACTAATCAAGAGTTTGTGGCAATTTAAAATTATTTCGTTATCGGCTTTCAAATGCTACATAGTTGATATTTGCCAACCTTCTTATCGCTAAGACCAGGGTCCAATTTCATAGAGCTGCTTTCCCACAGAATTTTGCTTACCGGTAAGCATGAACAGTTTTCCTTGATAACATTTTTTCATGTGATTTTTACTGCTTTTGACTTGTATTCGGCCATTGTTTGCTGAGCATAACATTCACAAGGAGTTTTGGCTGGCATACTGATTTTATTGACCAAGATTTTTAGGTGCTTAAGCAGCTCTATGTAATTGGCCATTAGGTTCTCAATGTCTCATAATTGATGCTCACGGAAATAGACAATTCTGTGCTTACGAAATCCTATTTTATGAATTAGGTAGAATTTTTCAGTTGTTTGTGTGCGTAGTTCATGTAACTAAGGTTTTCTCTCTTACATGACCGTATAATGAGGATGGTAAGCGTCAAATTATGCGGTAAGCAGATCCATGAATTTGAGCCCAGTTAACCTCCACATTCTAAACCTGTAAGCAGGTAATGTAAAATCCGAAAATGAGTTGAACTTGCAAAGTGTGGCGTATTCAATTGACTTTGAGTCAAACTTCCTCAAAAAATTCAAATTTGTATCTTAAAATCTGCTTGCGTCTTTGGTACGTGTCAGTAAATACATTACCGATTAAATTTGTTAGTTTAAAAACCCTTACATTTTTTAATTTCTATGGAATCACTCAGACAAAATAAAGGATTCAGAACAAATGTTCACTGCTTCACAATATTTCTTTTTTCCATAAACTTGATCTCTTCTTTAGAAAAAAAACAGTTTACAAAAAAGCAACAAGTTTCAAGTTTCTTGAAGCTTTTAGTCCCAACCCTCAATATTATAATTTTTTACGTATTTTTTTTTCAACATCTGACTCACTTTCAGAGCAAAAAAAGTCTGCATCAGTTTTCCACAAATGTATAATTTTATATTTTCATCAGATATTTTACAAAAAAATCATTGTAATCTCTCTTGAAAAAGCAAAAAAAAAAAAAGGAAAAGGAAAAAAAAAGAAGGAAATTTGTTATCTAATTTTAAAATGTAAATATTAAATTGTTGCGACTACAAGCAGCCTCAACATATCTCCTTTTACTTTAAGAACGATTTCTAAACATGAAAAGTTATTTCATAAAATACAAAAGTTTCTTACGTTTTTAATAGAAAATACTTGCAGGCACATTGTTTTTTTACATCAATGATGACAGGTTAACTTCCTCACAAAGTGAAATTCTGCAGTTTATGCAAAAATAATTTGATTTTTCAATGGTTTTGAACGGTTCTTCCGTAAGCCCGTGTCCCAAATCTCTGGCTGCAGCTGCAAATTGCGCACACACCTATGACAGCCACTAGCCAGTGACTGCAGCCGTTTTCCATAGACTTGTGTGTTATTTGCGGCCGCAGCGAACGATTTGGGACACGGCCTACTTATCCAACTTGAAAATGTAAAAAAATCATGTACACAATTCTGAATTTTCTGTTTATTAGTGACCTCTGGTTTCAGTGAAATAGGTGTCGTGTTTCAAAACAATGAAACAAAACGGGCACAAGATAAACCCTAACCCACCTGAATACCACAATTTACCACACTTTTTTTCCCTGTGGTAGTGTGTTATCCTGCATACCACAATACGGTGTGGTTTGTGTGGAAAATGCATGGTTTATGATCCAGTTCCCCCTGTGGAGACTGTGGTAGTGTGTGGTAAGCAGCTCTTGTCTTGTGTGGGAAGTGCAGAGGGTTAGGGTTAAAACAGTATAACGGTAGTCATTTCAGGTGCTAACTTCCTTCGATAAAGCCTAAAGTTAACGGAAAAGCACTTCTGACAGACAATGGACAAGTTTTCCACGGTATCCTGTCGTGTCGGTTCACACACTCAATCCACTTTTTAATTGGTTTTTCAACCAAGGCCCAAACATACCAGCATAAAAAAATGTTCATACCAGAATGACCTTTGACCTAAACAAGGGCGAAGCATTCATTTGAGTTGCATGTATTTCAAATTAACATAAAAGAGAGCCCCCTCGGAAAAAAACACGGGTTCCAAATATGTAATTTGAATCTAATTCCAAAAACCACAATTGTTTTCTGATATATAAAAGAAAAACCATGAATTAGAAAAATATGGCGTTCAGAATTAATTCTGAAAATGTTAGGAAAAAATATTCCATTAGAGTGAATTTTTGTTCACTTTTCATGGGTGAATACCACAATTTTGTTTTTATCAAAATTTGGACGAACCGTAACAATCAGGATTTAAGTCCAAAAACGCTTAACAGCGGCCGGTACTTAAAACATGACACTGAAGTCAAACCATTTCAAAGTTACCCGTTCACAACACAGAAAGACCACACACAATTTTGGCAAAAGAAAAAAAAATGGGACACACGGTTTATAGTCGGAAGGCAAACTCAACACTATCATCCCCAGCAACGTATTCCGGGTACTAGACCAATATGGCCACCACTAGTTCAACAGCGCCCTCTCTCTGTGACCTACTTTCATTAGTTGACCCCGTTGCTTTCGAGTCTCTGCATGGAACTCTCGTTGTACACATTCAGCATCTGTTTCCGGACCTGTTCTGTCAATTCTGTGACGTCTTCGCTCGTTTTTCCGTTAGTCATGATTGGCGGAAGGACTGTTATTGTAAATTTTCCTGTCGGACACAGAGAAAAATATAAAAACAATTCTCTTCAAATCTGAAGCAAAATGGCAGCATTTTGACTCAGGGAAAGGTTGTCACAAGACGCCAACCACTGAGGAAAGTTATTGGTCTCATTAATGTGGTTGGGAACTGTTCTCAAAGTTTCTTTCGACCGAGAGATCACTTGTTTGGTGGACTCTTCGAGACTTTGAGGGACTGGCATGATATTCTCACTGGCCACTATTGTGGAAGACAAAATGGCGAAGAGGATGACCGACTATCTTTTACTACACTTACCAGTACCAAACCGCTTTTCTTTTTTGCTGTAAAACTCTGAATATGAGGAGAAGACAACAGGACAAACTGGCACCTGCAACAAGAAAACAAAGAAACGTAAGTCACCAAATCATTCAAAGAGTGCAAGGTGCCATATTGGAGGTCACAGTGCCATGTTGGAGGTCACAGTGCCATGTTGGAGGTCACAGTGTCATGTTGGAGGTCACTGTGCCATGTTGGAGGTCACAGAGCCATGTTGGAGGTCACAGTGCCATGTTGGAGGTCACTGTGCCATGTTGGAGGTCACAGTGCCATGTTGGAGGTCACTGTGCCATGTTGGAGGTCACAGTCCCATGTTGGAGGTCACAGAGCCATGTTGGAGGTCACTGTGCCATGTTGGAGGTCACAGAGCCATGTTGGAGGTCACTGTGTCATGTTGGAGGACACTGTGTCATGTTGGAGGTCACAGTGTCATGTTGGAGGTCACAGTGCCATGTTGGAGGTCACTGTGCCATGTTGGAGGTCACAGTGCCATGTTGGAGGTCACAGAGCCATGTTGGAGGTCACTGTGCCATGTTGGAGGTCACAGAGCCATGTTGGAGGTCACTGTGTCATGTTGGAGGACACTGTGTCATGTTGGAGGTCACAGTGTCATGTTGGAGGTCACAGTGCCATGTTGGAGGTCACAGTGTCATGTTGGAGGTCACTGTGCCATGTTGGAGGTCACAGAGCCATGTTGGAGGTCACAGTGCCATGTTGGAGGTCACTGTGCCATGTTGGAGGTCACAGTGCCATGTTGGAGGTCACTGTGCCATGTTGGAGGTCACAGTGCCATGTTGGAGGTCACAGAGCCATGTTGGAGGTCACTGTGCCATGTTGGAGGTCACAGAGCCATGTTGGAGGTCACTGTGTCATGTTGGAGGACACTGTGTCATGTTGGAGGTCACAGTGTCATGTTGGAGGTCACAGTGTCATGTTGGAGGTCACAATGCCATGTTGGAAGGTCAGTGCCATGTTGGAGGTCACAGTGTCATGTTGGAGGTCACAATGCCATGTTGGAGGTCACAGTGCCATGTTGGAGGTCACAGAGCCATGTTGGAGGTCACGGTGTCATATGGGATGTCACGGTGCCATGCTGAAGGTCACTGCTCATGTTGGAGATCATGATGTCACATTGGAGGTCAAAGTGCCATGTTGGAGGACACAGTGTCCTGTTTTCTTGGTACTTACCTGAGCTGTCACTGCTAAATGGAAGGCACCTTTCTTGAATGGAAGGAGGCCGGCATCATGGTTTCTAGTTCCTTCTGGGAACACCCAGACTTTAAGCTGGAAACCAAAACAAACAGGAAAAACAATTGTTAAATCCAAAATCTTCATCTTGTAAGCCCTCAACCTCACTACAATACATCAAATCAATCAAGTCTGGCTTCTGGATGCTGTCCATGATCAATGTGGACTCAATCTGCCAATCAGGTTTAGTACCAACTATGATCCAGAACACAGCAGGAGCTTGAAGTTGATGGTTCAAGGCTAGGGATTATAGAAGCCCAAGACTCCAGGCAAAGCCCAGGCATGGCCTGGCTTTTCAACTATGATCCAGGACACAGCAGGGGCTTGATAGTTGATACTTCAAGGCTAGGGATTATTGAAGCCCAAGAGCCCAGGCAGAGCCCAATCCCCTGGCCTGGCTTTCCAGTGGCTGGGCCCAACCAGCACTCAAGTCTCTCTCCCTTACGTATTGGAGAAGCCATGTGACATTGTTCTTGTGTTCTATGTCCAACTCACATTATTATCGCGTAGAATTTTGACGGTTGCATTGATGGTTCCTTTGGCACATTCGGGGTTGAGTTTGTCGATGAAAATGGCCCCCGTCAGCCACGCCACCCAGCCGTAAAATGGAATCATCCGTATCTCCTTTTTGGCAAGGGGGACGCATCTCTCTGGCCACACTCCATTCATGTACATTCCTGGGAGGGGGGGGGGGAGACAAAATGAGAACATCAAAGAAATCAGGGAATGATAAAAATGAAGACCTGTAAACTACGTAGACTTCTTGTTCAACTAAATCAATTTCAGGGAGAGAAACCTTAATACTAGTTGGGCCCAGCCACTGAAAAATACAGGCCAGGCCTGGGCTTTGTCTGTGGTCTTGGGCCATTATCTCTAGCCTTGAACTATCAAATTCAAGCCCCTGCAGTGTCCTGGATCATAGTTGGCACTAACCTGATTGACAGATTGAGTCCACATTGATCATGGACAGTATCCAGATGCTAGGCTTTATTGGCCAGGCTTTTCACGGGCTAGGCCCGACCAGTATTAGGCCAATAAAAAAAAAAAAATATGTTTCTCGTCCCCGCCCGCCTCGTTTTTTGAGGCCGCCTCGATTTTTTTATTATTTTGTTATTTTCAAAAAATTAAATTTTTTTGGTTGAAAACTTCGTTTTTTAACATTGAAAAATCCCGAAATCCCATCGTGAAAAGAATATTTTCAGCGTCGTAGCTTTCTTCATAGACTCTTTTGTATCGTACCATCTGATATTTATGCATTTGTAAACGTCTATATTCAATTTCATGCTAAGAGGTGCCTAACATTTGATGCTTACATTATTAAAGCATTGTAAATATGTTAATTTCTTGTGTGAATTACAATGTCTCCATTATTTTAATGTTTTGCGTGATTGGAAAAACACACGAGATTAACAAAAATCTCAGATGGCGGCCATTTTGAAAAATAAAAAATAAAAAGCACCTCTTTTTCATTTTTTTGAAAAACCCGGACGAGAAACATATTTTTTTTTTTACTTGGCCTTAATGTTTCCCTCCCTTAGCATTATGTGCAATAAATAGAAACTTTCAGAAAAATCAATGAAAGTGATTAACTCCACTGCAAACCGCTCACAGACAAGACATTCTTGAACTATGATAAAAATTTGAAAGGTGGGATTCGAACCCACAACCTCCGGCTAATATCTCCTCGTGTTAGGGGATCTACTTACCGAACAAGTCCAGCGACGATTGGTGGTTGGCAACGACCACACACGGCTTGTCGTGTCTAAGATTCTCCGATCCACGAATCTCCGCACGGATACCAAACAGTTTAGACGTGTGCGACAGAATCCAACAAATTAACCTGGGAACGAAACCAAGAAGTAATGTTTGGCATGAGCAGAGACTGAGTGAATGACGTGGGATTCGAAACAGCAACCTTTATTTTCTTGGGTCATTTTCTTAATGCGAAAAGTGAATGAAAACCTGCCAAATGCGAAAATTTACATACTACTTAGGTATGAAATAAAGAGTGCCTATGCTTTGAATGTATGGATAAATAACATTGATCTTATTGTATAGGCATTATAAGTTAAGTTTTTCAAGTGCATTCTTCTAAATTTGTTAACAAAAGGAAGTGTATATTTTGCCGGCACCGTCATACATGCCAAACTTTTTCTAAAGGTTCTTTTGCCGGAGGTTCGTTCTAACTTCTAGTACTGCAAATTAGCCAATGGGAACGGCAAAATAGTGTTTGTAGGAAGATTGCCGGTGCCGGCAAAATTTACACTGCCTTAACAAAAACTGCATTAACAATTACAATAACATCGCACACTTTCTTTTTTTTTCTTTTTTTTTTTGCTAATCGCTGACACATTATGATTATACTGATTCATAACAAATACTAGGTTAGGAGTTGTATGATTGTGAAAAAATACTAACACTGGTGTGTAATTACAGGAATTGTTTAACTTTTGAGGACAAAACTTGTTTGTTTTGCAGTTTCAAGAGTGAATAGCGCCCCCATTGGCAGAATCTTTAACAGTAGGCCTAAAACGTGTACACAATCACGCATGCAATAACACGCAATGCTGTCACAACTTACTTGGCGTTTTCAGGATCACGCCATCTGTGCAAGCCCAGGACGATGATCAGTAACGATCCGACGGCCAGAATGACGTACAAAAGCCACATTTTGGCGTAGTACTTGAAAGTACTACTCAGTTCGTACAGAAGCGTCAGAAATATCAGCACCGAAATGATGAAAATCTGGTCCACGTCGAGCTCCATTTTGAACGACGTAAATAGTACTGCACGAGTGTTGGTAGACTGCCCCTTGGCATGTTGCTGTTCATTCCGATGCATTTGGGGTCGCTGGTTACCAGCGCGTGAAATGGTCTGGTAACCGCCTCGTTTTCCGACTTTCTGACCGCATTCCAGAGGAACTTTTGCCCGTGTTCGCCGGGGCATATCATCAGCTGGCACACGGTGCTTGACAAGCAACTGGGAGTTTTTTTAAGTCCGATTTTTTTAAAAGATACCACCGATATTTCATTAAGATTCAGAATGGAAGTTCAAATTGGTGTCGAGATGGCATCCACAGTTGTCGTCAGAACATTCGACGAAGGGCTGTCAGCGCAGGTATGAAGTTAAATTCGGGATTTTTTAAGCTCTTCCCTAACCTTGTCGGATTGTGCTTGTGCAAAAGTGAAAACCCATGATTGTCAATTTACAAAACCAATGCAATGCAACATTTATCAGTGGTCTATTGGGGAAAGTTCCTCCATGGTCTATTAACCATGGAGAAAAGGACACACAGTCACACACAGTCTAACTTTAGTTTATAAATTCAGTTTGTGTTAAGATGTTTCACACAGAGAGTTCTAAGTGCTTTCTTATCATAATAAATAATGATAATTTGAATGTAATTTTGCATTGCCAAATAAGTTTAAACTCGTCTTGA
This sequence comes from Astropecten irregularis, assembly GCA_963971285.1. Taxonomy (NCBI): domain Eukaryota; kingdom Metazoa; phylum Echinodermata; class Asteroidea; order Paxillosida; family Astropectinidae; genus Astropecten; species Astropecten irregularis. The sequence continues at coordinate 12,883,978 of OZ020260.1, read as the reverse complement.
GACTCAACTATTTTTGTTTTCCTCCTTTTCCAGGTTGCAGAGAAAGGAGAAACTGTTTTGGCCGAAGATTTTGTGTTGACAGTAGGAGAGGCCCTAGGTAAATTATTCAATAAGATTTTAAGTCATTTAAAGGTGAACAAATGATTGGAGTGGGATTCGAACCTATGACCCCCGGAATAATGTTCCAGTGCTCTACCAACTGAGCTATCCAGCCCAAGATTTTAATATTAAATTTGAAAAGAGCATGTGCAATGTTGATATTGCACTTGGAAATAACAACCATAGCCCTACTCCTTTTTGCTTAGGTTTGAAGAGAAGCAGCGTTAAATTCTTTGGAATTTTCGAAGGGTTGCTCCACCCGACTAAAAAGTTCAAGAGCATCGACCAGGTGCCATTGGATGCAAAAGGTGAACAAACTATCTTCTTAAAATTCTTAATTTTATACATTAATTAAGTTTTCTCTTATTAATTGAAATTATGTATTGTAATAATCTGCTAGTAAGAATTGCAATTTTTTGTGATGGTTGTTTTTGTTCACTTGAAGTGAATTTTTGTCTGGTATCCATTGTTTCTGCAGGAGAATCTATTGTTGGATTTTGTTTGCTATTTTTCTCTTTTTTGCTTTCAATTTAATTATCAAATAACCAGACATTGACTGGATTAATTTAAAGTCATTGAAAAGTGAACAGAGAAATATTGGACTGGAGCGGGATTCGAACCTGCAAACAAATTATGGAATACCATACTAGAGCATCTGTACTGTATTCCAGTGGTGAAAGGTTCAAATCCTACTCCAGTCAATTTGTTTTCACTTTTTGTTTGTTTTATTAGGCCTCACTTTTCAGAAGTGGTGTTTTGATTCCAGTAAAGAGAGCAAAATGCTTAGCGATCCCGTAGCAGCTCAACTGGTCAGTGCCCAGTGCAAGGCCTACATTCAGACAGGTCAGTGAATTATGGAGGAAGGGGAACAGAAATGGTCAGTCCGACAGACTGACCGATTAAGTGACCCTCCAGGCCTGTGGCAAGCATCTCTTTTTTTTTAACACAGTGTTTATGAACGGTCACTTCTACCTAGATCATGGAGTTTACAAATATTTGTGCTAGAAATCCCCAAAAGTACACTTAAAACCAGTAATACAGGGTGACTCAAAAGAAGTCGACCGGGATTTGTGATGTTTTTCAAAACAAACAAATGACACTCAAAAGTTGAGTAAAGCATAATTATAATAACAAGCACTTTCTTCTGCTTATTATAAAACATAATGAAACAAATTTATCAATCCTAAAAGGAGTTATGTCTATTAATGGACTCATTTTGCAAGCTGTCCATGGAATACTTGACAAAACAAATAAAGCATTTTACCTGCGTACGTACCCTTTGCTAAAAGATTCATTTCAGCATTAACATTTCATGAACAGCTTACAAAATAAGTGTAATACTTCATGAATGAGATTTTCCTTCTCGATGCTGATTTTTATCCAACGTGTTTATTTGTATTTTTTCTTCAACAGGTTTACTTAAGCCCAAAGACGAACTAAGTCCAATTTTACAAGGTGAGCATCAATTTGTCAAACGGCCTTCAATATATTTTGTTATATTGGTGGTGCCTGGTGTTAAGAGAGTCTGATGTTTTGATCCTAGCAGGATCTTTCACAAAGGCTTTGAGAAAGATCCTGCTTGGATCAAAACGTCAAGCCCTCCTAACTCCAAACATTTCATATATTTCAGGTCATTATTTTGATTGATGAGCAGTTTGCAGCAGTTTATTATAAAAATATTTGTGAATGTAATTTTCATAAATCGCAATTTTCAAAGGAATAAATTATGACCTAGCACCAATTGTAGAGACTGGAATTTCTGATACATCCTAAGTGGACATATTCTTACCAAAAACGCAGGCTGCATTGAAAGTGCTTTATACATCTTAGGTGAAATTAGAGGATGATTCTTCCCTAGAAAGCATTTGCACTAAAAAATTGTTTAAACTAGGGCTTGCCCTTCATCAATGTGTATAAGCACTGCATACTTGGTGTTTTTGAGTGTACTTGAAAAAAAAATCATGCACTGGCTCAGGTGTGATGCGAACCCACGACCTCCTGCAAAAGAAAATTTACCAGTTATTGAATACCAGTTAGGCAGTTACAGTCAAAGTCTGTTTTTGCATAAACAGGAAACGATGCTTCGTCAACTGCTAAGGACTTCATCACCCAGTGCCAGGATCTTCCCGGCTACAACACCATCCATCTCCAAAACTGCACCCTCCACAAGTCCTTCAGTCTGCTGCCCAACATCGCAGCAGGGAGCCCCATTAGTCTCAGCCTCCTGCGACGTGGGATGATCCTCGGAGTGGCCGGGCAAGATGGCAGCACCGAGAGGGAGGAATATTTTATCTCGTGGAGGAAAGTCCAAAGGTAATGGAAGGTGGCATATTGTTCTTCTGGGAGAAAAAAATTCAAATTGGTTGGGCCTGGGCACTGAAAAGGCTGGCCAAGCCCGGGGTCTTCAGGCCTAAAACCTGCCTCTTGTCAGTCCTAAACTTCACTACAATAGAGCTGCTAAACATCAATGAAGCCTGGCTTCTGGATACTGTCCATGATCAATGTGGACTCAATCTGTCAATCAGGTTTAGTACCAAATATGATCCAGGAGTCAGCAGGGGCTTCAAGCTGATAGTTCAAGGGATTTGTCTGGGGCCATGGGCATCTGCAATCCTCAGTGTGGACCGGCTTCTCTGTGGCTGGGTCTGACCTGTACTGAAGTTGGAAAATTTAATGTTGTAAAACATCAAAAGACAAGAAAACGATCCCGGAAGAATTTCATTGCCAGGCATTACAGAAGCCTGAGACCCCGGGTAAAGCCACGAGAAAACTCAATACCTTGTCCTAGGACAGAATGTGAAGCATGAATGTGTGTATCAATTGTTCTGAAATGTGTACGCATCTCACCTGATTAGGTGGAGAAAGAGCGAAGATGACGAGAGTTTGGTGACGTACGACATTTACTCTGTGCCCAGCGACGATAGTAGCTGTCTCTGCATCCAAACCCAGCAGGCTAACTACCTTCTGCCGGCTACAGTTGAGATGATTAAAGGATTACAGGTATAAAGACAAATAAAATGCCCTCTTTCACTCTTGCTCTCCTCAAGCCCTCCCCCTTCCCTCACAAAATTTTTTTTCATGAGTTTCTGAAACTATCAAAAGCTTGGTGTATTACATCGTACCACTAACTTATGAATCGATAAGACTGAAAAGCCAAAATTTATGAACAAGCTGACAACTGAGTGACTTTTAAGTTTTAACTGATATGTTCAGAGCTCCTTAAACATACCCCAGACAACAAAAGGGGTCGATTCGATTTTCCTTTTTAAGAGAGAGAAACCAAAATATTGGTCAGGTCCAGCTATTAGAAAGCCAGGCCAGGCTTGGACCTTCGGGCCTGAAATCCTCCTCTTGCTAGCTCTGAACTTCACTACAATAGAGCTGCTTCAAATCAATAAAGCCTGGCTTCTGGATACTGTCCGTGACCAATGTTGACTCAGTCTGTCAATCAAGCCAGTACCTACAGTGACCCAGGACAAAGCTTCAAGTGCTCTTTGAGGCTGGGGATTATAGAAGCCTAAAAGCTTGGGCAAAGCCCTGGCCTGGCTGTTACGAGGCTTGGCCCAACCGGTACAAGAGTTTCTCTCCCTTACAATGACATCTCCTACATCATGCATTCAACCCTGTTTTTTCAGAGTGAGTTGGGGGGGCCCACCTTTAAGACCTCGGACTTGATCAGGAACAAGAAGCGGGAGGTGATTGAGTGGAACAACATCGTCTTCAGCCCAAAGAGGTTCAATGCCGAACGAGAGATTGCTGAGCAGTATGTTGAGGTCTCTATGCTGAGGTGATTGGTGCAGAGGTCTGCAGCTTAGGAGGTAATATTGCCTGGGAGGTTGATACCCTGGGAGGTTCAGACCTATGAGGTTAATAACGTGGGAGGTCAATACCGTGGGAGGTCTATAGCCTAGGTCAGAACCCTGTGAGGTGAGTACCTGGGAGGTCAGTACTTTGGGGTCAATACCTTGGGAGGTCAGTACTTTGAGGTCAATACCCTGGGGGTCAATACTTCAGGGTCAATACCCTGGAAGGTCAATACCCCAGGAGGTCAGTACTTTGGGGTCAATACCCTGGGAGGTCAATACCCTGGGAGGTCAGTACCCTGGGAGGTCAATACCCTGGGAGGTCAGTACCCTGGGAGGTCAATACCCTGGGAGGTCAGTACCCTGGGGGTCAATACTTTGGGGTCAATACCCTGGGAGGTCTTAACCTTGGTGTGATGCATCCTCCAGTACCCAGGTTATGTATGCACCTTGGAAGTATGATACCCTGTTGAGTAGAATGAATTTAATTTGATGTATTTTTGTTTCTTTAAGTGCAGTTGAGAAATTTCAAAGATATTTTTGTATGTTTAGTCATGGTTGCAACAATTGTGCCTTATGTTGTTTTCAGCAGAATGCTGTACTAATGAATGTTTACACATATTCTAATTGGTCACATGTGAGATTCTATTTGTATATATTGCTTGTTTAGATATCAAATAATTGAAATATATTGAGTACTATAGCATTTGATATTAGTGCAAGACGAGATCCACCTTTAGATATTTATGCAACATACATTGCACATGTTAAACACTTGTACTTTGTTATCTTATTACTTATGAGGTTGTGTAGTTTATTTTGGTAAATATCTGTACTACATTCCAGTAAAGCCTGGTTCATAGTTGATTTTCATGCAAACTTGAAAAAGCAAATTCTCTTGCGACAAAATAGAAGAAACGTCGTGTGTAGATTGTTGCATCGTTGAAATTTCATTGCAATTCGCAATTTGCAAAGCCTTGCCTGGTCTTTGTTTGGGGTTTTGGGCTCTTCTATAGTCCCTAGCCTTGAACTATCAACTTCCAACCCCTACTAGAAAAAACAAGTGACGATCGGAAGTACAGAATTTTCCAGAACAAAGAATGACTATGATGATTCCACCACAATAGACCCCAGTCATGTGGGGGAAGGGGCTACATAAAGAGGGCTTTCGTAGAAAAGGCACACGTTGATATCTTTATGCAAAGTATATTTTTCATATTAGGAGATTGTATATATATTGTTGTTTTGTTCCAGTACTTAGTTGTTTGGTAAAGAATTCTTTGGGCTATTTCATGGATACTTTTCAGTGTGAGGGTACTTGAAAACAAAATTATATACATGTACTGTTTTTCATTCCTACTTTTCCTCAGGTTTTCCCTAATGCAAGCGCTAAAACATTTCAGCCGTCAAAAATGCACAAGTTTAAACTGTGTTATGTTTATCGTTTATAATTTGGTAAAATTTTATTCAACACACCATTGAACTTTCATGCTTTTATACATTAAAAATACTGTACATTTCACAACCAAAATTCTACATTTTTGCCTGAGCAACCAGTATGAAAGGTTTCTCCTCTCATTTTTAACCACACCGTCCACACATTTCAGTTGTGTAGTTTAAGACCAAGGGCTGATTTCACTAACGCTGTGTGCCCATCGCTAAAGCCCAAATCCATCGCTTAATAGAAAATTTCTATGCAAAGTAGCAATTGATTTTCTGTTTAGCGATGGATTTGGGCTTAGCGATGATCATAGTGCGTTAGTGAAATCGGACCCCTGGCCTTCAAAGCATCTGTGATGATAATTCACATTTTGTTCTAATTTATTTTAAATTGAAATAAATTAGAAAGACCAGCAATCACAAAACGTGGTATATTACATCTGAATTATTTGTACGCAAACATGGCATGGTGTAGTAATTAGGGATTGAACATTAAACGTTCGGAAACAAATTCCTTATTATTAACCATAATCTTTGCACTTACCACACAAGATAACAGGGCACAATTTCATGGAATCCGTTACCGTAAACGAAAAATCTCACTTACGGAAGCAGACTTTTTTTTACTTTATATGGTTAGCGTATTTCTCGGGAGGGCTGTCTTTCTCGCTACGTTATTAAGCAAGAACTTTCTGCAGAATGCATATGACAGGGCGTTAGCAGAAAATAATGACAGTTACCCTAGAAATTATTCGCTAACCGAAAGTGTTGCTTGCGGATACCGTGAAGTAGATTTCACTCATAGCAGTACCCGTAAGCAAGAAAATAGGCCGTAACAGATTCCATGAAATTGGGCCCTGTTTACAACACATTACGACAGCCTCCACAGGGGGACTGGATCATAAACCATGCATTACTACACAAACCACACTGTGGTGTATTGTGGTATTCAGGATACCACACTTACTCACATGTGTGGTAAACTGTGGTATGCAGGTGGGTTAGGGTTAAACTATACATTATGATCATATGGAGTGTGCTCCTAGATGCGGTGTACAGAACGTTGGTTTTTGGTGGCCACCAAGCTTAAAGGCCACCTTTAGGAGGCCACCTTTAGGAAGCCACCTTTAGGAAGCCTCATCAGGGGTCGATTTCACCAAACTCATCGTAACTACATGTATCAATCGTAGGACATATGATGCATTGCTGTCCTATGTAGGATATACGATATACGATCATAGGGCTTCGTGAAATTGACCCCAGAATCCAGCTCCATCCACAGAAAGGCTCAGCCATCTTGAACTCTCTCCATTCAAAGGCTTTCTCCGTTCCAAATGTCTCTAGTAAGTCATTGTCTCTGTTCTTAAATATTGAAGCTCTCTCCGCAGCCACAGGTCCCCTTGATGTTAGGGTTGTTGAAGACGAACTCGCTGCTGAGGGAACTGGAGACATAGTCCATCTCGGTTCCCAAGAGAGTCAGCTGGGCCTTGGAGTCTATGAAGACCCTCACACCTAGACGATAAAAACAAACCAAAATACTGTCAATCCGAGATGAAGAGCTTAACAGATCGAGTAGTGTGATTTTGAGGTGATGAAGAAATATCAGAGGGCACCCAAAACAGTTTTTATTTTTCCCAGCCAGAGAAGGAACTTGCCAGATATTAGTTTAGACACATCTGATGAAGTTCACATAGGCTCTGGCTCCATTTACATGAATCCATTCCGAAAAACGGGTATCAAAATAGAGGCTTTTGGCTGCGGTTCGGAAGTAATTTCTTTGGTTTGAAAAAGAAAACACAGCTTCAGCTTCAATGAAAAACCACAACCTATATTTTCAGCATATGGATTACAGAAACGAAGCTGGAGCCTGAGCTAGAGCCGAGCTTTGAGAAGGGCTCCTAGACATCCCCAAACAAGAAGTCTGACAACCCAGGATAAGTCTTGATCGGTTTGCTGAGTAGTTTCCAAAAGGGAGGGGGTCGGGAAGGGGGAGTGGATCTATGACCCTCAACTTACCGTCTTGCGTCACCTCTTCATCAAACTTGCCCTTCTCCTTGGCATAGTCTAGGGTGTACGTCAGTCCGTTACAGCCTCTGGTCTTCACCCCGACCCTCAGGCCAAGAATATCTGGCTTCTGCTGCAACAGACCCTGTATTTTCTCCACGGCAGACTTGGACTAGGAATGCACAACATCAAAACAAGACGAAAGAAATTAGGCAAAAGCTGTTTTAGCGTTAACTTTTCACATGATTTCAAAAATCTTCAAAAGTACACTGTAGTAGCTTATAAATGCATATTGTTCAATGTACAATGTCTAAACAGCCAGGGGCCGATTTCACTAACTCTTTGCGATCGTCATTAAAGCCCAAATCCATTGCTAAACGGAAAATCGATCGCTACTTTTTCGTGTAGCGAGAGGATTTGGACTTTAGCGATGATCGCAAAGCGTTAGTGAAATCGGCCCCTGGCTTCAACTTGTCAACAAGTACCCAATATGCCAGTCAAATGCATAAGGTTTACCACAAATAGCGTTATATCAATAGAGGGCGCCCTCTTTCAAAGCATCATGGGATGCAAAAGGGGCATCACCTTTAAAAATTCCAAGGATTTTCAATCCTGTAATCCTTTGCGGTTTGGTATTTGCAATAAAGCCTATGGTGGCACAGGTTTTGCAAATCACACATATTCTTCCTCAATGATCAGTGCGGAGTCCAGTATACCACCCTCTACGGGCTGTGCAATGATCGTCTACCCACTCACTCACCAAGACTAAGGCGGCCCTCTGTGGGATGAGACGCTTGCCACCCTGCACGGCTCTGACCGTCGCTCTGCCAATACTACCTGCCGCAGCTGACATTGTACATGGGTGTATTCAAAGGTCTGACAGGGGTGAGTTGATGTTGTATTCCATTACACTGTAAGGGGAAAAAACAACAAGACATTCTTTACTCTATTTCCAATTCAACTATTTATTAACCGTTATAAAACATTCTGCAGACTTTCAAATGGGTCTACCTTTGCTTTCACATCTAAAATAAAGTATATGATGGGCAAGATTTCCATACACAGACAATTGACACCCTGTGTACAAACCTGCCATGCACCAATAATGGGACTGAATATCTCAACTTGACTAGGTAACTAGTTTGGGTTTTATGTAAACATGGCTTATTTTATTGTCCGGCAGGCAGTGGAAATCTTCCCATAATTCCATCTTTCGTAATGTCTACGTCTAATGTAGTAGGCCTAGTACTACTGCAGTAGGGTAATGACTGACCAGCCTGCACGTACACAAGATTAGTAGGCCTAGTAAGTAGTAGTACTTTCGTAGTCGTACTTGCACTAATTTAAAATTACCATGGAGGATATTACAAAATTTGTGTTGCATAACGATGACAAAATAAAAATGTTAACATTCATCACGAAAGCTGGCACTGAATCCGGATAAAATCTTAGTATACAATTATGCTCAGTCATTTATGTACATATAATCAATAGAAAGACTTCAAAATTATGAGAAAAAGAGGAGTGAATTACCTTTTGAAGGACTTTTTTTTTTCGGGAAGAACGGTGATGATCAACGTAAAACTTCTTCGACGATTCTCATTAAAAAGCGCCCTCTACGACAGCTGTATTCCTAATTAATTAGATGAACAGCGCCCTCTTTCGGCCAGGTTTAGGAGTTTAGTCTGGCGCATTTACATTTCAGCTGAGGTTCGTTCGTCGTCCGTTGAGTTGAATTTGACAGTTTATTTTACACCCTCTAAATCGAATTCTTTGAAAATATATAAGAAGGTAAGGTGGGGATGTGTACAGTGCATTCGTAGAAGTTGAGTGTTGTTGACAAATTTCAGGCCTTTTTATTGGCGATTGTGGGTTAACGGGATCCCAAAACACATTGATTTTTTTGGCTCTGAACTAACTTCTACTCCTCAAAAATGATACTTTTGTCTTTCAGCAAATGTTCCTGGGTCCTTAAAAGCCTAGATTGAAGAAATTTGTTAAACATTTCAGGGTTAAAATTCAATTTTCTTACGCGCTTCTTGTAAACTTAAAAACAGGCCGTCTGATCGCGTGAGGCCATTTTGTCTGGTCTGGTTAGTCTAGTGCCCAGACCCAACATGTCAAGAGTCCTCAAAATGTCAGAGTGGAAACCAGACTATTCTCGTGTGCGGCCGTCCGTGCAGCGGTGAAATGTTACAATCTTGGTTACCGTTTTTACCCCATAATTTCCCTCAAAAATCAAAGCCCTGCCCTCTTTCCAAAAAATTAACCTTGGTAATATAGAGGAGAAGACCAACAAAGTATATGTAGGTAAGTTACTTTTCAAAAAGAAGTTTCCTTTCCTTTATAGTTTTAGGACCCGTAAAGCTACAATCCCCTTTTTATTGTTGACGTTAACTTTTTAAGAATAACAATTGTTGAACTTGAACTTGAAGTTGCAACGTTTAGATACGTTACTCGTACGCGTTACGCCTTATTACGGCGTTGGGTAGGTAGGGATAGGGTGTCCTACACTAGGCCTAAGTGATGTCTACAGTCACTGTGTGACTTTTTACACTTATTGACTTAAGCTTACTACAGTATTAAGGCTTTGGCCTAGTTAATATTCAAATGATTATGAATTATGAAAAAGGAAGACTAGGCCCTAGATCTGTTTGGCCGTCTGCAGTTTTTTGCGGAGACAATGACGGTTTATCAAAAATACTGAAATAGGCCTAGGGCCTAGCGTTTTATCAATAAGACAATAGAGGACGCCCTGATGCAAAGCATTATGGGATGCAAAAGGGAGCATCGCCTTTCAGAAGTCCTTTTGTTGAGGACGTATTTCCACGGCCATGTGATGGCACTATTGCTCCCTTTTTAATCCCAATCCCATATTCCTTTGCGATTTGTACTATGATCATGCGGTCTATTGAAGCCTGGAGCTGTATATAAAAAAGGAGCCGTTTTAATTTATATTTTTCGTAACATTCCTTTTCAATTTCATTTCAGCCATGTAACAGACGGTATACTCGACACTACTGACAGCGAAATTACCACTTTAAAGCCATGTAAACATCACTTGGAACTCAAAAGAGGGCGCCAGACATGGAGAAGAGCATGCATGAGTTGTTCCTTGACCTCAGCGAGGGCGACTCCCTCACGTTCATGGGACAGAGCTGGCGGATCGTGTGCTGCAGAGGCATGGGACGCTGCGCGAAGGTCTACCATGCTGTGTCAAGCGAGGGCGGTGCACAGGTTGCCATTAAGGCATTCAGGCGAGAGGAGAAATATAGACTGGTTTTCATCAAGGAGATACGTAACCTGGACGCTGTGTACATGAGCAGACATATTGGTAAGAGGAACGTCGTCTTAAACCAATGCTACCCCTTGAAAACTCGTACAGATCAGTCAAACTAGCAACAGCACATGTCAAAATGACTTCAAACGTTAGAAATAAAACCCTTAAAACTGAAGGGCGCCTGCACCCCTGCCGTGATTCTCGCGCCTCGGTCGCGCAGGCACTTACTTGCAGTCACACAATTTATTGGCCTCCAGTGATTTTCCAGAAATGACTCCATCAGTCACTTACATCCCTGTTTAGAGCCCAAACATGGCAAATTTATAGGGATCCTAGAGGCTTGCTTTATAGGATATGTTCACAATTGTGTGTTGATGTCATGGTCTATTCCCTTTGCAGCCTCTGTTTTAGGCAGCTTCACCCACAAGGGTCACCCCTGCCTCTTCTTCGAGCTCCTGGACCATAACCTGAAGGAGCTTCACCTCAAGAATGCGGCGGGAGTCGCTGCCGCCAGCAGCGAGCCTAACTGCCTGTCCCTGTACCTGATCCAGCGGCTTCTGGACGACATCATGAAGTGTCTGCAGCACGTCCACGCCCGGGGGTGGGTCCACGCCGACCTGAAGCCAGCCAACGTCATGTGGTGCGCCCAAGAAGGCTGCTGGAAGGTCATCGATTTTGGACACAGCTTCCAGGAAGGGCATCAGGTATGAAAGATGCTCCCCAGAAATTAAGGGAGGGAAGCTTTGATACTGGTCAGGCCAAGCAATTGTAAAGCCTGGGCAGGCCTGGGCCTTTGGGGCTGTAATCCTCCTCTTGTCAGTCTTGAACCTCTTTACAATCAATAAAGCCAGGCCCCTGGATGGCCTAGCCAGACTGAAGCCCTGGCCACATCAAGTCTGAGATGTGGCTATTGGTCAGCTTCAAATGGGTGCAGTATACTGCCCATGACCAACGTTGGATTAAAGAACCCACAGAGGCTGAGCAAAGCTCCAGGCCTGGTCCGGCTTTTCAGTGGCTGGCCCCGACCAGTATTAAAGCTTCTCTTCCTTAAGAATCATGTGTCCTCTCACCTTGAAGGAAGACAGCTTCCATGACCTGTTGCCATGGTTTTACAACATCATCTGCAGCAACTGAGGGCAAAATCTTCAAAAGATCTTGAAAAGTTACTTGTAGTGTTGCGTGGTGCAGTATTAAACACGTTCTGTCTCTTGTTGATAACGATCCAGGACTTCAGTCAGATTCAGAGCTTCTGCTACCAGTCCCCCGAGGCCAAAACCTGGAATGCCTTCATCCTGCAGCACAGTAACGCCCCTCGGGGCCGCAAGCTCAACGACAAGCCCAGGGCCTGCACCTCGGCCGTGGATGTCTGGAGCGTCGGGTGCATCATCGCAGGAGCCTTCAGTGGGATCAAACTGTACGAGCAAGGGGATGTTATGCCGGGAGGCTGCCGACAGTGCAGGGTAATGAAAAACTGTCTGTCGTATTAATACCTCTATACAGATGCCTTACTCCTTTGGGGTCATGCTGCTACCTTCCCAAACAGAGTTATAGGAACAAAGAAAAATTGACTTGAGCGGGATTCAAACCAGCGGCTTCCGAAATACCGTACCGGCGCTCTTACCTACTGAGCTACCCAGCTCTATGTTGGTGGTATCAATTTTCTTTGTTTAGAGCGCCGGTACGGTATTCCAGAGGTTGCTGGTTCGAATCCCACTCCAGTCAATTTTTCTTTGTTCACTTCTCAATGACTTAATAATTCAGTCAGTTGTGGTTATTTGATGATGACATTATTAGAACTACATGTATAAAATAGGAAGAAATGTCTCTTCTTTCACCTGTAATATGTGACAGAAAAATCAAAATTACAACTAAGATATTCCAATGATGACCACCCACATACTAACTTCTGCATAACTTTTTGGTCCACAAATCAAATCCCTAACGAATTATGGCATTTCTTGGTTGCTGTGGCAGAAGAACTGTGACGAGAGTCTCAAGTGTGAGTGCGGACCACTGATAGAGGCCATCATCAAACCACGTCCCATTGATAGCCACATCCCCAAGGACGTCATAGCCGACCTACAAGACCTGCTCATACAGTGAGTACAAAGTCTTAATCTTAGGGCCGTATCACACAAGGAAACTTGTACAGGCAAGAAGAGGCAACCAACTGCACTGTCTGTAAAAGAAAATATATTTCAGGAACACAAATAATCAGGGTTTTATAATCAGGGATTGATAACCATCGTTTTGATATACACGGTTTGATAACCAGTGTTTTGTAACCTGGGAGTGTTAACTGGGATTGATAACTAGGATTTGATAACCAGAGTTTGATTGCCAATGATTGATAGCCAGGGTTTGGTGACGAGGATTTGGTAACCAGGGTTTGATAACTGGGGTTTGGTAACGTGTGTTTGATAACTAGGGTTTGATAACCAGGGTTTGATAACCAGCATTTGATAATTGGAGTTTTGTAACCAATGATTGATAACTAGGCTTTGATAACTAGGCTTTGATAACCAGTATTTTGTTTGTATTGTCCTAGGATGTTGCAGTGCAATCCAGAGACACGGCCCACTGCAGCAGCCTGCTTGCAGCATGCCTTCTTCACCCATAAGCTCAAGCCCAACTTCAAGGACTTGCTGCTACAGCCCACTAGGATCCTTCGCCTTATTATCATGCCAGACAAAGCTAGCGAGGAGACCGAGCAGGAAGGCTTCACTGGTGAGACCTTGCTTTTCTGTCTATCGGAGAGTGGGTCAGTTGGTTGGGGAGTCAGTTGGGGTGTAGGTCAGTTGCAGAGTCGGTCAGTTGGTCAAGTTGGGGAGTTGGTCAGTTGGTCAGTGGTCAGCTATTGTACTTTTCTTTTGTTTTGTGCACTGCAGATATAATTGAAGATTTGCGAGAGGAATGCGAGAAGTTTGGCATGGTGAGAGAGATTACAATGCCCACGGATGGAGACCACAAGGATAAGGTAATTATTGCGTCTAGATTGTTAAAGTTGTGCCCCTGTGGTCGCAGGTTCGAATCCCGCTCCAGCCAATTTTTCTTTAATTCACTTTTGAAGAGAACATTTTACCAGAAAGTGTGCTTTGAAAACCGATGTCATGTTGAGGCAAGACTGATGGTCTCTTCACAGTACAAATAAGACTGGAAGGGGTACCTAGTCCACAGCAAGGCAGCAATGAATGCCTCCACCCCTATGGTGTGGAGAAATCAGTCCCTCACTGAAACAAGACTGATGGTCTCTTCACAGTACACATAGAACAGTGTCTATCAGATCCCCAGATCTTACATTTACCTTTTTTTCTGGGACCCTATTTTCTGCAGGCCTTTGTTGAGTTTGAAGACTCCCTGGACTGCGAGAACGCCCAGAGGGCGCTTGTCGGACGCCAGTTTAACGACAAACCCGTCCTGGCCACGTTCTACCCGATCGATGACTACCGGTCGCAGATTCTCGGAGCGGGAGGTGGGTGCTAAACATTCAGGGGGTCGTCGATCTTAAAAAAAATCATTTTAAACACGACGTTTCTTCGTACCAAGAAATATCTAAGACCAAAACAATCGCAGATTTTGACTCTTTGGAAGAAAAACAAAATTTCAGTACAGTATTGGCAGAGTTATTGCTGTTTTTGAGTAAATTCCTCAGGAAAATTGATAAAATATCGCACAGACAGACAAATGGATCAATTAACGAAACTACAAATTGAGATACGCATTCACTTTGTGCTCTACCATGTTGTGTTTCATAGAAACCAAATTTGACGCACCTTGACAAAATAACCTTCAAAGAACCGTCTGCAAACCCCAAATTGCTAAAACGCAAACCAAACGGCCAGTACGTCTAATACCTTGTTGTACTTGAAAAAAATTAATTTTAAATCAGGAATATTATTATTTTTTTTTCAGTGGGTATAATTATCTATGTAAACATTCCTCATATTGAGCAAAGTACTCCTAAATTAATTTTCTTAAATTTTTATTTTATTTTAATTTCATTATTTAGCATAAACAGCAGTATTCCTATATAATTATGCTCTCAGGATAGAGGACCTTGAAAATGCACAGTACATTTTTGTCTAGAATCTTGTTTCATGTCCCCCTCCCCAAGAATTTGAGAAACTTTTTCTCTTTTTTTCCACTTGCGCAAAAGTGTGACCAATTTCCGGTAATAACTTGTACGTTTTGCAATAATATGGTTACGTTCTGGGACAAAATGTGTGTTTAAATATTCCTGCGACTTACTGCCGGAAAATGAGCAATGTGTTCGTGCAAAAACCACAGTGAGTGTGTAAGCTTGCAGCCGTTTCAATTTCTTGCTTAGTAGACTTTGTAAAATATGCTTACTCTTTTATATGGGGAACTTTACTGCTATAAATAGCATGAAAATTGTGCTTAGCGTTATTAAAACTGCAATATGACCTCAGGCCTTATAGATATCGCATGTGAGGGTGCTGTTGCAAGCTTGACTGATCATGAATCCTTGGAAATTATAATAACAAACCGATTTCATATAGCGCATATATCATGATATGTATCACAATCAATGTGATATGTTAAAATGCAAGTATTATTGTTATCCCTGGTCATTGAGCTACATTTACATTCCTGAAACCATCTCAACTCCCTGGGGAGTATACAGCCCTGGCTGCTGTAAGTGTTCAAAAGGTAATCAAACCACAGAAAGCCATCTCTACCCTCGTAAGTACCCATTTACACCGTGATGAAGAGAAGCAATATGTGACAAAGCGTCTTGCCCAAGGATGCAAGCACCACTAGCCCATCAGTAGCACACAAAAAAGGAAAAAGACGACTGGTAAGCTTAAATTTGGAGCCAGTCCAGCAATTTGATGTAAAGAAAAGGTGCAGCAGCATATAAAACAAAATGAAATTATGTAATATTATAATCTCCCCAAAAATGAAGGCCCAGCCAATGATGTGCTTATAAATGAAAAATCTCAAAATATTAGATAATATGAATAATATTTGGGTTGAAATTTGTTTGAATTTGACAGAACAGTGTACATTCATTTCTGTTCACAGTTCAAGTTTTAACTCTTTATTTTTGTACTCAGAATAACTTTGGAAAAAAATATATCGCTAAACATCAAAAAATATTCACACTTAAAAAAAATCACTCATACTTGAAAAAAAATCACATGTACCAAACAAAATCACGCTTTTTACAAATTACATGAAAATTCTGTAATGTGTTAACAAAATAATGCGTGCACGTAGAAATCACCTATAGTATATGTTGAGAATCACCCATCCAAATATTTTATTGCACAATTTAAAAATGTGTTTGTGTATTATGATGTAAAATAATGGTTACTTTTAGTTTGTAAATTTCTGCGGATATATATTGCGTCGAGTAATTTAAGAGAAAAAAAAGGGACAAACAAAAAACCCTGTTTATATTTTGATACCAGCTTTATTGTATTCAAAAAGTTCACAAGAACCACAACTTGTGTGTGTATTACGTGCCTAGCTTGAATTTAAGAGCATTAATTAATTTGACAACGATAACAAGACAAAAAAAGCCTTTAATTAATTAATTACTGTCAGACCAATAGGTAACCGGGATGTAGTCATGTTGCTATGACAACAGATTGTCTAATTTGCCTGCTCTGGTAAGTCAACTGATGCATTCAACACCTTTGAAACATTGTTGCTATGGCAATAAATTTTCCATCACCAATAACATAAAAATGTGATGATTCATTTTTTTTATTGTTTTTTTCAAATTTTTTCTCATTGCATCTCCTTTGCTTGTTTATTTTTAAAGAGTGAAGTTTCATTATGCAAATGGTACTACTCATGAAAATTATCTATGGTGACCAAAAATTATTTATACATGCATGCACAGAGTAAACTATGTTAATTATTCCATGCGTTAGACCATATTTTTGTATAGATCTCTCCTTTAATTAAGAAAATGCATTGATTACTGATTACTTAGTTTTGCCAGAGCAGGCCAAAGACCACAGACATTCATACTGTGATGACTGGCGTGCTAACATGAGCAGGGCGTGGCCAACCAGCGCTCTGCCCCTTTTTCAGTTGAAACAAAAAGGATGATGTGTCCCACATGTACACAGTATAAAACAAAAACCCAGTATATTATGTGTGTGTACTTGTAAATGTGTGTGTTTACAAACTTGATGTCATATTATGTAGGGGATCTTTGTCTAGGTTAAAGGCCTTGTCACACAAGACAATATTTTCGTAACAGAAACTGTTTAAGACAATCACTCCTAACTGCATTCAAAAGGAACACTTGTGTGGCAAAAAATGTCATGAATACTAACTGAGTCATAAAAAAAACCTAGCAATTTCCTCTGAAAGTATTTATAATAGTGCAGTTTCAAGACTGATCATTATGCAAGTCCATTACAGAAAAAGACATAAAATGGGGCAAAATATGCTGGGAAAATTGCAGGAAAAACAACTGATTGCTTAGGCCTATTGCTTTGTGTGACATGGCCTTTGAAGTTCATTTTATTTTTTGGTTTGTTTGTTTGTTTGTTTTAAATGAAATTGTATTCAAAACGGAGTTGATCGTGGAGTACAAGTGCCGCAAATGTCGCTTGGTACTTAATTGTCAAGAATTTATAATATCAAACTTCCAAAGTCTCAATTGCAGCTTATTATTATTAAAGACTTAATGGGAACAAGTATGTATTACTTTATATTGGTTCACATATTAGCCCCTTTTGCAAACCTCAGTTTTGGCTCAAGCTTTCGGCTGTCAAACATTATAAACAGATCCAAATGCAGATATGGAGCTACGGCTTAACACTCAGTAGATTGGCTGAAAGGCAACTCTCAACTTGCAGATTTTAGTATGATGGAAGGGAAGACTTAACAAAATGGCCAATCCTAGCTTGGAGGAAAAGATGAAACGGAGGCTCAGGCTCCGTCTCATGCTCCGGTTCTATTTCGTGAATCCATTCTGAAACAACTGGTATCAAAATAGAGGCTTTTGGCTGCGGATCTGAAGTAGATTCTCTGGTTTGAAAAGGAAAACAGAGCTTCAGCTTCAATGGAAAACCACAACCTATATTTTCAGCTTGTGGATGTCAGAGCTGGAGCCTGAGCCTGAGCCTCCGTTTCGTAAACGCCCATGGTGTGTGACAGCATTTTCTGTATTTACTGGGTTTTTATTCCCTACGGAACATCATTTCAGGGGTATTTTTCACCAAACTCATCGTAACTTACTATCAATCGTAGGATGTATGATGCATTGCAGCCCTACATAGGATAGGATTGGTCATCCTTCATAACTCAAGTTTACGATGGATCGTAGGGCTTCGTGAAATCGACTCCTGGACTTGTAGAGGTGTTGTCAACATTTTCTATCACGTGTGTGTGTACATGTAAGATTCTCTTCAAATTTTGAAGATTGTTTGTTTTGGTCATAGTTAATTTCATTATTCTTGTCCAGAAAACAACTGCATCGTAGTGTGTAGCTCTTTAATATACATGCCAGTATCATATATCCTAAGTATTGTGATTTTGGTGTATTTAAAATTGATTTTTTTTTTCGACAATTCTAAATAGACCAGTTCTTTCCGATGTATTTGTAGGAGAGAGCAAGTTTGCCTTTAAATTTTTGTCGTTGATTTTTTGTAAAAGGTGGTAAAAATTTCTCTATTTTCAAATTCACAATTTTTGATTTTTTAGCTTGTGATGAGCTCTTCCCATTATTGTAGCCGCCACCTCCGGCCAAAAGATTTAATTCTGGTCTGTGAATTATTCAAACACACACACATTATATATATCAAAATATATATTATATATATACATGTATATCTGTAAGAAATATAGCTGATATATATTTAAATTGTATTGTACATGTACAATCACTGTATTTTGCCTATTCAAATATATATTTAATAGCTGCTAATAAAAACATTCAAAGCTGATTTGTTGGTGGTCTTGTTGTTTTTATGCTTGAAAGTTGTTCCCTTTATCCATTAGGGTATTCTGGATCAATTGGCCAAAATTGATAAAAACGGCAATTTTGATCATTTTTTGACATGTCTTGAAATCAAGTTCATGGCCTTCTAAGACACCAGTATTGCTGTTTTTATGCTTGAAAGTTGTTCCTTTCATCCATTAGGGCATCCTGGATCAATAAGAGAAAAAGTAAATTTTTGGCCAAAATTTGAAAAAACCAAAAGGGGTACCCCTTGCCATTTTGGTAAATTTTCGCCATTTTTTGACATGTCTTGAAATGAAGTCCATGGCCTTCTAAGACACCAATATTGCTGTTTTTATGCTTGAAAGTTGTTCCTTTTATCCATAAGGGTATTCTTTATCAATTGGAGAAAAAGTAAATTTTTGGCCAAAATTGGCAAAAACTACAAAATGCCATCTCGGTCAATTTTCGCGATTTTTTGACATGTCTTGAAATCAAGTCCATGGCCTTCTAAGACACCAATATTGCTGTTTTTATGCTTGAAAGTTGTTCTTTTTATCCATTAGAGTATTCTGAATCAATTAGAGAAAAAGTAATTTTTTGCCAAAATTGATAAAAACGGCATTTGCCATTTTGGTAAATTTTCACAATTTTTTGACATGTCTTGAAATCAAGTCCATGGCCTTCTAAGACACTATATTGCTGTTTCTATGCTTGACAGTTGTTACTTTCATCCATTGGGGTATTCTGGATCAATTAGAGAAAAATTCAATTTTTGGCCAAAATTGATAAAAACGGCAAGGGGTACAGTACCCCTTGCCATTTTGGTCGATTTTCACCATTTATTGGTCGATTTACACCAATATTGCTGTTTTGATGCTGGTAAGTTGTTCCTTTCATCCCTTAGGGTATTCTGGATCAAAAAATAATTTTGGTCACTGGTTTTACTCTTTTCTGAATAAATACAGCATTTCAGGCAGGTTTTGGTGCTTAAGTAGCTCTATATGATATTGACCCCTGATTTACGCAGTTGTGAAGTCAAATTGACTACCGTAACGATCGCTATTTTTAACCTAATAACACAAGAATGAACTAATTAGAAAATTAAAGTTGGCAGTTTTACTTTGCTAGTCCTTTGGCGAGTCTATGAAAGCGAGCGGGCGTGTCATTCGACATTCTTTCTCATGGTTGACCATTGTTGTGTCCTTTATTGCACGCGTACTTACTTAGTGAACGTTTATTGTATGGCGTCGTTTCACAATGCCAAAAATGGTGGCAAATTTGAATAGCCGACCACACGGTGTGTAGTACACATGTACAGTATACTAGTACAACGAGTACATGCAGATAGTGGGTGTATGTGTGCTGTACGTACAACATGGTGACATCGTATGCGGTCACAAAGTTGAAGATTCACCCAAATTTCACCTTTTTACATCGCCTTGCAGCCTGCTTTTACCTCCGGGAATGAAGCCAGATGCTACCTAGTGTAGGTAAGTAGATTTTATATGGTTCTTCGGGGGTTAAAAAGATTTGGAAAGACGGGAAATGTCCAGTTTTCGGCCGACGATGGGGCGGTGGGCCTACTGAACTATATGCATGCATATCATAGCGGTACGGTGCAGCATCTCTGGCTGCCATGTCTGTCCCTGGTCATTCAAGTTTCTGCATCAGAAATTATGGTAATAGTTTACAATGTCACCTCGTACCTAGTAAGAGAACAAACCTAGATTCTTCTGTTAGATTTTCCTACTTTGGGGGATTTTGAATGCTGTTTTAAAATGAGACACACCCATTTTAGAAGGGATTTGGCTGTTAGGGTGTGTTACATTCTTTGTGTCGCCAATTCCCTTCACAATATCCTTAAAATACTCAAACCCATGCCAATTTTCCATAGGAACTATAGGAAGTTATATATACGTTAAAAGAAGTAATTAAAGTTGTACGAAAGGAAAGCAACTTTTATAGCTTCCCAAACGATATTTTTGACTAACAGCAAATGTTGTCGTACCCAGACCCAACAGATGAAGAATAGTATTTAGGTTACTTTACTGTAGAGGATGGGTACCACACTAACCATTGTGGACTTGTGTACACAAACGCCGCAAAATATAACTTATGATGAAACAAATGGGACGTGCGTTTTATATCATTTTATTTTTCCCTCCCCAGGCCTTTTTTCAGCCACTTGCCGAAAAGCTACACCAAATTCATGTTGAGGACATAGGAGTTCAAGACTAGCATGTTCACCAACTTGAAGCCGTGAACATGCTCAAGACCCCTCTCAAGTCGCCTCCACTGGAGCTGGTGAGCCGATCGAAAAACTTTGGATCTCTGATGGCTGCTTCCCAGGCATTTGTAGGTGATGCATGCTTTCTTTTTTAAACTGCGATTCTCTTAACAATTCCTTCTGTATATATACTCTCTGCATTTGCGGCCTCGTTCTCATCACTTAAGATCCAGTTTTGATCTTCTTTTGAACAGGAGCTGAGGGAGCATGGCCATTTTGACGTAGAGGCCCAGGATACAAGACTAGCATGTTCAGAGACTAACCAGTCTCTTTCAGATGTGGACATGCTCAAGACCTAGGTTGCAAGTCTTCATTGCTGCAGTTGATGAGCTGAGAAACTTGGAATTGAAGGGACTGATAATTTCTGACGGCCACTCCTTCGCCTTAGGTGAGTCATGTTTTCATTTATGTTTCCTCCTCCATAATAAGTGTGTTTCACACAGTTCGCAACCATGAGTTTGCAATGTGTAGGCCAATTTTTCGACAAACTGCACATCTTTCCACATGCGCAGTTTGTCGATCTAATTAATTCCGCGCATTGTGATTGGCTAACACGATGCACAGTTTGTCGACAAATTGGCCAACACATTGCAAACTCATGGTGGCGCGATATTGTGTGAAACACACGTATTATTGTGAATCGCTCGTATTCCCTGTCATTTTATCAACCTTGTTTTAACTGTAGCCTTCTCCTAGGCTGAAATCGAATCTAATTTTTTTTCTTCAATTTATATCTTTTCAGCACAAGCTTAGGAGCTAGGCCATGATGACGTAGAGGCCAAGGGTACAAGACCACATGTTCACTAAGGTACGACTAACCCTTAATTCTCTTGCAGTCATGAGCACTTAAATTGAGCCGTGAACATGTTTCAAGACCCTCGGATGTCGCCCAACAGACCAGTGCTTGACCGGATGATACTGGCTGGATGTTGATGGATGGAGGGTGCAAGACTTGCATGTCACTAATTGGTGAAGGGACTGAGAATTTCTGACGGCCACTCCTTCGCCTTAGGTGAGTCATGTTTTATTTATGTTTCCTCCTCCAATACGTGTGTTTCACACAATAGTGCGCCACCAGTTTGCAATGTGTTGGCCAATTTTTCAACAATCTGCGCATTTTTCCCACATGCGCAGTTTGTCGACAAAACTAATTCCGCGCATTGTGATTGGCTAACATGATGCAAACTCATGGTGGCGCACTATTGTGAATCGCCCGTATTCCCTGTAATTTTATCAATCCTTGTTTTGCCTTCTCCTTCTAAAATCGAATCTTTTTATCCTTCAATTTATATCTTTTCAGCACAAGCTTAGGAGCTATAGGCCATGATGACGTAGAGGCCGAGGGTACAAGACCACATGTTCACTAAGGTACGATTAACCCTTCTCTTGCAGTCATGAGCGCTCAAATTGAGCCGTGAACATGTTTCAAGACCTTTGTTCCTTTCATCCATAAGGGAATTCTTTATCAATTGGAGAAAAAGTAAATTTTTGGCCAAAATTGGCAAAAACTACAAAATGCCATCTTGGTCAATTTTCGCTATTTTTTGACATGTCTTGAAATCAAGTCCATGGCCTTCTTAGACACCAATATTGCTGTTTTTATGCTTGGAAGTTGTTCTTTTTATCCATTAGAGTATTCTGAATCAATTAGAGAAAAAGTAATTTTTTTGCCAAAATTGATAAAAACGGCATTTGCCATTTTGGTAAATTTTCACCATTTTTTGACATGTCTTGAAATCAAGTCCATGGCCTTCTAAGACACTTTATTACTGTTTCTATGCTTGAAAGTTGTTACTTTCATCCATTGGGGGTATTCTGGATCAATTAGAGAACAATTCAATTTTTGGCCAAAATTGATGAAAACGGCAAGAAAAAGCAAAAACTTGCCATTTTGGTCGATTTTCACCATTTATTGGTCGATTTACACCAATATTGCTGTTTTGATGCTGGTAAGTTGTTCCTTTCATCCATTAGGGTATTCTGGATCAAAAAATAATTTTGGTCACTGGTTTTACTCTTTTCTGAATTAATACAGCATTTCAGGCAGAAAAATCTCTATGTTTCTACCATCACCATATTTACACCCTGTAATTTGTGGGTAAATCTGTGAAGATTTCTGTTTCGGTATGCTACCAAAGTATGAAACTACCTTTAAGCACAAAATTTGCTTAAGAGTGAAACGTCTTCCTTGATCTAATAGAATTGCTTGTACTCGGCCATTGTTTGCTAAGTATAACATTCACAAGTAGTATTGGCTGGCGTACTGAGTTTAATTACCAAGGTTTTAGGTGCTTAATCAAATTTTGGTGCTTAAGTAGCTCTATAATATGATATTGACCCCTGATTTACGCAGTTGTGAAGTCAAATTGACTAGCGATCGCTATTTTTAACCTAATAACAAAAGAATGAACTAATTAGAAAATTAAAGTTGGCAGTTTTACTTTGCTAGTCCTTTGGCGAGTCTATGATAGCGAGCGGGTGTGTCATTTGACATTCTTTCTAGTGATTGACCATTGTTGTGTCCTTTATTGCACGCGTACTGAACGTTTATTGTATGGCGTCGTTTCACAATGCCAAAAATGGTGGCAAATTTGAATAACCGACCACGCGGCGTGTAATACACAAAAGCCATGTACAGTATACTAGTACAACGAGTATGATGCAGTTAGTGGGTCTATGCGTGCTGTACGTACAGCATGGTGACATCGTATGCGGTCACAAAGTTGAAGATTCACCCAAATTTCACCTTTTTACATCGCCTTGCAGCCTGCTTTTACCTCGGGGAATGAAGCCAGATGCTACCTAGTGTAGGTAAGTAGATTTTATATGGTTCTTCGGGGGTTAAAAAGATTTGGAAAGACGGGAAATGTCCAGTTTTCGGCCGACGATGGGGCGGTGGGCCTACTGAACTATATGCATGCATATCATAGCGGTACGGTGCAGCATCTCTGGCTGCCATGTCTGTCCCTGGTCATTCAAGTTTCTGCATCCGAAATTATGGTAATAGTTTACAATGTCACCTCGTACTAGTAAGAGAACAAACCTAGATTCTTCTGTTAGATTTTCCTACTTTGGGGGATTTTGAATGCTGTTTTAAAATGAGACACACCCATTTTAGAAGGGATTTGGCTGTTAGGGTGTGTTACATTCTTTGTGTCGCCAATTCCCTTCACAATATCCTTAAAATACTCAAACCCATGCCAATTTTCCATAGGAACTATAGGAAGTTATATATACGTTAAAAGAAGTTATAAAGTTGTACGAAAGGAAAGCAACTTTTATAGCTTCCCAAACGATATTTTTGACTATCAGCAAATGTTGTCGTACCCAGACCCAACAGATGAAGAATAGTATTTAGGTTACTTTACTGTAGAGGATGGGTACCACACTAACCATTGTGGACTTGTGTACACAAACGCCGCAAAATATAACTTATGATGAAACAAATGGGACGTGCGTTTTATATCATTTTATTTTTCCCTCCCCAGGCCTTTTTTCAGCCACTTGCCGAAAAGCTACACCAAATTCATGTTGAGGACATAGGAGTTCAAGACTAGCATGTTCACCAACTTGAAGCCGTGAACATGCTCAAGACCCCTCTCAAGTCGCCTCCACTGGAGCTGGTGAGCCGATCGAAAAACTTTGGATCTCTGATGGCTGCTTCCCAGGCATTTGTAGGTGATGCATGCTTTCTTTTTTAAACTGCGATTCTCTTAACAATTCCTTCTGTATATATACTCTCTGCATTTGCGGCCTCGTTCTCATCACTTAAGATCCAGTTTTGATCTTCTTTTGAACAGGAGCTGAGGGAGCATGGCCATTTTGACGTAGAGGCCCAGGATACAAGACTAGCATGTTCAGAGACTAACCAGTCTCTTTCAGATGTGGACATGCTCAAGACCTAGGTTGCAAGTCTTCATTGCTGCAGTTGATGAGCTGAGAAACTTGGAATTGAAGGGACTGATAATTTCTGACGGCCACTCCTTCGCCTTAGGTGAGTCATGTTTTCATTTATGTTTCCTCCTCCAATAAGTGTGTTTCACACAGTTCGCAACCATGAGTTTGCAATGTGTAGGCCAATTTTTCGACAAACTGCACATCTTTCCACATGCGCAGTTTGTCGATCTAATTAATTCCGCGCATTGTGATTGGCTAACACGATGCACAGTTTGTCGACAAATTGGCCAACACATTGCAAACTCATGGTGGCGCGATATTGTGTGAAACACACGTATTATTGTGAATCGCTCGTATTCCCTGTCATTTTATCAACCTTGTTTTAACTGTAGCCTTCTCCTAGGCTGAAATCGAATCTAATTTTTTTTCTTCAATTTATATCTTTTCAGCACAAGCTTAGGAGCTAGGCCATGATGACGTAGAGGCCAAGGGTACAAGACCACATGTTCACTAAGGTACGACTAACCCTTAATTCTCTTGCAGTCATGAGCACTTAAATTGAGCCGTGAACATGTTTCAAGACCCTCGGATGTCGCCCAACAGACCAGTGCTTGACCGGATGATACTGGCTGGATGTTGATGGATGGAGGGTGCAAGACTTGCATGTCACTAATTGGTGAAGGGACTGAGAATTTCTGACGGCCACTCCTTCGCCTTAGGTGAGTCATGTTTTATTTATGTTTCCTCCTCCAATACGTGTGTTTCACACAATAGTGCGCCACCAGTTTGCAATGTGTTGGCCAATTTTTCAACAATCTGCGCATTTTTCCCACATGCGCAGTTTGTCGACAAAACTAATTCCGCGCATTGTGATTGGCTAACATGATGCAAACTCATGGTGGCGCACTATTGTGAATCGCCCGTATTCCCTGTAATTTTATCAATCCTTGTTTTGCCTTCTCCTTCTAAAATCGAATCTTTTTATCCTTCAATTTATATCTTTTCAGCACAAGCTTAGGAGCTATAGGCCATGATGACGTAGAGGCCGAGGGTACAAGACCACATGTTCACTAAGGTACGATTAACCCTTCTCTTGCAGTCATGAGCGCTCAAATTGAGCCGTGAACATGTTTCAAGACCCTCGGATGTTGCCCAACAGACCTGTGCTTGACCGGATGATACTGGCTGGATGTTGATGGATGGGGGGTGCAAGACTTGCATGTCACTAAAATGAAGGGACTGAGAATTCCTGACGGCCACTCCTTCGCCTTAGGTGAGTCATGTTTTATTTATGTTTCCTCCTCCAATAAGTGTGTTTCACACAATAGTGCGCCACCATGATCGAGTTTGCAATGTGTTGGCCAATTTGTCCACAAACTGCGCATCTTTCCACATGCGCAGTTTGTCTACATAATTAATTATGCACATTATGATTGGCTAACATGTTGCAAACTTATGGTGGCGCACTATTGTGAATCGCCAGTATTCCCTGTAATTTTATAAACCTTGTTTTCACTGTAGCCTTCTCCTTCTGAAATCGAATCTAATTGTTATCCTCCAATTTATATCTTTGCAGCACAAGCTAAGGAGCTAGGCCATGATGACATAGAGGCCGAGGGTACAAGACCACATGTTCACTAAGGTACGATTAACCCTTCTCTTGCAGTCATGAGCGCTCAAATTGAGCCGTGAACATGTTTCAAGACCCTCGGATGTTGCCCAACAGACCTGTGCTTGACCGGATGATACTGGCTGGATGTTGATGGATGGGGGGTGCAAGACTTGCATGTCACTAAGATGAAGGGACTGAGAATTCCTGACGGCCACTCCTTCGCCTTAGGTGAGTCATGTTTTATTTATGTTTCCTCCTCCAATACCGACGTGTGTTTCACACAATAGTGCGCCACTATGATCGAGTTTGCAATGTGTTGGCCAATTTGTCAACAAACTGCGCATCTTTCCACATGCGCAATTTGTCTACATAATTAATTCTGCACATTATGATTGGCTTACATGTTGCAAACTTATGGTGGCGCACTATTGTGAATCGCCCGTATTCCCTGTTATTTTATAAACCTTGTTTTCACTGTAGCCTTCTCCTTCTGAAATCGAATCTAATTGTTATCCTCCAATTTATATCTTTGCAGCACAAGCTAAGGAGCTAGGCCATGATGACGTAGAGGCCGAGGGTACAAGACCACATGTTCACTAAGGTACGATTAACCCTTCTCTTGCAGTCATGAGCGCTCAAATTGAGCCGTGAACATGTTTCAAGACCCTCGGATGTTGCCCAACAGACCTGTGCTTGACCGGATGATACTGGCTGGATGTTGATGGATGGGGGGTGCAAGACATACATGTCACTAAGGTAGGACTAACAATGTTCTCTTGCAGCCAGGAGCGCTCAAATTGAGCCCGGTGACATGTACAAGATCGACCTACCTTACCCCCACAAGATCATCAAATGAGTGAGTCGCCTCTCTGAGGTCCTTTCATTCTTGAGGATGATGACTGGTGGGCCAATCGTCTTCCTCATTTCTATGCTCGCTGATCATCTCCACTCCCTGGGGAGTGTTTGCTGTTGACTTATATCCCTCCACGATTCAGAGAACTATTTATTTTAAATTTAGCTGAAAATGTACAATGCATATCTCTTTTTTACCAAAAGAACTATCTAACTTTGTCCCAACAAGAAAACAGTCAGCATTGAACTTGAAGATAATTTTTTTAAAGGTAGAATAGGCTAAATGTTTATCTTAGCTTAGGAGTAGGCTAGTGGTGGTGCGGCAGATCACATCACACCTTGGCATTGATGCGATCTTTGTTCAAGGGGCTGGACACACCGCCAAGGGGTGTGGGCCTTACCAACGGCTGTTTCAACAGGGCAGTGACTTGTCTTAAAGATGCAAGTAATCATGGTCCTCGGCAGGGATAGGGCTGTGGTCTTGTTATCACGAGCGGGTCTAACGTTGGTACGTCCTCCAACGGCCAACGGGCACCGGAGGGCGGCAAGCACAGATGGTAGGGTACTCCCGAAAGGGGGCGGACCGGACAACGGCGTTGCTCTATGCCTTCGGGCGTAACCTCGTCAAGCGATGGACCCTACAATCCGGATAGCTTGTTGGGGCTGGTTTCCTGGGACCTTCTCGTTGGTGGCCCTGTTTAAACTGACCTTACCAGGATAACGATGGAGGTCTTGACCTTGCGGTTGAGCCTTCGACTGAGATGCCGTCCACCTCCTGAACTGGACAGCATAACACCGACTTCAACCTCTACCATAAAAGGTTAGTGATTTTCACAGAGAATGTACTATATAACCTCCACTTTATTATTGACATATGTTCAAAATTTGTTCATTAATTTGAGAGTTTGAAAACTAAAACATGTAGGGTGCAATCCTGAAAAATGTCGGCAACTTTGTTGTCAATCTTCCGATCTTATAAGTGGAGGTTATATACTGCATTCCTTCAGAGATCTTAACGCAATTAAAGAATAATTTCAAAGTTTGCCGACTCAACCAATATTTTTCACTCGTCCATACCCAAACAATCTTGCTGATGGTGATGACAATTCTGGTATTTATTACAGCATCAAAGTCATTTCCACTCGTCAGTCTTTTCCCTCTGAAGACAACATAATCAGCATAATTGGAAAAGACAGACATTTGAACAGTTTGAATTTGAAATTTTTGGTCTTTGATCTTTTCGTAGACTCACAATGATTTTGTTTTGTCCTATCTTTCTTTTGTCTCTGTCCTTGATCTGCAGGGGAGCTCAGACCACCCTCGCCTGATATGAGACGGTTTAAATCTTGACGATGACTCACCAGTCTGGATACAGGTTGACAACTAATGACGTCTTCACTGTGGCTGGCGAGCTGAGGATCTTGAAATTTCTGATGACTTCTCATCATCAGACATACGTAAGACATGCTTTCTTCACTTACATGTTCTTCTCTCAACAGATTCAGCAATTAGAGTTGTGGACCTGCTAATGTTCGACTGATCGAACAAATGTTGTTTGCCACGGCAAACCTTGTACTTATTATTTATGTTCGTCTTTATGTCTCATCTTCAGGTGGAGCTATGAACTTTCCTGATGTGATAAACTCGATAAAGGTGGCTATCTAATCGGGATACAGACTGATTGGTGAGTTTTGCTTGACTGATGAGAAAGCAAGCTTTTTATTAAACTTCTGAGCTATATCCTGCAGCTATAAAAACTTTGCCACCTCGGTTCAGGCCTACCAAGATATAAACGCACCTAGAAACATTCTGCAGCGTTCTTGCTGCCTGCCAAGCGACATTTATCAAGAAGTTCTAAACATTTCACTGACTGGTTCAACCTTTGTCGACTTGTAATTTGCTTATATTGCCAATTCGTCCCAGACTCCTTCTTTTGTTTGGCAAAATATTTCGCTTGGAGTATGATCCGGTCCTCAGAAAGTACCTTCAATTATACTTTATTGAACACCGGATATTTGAATTCTACAAATGGTGATGGGTTAAGGATGATAGGAACTAAAAATGCTTGGAGTCAGGAAAGCCTGACGTTTGGATCCTAGCAGGATCTTTCTCAAAATCTGCTCAGAGTAACTTAGTAAATCTGTAACTAATTGTGCAAGATCTCTCCCTCCGCTACAGCCATCAAAGACCCACGGGGCAGAGGAGAGCTCACACCCAGTCTTCTCGTAGTCGTAGACCACGGCTCAAGATGGACTATCAAGATAACCTCGTGGACTAGATCACTGCCTGAGGCTCAAACGGAATCCCCTATGCCGTCGTGGTTGCAGTCGGGAGTCTTAGAGAATTGCTTGAGAATCTTCACAAAGAAGGTAATTAAGCCTACTGCAATGTTTGTTGGAACTCCAGCAGGATACCTCCTTGGTTTTACTTTCCTAGAAAGGTTGCAAGTGTCTATTTCAAAACTATTCCACTTCTTACAACCTTGTTACTTAATAGTCAAAATCATTCAAAGACCTTCACTTGCTGAGTTGTCAATCAAGGGAGCTTCTGTAAACTTGTCAAATTGTATCATGAATTATTAATAAATTCCTAGATGATATCTCATGATAATTGCTCTGGACCCTTCTTGGAAAAAAAATATATACAAAGGCCAGACAATACAGAGGACTGATGGCCTTCATCAGCTATTAACTACTGGAAATGCACCGTACCGTCGAAAATCGACTCAACTTTTCAAATTAGGATGCAATCTTTGTATACCCACTCTTCAATTGACCTGAAAAAAAAACTACCACTTTCCATCGGAAACTGAAATTTGACCAGCACCACATTTTGATTTGCTGTAAGGGATGGCATGAGCATTAGTACAACATGTATTCTTTTTCATAATTTCTCTCTCCTCCTTTACCCTACTATATTTTCCTGCATCCCAGTTGTGGTTGTGATTCCCGGGGAAAAGGGCCAAGTTGCTGACAGTCAGCTTTATCAAGACTTTAGACGACATTTGGAGGAACACCAACATCTGCAACGTGTGTCTTCTGTTCCTTGCTCATCGGAGTAACTTGAATGCTGCCTTCTACCGTTTTGGAAGCAATAGCCTACTTTTAGGTTAAGAAATGTGTTCTTTATACTCCTAGCGACCTGTTTAAGTGATATCTAAGACATTTGAAAACATATTTTGGGGTCAAAATTGATACAAACGCCATTTGTGCTGTTTTTTTTGTGAAAAAAAATAAGTCATTTTATCAATAATTGATAAATTCGCAGATTTTCCCTTACTGCGGATGTATGTACATACATGTATGTGCTCAATATAACAGTGTTTTGTACATACACACACATGCGAAATTTACTGTGTAAATTGACTGGGGGTTTGCCTTATTGCTTTATGCATATTCATTACTTGTAGACAGTAATGGTTGCAGGGGTGTGTGAAATTGTTTGTTGTTTACTTTGCAAAAGGAATTGTGGGTGCAACTTGTGTACAGTAAAATGCTAATTAATTGATACAAAAATGCCCCAGGTAGCAATGTCTAGAGCAGGAAATAATAGGTTGTAAACACAGGATTTTGGAACAAATTAACTGACAAACTGTGTGCCCTAATATTTTATCTTGTTAATGTTATCTTGCCAGCTTGCCCATAACTTCCGGTATCTGGCAATTTGTTACTTGAAATAAAAATGTCAAGCTGTGGCATTATGTGATCATGAATTGATCGGTTTGTTTGTGTGTTTTCAATCTGACTAGTCTGAGAATATTGCTGTTTTAATGCTTAAAACTTGTTCCTTTCATCCATTAGGGCATTCTGGATCAATTAGAGAAAAAAATATTTTTGGTCCAAAATTGACAAAAATTGAACATTATCGTTGATTTTCACCATTTTTTCACATGTCTTGAAATCAATCCTATAGCCTTCTAAGACACCAATATTGCTGTTTTGATGCTGGAAAGTTGTTTCTTTCATCCAGTAGGACATTCTGGATCAATTAGAGAAAAATTCAATTTTTGGCCAAAATTTACAAAAACGACAAGGGGTACCCCTTGCCATTTTGGTCGATTGTCACCATTTTTTTTACATGTCTTGAAATCAATCCTATAGCCTTTTAAGACACTAATGTTGCTGTTTTGATGCTGAAAAGTGTTCCTTTCATCCATTAGGGCATTCTTGATCAATTAGAGAAAAAGTAAATTTTTGGCCAAAATTGACAAAAACGGCAAGGGGTACGTACCCCTTGCCATTTTGGTCGATTTTCACCATTTTTTCACATGTCTTGAAATCAATCCTATAGCCTTCTAAGACACCAATACTGATATGTTGATGCTGGAAAGTTGTTCCTTTCATCCATTAGGGTATTCTGGATCAATTAGAGAAAAAGTCAATTTTTGGCCAAAATTGACAAAAACGGCAAGGGGTACGTACGCCTTGCCATTTTGGTCGATTTTCACCATTTTTTCACATGTCTTGAAATCAATCCTATAGCCTTCTAAGACACCAATACTGATATGTTGATGCTGGAAAGTTGTTCCTTTCATCCATTAGGGTATTCTGGATCAATTAGAGAAAAAGTCAATTTTTGGCCAAAATTGACAAAAACGGCAAGGGGTACCCCTTGCCATTTTGGTCGATTTTCACCATTTTTTCACATGTCTTGAAATCAATCCTATATCCTTCTAAGACAACAATACTGATGTTTTGACGCTGGAAAGTTGTTCCTTTCATCCATTAGGGTATTCTGGATCAATTAGAGAAAAAGTCAATTTTTGGCCAAAATTGGCAAAAACGGCAAGGGGTACGTACCCCTTGCCATTTTGGTCGATTTTCACCATTTTTTCACATGTCTTGAAATCAATCCTATAGCCTTCTAAGACACCAATACTGATATGTTGATGCTGGAAAGTTGTTCCTTTCATCCATTAGGGTATTCTGGATCAATTAGAGAAAAAGTCAATTTTTGGCCAAAATTGACAAAAACGGCAAGGGGTACCCCTTGCCATTTTGGTCGATTTTCACCATTTTTTAACATGTCTTGAAATCAATCCTATAGCCTTCTAAGACACCAATATTGCTGTTTTTAGGCTTGAAAGTTGTTCCTTTCATCCATTAGGGTATTCTGGATCATTCACCATTTTTTAACATGTCTTGAAATCAATTCCATTGCCTCCTAAGACACCAATATTGCTGTTTTTATACTTGAAAGTTGTTTCTTTCGCGTAATAGGGCATTCTCGATCAGTTAGAGAAAAAGACAATTTTTGGCCAAAATTGACAAAAACGACAAGGGGTACCCCTTGCCATTTTGTTCAAATTTCACCATTTTTTAACATGTCTTGAAATCAATTCCATTGCGTCTTAAGACACCAATATTGCTGTTTTTATACTTGAAAGTTGTTTCTTTCGCGTAATATGAAACTCTCGATCAGTTAGAGAAAAAGAAAATTTTTGGCCAAAATTGACAAAAACGACAAGGGGTACCCCTTGCCATTTTGTTCAAATTTCACCATTTTTTGACATGTCTTGAAATCAATTCCCCCGCCTTCTAAGACACCAATATTGCTGTTTTTATACTTGAAAGTTGTTTCTTTCGCGTAATATGGCACTCTCGATCAGTTAGAGAAAAAGACAATTTTTGGCCAAAATTGACAAAAACGACAAGGGGTACCCCGTGCCATTTTGTTCAAATTTCACCATTTTTTGACATGTCTTGAAATCAATTCCCCCGCCTTCTAAGACACCAATATTGCTGTTTTTATGCTTAAAAGTTTTTCATTTCATCCATTAGGGCACCCTGGATCAATAAGAGAAAAAGTCAATTTGGGGCCAAAAATGACAAAAACGACAAGGGGTACCCCTTGCCATTTTGTTCAAATTTCACCATTTTTGACATGTCTTGAAATCAACCCCACTGCCTTCTAAGACACCAATATTGCTGTTTTGATGCTTAAAAGTTGTTCCTTTCATCCATTAGGGTATTCTGGATCAATTAGAGAAAAAGTCAATTTTTGGCCAAAATTGACAAAAACGGCAAGGGGTACCCCTTGCCATTTTGGTCGATTTTCACCATTTTTTCACATGTCTTGAAATCAATCTTATAGCCTTCTAAGACAACAATACTGATGTTTTGACGCTGGAAAGTTGTTCCTTTCATCCATTAGGGTATTCTGGATCAATTAGAGAAAAAGTCTATTTTTGGCCAAAATTGACAAAAACGGCAAGGGGTACGTACCCCTTGCCATTTTGGTCGATTTTCACCATTTTTTCACATGTCTTCAAATCAATCCTATAGCCTTCTAAGACACCAATACTGATATGTTGATGCTGGAAAGTTGTTCCTTTCATCCATTAGGGTATTCTGGATCAATTAGAGAAAAAGTCAATTTTTGGCCAAAATTGACAAAAACGGCAAGGGGTACCCCTTGCCATTTTGGTCGATTTTCACCATTTTTTCACATGTCTTGAAATCAATCCTATATCCTTCTAAGACAACAATACTGATGTTTTGACGCTGGAAAGTTGTTCCTTTCATCCATTAGGGTATTCTGGATCAATTAGAGAAAAAGTCAATTTTTGGCCAAAATTTGCAAAAACGGCAAGGGGTACGTACCCCTTGCCATTTTGGTCGATTTTCACCATTTTTTCACATGTCTTCAAATCAATCCTATAGCCTTCTAAGACACCAATACTGATATGTTGATGCTGGAAAGTTGTTCCTTTCATCCATTAGGGTATTCTGGATCAATTAGAGAAAAAGTCAATTTTTGGCCAAAATTGACAAAAACGGCAAGGGGAACCCCTTGCCATTTTGGTAGATTTTCACCATTTTTTAACATGTCTTGGAATCAATCCTATAGCCTTCTAAGACACCAATATTGCTGTTTTTAGGCTTGAAAGTTGTTCCTTTCATCCATTAGGGTATTCTGGATCATTCACCATTTTTTAACATGTCTTGAAATCAATTCCATTGCCTCCTAAGACACCAATATTGCTGTTTTTATACTTGAAAGTTGTTTCTTTCGCGTAATAGGGCATTCTCGATCAGTTAGAGAAAAAGACAATTTTTGGCCAAAATTGACAAAAACGACAAGGGGTACCCCTTGCCATTTTGTTCAAATTTCACCATTTTTTAACATGTCTTGAAATCAATTCCATTGCGTCTTAAGACACCAATATTGCTGTTTTTATACTTGAAAGTTGTTTCTTTCGCGTAATATGAAACTCTCGATCAGTTAGAGAAAAAGAAAATTTTTGGCCAAAATTGACAAAAACGACAAGGGGTACCCCTTGCCATTTTGTTCAAATTTCACCATTTTTTGACATGTCTTGAAATCAATTCCCCCGCCTTCTAAGACACCAATATTGCTGTTTTTATACTTGAAAGTTGTTTCTTTCGCGTAATATGGCACTCTCGATCAGTTAGAGAAAAAGACAATTTTTGGCCAAAATTGACAAAAACGACAAGGGGTACCCCGTGCCATTTTGTTCAAATTTCACCATTTTTTGACATGTCTTGAAATCAATTCCCCCGCCTTCTAAGACACCAATATTGCTGTTTTTATGCTTAAAAGTTGTTCATTTCATCCATTAGGGCACCCTGGATCAATAAGAGAAAAAGTCAATTTGGGGCCAAAAATGACAAAAACGACAAGGGGTACCCCTTGCCATTTTGTTCAAATTTCACCATTTTTGACATGTCTTGAAATCAACCCCACTGCCTTCTAAGACACCAATATTGCTGTTTTGATGCTGGTAAGTTGTTCCTTTCATCCATTAGGGTATTCTGGATCAATTAGAGAAAAAGTCAATTTTTGGCCAAAATTGACAAAAACGGCAAGGGGTACCCCTTGCCATTTTGGTCGATTTTCACCATTTTTTCACATGTCTTGAAATCAATCTCATAGCCTTCTAAGACAACAATACTGATGTTTTGACGCTGGAAAGTTGTTCCTTTCATCCATTAGGGTATTCTGGATCAATTAGAGAAAAAGTCTATTTTTGGCCAAAATTGACAAAAACGGCAAGGGGTACGTACCCCTTGCCATTTTGGTCGATTTTCACCATTTTTTCACACGTCTTGAAATCAATCCTATAGCCTTCTAAGACACCAATACTGATATGTTGATGCTGGAAAGTTGTTCCTTTCATCCATTAGGGTATTCTGGATCAATTAGAGAAAAAGTCAATTTTTGGCCAAAATTGACAAAAACGGCAAGGGGTACCCCTTGCCATTTTGGTCGATTTTCACCATTTTTTAACATGTCTTGAAATCAATCCTATAGCCTTCTAAGACACCAATATTGCTGTTTTTAGGCTTGAAAGTTGTTCCTTTCATCCATTAGGGTATTCTGGATCATTCACCATTTTTTAACATGTCTTGAAATCAATTCCATTGCCTCCTAAGACACCAATATTGCTGTTTTTATACTTGAAAGTTGTTTCTTTCGCGTAATAGGGCATTCTCGATCAGTTAGAGAAAAAGACAATTTTTGGCCAAAATTGACAAAAACGACAAGGGGTACCCCTTGCCATTTTGTTCAAATTTCACCATTTTTTAACATGTCTTGAAATCAATTCCATTGCGTCTTAAGACACCAATATTGCTGTTTTTATACTTGAAAGTTGTTTCTTTCGCGTAATATGAAACTCTCGATCAGTTAGAGAAAAAGAAAATTTTTGGCCAAAATTGACAAAAACGACAAGGGGTACCCCTTGCCATTTTGTTCAAATTTCACCATTTTTTGACATGTCTTGAAATCAATTCCCCCGCCTTCTAAGACACCAATATTGCTGTTTTTATACTTGAAAGTTGTTTCTTTCGCGTAATATGGCACTCTCGATCAGTTAGAGAAAAAGACAATTTTTGGCCAAAATTGACAAAAACGACAAGGGGTACCCCGTGCCATTTTGTTCAAATTTCACCATTTTTTGACATGTCTTGAAATCAATTCCCCCGCCTTCTAAGACACCAATATTGCTGTTTTTATGCTTAAAAGTTTTTCATTTCATCCATTAGGGCACCCTGGATCAATAAGAGAAAAAGTCAATTTGGGGCCAAAAATGACAAAAACGACAAGGGGTACCCCTTGCCATTTTGTTCAAATTTCACAATTTTTTAACATGTCTTGAAATCAATTCCATTGCATCTTAAGACACCGATATTGCTGTTTTTATACTTGAAAGTTGTTTCTTTCGCGTAATAGGGCACTCTCGATCAGTTAGAGAAAAAGACAATTTTTGGCCAAAAGTGACAAAAACGACAAGGGGTACCCCTTGCCATTTTGTTCAAATTTCACCATTTTTTAACATGTCTTGAAATCAATTCCATTGCGTCTTAAGACACCAATATTGCTGTTTTTATACTTGAAAGTTGTTTCTTTCGCGTAATATGGCACTCTCGATCAGTTAGAGAAAAAGACAATTTTTGGCAAAAATTGACAAAAACGACAAGGGGTACCCCTTGCCATTTTGTTCAAATTTCACCATTTTTTGACATGTCTTGAAATCAATTCCCCCGCCTTCTAAGACACCAATATTGCTGTTTTTATGCTTGAAAGTTGTTCATTTCATCCTTTAGGGCACCCTGGATCAATAAGAGAAAAAGTCAATTTGGGGCCAAAAAAGACAAAAACCACAAGGGGTACCCCTTGCCATTTTGTTCAAATTTCACCATTTTTTACATGTCTTGAAATCAACCCCACTGCCTTCTAAGACACCAATATTGCTGTTTTGATGCTGGTAAGTTGTTCCTTTCATCCATTAGGGTATTCTGGATCAATAAGAGAAAAAGTCAATTTTAGGCCAAAATTGACGAAAACGACAAGGGGTACGTACCCCTTGCCGTTTTTTTCAATTTTTGATAAAAAGTCAAATGTTCTGAAATAGATTCAAGTATCCTCGCAGATGAGAAATATACTTGTTTTCATACTATAAATGGGTTCCTTGTGATCTCAGACACATATTAGGACGATTTGGAACACTTTGGGAAAAAGTACCCCTTGCTGTTTTGTTCAATTTTTTATGAAAAATCAAATGTTCTGAAATGATTTTAATTCTCGTCGCAGAGACGAAATACACCTGGTTTCCCATTATAAATGTTTTTTTATAGTAATAAACTTCATGTACTACATTTTGTATGGTTATTATCAATAAACATGGAGATTATTCATAAAAACGGTTTCATCAAGAATATAATGATTGTCTTTGATAGTTTGTTGTTGTTTGTGCATTAAACTGTTAATAGTTCTCTTTGAGAGTATCTCTTATAAACTTGAATGATATGCTTACCTTATATTGGGGGAACTACTCCAAACTGGGGGAACTACCGGGGGAACTACTGGGGGAACTACTGGGGGAACTACTTGGGGGAACTACTCCAAACTGGGGGAACTACTGGGGACTACTGGGGGAACTACTCCAAACTGGGGGAACTACCGAGGGAGCTACCGGGGGAACTACTGGGGAACTACCGGGGGAACTACTGGGGGAACTACTCCAACCGGGGGGACTACTGGGGGAACTACTCCAAACTGGGGGAACTACTAGGGGAACTACTCCAAACTGGGGGAACTACTCCAAACTGGGCGAACTACCGGGGGAACTACTGGGGGAACTACTCTAAACTGGGGGAACTACCGGGGGAACTACTCCAAACTGGGGGAACTACCGGGGGAACCACCGGGAGAACTACCGGGGGAACTACTCAGTACTAGGGAACCTACTCCATACTGGGGGAACTGCTACTGGGGGAACTACTCAGTACTGGGGAACTACTACTACCATAAATACCTATTGCCGTTTTTTGACAAGTTTGGATGAAAAATCAAATGTTCTGAAATAGATTCAATTCTCCCCGCAGATGAAAAATAGACCCGTTTTTAAACTAAGAATGTTCTAAGGCACCTATTTGGAAGATTCGGACCACTTTGGGAAAAAGTCAATTTTGGGGCAAAAATGGCAAAAATGACAAGGGGTACCCCTTGCCGTTTTTTTCAATTTTGGATGATAATTCAAATGTTCTGAAATGGATTCAATTCTCCCCGCAGATGACAAAAAGACCTGTTTTTAAGCTAAGAATGTTCTAAGGCACCTATTTGGAAGATTCGGACCACTTTGGGAAAAAGTCAATTTTGAGAAAAAGTCAATTTTTGGCCAAAATTTGCAAAAACTGCAAGGGGTACGTACCCCTTGCCATTTTGGTCGATTTTCACCATTTTTTAACATGTCTTGAAATCAATCCTATAGCCTTTTAAGACACTAGTTTTGCTGTTTTGATGCTGAAAAATTATTCCTTTCATCCATTAGGGCATTCTGGATCAATTAGAGAAAAAGTAAATTTTTGGCCAAAATTGACAAAAACGGCAAGGGCCCTTGCCAATTTGGTCGATTTTCACCATTTTTTGATGTGTCTTGAAATCAATTCCTTGGCCTTCTTATAGACACCAATGTTGATGTTTTGATGCTGGAAAGTTGTTCCTTTCATCCATTAGGGTATTCTGGATCAATTATAGAAAAAGTCAATTTTTGGCCAAAATTGCCTTGGTAAATTTTCACCATTTTTTGACATGTCTTGAAATCAATTCCTTGGCCTCCTAAGGCACCAATATTGCTGTTTTTATGGTTGAAAGTTGTTTCTTTCATCCATTAGGGTATTCTGGATCAATTAGAGAGTTTGTCAACCAAGATCAAGCTCCGTGAGCTCTGAGAAAATACAAAGAACACGTGGAGAAAATATATGGATAAAGTTAGAAATTTCCCTGTTTTAATTTGGACAACTATAAAGAAATATATACATCAAGTTTCATACATGGAGCTATGCACAGTGTTGTACAAGGTGGTTATATAGAGGCACTATTGTACTGCATCAATGGCAGTTGATAAGGCAACTGTTTAACGATGATGAAGACACATTTCTGAATACATGTATAGTTAGAGTACAAAGTCTTTTTGCAGATACTCCTTTGTACTTCGAACAAAGTTTGCAAGTTTCATTTACAGTTACAGATGTTATAAGAATTACAAAAGTATTCATTGAAATTGAGAATTTGAATTTCACAGGTCCAATAATCAAACTACATTATTTTTTTATTGTTTGCGTAATTTCTTTGATTTAACGGTTCTTATTCAAAAATCATGATTCCGCTAACACACCTATGGACTATTGTATCACTAATTTTTCCCCAATTGTTAATGAAACGGAAATGAGAACTGGTACCTGGACTCCAACTGTACAATTAATGTGGCATACAACCCGACTACTACTGGTATTTAATTAATCAAGGTAAAAAGTTAAACATGCACAAGTGTGAATACTACAATTACAAAATTTACAAGTCTGTTTGGTAGTCGAACCGAATACAGTAAGTTTCCAGAAGAACAGAAGTTCTTACATTAAAAATTCATTTCAATACTCACATAAGGGAGAGAAATAATATTGGTCGGGCCCAGTCATGCCACTTATCCTGGGGTCGATTTCACCAAACTCTTTGTAACTTACTATCAATCGTAGGACTTATGATGCATTGCAGTCCTACATAAGATAAGATGGGTTATCCTTCGTAACCTGAGTTACGATCAAGCGTAGGGCTTCCTGAAATTGACCCCTGGCCAGGCCTGTACCTTGAGGCCTCAAATCCTCCTCTTGTCAGCCCTGAATCTCAATACAACAGACTCCAGGCAAAGCCCAGGCCTGGCCTGGATTCTCAGTGGCTGAGCCCGACCATTTTCAAAGTTTCTTTCCCTAAAACCATATTTCACATATACACAAACTGGAATGTACATTGTACAAGACACCTTATATTTTCTTTTAAAAATATTAAACTGACAATAGACAATTCCTATGAAAATATAGATCGTTGAAAATATATACAGGACTGGAATAAACACTCAAATAAAACCTTCAAGAATAGCCCCTTTAAACAAACATAATCTTTAATTTATGATCAATACTTGAATACACATTAATAACATTATTAGAATAGCTTTTAATCATTAAAATTAATATTTTGTGTGTGTCATTATAAACTTTAGAATTTTCAGCATTTTATGATTGTCAGTCAACGTGGTAAAAAAAAAAAAACTTGTGCAAAATTCGGACGATTGACTTTCACTTGAACACATCACAAAAGCAAGGCGATTTTGAATTTGAAATACCACAAACAAGCAACCGACATAACGCACAATTACTTAAAGACCTTAATTACATCTGTTTAAGTACCAATTTCAGCCCAAAACTATATGCAAATCCTATATGATCCCTTTAACTTCCAAACAACATTCATCATTTACTTGTAAGAGGAACACACACGAAAAACGTTCTTTTGTGTTGTTTTGCCACATGCAAACCCTGTACAGCGTGCAATGACACATGCCCTCCATTCACAGACCGTAAAATCGCAAAAACGTATTTAAGAACATCCCCATGTTTTTACCCGCTTGAATATTAAAAGTAAAAAAAAAAAAAAAACTATTTTCAAAGCTTTTTCAGAATTTCAGACTTCGGAAGTTGTTACAAAATGTCATGCCGCTTTTACAGCAATTTCAGGACGATCCATTGAGGAGAAAATGTTAAGAATACAAAAAGGACTTTTCTTTTCACTATACTGGTTCCTAAGATAGAGCCTATCAAACTAAACTGCATTTATATAATCACTGCATTGAAAACAATTGAATTTTAGAAATACTGCCGAAAAGAATCGCCATTTATATTTTTTGTTGCCATTGAACCCTAACCCTAACACCCTGTCAACAAAAGGTGTTTACAAAACGGAGGCTCCATTTCGTGAATCCACTCTAAAATAATGGGTATCAAAATAGAGGCTTTTGGCTGCGGTTCGGAAGTAGATTCTCTGGTTTCAAAAGGAGAACAAAGCTTCAGCTTCAATGAAAAACCACAACCTATATTTTCAGCATATGGATGACGGAACCAGAGCCTGAGCCTGAGCCTCCATTTCGTAAATGCCCTTAATAAATCCAGGAGAACAAAAAAGGAAATTGTAGTCATCGAAGACCCCAGTCTGAGTTCTCAGTACTTTTTCATTGTTTGACCAAACGCCTGATAATGGCAAAGAACTTATCTTGCAAACGTATCTTGTTTTTAATCGTCGTCCTTCTCAATCTTGTTCTTCTTGCCTACGATTCCCATCAGTTCCTTGGACATGTAATACGGCTTCTCAGCCGAGCCATCGTGCCTCTCCAGGTCCTCAACTGATGAATCACAAAAAAAGAAACGAAAAGGAATCAATTTGAGATGTTTAGTTGTGACTGACACGTACACCACGTACAGAAATCTCTTGCATGAGGGCTGTATCTGAATAGGACTTCAAGGTGTAATACATGATTCCCAATGCTAAGGTCACAGAACAGCACTCACACTTTGTCTAATCCACCATGTACATGAAATGATAAACCTGTGAATATTTGAGTTCAATCGGACATCTGAGTCACAAGAAAATTGCAAAAAATTACTCAATTTAAGAATGGTTTTGATTTTACCTCGAGATCAAAACTGTTTTCGGTCTTTGTTTTACTCATATCTAGATAAATGCAGCATTTCAGGCGGAAATATTTTTTAAAGGTATGTTTGTACCAGTATCATCTCTATAACCTGTAAGTAATACATAAATCTGTGAATATGTTACCAATCCTGTACTGCACCTTAAGTTTAAGGGAGAGAAACTTTTAATACTTACGGAAGCATAGGAAGAGAGTATCTACAGCCATATCGTACACGCTGAAGAAACACTTAGCGATGAAGTACGTCCCAACCGTTATGATCTGTTATACAAAAAAAGAGCAAAAAACAAAACACCATGTTAATATCGAAAACCTGAAAATAATAGCAATATAAAATGATTCTTTTTGCAAGTCAAATAACGAACAAAGATAATTGACTATTAGAAACACTACCAACATAGGGCTAGATAGCTCAGTTGGTAGAGTGTTGGTATGGTATTTCCGACAGTTAATTTTCCTTTTCAGCTGTGTTTTCCAGTTTCAAACCAGAGAATCTACTTCCAAACCACAGCCAAAAGCCTCTATTTTGGTACCAGTAATATTTTAGAATGGATTCACAAAATGGAGCCGGAGATGCCGGAGCCTGAGCCGGAGCCCAGGTTTGGAAAAGGCAACCTGTAAAGTGAAGTTCAGGGCTGATGACAAGAGGAGGATTTCAGCCCTTTAGCCCCAGGCCAGGGCTTTCTACAGCCTGGGGCCTGAACAGCTCCAAGTTCCACTCCCTACGAGGTGGACTTACAAAGATGGGCACCCAGTAGTAGTTGAGTGTCGGCACAGTGATGTAGGCAGACACCCAGGTGATCTGGTTGGTGAAGTAGAAGAATGATGTGACAGCCACAGCACCGACGATGAACAACTCGCCGAGGAAGATCAAAAAATCAGTCAGCTTGTTGATGACTGCAACTCTGTAAGATTTGAGAAACGGTATCAGAAATTCAATCTTCTCTATCTCCTGAATGCAGAACTTTTTATTACTGGTTGGGCCCAGCCAAAGGATTTCAAGCCCAAAGGCCCGGGCCTGGCCTGGCTTTTCAGTGGCCGTGCCCGACCAGTATTCAAGTTTCTCTCTTTTAAAGGGCATGTACAACATTTGTAACAAACCCAAACAGAAATGTTTCACGTATAAATTACAGGGTATAAAGACGGTAATGGTTGAAACATACTGTACAAATATTTCTGCCTGAAATGCTGTATTTATCCAGAAAAAGAGTCAAACCAAACACCAAAAAATGTTTGATCTTGGCAAGATAAAAAAAAATGAGACAGCTATTCCCAAA
This sequence comes from Astropecten irregularis, assembly GCA_963971285.1. Taxonomy (NCBI): domain Eukaryota; kingdom Metazoa; phylum Echinodermata; class Asteroidea; order Paxillosida; family Astropectinidae; genus Astropecten; species Astropecten irregularis. The sequence continues at coordinate 12,840,991 of OZ020260.1, read as the reverse complement.
CAATTTGGCGTAACAATTGCAACAGTTTTTCGCTGTTTTCTACTTTTTCCAATGATCAATTGAGTTGAATATTTCCCAGGTTTGTTTTTATGACAAATCAAATTATGAGCAGCCTGCATCTGCTCTGTCACCTTCACCAATGTTGTACATGCCCTTCAAGTCATGTTGCCATATTTTTCACAATTGTATTCTGGGGCTGGTTTGGTCTTCGAGGCTTCTTACCTGACGATGTTCCTGAGCAGAAGGAAGAATGCGTTCTTAGCCGATGTGCAGAAATTCTCACCGTAAACGGCAATCTGTACAGAATTCAAACAAATCATATGATTAGATTTGAATCTCCACTGACCAATCACAATCACCTTGTTGATTTTCACCTATTCCTATTGGTCAATCGCTGTACATGTATGTGAGATAATAGATTGAATTGCTGGATACCCTGGCAGAAATTTTGGAGCATTGTTATTGAGAGATTAATTTTGATATTGGTCACTGAGAAGCCAGGCCAGGGCTTGGGCTTCTATAAATTCTAGCCTTTAACTTCAGTATCAACTCCAAGGCCTGCTGTGTCCGAGATCATAGTTGGCATAAACTTGAGTGACATATATTGAGTCAACATTCATCAAGGACAGCATCCAGAAGCCGAGCTTTACCGATTTTTAGCAGCCAGCTATTGTACTGAAGTTCAGATTTGACAAAAAGAGGATTTCAGGCATGAAGGCCCAGGCCTGGCCAGGCTTTTCAGTGGCTGAGCCCAACCAGTATTAAAGTTTCTCTCCCTAAAATTCAGTACACTTTTCCAAAAACCAAAAACCAAAAAATTTCAAATTAAATTAAATCCTTACCAGGATGTAGGCATTCTTGTTCAGGAATCTCATGAATTTCTCCAGGCACCAGAAGCAGCACTTGAGGCACTTGAGAACGTACTTGATGACTTGATTCTCTTTACCTGGGAGAGAGGACACCAAGGAAACCGATTAATTAAAGCTCAAGGTTAAAGTCAGTTCATGTTTCTTGCGTTTAAGAAAAGCTTCAGGATCCAAGTTTGGACAAATGACGGTTGTACAGCCAGGCACCTCTTTGCATGACGTCACGGCCCAGGAGTTGCCGTGACAGTTCTCAACTGAAAAGGCTTGACTAGCGCCAGTAAGAAGCTAGTGATTCTCAATTCTTAATTGGTACATGGGCTTCACAGAGAGTCAGCAAAACCAGTGACGTTATGCACCGACTGAAAATGAGCCACACTCACAAATGAGGGATTCGCCCCCCCCCCCCCCCTCCCCCAAAAAAAAAAAAAATTGAAAAAAAAAAACCACCATGTATCAAAAACTAGTTATTAGCAGAAAATGCTAGAATGAATGAGATATTAAACACATAATGAAGTGCAGTTGTTTAAAATATCAAAGATGGCCGACCTCAGAAGTCAGCGAGGATTGTTGGGGAAAATTTGAACGGTTCGTACAAAGTTTTGAGGACTTACCTTTCAGCTTAGCCTCTACGTACTCCAGCATGGTGCGTATGATCTGTATCAGCGCTATGATGAGGGAACCAAAGGCTATGGATCCGAGATGGTACCTGGAACAAGACGAGGAACCAGAGAGAGCTGGGTCATTAACGAATGAAGAATTGGAAGGTGACGGAAAAGATTTGACCTGAATTCAATTGACATGTGGAGCTACTCGAGTAGAAATTGTACTATTTTATAAGGTGAGAAACTTTCATACTGGTTGGGCCTCACCACTGAAAAGCCTGGCCAGGCATGGGGCCAATTTCATAGAGCTGCTTACCGGTAAGCACAAAATCTGCTTAAGCATGAAAAGTCTACCTTGATCCAACAGAATTTGCAACCAAATTTTCATGTGATGTTAATTTATTGCTTGTATTCGGCCACTGTTTGTTTAACATAAGGAGTTTTGCCTGGGATACCGACTTTATATAAGCAGCTCTATGAAATTGGGCCATGGGCTAAGCTTTACCTGGGGTCTTGGGCTTCTATAATCCCTAGTCTTGAACTATCAACTTCAAGCCCCTGCTGTGTCCTGGATCATAGTTGCCCTAAACCTGATTGATAGATTGAGTCCACATTGACCATGGACATATCCAGAAGCCAGGCTTGATTGAATTTTAGCAGCTCTATTGTAGTGAACTTTAGGGCTGATAAGAGGAGGATTTCAGGCCTGAAGCCCTAGACCAGGCAAAAGGTATTAATTACCCGACCAGTATGTAAGTTTTTCTACCTAACAGTCCCTATTCTGCCCCAACTGCCCCTAACAGTTCCTTTTCCGCCCCCTACCCTTACCTGATAGCCCGATAGAAGGACTTAGCCAACGGGAATGCCGGTATATCCTGGGGCTTGGTGAAGGCCCAGTAGTAGGAGGCGAAGGCACCAGCCAAGGTGACCTGACCCAGAGCGATGGCAAAGTTGACCAGCCAGAACAGCCCGAAGAGGTTGTAAATCTGCAGATACAGGACGTAGTCCGGCAGGGCGTAGGACTGGAAGGAACAGACAGCCGTGGTGTTGGGGTACAGGGTGGCGAACGTCTGATTTGGGGTAATGGGAAACAAACAATAGATCATTGTTATTAATTATGCAAATTAAGCTTACCCTTCAACGACTGCATTATACTCAGTGCTTTTTAAGTGCACATTAAAAAAATCATGCGCTGGCTCATTAGGCGCCAATTTCATAGAGCTGCTTAAGCACAAAAAAAAACCAGTAGATCATTCATTCAAGCAAAGATAATATCAAAATCAACTGAATCTGAACTTAATTAACTCAAGACCTTTAGACCGTGGAGTCTTCTACGGCTACTCAAGCTAATAAAAACTTTAAGTGACAGATGACAAGATGACAATGGATGACTTACTGTTATGTCACAGGTGTCATTGTCAGCGGGTGCCACCGTGTCATTGTCATCCATGGACACTGTGTACATGGCCTGATGCGATGTAGCCAAGAAGCTGAATACCACATTCAAAAATGGGTCAAGGAATAAACAGCGGTGCCAACATAATGAGGCAAATGTTAACAAGAATAATAACTTGAGTCAATGACGTAATAATTCAAATTGAACGAATGACAAAAAGAGCTATAGTGACTCAATATACCACTCACTTCAATGATTCAACTTGACTCAATATCTTGTCTCTTAAAGGTAACTTCGTACTTTGGTTTTTGTCAAAGAAATGCAGATTCATGAGCAAAAATATCAAGACAGATACAGTAACAGTCATCTGTGCAAATTTCAGTCCCATATATGGTGCCCACTTTTTGAGAAAACAGTGAAAAACGCTCTCAAATCTATTCACAGGAATTTTGATCTCATCCTGTTTTTTAGTCTTTGGTTGTTCACTTTTCTAGAAAGAAATACAGCATTTCAGGCAGAACCATTTTAAAGGTATATTTCTACCATGACTATCTTCATAACCATAGGTGAATATGTGAAGATTTTTTTGGGTATGCTACCAAAGTATGATAGTATCTTGAACTATAAAACACAAAAATTTCAATTGTTGACTCCAAACAATCAAACTATCGAAAAACTCATAATATCATCTCAATTAGTAAAACTTCAGTTGTTCTTATAATTTAATTTAGTCTGGAATCAACCAACATTATAATCAACAAGAAAAAATTGTCAAAGGATACACAGCAATGGTGGCCCATATGCCAAAGAAGCCAGCCTGAAGGATATATGGGAATATCGGCCACAGGAGAGTAGACATCATCTTGCCAACGGCTCTGCAAACAAAATCAACAACAAAATGAATAAATCCAGACTTTACTTACAGTGTAAGTGATAATCGGGTCAGATTTTTGGTGAATAAAAATCAAAAGTTAGGAGTAAAAAGCACAATCCTGCTTGTACATTTTGTGGAATTTTAACAAAAATGACTTAAAACCCTCAAAATAAACTTGTTTTTTATTTAGCAGGATCTTTCTCTCAAAGGCTACATATTTGTTTGTTTTTTGTTAGACCAGGGCGGAGGAGGGGACTTAGGCTGCATCCGAATCTGTTGTCTAGAGCTAGGTCTAGGTCTTCCCTCCACTGGAAATATGTGGAGACACCAAGAGAATAGACTTATAGCCGTAGCTCTGGAAGCCTGTTTCGGACACAGCCTTACAGATGGAAGGGAGTAAGGGGCCGGAGAGGGGGAGATCTCTTGGTTTTTCAACTGACCTGCTTCCTTCCTTGATCAGTGAGATAGCGACCCTGATCCGGTTGCAGAGACACAGCGTGGTCAGCAGTAAGATGACCAGCAGTACAGCCAAGATGATACCTGTACAGAACACACGGAAGTAGAGAAATTACTTTCATATTGACTGAATAGGACAGACAATTAAAGAAGCAGACATATGCAGATGCTTTTTCATCAACAAATGTTAGATTGTATGCAAATTAGGCTTGCCCTTCACCGACGTGGATGAGCACTGTATACTCAGTGCTTGTGAGAGCATGTGAGAAAAAATCACATGCTTGCTCAGGTGGGATTCGAACCCACGACCTCCTGCTTACTAGTGCAGATGCCTTACCTGCTAGGCCACCGAGCTAGCTGGGGTCTGCAGGGTGAATCGAATCCAATATCGCGGCGGGTACCGCAGTAAATCATGAATATTGATGATTTTGGTCGGGAAATGTTAGATTGGTGAAACAGAGTTTAGGAAACTACAAATTTGGGGGGTCTTTTCATGGAAATACCAGTTATGATGTCCCAGTTTCAGACTTACCGATCACCAGCCAGGTCTGTTGGAGCCTCAGGTAGCCTGACAGATCGGTAGTGAATGTGAGAGCTGCATCGGCGCCATCTACTCCGGCTAGACTGGTGTACTGCTGCCAGCATGAATACAGACCTGAATAAAAGGACGATCATTGGAGCCATTAATCAAACATGCATACAGATGAAAGGATCTAGTAATAAAATTGTAACAAGATCGTATTCTCGTAATATACTCTGAACCTTGGCGTTGGCAAGATTTCTTGTTGAGGAAATTTCCTTACAGGATTGATTTAGATCCAGCTACGCCCGGCGTACAGTTCTGTAAGCGGTACGGGACAATAGCGCGGCATTCCTTATGCAAAGTGCAATATTCTTGAAGTTAGCGCGTGACTTTTCAACACGACACTGTCGCAAGAGGGCGCTAATTTAGTCAGTGCTTGCGACGCAGGCGCAGCTTGAACTACAACATTATAATTACGATTTACGAGCATGGATGGTGTAAAATGAAACAATTGAAAGAGTACAGAGGGGAAAAGGAACCGGCGTCGGGTAAGAGTATATTACGAGAATACGACCTGGTTACATTATGATTAATATTAAACTTAGCCTCTGAGAAAGATCCTGCTAGGATCGAAACGCGTCAGGCCCTCCTAACTTTAAGCATTTGATATATTTCAGGTCATTTTGGCTGATGAGCAGTTTGCAGCAGTTTATTACTTGTATTAATATTAAACTTAATATTAATAGGTCATCATATTAAGAAGAATAATGGAGAGATTAAACTTTAATGTTGGTCAGGCTCAGCCACTGAAAAGCCAGGACAGGCCCGGGCCTTTGGGCCTCAAATTCTCCACTTGTCAGCCCCGACATTCAATACAATATCAAGCAGCTCAAAATCAGTAAAGTCTGGCTTCTGGATACTGTGCATTATCAATGTGGGAGTACAATTTTCAATCTAGTTAGCACCAAAAATAATCCTTGAAAATATTACTTGTTATGTAGGAAATTATAGAAGCCCAAGAGCCCAGGCAAAGCCCAGGCCAAGCAAGGCCCAACCAGTAATTAAGTTTCTATCCCTGAGCCCAGTAATACTATAGGGTGTTATATTTGAGATTTGACAAGTAAAGTGCATGTCCTTCTAAGGTCATGTATATATTTCAAAGTCCATGACCAAAAGATGCAGCATTTTGACAATTTTTAACCATGTTAAAAGAGCCTTTTTTTTTTTAAGAATTTGATCCAGTAACTTTCCATTTCTATCAGCCAGGACAACCCCCATTTTTGTTTACTACAAGCTGGGTATTTTTTTTTGGGGGAGGGGAATTAACCTCTACCTCGAGTTTGAAGTGACTTTGGAGAGTGGAGACTTACCAAGGCCGAGTAGAGCGTGAAGTCCGATTATTGTCAGCCAGATGATAATACCGGCCAGCCAACGCATGATAATAATAAACACCAAGGACAGCAACATGGCGATTCCAAGACCACTGAGGGCGACATACAAAAAAAGACGAAAAATCATTAAATTGATTATATAATTAACTATCTACTGCTGTAGCAGATTTTGAATCCACCACTTGCACAACTGTTTCTCATTTGAGGTCAATTTATAAGCGATAAGAATTATTCCAATCAAAATTGATTAAAAAGCTGCAACCCCTTTGAGTGATCCCCATTTCTAAGGTATCAGGATTTTAACTGCTAATGTTGCGATCTTCAATAATCCTTGGGATGGCGGTGTGTGCATGGTTTCTTGGCTTTTGACATGCAAATGAACAAAGATAATTGACTATTAGGGACACCAACAACATAGCGCTTTTGGTAGGGCACCGGTACGGTACTCTGGAAGTGTAAGGCTGAATGGACCATTCCGGCGTTGCTCTTAAGCCCCGCCCACGTCTGCATTTCACATGCGGTAGCATGTGACCAAGTTTGACCAAGGCTTTCGTGGTCACCTGATACAAAGGTGTACTCCAATTGGTCGATGGGCACATGCAGTTTGATTGACAGGCCGGAATTAAGGGTCTATACTCGAGAGTAGCTGTTTGAGGGAAGACTTACCCAACTATGAGATACCAAGAACTGACAACATCTTCAAAGAGGATCTCCATCAAGGATGTGAAGGTCAGAATCAGGCTGGCAGCACTGGAAGAGAAAACAGACAAAGACTTGAAGGATATACCATGACATCAAGTACTGAGCATACATAATGCTGGTACAATACATTCGGCAAGCATGTGGCTAGGACAATTAATTAAGACCTATTCATTATCACACTGACACATTTGCATCTGCATGTAACGTGATTTAAAATTACCCTCACTACTTGTTAAGTATAAAATTTGTTCAAAATTGTCTTTTAGTACAAGTATAATAAACTGCTGCAAACTGCTCATCCGCCAACATAATGACGTAAAATATATAAAATGCTTGGAGTTAATAGGTGGGCCTGATGCGTTTCGATCCTAGCAGGATCTTTATCGCCAGCCTTTAATTCAGCCTTCAATAAAGATTGATCCTGCTAGGATCGAAACGCATCAATTGTCTTTTAGGTCAGATTTGTTTGCATTATCATTTTGTGTATTTTGAATATGCTTTGACTAGAGTAGCCACACCCAGCAACCGAAGTCAATCAGAATCACCACACCCAGCAACCAGCATCATATTATACGACTCAAGCTGCCACATTTGTGTGCACTCTGGCAGGAAACTTGTCCTTCCAAGTATAAGCAAGCACTTACATGCACATACACGTTTGTATACATGTATTAAAAAGATGACATCATGAAAGATTTCTCATCCGTTGTAAATAAATATCCTATGTGTCAGTTTGACAGAGTGATCATGTCGAACTGTCGTTAGCGATTCCGAAGGACAAATTAATCACTTCCAGGCTTCCTGATAAGAAGGTAATCCCCCACTAGAATCAAACACGGTGATTCACCAGGGACGTGTGTATCCCGTTCAGTCATGAACTTTCCACTGCTATGGGCTGTAGTATTGTCAAAGCAAGGATATAGCTCTGCCCTAAACAATTAAGGAAACAGGACCTCAGCTTCAAACTTCTCGTTGAGCACACTTATAACCTTATACAGGGTGTCCCAACAAAATTCAACACTTTGTGTCGAGAACTATTATATGAAAATTAAACTGTTTATCACTTTAAGATTCAAATATGTGATACAGCCATGTCTTGGCTATCATCGTGTAGAATTTGAGCAAAAATGAACTGAAATTGAGAGAAGAGACTGAGACTGAATCGAATCATCACCCAACCTCAAACCCGATTTTCATATCTTTCTTTCAATACACATTATGTGTGTATTTTGACCACTTATTCTGGAATACTGCAAATTTGTTTTTAAAGAGTACTCTTTCAATTGGTCATATTTTCCCCAATTTCAGCCCGATTTTGTTTAAATGCTACATGGTGATAGCCAAGACATGGTTGTATCATATAACTGAATCTTGAAGTGATAAACAGTTTAATTTTAACAGAATGGTTCCCGACAAAGTGTTGCGTTTATTCTTGGACACCCTGTATAATTGGCAAACTCTTTACTGAGGAAGAATCAGCCTCCAGCAGGACCTTAGCAAAGTTATTCATAAATCTCAGGTCCCTTCCTTTCCTGTTTATATTTGAAGCCCCTCAAAACCAAAAACAAACAGGCTATTGATGGATGCTTACTCAGAGAAGAGCTGTTGTGCCGTGGAGCTGTTAAAGGAATCTCCGTTGGACGTAGAGATGGTTTCATTCTCCGTAAAGGCGCCAGCCACCGAGCTGGCAGAATCCACCAGGAATGACGGGATACAACGACCTCCATCTAAACAATCCAACAAACAAATAAAAGAAAGAGAATCAGAAAAATAGGAAGCTTTCTTTCAAACAGATTTAGCATATGATAAAGATCCTGCTAAGATCAAAACACGTCAGGCCCTCCTAACTCCAACCATTTTATAAATTTCAGGTCATTATTTTGGCACGAGCAATTTTCAGTAGTATTACTAGATTTTGATTTTTTTTTTTGATTTCTTGGTTGCTGACTCAAAACTCCTTTTTCTCAGTTTCGTCAAGAATGAAGGGAAGCTGGGGGTCCAAACACACTAAAGCAGTGTTCTAATTTATAGCGGACATTTTGAAAAATCAGATTTTCCTTGTACATTAATTAGTACATGTATTTTGGAAGTCCACTGAATTGTCAAATGTAGCAATTTAAAAAGTGGGGTATAGTCCTGAGTGCTGCTGTAAGGCGCACAAAGGCTAAAAAAGCCAAATTCTCTACCCTCACAGGTAACCATGGGTGAAGAGGAACATAATGTGACAAAGCCTCTTGCCCAAGGACACAAGCACCACTATGTAAACCCTTGTATTAAGTGTCAAGCAGTTTTCTTTTAGCCCATTTGAATGCTATTATCTCAAGTTTCCTAATATGGGACTGTTCTAGCAATTGTTGTCACTTTTTCTTGTGGGAATCCGTGTACCGGTTACTTACAATCGGTACTCTGCAGGTAATATGATGCACACTTCTCGTCATTGAAAATAGCTGCTAATCCATCATTGCCTTGCTGTAACACAACAACAAAAACAACAACAAGATTATTGGGATATGAATTAATATGAAGTATGGATTTTTGCATAATGCAGGTGGAAAAGAATACCACACTCGATAATCAAGCTATTTTATACATCAATTTGGCCTGATTATTTGTTAAGCCCGATCAATATTCCATGCTTGCAAACAAAGCATTGGATTTATTATTATAATGATTGGAACGAATGCTAAATCTGCCAAAATAATTTCATGTATAAAATTTAAAATCTATTTTCAAAGGCCTAATTAAGAAAAGTTTAACAATATTAACAATATTAGCAAAATCAACAAAATTAACAAAATCAACAAAATTAACCAAATTAACAAAATCAACAAAAATAACAAAATTAACAAAACTCACAAAATTAACAAACAAGGACAGCAATTCTCTGGGTTGCTTTGTTATTAGGTACATGACTGGAAATGAAGGCACAATTGTCCAAAACAATCCCATAACCTTTCACTTCGATCTATGCAGGGCCAAATTTAATTAAGAGAAAATAAACAAACCTAACTAAACACAAAAATTAAACAACAACAAACACAACAACAGAAATGTGGGTGGCAATTTGGTCTGAGATTATCTTTTGGAGAGAGGTGCAGGCAAGGGTTAGGGTTAATTAATTAATTGTTTAATTAATTAACTACACATCAACGGTACTCACATATGATCCAGTGGTGTACTCAGTCTGAGGGTTGAAGTCATAATCACAGATGAACTTGTCCCATTCCACTAAAGCTGGCAGAACATTAGCGACAAAGAGTTGTGAGAAAGGTGCATAGGTCTCGTTCGGACAGGCTGATACGCAGATCTGAGGTAAAACAAGCAAACAAAATAATGGCAGAAATATAATTAAGTGTCATTGCAACGTAGAATTGCAATAGAAAACATATAGTTTAGATTGACATTACATTTACTTTATCACTCAGTACAGCCAGAGAGCAATTTCACATTGAAGCTGATTGAGATCTGTAACTCATAAAACTCATGAGTTTGTAATTCATAAAACTCATGAGTTTGTAACTCATAAAACTCATGAGTTTGTAATTCATAAAACTCAAAGAACTAGAGGTCTGTGCTAAAAGAACCAGCTTGGTCTGTTCTCAAACTCAACCAGAGGTCAATACTCAAGCAACCAAAATCAATATACTCATAGAGCAATTAAGGCCTAGTACTCACAAAAAAAGCTCAGTTACTCAGAGAACCCGAGGTTTAATAATTCTACAGGGGGTTTAAAAAACAGAAGCTCAGACTCAGGCTCCAACTCTGTCACCCATATGCTGAAAGTCGTGGTTTTTCATTGAAGCTGAAGCTCTGTTTTCCTTTTCAAACAAGAGAATCTACTTCTAAACCGCAGCCAAAAGTCTCTATTTTGATACCTGTTATTTTAGAATGGATTCACGAAATGGAGCCTGAGACTGAGCCTGAGCCTGAGCCAGAGCCAGAGCCTGAGCCTGAGCCTGAGCCTGAGCCTGAGCCTGAGCCTGAGCCTGAGCCTGAGCCTGAGCCTGAGCCTGAGCCTGAACCTGAACCTGAGACTGAGCCTGAGCCTGAGCCTGAGCCTGAGCCTGAGCCTGAGCATGAGCCTGAGCCTGAGCCTGAGCCTGAGCCTCCATTTCGTAAATGTCCCTAGTACCACAGATTCAATACTTAGAACCAAACAAGGCTTTATAAACACCTACCTGTGTCGTAGGGCACTTGAACTCCAGCAACGTGGTGTAAGGCGAAGCAACACAAGTCAGAAGATCGAAAAACATCAGGTACGGCTTATCTCTGTCCAAAAATAAAAAACAAAGAAAGAAAAATCGAATCAAAATGTCTGTTGCTATGGGAACAGTCAGTCTATAATGCAATTTGTTCATTTGTGCACAGGTGATGCTGTCCGATGCTGAGCTTGATATCGATTTTTTTTGTGAATATGCAAGCATGTGTTGGAAACTTGGAATTACAAAACAGCAGGAACGATGCAAGTGTAATTATAATGAACCAGAAAAACAGGACAGCAATTGATGGAAACAGGATTGGTGAACAAACAAAATCCAAATATTTTGAAATTTGATATTGCATTCACAAGATGATTTAACATCAATCCGTGTTTATTCTCAAAACTATATTTTCTCCTTGTTTCACCTACATGTATATAGAGAAGGTTGATATTGAGAAAATGTTTAATTAGGCCTATAAATATTAAATGAATAGAGGGTGACAGGAGTTTGCCTGTGAAAAGTGCCTAATTCGGACGAGAGATTGCGAGCCACACCTAATGTATAGCCCCCTTACATCATCTTGGGCGCAATTAGACTTGGTTGGTAATTAGTGTGTTGTCTAAAAACCACACTGGGATGTATTTAAAATAGACACCCCAGCCAGAAACCTTCAAGTGAAAAGCCCTATAGCTCTCACGGTTTTATACAAATCTACTCTAGCGCATGACGAAAATTGCAAGTCATTCCCGGGAGATATAATTAATTGACTGACTCTAGCTTGTGATAAGCCTTGGATTATAATTCCTATTCGTATGGTTCATGTGAAGCCGTTATGTTCAGTTCCACTGACTTAATAAGCTGCATGATGTATCAATCAAGGCTTCTAATTGTTATGGTAATGAGTGCATCTATAAAAACCCACTGTGTACAAAGAGGGAGTTCTGACATTGACATGTTTGATGTTATGTTTATATGGCCTAGCAAGCAAAAAAGGAAGAAAGAATATGCTATATTATCTTTTCAAGTTATTTGTGTTTGCCATCTTTACAATTTTTGTATTGTCAATCATAATGCATCTTTGATGTTATTTGAACACCTGGATACGGTTTTCAGGAGGTTGCCAGTTCGAATCCCGCTCCAATAAATTTTTCTTTCTTTGTTCACCTTTCAATGACTTATTTGCATCAATGTAGATAAGAGGAATGTCCGTTTGGGCAAAAAATGTAAATAAAATGAAATAAAATGTACAATATGTAGCCATTTCATGACAAAACGGACCCAGATTCGCCCATTGACCAAATAAAATATCTGTTCAAGTCCTGATTGTCATCAAATTTGAGAAATATATGACCAATTTGCATAGAAGTCAAAAATATTTATGCTGCATATAAGAACAAAGGATTCCAAAAGGTGAAAAACAGCAGCTTTGAGCTAATATACATGTCCATTACATTTTAATACACGTATCGTATCATGCACACAATATAATATTAGTGGCTTGTTGCCATGACAACGGTATAATTGATTCAATGCCACCTGGTGCGAATGCACACAGGCTTATGGTATAATCACAATGTAATGACCCACTGATGGATTTTGAACATTTCTATCATTTTTGGGGGGAAAAGGAAATATTGCTGCTATACTTTTATCAAATTATTGATAAAAAAATTGTATGTTTTTTCCCTTTTTGAAAAAAAAAATATTTAATTGTTTTTTTTCTCTTAATCCTAAAAATTTAATTGGCATTTTTGGAGAGGGTATTTTTTTTAAATCTTTCCAAGCATATTTTTATGAAAAAGAAAAAAAATGAGGGAGAATTTGTTGGAGAAAAAGGACAAAATTAAGGAAGAATTTGTTGGAGAAAAAGAACGAAAATGACGGAGCATTTGTTGGAGAAAAAGAACACAAATGTGGCAGAATTTGTTGGAGAAAAAGAAAAAAAATGTGGGAGAATTTCTTGCAGAAAAAGAACAAAAATGTGGGAGACTTGGTTGAAGAAAAAGACCAAAAAATTAGGAAGAATTGTTGCAGAAAAGGAACCAAAATGAGGGAGAATTTGTTGGAGAAAAAGAACAAAAATGAGGGCAAATTTGTTGGAGAAAAAGAACAAAAATGAGGGCGAATTTGTTAAACGTCTAAGCCTTAATAATAAGCTAGCCATACTAGCTTTTGTAATATAATGCAGTGGTGTTCCTGTCTTTTTGTTCAATTTTTCAACTAACCTTGAACCATTGGACTAATTTCATTTGGTTCCGGTTTAATAAGGCATGATTTAATTTGGAATAAATCAATGCTGTATCCATCATGTGTATAAGGTTTTAAGTTTACCCATATGGACTTGCGTCCTTTAAATATCATTGTCTTTTTGAAGCAGGTGTCTGTGCTTGTACACAAAATGCATTGACATCTCTGTATCCACATACCGTATGGATTTTTGGGTTTAGTTCTACACGAATGGATTTCGCTCAGACATAACATCAGTGTTTTATCGATCGGGTTAAATTTGCATATCCAAATGGCAATTTTGGAATGTACATACAGTGAAGAATCAATGTGTAATATTACAAGAGGCCATTTTTCTATTTTTTTGTTCATGTTTTCTATTTAGGAAATTAAAATGGAAAATATGAGGGGTTATGTATTGTGGGCATTATGTATAGTTAACCCGCCATTGCAGGGTGGTTTTAATCTCTTTCTGAAGGTTATGTTCCGTTTGTAGTTTGTAGTTTCTGACTATCAGCAGGGGTCCAGATATTTTATCATTGAGGTATGTTTTGTTGGGCTCAAGTAGCACATTCCTAGTAAGATGAAGTGGAATTTTTGTGTCTAGTTCCTAATTCCACAAAATTGTTTACCGAAAACTGATAAAAAAAACTACAACCCTTTTTTCTGAAACAGTTTAATATAGCAATAAAACTGTCAAACAAATTTAAATTATTGCGAGGTGTCGGAGGTGAACAAAGAAATTGACTGGAGTGGGATACAAACCTGAAACTTTTGAGAATAGCATTAAACGACGCTCGATCAACTGAGTTATCCAGCCTACCTATATTGGCGGTATCCCTAATAGGCAGTTACCAGTTCGTTTGGCAGTCAGAAGTCATGAAACCACTCACATACTGCTTTATCCCAAGGATTATTTAAGATACGCACAACATTAGCTATGCTGCAAACCTAAGAAACAGTATACGAGGGATCACTCAATGAGAATGCAGCTTTTTCATCCGTCAGTATTCCTTGTGGTTATTTGATAATTAAATAAAAACTAACTAATATCATCTAGTTGGATGTGACTGAGTGACTTACTTGACTGCCTCTGAGACGCCACATATCTGTCCTCTTGAATCAGTGGGATACACCAGTGACAAGGGATCTCCATCTCTGTAACCTGATCAACCAAAAAAACAAAAACCGTGAAGCAAACATCATCAGCTGAACCAAATAAAATACTTTTGAATCTTTCCAGAAACTTGAATATACTTGCCAAGCCCAGCCATTGAAAAGCCAAGCCAGGCCCGGGATTTGCCTAGGGTCCTGGGCTTCTAGATAATCCCTAGCCTTTGAACTGTCTACTTGAAGCCCCTGCTGTGTCCTGGATCAGAGTTGCCAGAAACTTGATTTGTAAACTGATTTCAAATTGATCACAGACAGTATCCAGAAGCGGGGCTGTAGTGATTTTAAGCAGCTCTACTGTTGAGAATTTCAGGGTTGACAAGAGGCTTTTCAGTAGGAGTAAGCCAGACCAGCATTAAAATTTCTCTTCCTGATTACACATATGCTGAAACCATGGCAATTAGCACCAATACGTATGAGTAAAACTTACCAAAGTAACCCACTACGCCCATACCAACAAGGAAAGCTATGAAGATCAGGCAACATATCACATCTGTGCAGCTTCTGCACAGGGAAAGAAATAGAAAAATAAAATACAATCAATAATTATTTCAGAACAAGTTGCAAGTCATTTGCAAACCTGAAGGACTAGATCTAAAGGCATTTTCACACTACAAAAAATTACCTGGGTCTACCCCGGGTCTTCCAAATCTGGGACACAAAAGGTAAGGCTCTGTCTCTTGCCCTATCCAAACCAAATTTGTTTTATTTAATATTAATTTTTCTTTTTCATTGAAAGGTGACTAACAAAGACAAGATCTGACTGGAGCGGGATTCGAACCTCCGACCCCCAGATTACCTTACCGGTTGCTGAGCTATCCAGCCCCAATAGACCTACATGTATTGACCGTGACCCAAATTTTCGTCAACATTTTGTTCATATGCCAGTCAGACGCCATCAATGATCAAACCACTCAAATGTTTTTCCTCCAATTTTGAGGGGTATATTTCAGGCATACCTGTTAGCGATGGGTCCTTTGAATGAGGGATCATATTTCTTGGGAGTTCCTGTAGAAAGACGAGAAAAATAGAATCAAAAGTGATGAGAACACATACATTTGTCATTTAAAAAAATGACATGTTTACAGCCAAATGTGAATCAATCCTATTTTGGGAGCCAAAAATAGTCATAAACATTACAACAATTTTTAAAACTGCACTGCCTATACACAGCTGAGAAACTGAGGAAAATTATCAACATTGGGATCAAGTGAAATTTGGAATCTACTCGAACTATAGCAGTAACCTTAGGCCCGTGTCACACGAGACAATTCACAGGCAACCAGTTCCAGGCAATCTCCACCAAAAAAAAAATCCTCTTTCAATTTTCATAAAATTTTCATAGTGAGAAAGTGACAGGAATATATCCTTTGTGCTACCAAATGTTTTTCTTTCAAAGTTGCCAGTAAAAAATGGCTTGTGGGCCTAAATTTGTTAATAAAAAACACAACAACAGTACATTCTTTATTGATTTTAAACATGTTTGATGTATGATTTATACTGTAGGCTACAGATATTTTGTTACCTTCTTGATACAAACTCCCTTTTTTTCTCCTTTTTGCCTAATATCTTACATTATTAAGCTTCCAATGGTTGTCACTCCAAGCAGTGCTAGGGGTAATTTCTGGGAGTAATTATAATTAATGTTGTACACTTCTCCAATGCACTAAATAACCATTAATTCACCTAAGCTCTTTGTATTAACGCTGTCAGTTTTAATTAGTGTGGCTGAATATTACTGTCGTTCATAACATACATTTGTATCCCAATGAAAGGCAATGATCATTCAATTCTGCTATGAGAGAAACTGACAAGCTACCTCCAGCTTATAAATGTAACCCCTTCAAATTAAATTTCCCCTACTCCAGTCCCAGTCCCCCCCCCCCCCCCCCCCCCGGGAAAAAACTCAAGCCAGTTTTTCAACTATTTATCTTTTACCATGTCATAAAATCCTGAATGATCGTTCAAGTGCTTGTTTTATTTTATAGACACCTTCTCCATAAAACAGATCACAATAAAAAAGGTCAAAGTATATTTCTACGAAGTATTACTCATTTTGTTAATCCCCAAGATCCCTATGTGCCAGTATAAGCACGTACATTGTACCGTAAATTCTAGTGAACACGGATATGTTTTGGGAAGTCCTATAAATGCACACATGTGTATGCCTAACATGTACAGTACTTCATAATGTCAAGCACCTCAGTGCAATCATAATGGGTCGCCATATTATTGACTATTTCTCACACGGCGCATTGTACAGTATGCCTCCATGCAACAGTTTACATCCGTTTCTTTGTTGCTTAGCAACTGCGACACCTGACAATGGCTACCGCACTGTGTGCTATGGAGTGCAGTGCACACACTAGACTATACAGACATGATCTGGTGTGGTGTTGAATGGCCATTTATTGAATGGTAACTGACAACAACAATACACAAGCCATGTGGAACTGATGCCAAATGGACACAAACACACAACAACAATGGTTGATTATTTTTGCACTTTGTTAATCCTTGTCATTGACAGATTGTAGTTTGTATTTAGCCTTTCAGCAATGCATGATTTGATCTGCAATTCATGTCTGTTGTAGGTGTACAGTGTACAGTTCTTGTTCCTGAATTATTAAGGTAGCCTAATATGCATACACATACAGTAGGTGAAGGGCATACACACAAATGATGATTAGGGGCATAGAAAAAACCATGGCCAAAGCATAATGAACTTATGAAAGGTACAGTACAGGATTGGTAACATACCCAAACAGAAATGTTCACAGATTTATGTAAAACTTTCAAGATATGAAGATGGTGCTGGTAGAAATGTACTGTTAAAATATTTCCGCCTGAAATGGTGTATTTATCCAGAAATTAGTCAAACAAAGACCAAAAACAGTTTTGATCTTGGGTATGATCAAAACCATTCCTTACGTTTTACATGTACTGTATATGAAAAATTTGTCTGGTTTTCGCTCTTAATTCTCGTGACTCAGATGTCCGATTGAGCTCAAATTTTCACAGGTATATCATTTAATATACATGTTTGATCCTTTACCTTTACCAATCATGTATTATACCTTTAATTTAAGGCTCAATAAAAGAACACCCTTTTGTTCCTAAAGGACCACAATCCAGCCAATTTTGTTTCAATAAAAAAAAATTCAGTTTCCTTAATTTCTTAATCCAGTTTCACCCATGAGACCAGTGCTGAAATAAATTGACAGTAAAAAAGTATGGAGAAAAAAAGATTTTCAAGAAAACAATAGAGATTAGAGAAAGAATGACTTAGATTGGGGGGAAAATTGTGAAAACATTTAAAAGACGGTTCCAAAACTCTGAATTCTGTAGAAATCACGTGCGAGTATAAGTTTACAGTATTAAAACGGATTTGTCCACTGAAGATGAAAATGCACAAATAATTTTGATCCAAATTGTTTTGTTTCTGAAATACATTTTTCTTGTGTTTTCTAACTACCTATAATTTATGAGGAAAAAAAAACATCTTGCGTTCTCGTTACATAACCAAATAAAGGTCACCCGTGGGTCTCATCCTTACTAGCCGGTTTCACTGTTGCTATGGCAACAAGAGCCCAGTACTAGCCATGGTTACACTGCCACTAATATAATTCTGAGCAAACAAGTGAGAACTGCTACTGCTAGTGCACAGTGCATTTAATTGTACAATACACACATGTAGGCCTACAAACATGTACTGTAGAAACAGTGCATGTTACTAAAAGAATAGGCTATGTAAAATACTATTCAGCAAGGTTTGTTTAGAGAAATTTTGTGAGCACCACAATTAAAAACATAAAATTTTACAAATCCTTTGAGATGCAGTTAGATGGGGCAGTTGGTTACTGAAATTAATTTTTAATGGCGACAACGAAGGCTTTATGAACAGGGCTTGGCTACTTAACTTACATTATAACATACATACTACATGTACCTGTAGGCATACAGTACAATTTGAAGGACTTTATAATTTCATATTGCAAGTTTTCATCAGCCATTAGCCACATAACTTGCTATAAAATTTGTTTAAGAATTGTTTCTTCTCTTCAATACAATTCTGTCAATTCTTCAATTTCAAACATGTCATTTTTCTGTTGTCAAATGATAATAATGATAAATTGTCAATACATAATTTCAAATTATGAAATATCTGAGGATTTTTATTTTGGTCTTTTGTCTGATACCTTCATAAAACTTTCAATTTTAATTCTGTAAAAAATATTTTTCATGCAAAATGTAGTACCTTGTATCTTATTTTGTTATGATTTTCCAAGTTTGTGGGAATCATGTAGGCTATTTTTAGACTTCGATAAAGATCCTGCTAGGATCGAAATGCGTCAGGCCCTCCTGACTCCAAGCAGTTTATTACTTGTAGGCTATTTTTGTTTAAAAAATCAAATAATTTTCATGGATGATTTCAATCCTGTGTATTTCAATCATGGGACACTATACACCTGCTCTGATGGCAATTTCAAAATCAATTTAATAATGTATTTTTCCATTTTTCTTCCACCAGACTAAGTAAACATAATGAATTCCACAAAGAAGACACAAATAAAATCGATGAAAACAAATTGGCATCATCTAAAGGTGAAATGCAAATTTTAATTTGTGATGTTGTTTGTGAATTTGCCCAAGTATGTGTACTGTACATTATGTGTTTTGAATTATTAATATGAATATTGTTTAACTTTTGCATAAAGCATCAGTAAAAAAACCAAAATAGCCCCAGCCCAAACCATATGGAATAATTATGTACCATTAACGACTAGGAAATTCCAATCTTTACCACACTTTGTACCTGTAGGGGTTTTCACTTTTCAATGGCATTAGGACTAAAAGTGAAATAAAAAAAAAAAAAGAATAAGAAATCAGCTGATCATACTTTGGGTATGATTCATGGGCAAAAATATCAAGAAAGATACAGTAACAGTCATCTGCAAAATTCCCAGTCCCATACGGTTCCCACTTTTTGAGAAAACAGTGAAAAACACCGACTGTATTTTTAAATCTTTTTACAGGATCTTTAATCTTCCAAAGATCAAAATAATTTTTGGTCATTGGTTTGACTCTTTTCTTAATAAAAACAGCATTTCACATGTTTCAGGCAGAAAAATTTGAACGTCTACCACCACCATCTTCATACCCTGTAAGTTATAGGTAAATCTGTGAAATTTTTTGTTTTGGTATGCTACCAAAGTATGATACTACCTTTAATTCATTGAGTTCCCAGACATGGGCTATGATTACTGGCAAGAATTTGTCAATAACAATTTCTCACATACTATCATCGGGAAGTGAACAAAATAAAATCGTAAATTTCTGTGACTATGAGGGTAATGATTGATGGTTATATTTGTTTAACCTGTGATCCCAACTTCACGAACATACTGTACATCCCCTGGGAAATGGGTATCATGTTTAGGGAAAGAACCCGCACACAGTAACGTCATGTTCAATTCCAAAAAATTTCTTGCGAACAGGATGTGAAATGAAATGTGAGAAGGAATTCACATTTAACGCATTAACCATAACTCACCTCCATACCACAGTGTACCAGCGTGGTAGTGTGTGCGGGTAAGTATGTGCAGCTCTTGTCAGGGGCGGATCCAGGATTTTCCAAAGGGGGGTCGTGGAAATAAAAGGCGCTAATTTAATAGCGACGGATGCATTTTTCGGGGTGATCAAAGCTAGCTAATTTTGTCTCCCCCCCCCCCTCTTTTTCTTCTCTTTGTGAGTCTGTCTCCCTTCCCAAATATTGTTTTTTCCCCCTTTTTTTTTTTTTTTTTTTTTGCTGAAAGAAAAAAGGGGAGGGGGGGGGGAGGGGGGGGGGGGCAACACCCCTGGATGCACCTGCTTGTCTTGTGTGCTATTGTAGCTCTAGGGTTAGGGTTTTAAAATCATCTTCATAGACCCTACATCAATTTACAAGAACATTAAAGAACAATTTGATCATCTAAATTTGTAAAGCAGGCCTTTTTTCAGCATTAAACTTTAAAGATGAGATGCAAATTGTAAATTTTTTGTCCCATAATTTGTTTTTTAACAAAAATGGGATTTTTTTACCTCTTCAAATTCTCAGGGCGCCTACCTATTCACAAATTGCAATTGAGCAACTTTAGGTCGAATTTGTCACTTGACAAACAATAAGTTAAAAATTAATTAAAAAATATATTTATAAATAGGCCTAGGCCGTAATTGTTTTCCTTTTAATAAAACCAGCTAAATCTATGAGCTATCATTTGAACGCAAATTTTAATTTATCTTGGGAAAGAATGTTGCATGATCGTACCCCTAGGCCTACATACGAATAGAAATTTAACTAAATTTTCACTGTTTTAAAACTTCCAAACATGCCCTAAATTGCTAAATATTCACATAAAAATAATTTAGCTAACAAAACAAGGACATATTTTTGTTTCCCTGAAAAGCTGCGCACACACACAGATGTATCCATCAAACAAAACAAATGGAATCTCTCTTTGAATCATAGACTGACAGTACCGCAACAATTAACACGATCTAAGCCGCAAGGACAGGTTGAATCACCAGGTAAAGCCAGCCTCACCACGCCGTGGCACACGGCCAACCCACCCTCCCCGTGCACGCCATTCAACACCGTACCACCATGCACTTTCCCTCACTCTCTCCATCCAGCAACAAATTTACTGATAAAACTCACCGTATTTCGGCTTTTCCTCACCACCTGTAAGCGACTCAGAGTCCTCAACCTTCCCTTTCTTTCCCATATTCCACTACTTTCTGATCAGAATCGTTGTAAAATGAACACTTTATCTCTAGCTGCTGTGAGTACAATTTTCCTTCAACTTCGTGATTTTTTTTTCACGGACTTTATCGACTTTCTTTCGTGACATTTGTTTTGCATGACAATCAATGCGTGACGTCAAATCGTACACAGTTTCTACGTTGCTTAGTGCACCCGTACTGTCATTGTACAGAGTACGCATGAGTGCATGGTACGGACCTCAAATTGGGGGCGGGGACTGACGAAGGGGGTTACGATATGGTATTATCTTTTAGCCCTTTAAGAATATTTGGGTTAAAAGATTGAAACATTATCAGAATTATGACACTTTCATCCCCTGGCGAACGATTCTAGAAAGGTTATACATGTACATGTAAATTTGTGTAAAAAAAAATAGGGAGGATAATTCATAATTCGAATGCACCTCAAGTACAATTTCTTAAAAAAATATTTGCTCCACTTTTCATTAGCCTATAAAAGGTCCTAAAATATCATTTTTATTCTTAAGAAAAGTTTAGTAACGACTTGAGAACAGTAAAATTTCGAAGTCTGAAACTGTTAGGAACTTAGAGAGAAGGCGTGCAGCGGCTCGATGGGGAATTGGTGTGCCGCGCCATCTCCGGCTGTTGCCGTTTCAACTTCTAATAACTTTCCCTCAATAATTCAAACCCTTTCCCACAAATTCCACCAAAATCTAACTTGCTGCCATTGAAAGTGTGGGCCAGAAATGAGCAGGGCAGGTGGTATTTCGATCGATAACAGAAAGTTGTCTGATTTTGATAACTTTTAGTTGAGCAAAATTGGAAGGTATAGGCCTACCGGTATACTAGCTATAAGGCCTTCTTGGTTTTTTTTTTCGTGGTTTCACTTACCATACTTGGATTTCTTGTCATTTCCATTCGAGTCATCCAGCGCCTCAGTGCTCTTGCTATTCGCCATCCTTCTCCGTACTAGAAATACTAAATTCCAGGCCAAAATACCGCGAAAAATATACAACAATCTTTCTCAAACCAAAATGTCTTTCAAGAATTTCAGTCCTGATAAATGTGCACCAGTCAGCTTGCGGGTATACGGTTCCTTTTGTTGATCATGGGTGGGTAGATAGGACCGAAGCTTGTATCGACCGGGTTTTAATTCCGGGTTCAACTTCCAGGTCGAGGCTTATATAACAGTCTCTTTATTCTTTCCCTAACAAAAGAATTCGATGACAGCTTCAAAATAAGATTTCAACCGTCGTAAACTCAGCTCAGTCATGCTGACAGGGTTGAAGTTAATTTGCATAAAAAAAAGCCACTTTTATGCATAATATTGTTGAACAGTAAAGAGTTTTCAAGATTATTTGATCAAGTACTCAAGTACCACCGACAGCGGTTTTATGCGTATAATTATTTGCCAAGATCAAACCGAAGAACAAGAATTGAATATTCAGCAACTGATAAAAAAAGAACAGACTTATCCACTGGCATCAGAGCGCGGGCTCACTGAGCAGTCAGCTTAAGTCTCTGTGATCTTAAAAGCCCAGAGTTGTACCTGGAAAAACACTTAACACATGGACGCGAAAACTGTAGGCCCTATAAAGTATAAAGTTACTAAATGCTGTCCTCACTAGCACACAAAAAGTAATAGACACCAGACAGACTTCGCAACAACATTCCAAACTAGCCGTTGATGTATAGAAAAATGGTGCCGAGAGCAAAATAGATCCAGAATTTATGGGTTTGGATAAAGTGTCATAATTTTCAACAGACGTCAACAGCGGCGTCTTGCACGTTTGCCGTAAATTACTTTTTTAGAGTTTGGTTAATAACCTGGGGCCAATTTCATGGAGCTGCTAAGCACAACAATTTGCTTAGCACACAAATGTCTTGCACAATAAAAACAAACAACCATTAAAAAAATCATTTGATATCCATGGTCAGCGAACAACAGCCAAAGAACAATCACAAGCGATAAACAACACATACAAATTTGGTTGTTAATCCTGTTTTTATTAAGACAGAAATTTCATGCTTGGCAATTTTTTGTGCTAAGCAGTGCCGTGAAATTGGCCCCTGTATGGGCGGGAGGTCTCTATAGAGTTTCACCACGCCCTATTTTAAAGACGATTTACTGCCTAATTATCAAGACAAAACAACCTCATTAGTGCAGTAACCACGGCAATGTCCCTTGGGGCAAAATGATATCTACTTTCAGCATCTGAAAATGATGCCTACGTAATTATTATTTTAAGCATTCTCACCCGTTTTAATGCTCATGGGCTTGGAGCGAATTCTACACGGCCGTCCCCAGCATGTGTTGCTGTGGCAAGTTGAGATAACACACTCACACACTTTCTTAATAATTTCCATGGAAAAGTTCACTTGATGTGAAGTGAAATTCATCGAAAATACAATTTATTTTATTTGTTTGATAGTGGTCTTACTGCTTGCTTAATAAAATAACTTTATCTAGATCATAGTATTTTTCGATTTTTGATTGATTAAAAGACTAGTTGAAAATTTAATTTCGGGTTGCTGGGATTTGATACATTTCTTGTATACTTTGGTAACATGCCGTAACAGAAATCTTCACAGATTTACCTATAACTTACAGGGATGGTAGAAACATACCATTAACATTGTTCTGCCTGAAATGATGTATTTATCCAGAAAAGAGTCAAACCAACTTTGATCCTCGGAAGATCACAAATCATGTGAAAAGATTTTCAATGCTATTGGCGTTTTTCACCGTTTTCTCAAAAAGTGGGCACCGTATGGGACTGGGAATTTCACAGATGACTGTTACTGTATCTTTCTTGATATTTTTTTACCATCAATCTGCATTTCTTTGACGAAAACCAAAGTATGAAATTACTTTAAAATATATTATCTTTAAAACAAAGCAATGGTCATGAAACAACTACACAATTAGGAATATAGAAATACAAACAAAAGAACAAATTGAATGCCAATAATTGTGAAATATCTTCTGGTTTATTAAAAGAATAATTATAAATGACAAGTGAAGACAATTGATATAGGCCTAGATATTAATTAAGTACTTCCAAATGTATAATAGTACAAAGACAATAATGCAACTATCATAATTAAGACAAAGAGGCTAAAATTTACATAGATAGATAGAAAGATGTTGAATATATAAAAAGTGCAAAATATAAATTTGATTTTTTTTTGTACCGTACACCCGAGGTTATGAATATCATATTAACTCTAAAGGTAGACTAATTTTAACCGGTCAGGTAAACCTGACTCTTCCCCCTCTGTGAAAAAATATACTAACAACATCCAAAGTCCAGTAAGACAAGTTTTGTAAACATCTGACACACATGAGACAAGTCTAGCTTTGACATCTACAATAATAGGAAATTGGAAAGATATCACACGGAGAAATCATGAAAAATGGCAAAGGCTTGGTACAAATTTCAGACAAAAACATTTGTGTACAAGATGAAAATTGAAGATTCCAGCTATATTTTGATGTGTTTGCTTTGCTGTTTGTTTGCTGTGTGGCTCGATGGCCTCAGAAAATGATGTGTTTTTGATTATTTATTTTTTTCTCACATAGCTGCTTATCTCCTGGTAGAGATTTTTGAAGGAATTTATGGCTGTGACAAATTTCTCACCACTAGAGGGCAGTGTTTACATTTTGTGGCTCTGTCACACACCAAATTGCATAAGATTTGTTGCTAAGAGAAAAGTTGTGTGCAGTGCATAATGAAAAGAAGTAGTATTTTAGATACAGAAATGGATAAATAATGCAGGGAAATGTTCCTTTATACAACTGCCAAGAAATTATTTACACCAATCAAAGGAAAGGACATTTTCTGTTTGCATTACATCATCTGGGTACCTGTTGACAGATATTATAAAATGACAATATTTCATATCTTTTTAAACTTTTAGACTCTTGCATTTTTTGCAACTTTTGCATACAAGATGGCTGCATGCACAATAACTGCGATCTCGCAGTAAGTGTGATTATAAATATGCTTAAAAATGTATATTTCTTCAAATTATCAGTATTGTGTGAGGCATTTGAAATAAAAAGTGGAAATTACACAAACACATACAGAAGAGCTTCAACACAGAGCAAATTTGATCTGTGACTTTCTGACAACCACTGGCCGATTGTGCCTGGTACCCGTGCAATATTTGGTGTACAAGTTACCAGGCACAATCGACCAGTAGTTACCAGATAGTCCCTGATCGCACTTGCTCACAGTCGTGTTTCTGTGGCGCCCTCTATTGGTTGTGCACGTAATGTGAAATGCACTAAAATTTCATTGGCTGTGTGCTTTACTAGATCAATTTGTTGTTCAACAGAAAATATGATAATATCCCAAACTATTTAATGAAAATATACCTAATAATGTGTTCTAAAAATGCCCTAAATATAAATTTAAAAATATATCTAAATCCCAAAGAATCTAAAAATGTCATGATTTTTGTTGACACTATATACACCCTGTCTAACCTAGATCAGTCAAATTCCATGCAATGGTTTTGTAGGAGTTTGATGGACTCTACGCTCGTAAGCCATATCAGGGGCAAATTTCATAGAGCTGCTTAAGCACGAAATTTGCTTAAGCATGAAAGTCTTCCTTGATCAAACAGGAGATTACCAACCAAATGTTTATGTGATGTTTACTGCTTTTG
The DNA here is from genome assembly GCA_963971285.1 of Astropecten irregularis. Taxonomy (NCBI): domain Eukaryota; kingdom Metazoa; phylum Echinodermata; class Asteroidea; order Paxillosida; family Astropectinidae; genus Astropecten; species Astropecten irregularis. The sequence continues at coordinate 12,815,147 of OZ020260.1, read as the reverse complement.
ACTTATATTCAGGCATTGTTTGCTGAGCGTAACATTCACAAGGAGTTTTGGCTGGTTTACTGGTTTTATTTAACAAGGTTTTTGGTGCTTATAAGCAAATTTTGGTGCTTAAGCAGCTCTATGAAAATGGCCCCTGGCCTAATGAATGTGCCACAGAAATAGGGCTCCTACCTTAAATACCCATAAAGGTTTTTAATGTAATGGCACCACAAAATCTACTTGACTTGTTGAATGGTATTATGGTTACTATGTGACAAAAACAATTTAAAATCACTCTTCAATTTTTGATGCACCATTTTGTTTTTGTGTGCAAGGAACAAAAACTATTGGAAGGCTCGTTTGTGATATCTGAAAAATTTGTTGCAAATATACTAAAACCTTTTTGCAACATTTGCTAAATGATGTAATTAATAGAAAGAATCAAACTCGCATAATTGTCCTCAACTATTTACCGTCAATAAACAATATTGCAATAGTCGGGCTCCCTGATTGTAGCATATAGATAATGTTAAGCGTTGAAGCATAGGAACTAGACCATTATATACATGATTTTTTAAATAATCATAATACTTCACCAAATGCATTGTTTTCCCTTTTTGAAACAAAAATTTCAAGAATAAACAGAAAAAAGTTTTAAAAAATTGAAATTGATTACAAAATATTTATAGTACACACAAAAACGACTTACAAAAATATACACATAACTCTGAAAAAAATGTGGAAAGTGCTTTGCTAAAAATTCATATAAACCGGGGGCTCGTTTAACGCAGAAATATGATTAACCCTAACCCTCTACACTTACCACACACTACTACAGTCTCCACAGGGAAAACTGGATTAAAAACCACGCATTACCACACAAACCACACTGTGGTGCATTGTGGTGTTGAGTTGTTAATATTAATACTTCAGTGATTTGTATTGTGACATCACACATTGCTTAGCAATACACCGATCCAGAAGGTCACGCCCCTTGACAAATTGACCAATCATAACGTGTGATTTAAGTTCCGACAAATTGCTGCCATTTTGTTCGACATAACATTATGAATGTTGTATTCTTTACTACACACTTTTGTTGAGTTTACATTTGTTTCGTATGCACAAGGCAATTTTTTACAAACCCGAGTTTTATCCTTAACCATGGTCAAGCAGTGTTTATATTTTCATTGTAATCCTGACTCTCAATGCCCTGGCTGAGAGGAAATGTACATTTTTGGCCTTTTTCCAAAACCAAAGTCCAACGGAGAGAGGCATGCATCACGTGTGGGCGATCGTGACACATTGCGTGCATGCGTGGCCTACTGGATCAGTGTTTTATAATAGATTCATAATTTAAACTTGATCTTTTTTAGCTTTGTGAAATCGGCCAATTCAACACGAAACCTGCTTTACAAAAATCCCCCCAAATTGACCAGAAATAACATAATTCTCAGTTCTGATCTGTATGATTCTTCTGTCACAAAAAACAACCCCAAAAACACTTAATCCTGGTTTTGTTCGCTAAGCAAACTTTGATTTTGATTAAAAAACTAGAATGGTAAATTTGAAATGAAAATTTGTAAAAAAAAAAATTAAAAAATAAAAGCATGTGAACAAAACCTGGAGCATATTTCAAACACAGCTGTAAATGCACACACTTTTTAACTCATTGTCGGAAATTGATGAGAAAATTGAAAGCCCTATCGTCTTTTTTTGTACAATTAACATAATTACTGAAATCACTTCAGGGTTTTTTCTGCCTGAAATGCTGTGTTTATCCAAAATAAAGTAAACTGATTGACCAAAAATAATGTTGATCTTCGGAAGATCAAATATCCTGCAAAAAGATCAAAAATACTGCGGGCGTTTTTCACTGTTTTCTCAAAAATTGGGCACCGTGTGGGACTGAAAATTTCACCGATGACTGTTAATGTATTTTTTTTTATAATTAAGCCCATGAATCTACATTTCTGTGACAAAAACCAAAGTATGATATTACCTTTTAATCGCTATAACGGACAATTTCTGTGCATCCTGCCGTGTTCGTTATAGACGCTATAGCAGCGTTCCATTACAGTGACTTACGAATGACAAATGATATAGGAGCTCTCCTACTGTGTGGGCGGGGCATGAGTGTTAAGCAGGTGGGCGTGGCTTACCAGTTACCACTCGCATTCGTCATCGTCTTCGTTGTCTGCCATGGGCTTCTTGTTCTTCTTGCCGCAGATCTTCATCATGGACTTGGACATGTAGTAGGGCTTCTCGGCCGAGCCATCGTGACGTTCCAGGTCTTCCAAGAAGCAGAGGAACAGGGTGTCCACCGCCATGTCAAAGACGTTGAAGAAGCACTTGGCAATGACGTACACGCCAAGACCTATCACCTGAAATGCAAGGAACAAAAAAGCAAACCCTCAATGGAATGATTCAATGAGATCAGACTTAAGGAGAGAGAAATTCCGGTCGGACCCAGCCACTGAGAAGCCAGGCCAGGCCTTGGCCTTGCCTGGGCTTTTGGGCTTCTATAATCCCTAGCCTTGAGCTATCAACTTCAAGCCCCTAGCTGCTGTGTCCTGGCTCATAGTCAGCACTAACCTCATTGACAGATTGAGTCTGCATACAGGTTGGGCCTCACCACTGAAAAGCCTGACCAGGCCTGGGCTTTGCCTGGGGTCTTGGGCTTCTGTAATCCACAGCCTTGAACTATCAAATTTACTCCCCTGCTGTGTCCTGGATCATATCACTAATACTGATCACCAGATTGAGTCCATTGAGATCATAGGCAGTATCCATAAGCCAGGCTTAATTGACTTTAAGAAGCTCTATTGTAGCGAAGTTCAGGGCTAACAAGAGGAGATTATCAGGCTTGATGGCCTGGGCGGACCTGGGGTCGGTTTCACCAAACTGATCGATCATAGGGCTTATGATGCATTGCAGCCCTTCGTAGGATACGATGGGTTATCCTTCGTAACCCAAGTTACGATCGATCATAGGGCTTCGTGAAATCGACCCCAGGCTTTTCAGCGGCTAAGCCTGACCAGTATTAAAATCTCTCTTCCTTAATATAAGGACAGCTCCAGGAACATATTTTCCAGCATATAAAAAGTTGATTTCAAAATCTGAGTGACTGATTCACTTACGATGATGACGAGCCAGTAATAGTTAACCTCCGGCACGTCCAGAATGGCCGACACCCAGGTGATCTGATTAGTGAAGAAGAAGAAGGCTGCCACGGAAATGGCTCCCGTGATGCAGAGAATTCCCAGGAGCAGCAGAAAATCTGTGATCTTATTCACCACGGCAACCCTGTGGAGGGACGGAGAAAGAGAGGCAAATGACTCGGTCAAGTCGGGAAGGCAAAGAGCTGAGCTTAGCGAGGAGTGGATACTGTGGTGAAAACTGGGGCCAATTTCATAGAGCTGCTTAAGCACCAAAATTTGCTTAAGCGTCAAAAACCTTGGTAAATGAAATCAGTATGCCAACCAAAACTCCTTGAAAATGTTATGCTTGGCAAACAATGGTCGAAAACAAGTCAAAAGCAGTAAACATCACATGAAAATTTGGGTGGCAATCCTGTTTGATCAAGGAAGACTTTTCATGCTTAAGCAAACTGTGTGCTTGAGCAGCTCCATGAAATTGGCCAATGGTTGCTATTCTGCAACAGGTCAACTTTATCCTAAAGCTGTCCAAACTCCTCATTTGAGGAGTGCTGTGGCCAGGTGTGTTGTACTTAAGGTCTTGTGGTCAATCTACAGATTGTAAGTTTGAATCCAGCCATAGTTAGTGGTGCTTGCATCATTGGGCAAGACACTACAGTAAAGGAAAATTAATGATGTGCTGTGGCCTGCTGGTCTGTTGTGTTGTACTTAAAGGCCTTGTGGTCAATCTACAGATTGTGGGTTCCAGTCCAGCCATGGGCTAGTGGTGCTTGCGTTCTTGGGCAAGTTGCTTTGTCACATATTGCTCTTCTTCACCCAGAAGTAAATGGGTACCTGCGAGAGTAGAAATGACTTTGTGCTTGAGTTCCCAAGGCGAAGCACTTCACTGAAAGATCATAGAGCATTGGATGCTAAGCCTAAAATAAACTACATTCAGAAGGCAGGATACAAAATGCTCTGAAGCAGTCCTATTTCCTAAATCAAGCAAGCACCAACCTGACAATGTTCCTCATGAGCAGGAAGAAGGCAGTCCTGGCTGAGCTGCAGAAATTCTTGCCGTAAACAGCAATCTGTGAAACAGAGAGAAAACCAAGAAAGATGTGAGGCTTTGTATAGTGACAATTGGTATGTTGATCGGTTTGCGGAAACACCATGTAAGAATCGTTCGTACTTTCGCACGTCTTATTTTGTCGCACTTCTGGTTAGGTCTCAATGTTTCGACTAGCCTGCTCTAGTCATCATCAGGAGACGATTGAAATAAGGAATGTGAGGTCCATGATTGTTGAGTATCCTGTTCTGTGGAGGAGCTCCGTGATTGGTGCTCACTGAGGCGTGAGAGGATCGGTTGTGTGGAAAGCCTCCGTGATTGGTATCTCAACGAGAGAGAACATCATTCAATAAGAGAGACCATTGTGTTAAATATTAAATACAAGTAATAAACTGCTGCAAACTGCTCACCAGCCAAAATAACGACCTGAAATGTATAAAATGCTTGGAGTTAGGAGGGCCTGACGCATTCCCATCCTAGCAGGATCGTTATCGAAGGCTAAAGATCATGGTAAGATCGAAACGTGTCAGGCTCTCCTTATAACTCCAAGCATTTTAAAAACTTAATCTCCAATATTCCCTGTCCATCAATACAGTGATTGTGGAAACAGATTGCTTACCATGATGTAGGCGTTCTTGTTCACAAACTTCATGAATTTCTCCAGGCACCAGAAGCAGCACTTGAGGCACTTCAGGAAGAAGCTGACCACCTTGTTCTCTTTCCCTGTCACACACGGAAACAAAAGAGAAGACTCAACTTGGAATCTGAAAAACGGATTCCACATGGACAAATCTGATTGTAAAATGCGGGCCTTCTTTCGTCCCTACAGTCACTGTCTATTGGTAAAACCACACACAAATTAGCCAAAATAGCAGAGTCTGTTGGTCCCATGAGTCACATTCAACACTACACGTACCAGAGAGAAGCTTTACTACTGGTTGGGTCTCTGCCACAGAAAAGCCAGGCCAGGCCAGGGTTGTGCCTGTGCTCTTGGGCTTCTATAATCCCCTAGCCTTGAACTATCAACTTCAAGCCCCTACTGTGTCCTGGATCATAGTTGGCACTAACCTGATTGACAGGTTGAGCTCACATTGATCATGGACAGTATCCAAAAGCCAGGCTTTATTGACTTCAACCAGCTCTATTGTAGTGAGGTTCAAGGCTGACAAGAGGATGATTTCGAGCCTGATGGCCTGGCCAGGCTTTTCAGTGGCTAGGCCCAACCAGTATTAATACTTCTCTTCATAAGGCACAATGACCATTCTCAATCTCTGACCATTCACAATTTGGGACACCATCAACATAACTACATTGGTAGAGCACCAGTACGGTAAACCAGGGGTCACAGGTTCGAATCCCACTCCAATAAAATGTTTCTCCTTTCAAAGATTCCAACCTTTCTTGAGCTGCAGCTCTGCGTACTCCAGCAGGACTCGTATCAACTTGATGATGGCGATAATCAGAGCTCCAAAGGCAATCGACCCAAGATGGTATCTGAATCCAAAAAAAGAAAAAAAAAGAAATCAATTACATTTTTTTCGACAATAAAAATTTTCAATCAATATAATCATCAAACAACCACAAGGGAGACTAACTGATTTTTATTTCATTGAAAAGCAAACAAAGAAAAATTGACTGGAGCGGGATTCGAACTAGCGATCACCGGAATACCATACCAGCGCTCCACCAAAAGCGTTCCGCACTAATGACGTCACACCACGCGCGACGCACACACATACCTCCACTCACCACATGTTTGCATGGCCACGTTGCAATGTTTGTCTGAGGTTCGGTGCTATTTTAGCGCAAGTGCGCAGCGCTATTGAGCTATTCAGCCTTCATGAAACAAGATTGTCCGTACCTTAATGCCCTATACACCCCGCCCCACAAGGGCAATGAGGGAATGTCCTGGGGCTTGTGGAAGGCCCAGTAGTAGGAAGCGAAGGCCCCGGCCAGTGACACCTGCCCGAGGGCGACCACAAACTCCATCAGCCAGAACAGGCCGAAGAGGTTGTAGAATTGGAGATACAGGACGTAGTCAGGCAGGGCGTAGGACTGGAACATGCAGGACACACCACTGTTGTACATCTGCCCGCCTACTTTGTAAGTACTATCCTGTAATGCACAAACACAGATATGAAAGGGAGCAACATTTACAACAGACATACAGTTTCTTGCTTATTCTTAACCCTATTCACTTTATACGCTAGACGAGGGTAAAATGTCTAATGCTTTATGTATAGGCATAGGCAGGATGATTAATCTGATCGAGGCTGCAAGTAAGTTCCAGTGTATATGGTTTTATTCACTGAATGTCTACTTGTATCTAGTGGCCTTTCTCAAAGCTCGGCTCCGGCTTCGTCTCTGTTTTCATACGCTGAAAATATAGGCTGTGGTTTTTCATTGAAGCTGAAGCTCTGTTGTCCTTTTCAAACCAGAGAATCTACTTCCTAACTGCAGCCAAAAGAATCTATTTTGATACCTGTAATTTTGAAATGGATTCACGAAATGGAGGCGGAGCCGGAGCTGGAGCCTGAGCCGAGCTTTGAGAAAGGCCCTAGGTGAAGGGTTATTCATGTGTTTATTATGAAACCTAGAAAGTATCCATCATTTGGAGATGAGAGAGGGCGCACTTTAATCAAATTATGAATGAATACAACAAAGGGCAGCTTACCAACGCATTACCAGTCTCCACAGAGAAATGTAAAGGGAAACTCTCATGGAAGTAAAATACTGATATAAAGACACTATTTACCGTAGGATCACATGTGGTGCCGTTTGTTCCCATGCTGGAGTTAGAGCGAGGGTCGTAGACGACGTATGTGGATTCGTGCGAGGTTGCCAGGCAACTAGAGAGAAAATGGCTACCGTCAAGGAAAAAATCACCACATTAAAAAAAAAAACTTCTTTAATAAATACGAACTAAATCTAAATGTTCATCAAAATCGATGTTTATGCTGTTTGGAAAAGGATACACGGCAATTGTAGCCCACAGCGTGATGATCAAGACCTGTAAGAGGAATGGAATGATCGGCCAGAACAGCGTTGACAACATGCTTCCCACAGCTCTGTCAGAAAGGAAAGAAAAAAATTAAGACTTGTTAACAGGATGGCCGAGAACGTTGTCTCAAATGACAAATTCATTGTTAAAGAAAATTCTTGTCATTACATTTACTGAGTAGACATTATGTGGTGTGATCTATTATTGCCATTTTAACCATGCAATAGGTACCTAGTCACTTTTTGGCAGAGGTCCAACAATGTCATAGGTGCATGCACCTTGACCTAATGTACTTCAACCATGGAATAGGCAACTATTCACTTTTTGGGAGTGGTCCAACAGTGAGAGAGTTGCCAGCATCCAGACTGTCACCTACTGTACTTCAACCATGATATAGGCACCTATTCACTTTTTGGCAAAGATCCAACAATGTGATAGGTACATGCTTCCAGACCTACTGCACTTCAACCATGGAATAGGCAGCTATTCACTTTTTGGCACTGGTCCAACAGTGTGATAGTTACTAGCTCCTCCTGATTTCCTACCTGCTAGACTCCTTGATCAGTTGCACGGCAATGCGGATGCGCGAGCACAGGCAGAGTGTCACCAGAACGATGAGCAGTAGGAGGATAGACAGAGCAATACCTGTGGTTAACAACACAGAGACATTAATAGGGAGCTGATGAACTTTTATACTGGTCGGGCCAAGCCATTGAGAAGCAAGCCCAGGGGCAGCCAGGCCTGGGCTTTGCCTGGGCGCTTGGTCTTCTATAATCTCTAGGCTTGAACTATCAACTTCAAGTCCCTGCTGTGTCCTGGATCATAGTTGGCAACCTGATTAACACATTGAGTCAACATTGATCATGGATAGTATCCAGAAGCCAGGCTTTATTGATTTTTAGCAGCTCTATTGCATTGAAGTTTGGGGGCTGACAAGAGGAGGATTTCAGGCCTGGCTTTTCAGTAGCTGAGTCCAACCAGCATTAAAGTTTCTCTCCCTTACAGAGTTCATTATCAAAATCAGTCACACAAAACAGTATAAGACTGCAACTTCATGGAGGAAAGTTTTAGGCCAGAGTACCTGGCCATGGGTAGAGACTACACAAGAGCAAAATCTAGTAAAACTTGTGACTTTGGTGACCCTTGTGAATCCAGTGACAAGAATGAGGCAAGTGAATTCAGATGACTTAGTCAACTGAGGAACCGACAGACTCACCAAAAGCCAGCCAGGTCTTCTGCAGACGGAGGAAGCCAGACAGACCGGAGATGAAGGATGAAATCATTTCGCTGTCACCGATCTGCAGGGCACCGAGTCCAGTGGACATGGTCGAAGTAGCCGTGCCAGAACTGACTTGTTCCAGGTATGCATACTGCTGCCAGCAACAATAAATACCTGGAGGGGGAAGGATGGATGGAGGAGGATGGATGGAGGAGGAAGGATGGAGGAGGAAGGATGGAGGCAGGAGGATGGAGATAGAAGGATGGAGGAGGAAGGATGGAGGAAGAATGATGGAGGAGGAAGGATGGAGGAGAAAGGATGGAGGAGGAAGGATGGAGGAGGAAGGGTGGAGGAGGAAGGAAGGATGGAGGAGGAAGGATGGAGGAGGAAGGGTGGAGGAGGAAGGAAGGATGGAGGAGGAAGGATGGAGGAGGAAGGGTGGAGGTAGAAGGATAGAGGAGGAAGGATGGAAGAGGAAAGATGGATGGAGGAGGAAGGATGGAGGAGGAAGGACAGAGGAGGGATGATGGAGGAGGAAGGAGGTATGATAAGGTTGGAGAGAAATGGAATCCACAGTACAGTGTTTAAAAACACACTCATTTTGATTCTGACTGAGCCATCCGCTGAGAATATAAAGACAGATTAGTCCCAACTTGGACTTTTACCTGCGCCTAGGATTGCCCAGAGAGCCAAGATGCTAAGCCAAGTCATGAAGCCGGCTATCCAACGCATGATGATAATCCAGAGCAGAGCCAGGAGCATGCCTGCTGTCAAGCCACTGAAATTAAAACAACAACAACAACATAAACAACACAAACTGCCTCACAAATTATCAACACAAGTAATTAACTGCTGTAAAACTGCTCATCAACCAAAATAATGACCTGAAATATATAATCAAATCAATCAATCAATCAGTGGGACCATGCACCGCAACAGTGTGTTGTTGCATCTACCTTTGAGTGATACTCCTTCGGTCTCCTGATGGCCATCCCCCCGGCAGCCAAGCGACCCATCCCCATCTCAGCAAAATAACGATCCATCTGACACAACCACGTGTCATGTGGATGCCCTACCGAGTTTATAGGACTAGGAGGGTCTGATGTTATGATACAGGCATGCAACTTGGACTTGACAAAAAAACGAGGAAATTCCCATAAAATCTTTACCATACTATGTACGGTGTTTTTCACTTTTCAATGGCATAAGAGAGAAGTGAAAAAAGAGGAAATCAGCTGATACGAGGAAAAGTTGCATGCCTGTATGATACTATCAGGATCCTTCTCAAATCCTTTGGGCTTTGGCCTTTGAGAAACAGCCTGCTACAATGGGATCAAAACGTTGGACTCTTTAATAACTCCAAGACTTTGCTGTTTGTACTCACATCAGTATGATGTACCACGACGACACAAAGTCCCGGTACAACACGCTCAGCAAGGACCTGAAATTCAGGAAGTTCTCTGCAGCGCTGTGGGGAAAAAAAGAAGAAAAAAACAATATAACTAGACATCAATGTCTGTTTTTAAAACAAGAGCATAGGGCTTTTCCATAACTACAAGAGGGCGCCACACAATTGGTGCAATATGGATGGAACAGCTATTTTGCGTACTCAAAAATGATTATTAAAAGGTCATGAGGTCATTATGACTGCACAAACATGAAATTCTTTTGAGGACACGAAATGATTACGATCACAGAGAATGATTTGGAGGACACGAAATGAAATGTGATCACGTGTTCTGAAAAAAAAAGGAGCCTCGAGGTCAGTGGCCAATTTCACGTCCCTGCTTAGCACAAAAATGTGCTAACCATGAAATTTCTGTCTAATAATAAAAACAAGATTAACAACCAAATTTCCATGTGTTGTGTATCACTTGTGATTGTTCGTTGGCTGTAATGTTCGCTGACCATGAATATCAAATGAAATTTTTCCCGGCGGTTTGTTTTATTGAGCAAGACTTTTTGTGCCAAGCAATTTTTGGTACTTAACAGCTCAATGAAATTGGCCCCTGGTCTGGCACCCAGACCCACCCTACTGTTTGATGCCTATAACTTACTTCAGAAACTTGCTGACGATAGTGTCATTAGTCAGGTCATCTCCGCCGACGACTTTGATCAGTTCCAGCCCTTTGCTCAAGATGTCGCTGGCCGAGGCGTTGCTGCTGACCAAGAAGGCAGGGATACACCTGTCGGAGACTGTAAGACAAACAAAACCAAACTCAGCAGAGTGGTAGATCAGAAGGCCTCCTGGCTAGAAGCCTTGCTCAAGCTGCCTCAGTCTAGCACCCGTGTGGCAACTGGCAACCCTATGGCCTTGGAATCTTTACAACAGAATCTAGCAAAACCTGTTAAAAGGAGAGAAACTTGTATGCTGGCTTGGCCCAGCTACTGGAAAGCCTGACCAGGCTTGGACCTTCGGGCCTGTAATCCTCCTCATCAGCACCGAGATGCTTAAATCAATTAAGCCTGGCTTCTGGATACTGCCCGTGATCAATGTGGACTCAATCTGTCAATCTATGATCCAGGACACAGCAGGGGGCGTGAAGTTGATAGTTCAAGGCTGGAGATTATAGAAGCCCAAGACCTCAGGCAAAGCCCAGGCCTGGCCTGGCTTCTCCAGTGGCTGGGCCCGACCAGCATTACAGTTTCTCTCCCTATAACCTTAAGGTTCTTACAGTACCTCCAATCTTTACTTACAAGGTTCACTCTGGATGTAGTATGCGGCACATTTTTTGTCCTCAAACATGTTCATCAGTCCGTCATTATCCTTCTGCAGAGGCGAAACAGACAAAGCAAAGCTGATAACATGTATAAGTTATTGAAAAGTGAACAAAGAAAAATTGACAGGAGTGGGATTCGAACCAGTGACCTCCGGAACACTGTACTGGCACTCATACCAACTGACCTATCCAGTCCTATGTTGGTGGTGTCCCTAATAGTTTTCATCTTTGTTCATTTGGCAGTCAGAAGCCATGAAACCACACATACTGCTATATCCCAAGGATCATTTAAGATAAACGCAGCATTAGCACTGCTGTAACCCAAGAAACGGTACATGGGGGATCAAACAAAGAGGATACGGCTGATAATAATTAAATCATTTACAAGTCTGAGAGTTTGGAAGCTGCAAATCGAGCCTGAGTCAAAGCCAAAACAGGCCAGGCTTTTCAGCAGCTAGGCCCCACCAAAATGAACGTTTCTCTATTCAAAGGGATACAGTGTACAGCCCATGACCAAAGTTAGATTACAGAAGCCACGGAGCCTGAACAAAAGCCAAACCAGGCCAGGCTTTTCAGCAGCTTGGCCTGACCAGAATGAAAGTTTCTGTCTAAGGCTGTGTCTGAAACGGGCTTCCAGAGATACGACTAGGTCTGTTGTCTTGGTGTCTCCACATACTTGTAATGGAGCGAAGACCTAGACCTAGCTCCAGACAACAGATTCGGATGCAGCCTCACTTACCGAATATCTTCCTCCAGCTCTATTGTATTCCTCCTTAGGCACGAAGCCATCCATGCAGTAAAACTTGTCCCAATCAGAGTCCGATATGTCCACAGGAAACTTGCCTGTTACCACCAGAGTGTAGGGAGCATACGTGATGGATGGACACTCATCGACGCAGATCTACAATCAAACAGTGAACAGTGTCAGCTATTTAGACTAGGTCTAGGAACCAAAGCATTTGACAAAAAAATTAAACTGGCAACTATTGGCCTTTACAAACCAAGGCTTAAGGCTAGGCTTGGGACTCAATATTTTGCTACGGTAAATATGCTACCGCCACTTGAGTCCCATAAGACGAAATGGAACCAACCTTTGCCGAGGGGCAACCAGCCTGAAGGACCGACGCAATTTGGAAGCACTCCAGTAGATCAAAGTAGAGCAGGTAGGGTCTGTTCCTATAATTGGTGGCAAATTGACATCCAGAGATAAAGTGAGTGGAATATGCAGGGAGGGATTCATTGAGAAATACACCAAAAAATAATTTGATTGTATTTCTTAAAAAGGTAGGATCGAAAATCCAAGCAATAAAAATATGTACATTATTAAGAAAACAAAGTTTAATTTGAAGATACGCTCAGCAATCAAATCTTTCCAATTGGTTTTTTGTTTTTATAAAGGAACAGATAAACAATTGACAATTTGGGACATCTCCAATATAGGGCTGGATAGCTCAGTTGGTAGAGCACTGGAGCGGTATTCCGTGGGTCGCAGGTTCGAATCCCGCTCCAGTCAATTTTTTTTTCTTCACCTTTAAAATTTAAATTGGACTTACTCGACACCTGGGTCGCTGCCGCACACTAATCCAGTGGAGTCCGTTGCATAGACTAACGACAGAGGATTTCCATAGTACCAACCTGAATCAGGCAGAGATATGAGAAGAAGATAGGAAAATTAGTGATGGTTATTGCCTTGGTGCCCCTGGTCATTGCCTTGGTGCCCAGGTCATTGCCTTGGTGCCCCTGGTCATTGCCTTGGTGCCCCTGGTCATTGCCTTGGTGCCCCTGGTCATTGCCTTGGTGCCCCTGGTCATTGCCTTGGTGCCCTTGGTCATTGCCTTGGTGCCCCTGGTCATTGCCTTGGTGTCCCTGGTCATTGTCTTGGTGCCCCTGGTCATTGCCTTGGTGCCCCTGGTCATTGCCTTGGTGCCCCTGGTCATTGCCTTGGTGCCCCTGGTCATTGCCTTGGTGCCCCTGGTCATTGCCTTGGTGTCCCTGGTCATTGCCTTGGTGCCCCTGGTCATTGCCTTGGTGTCCCTGGTCATTTGCCTTGGTGCCCCTGGTCATTGCCTTGATGCCCCTGGTCATTGCCTTGGTGACCCTGTTCATTGCCTTGGTGCCCCTGGTCATTGTCTTGGTGCCCCTGGTCATTGCCTTGGTGCCCCTGGTCATTGCCTGGGTGCCCCTGGCCATTGCCTTGGTGTCCCTGGTCATTGTCTTGGTGCCCCTGGTCATTGCCTTGGTGCCCCTGGTCATTGCCTTGGTGCCCCTGGTCATTGCCTTGGTGTCCCTGGTCATTGTCTTGGTGCCCCTGGTCATTGCCTTAAAGTGTCCCTGGTCATTGCCTTGATGCCCAGGTCATTGCCTTGGTGTCCATGGTCATTGTCTTGGTGCCCCTGGTCATTGCCTTGGTGCCCCGGGTCATTGCTTTGGTGCCCCTTGGTCATTGTCTTGGTGCCCCTGGTCATTGCCTTGGTGCCCCTGGTCATTGCCTTGGTGCCCCTGGTCATTGCCTTGGTGTCCCTGGTCATTGCCTTGGTGCCCCTGGTCATTGCCTTGGTGCCCCTGGTCATTGCCTTGGTGCCCCTGGTCATTGCCTTGGTGCCCCTGGCCATTGCCTTGGTGCCCCTGGCCATTGCCTTGGTGTCCCTGGCCATTGCCTTGGTGCCCCTGGTCATTGCCTTGGTGTCCCTGATCATTGCCTTGGTGCCCCTGGTCATTGCCTTGGTGCCCCTGGTCATTGCCTTGGTGTCCCTGATCATTGCCTTGGTGCCCCTGGTCATTGCCTTTGTGCCCCTGGTCATTGCCTCAGTGCCCCTGGTCATTGCCTTGTTGCCCCTGATCATGTGCCCCTGGTCATTGCCTTGGTGCCCCTGGTCATTGCCTTGGTGCCCCTGGTCATTGCCTTTGTGCCCCTGGTCATTGCCTTGGTGCCCCTGGTCATCGCTTTGTTGCCCCTGATCATTGCCTCAGTGCCCCTGGTCATTGTCTCAGTACCCCTGATCAGTGGTTGAAAGCTTAATTTCCTCAAGGTATCGAAAGGAAGCCCAACTCACCTATACCGCCCACGATGATCATTCCAATGAAGAAAGCAATGAAGAGGATACAGCAGATGATGTCCGTACAGCTCCTGTGAAAAAAAAATCCAAAATATTATTACCTTTTATCAAATTGACGTACAACGCTATTAATGTCAATTTGTTTGATAAGAAGATGCAAACTGCAAACTGGTGACAGTAATTAAGCCTGTTAGTACAAGTTCCAGGCAACCGCCATGAAGAAATAACATTCATCTTTAGATCTTGATTTTTCATATAATTTTTCTGGGGATAGTGAGACTATGTGCTTATAAATGAATTTGTCCTTTGGCATGCGGTGTAGTTGGTTGCCTGTAAACATTTTCTTCATGTTCTATAGTGTTACATCACCCTATTTAAAGGTTGTATCATACTTTGATAAGAGACTAAAACAGAAATGTTCACAGATTTACATATAACTTTCAGGGTATGAAGATGATGCTGGTAGAAACCTACCGTTAAAATATTTCCGGCTGTATATATGCTGTATTTATCCAGAAATTAATAAAACAACGACCGAAAATCTTTTTGATCTTTTAAAAGATCAAAAATAAAAGAGAAAAGACTTAAGAAATACTGTGGCCGTTTTTCACTGTTTTCTCAAAAAGTTGGCACCGTATGGGACTGAATTTTTCACAGATTACTTTTACTGTATCTTCCTTGATATTTTTGCCCATGAATCTGTATTTCTTTGACAAAAACCAAAGTATGATACTACCTTTAAGACAAAAGATGATGTTTACCTGTTTTCTATTGGTCCATGAAATGACGGATCATACTTCTTACTCTTCCCTGTAAACAAAAAACAAACAAATAAACAATAAAAGTCAAATAATTAAATTTGACCAATAAAGAAAATGTGTATTATGTGTATTACATATATAATACACATAACATAACATGTACAGTACATCTGTAGAATGGTTAATGAACAGTACTGTACATGTGTTTCTTTTTCCAGCATTTTGCAACATTTTTCTTTCGTTTTACTTCATTCTTTAAAAAGCGCAATGATCAGTCACTGTCATGGAAGGAACTACACTAAAATTTATGTAAATATACTTGTATTATTAATTTAATACTGGTACTTGTATTAATAATACATGTACTTGTACTGAATCTTGTTTTATTATAAACATGTTCTCCATGGCTTTTGTTCACTGCCTCGGCACCCATCCAAATATTTCCGCAGAATTTCAGCTACGAGGAATTAATTAATGGCTAGTTGAAAATTCTATGTTCTTTGCTGAAACCGATCCTGGCAGAAAAACCAAGGACCTCATGTATCTGTGTTACAGCTGGAAATTTTTCTAGAAATGTCACTGTGACCTCCGGATCAACCCTGCCAGAGGGCCAGGAATTGAGTCTGTCTTGTCTGTCTGTTCCAGGCTCCCTGGTGATTCTGACATACCCCCTGCCTAGACCTGCCAAGTTCTGACCCCGAAATTAAAAACTGCCGCTCCCAATTCTAACCACTGAAAAACAACTGCGGTGTATTCTTGTATCCAGGCCAAATGATCTTGGAACAAAAAGCAGAGCTAGGCCATGGATTCACACTTTGGTTGTATTTTGTCTGACTGTAACAATTAGGCCCTAGATGGAATTTCTTCCAGGGGCCAATTTCATGGCCCTGCTTAGCACAAAAAAAAAAGATTTATAACCAGGTACATGTTGAATTAGACAAAGTGTGAATGCTGTTCTTTTACCAGTGTTACCACTACCAATCATATATTATACCTTTATGTAAACACTACATTGTTTGTTTGATATATCTGTATGAATTTGAAACTTTGTGCACTTTCACATTAAATCATACACTCAGTGTTCTCCAACGTGTAGAACAGACGTGGCGCACCGCCACGCTTTCTGCGGCAGCCGCCACGCTTAAAAATCGCCGCCACGCTTTAAAATCATGCCGCCACGTTAACATTTTGTACTATACAGTAAATAATTACTACAGAAATAATCTGGAAACAATGAGAATCACTTCATTTTCGATCCTAACCTTCGAAACTTTCCAATGATTTCGCACGAACTGTCAAATTTCCGACAAGAGGCAACTCGAATTTTAAACGGATGTACTGGGGAGACAGCGAGTCGACCGGCCCTGCAATGTACACGTGCACTGCAAGAGACCTACTTTTGCTGCATATGATCTGCACTGCAAGAGACCTACTTTTGCTGCATACGGTCTGCGCACGTGGTCACAAATCTGGTTACGTTTACGCGAAACTTCGACGAATTTTTTCCGAAAAATCGGCATTTTGAATGAGCTTGCTTTATTCAAACTACATTTTCGATGATTTATCATACATTCACATGAAATAAGAAGTCATTTTTGGAAATTATGAGGAACAAATGCCTACAAAAAGTTGAGTTTGCGATTGCAACTGTTGACACTAATCTTGCCACAACGGGATTTTACCTTACCGCGATGTGCCGTGTGATGGCCGTGGGGCTAATGCTTCGTGCGACCGGTGAACAGTCCGCTCGGTCACGCTACCAACGTTACGTACCTTGGTACACGGAAACTTTTAATGTTCACCTGTTATTGAATGATTTTCGCTCTTAGCTAAGATTTACTTATAACTTGTCATCTGGTCATCACGTTTCGTTTGGAATGAATGTAATTTTCTCTTGATTTCTCTGTGAAACTTAGAATATAATGGAACACTGTATGTATCTGGGCACATGCATTGCATGAATAACAGAAATGAAAGCAAAAGCACTGTATTAATACAAACACACTCATAAAATGTATTTAAACAAAGAAAGAATTGTTATATTTACTTATTAGGATCTTATCATTATTGGCCATCATAATAATAACAATAAACCATTGTTATATCGCATCACAATTAAGAATTCAAGTCTCTATGAAATGACATAAGAAAAGAAAGGGAAAGTGGAGACGAGAACAGGTCAAGGAAACAGTAAGGATTAAACATACTGTACACTTTAACACATTAACCCTAACCCACCTGCAAGGCTGCATACCACAATGTATCACTCATGGTGTTTTCCTAACGTACTGTAGGTGTGGTGTCCTGAATACCACGATACACCGCAGTGTGGTTTGTGTGGTAATGAATGGTTTACATGTATCATGTATGATCCTGGGGTCAACTTCACCAAACTCATCCTAACTTACATGTACATGTATAGGCTACTGTACTATCAGCTGTTATAGGACTTGTGATGCATTGCAGCCCTACATAGGATACAATCTTTCATAACTTGTGTTAATGTAACTTATGATTGATTGTATAGGGCAACGTGAAATCGACCCTAGTTCCCCTATGGAGACTGTGGTACATGTAGAGGGTAAGGGTTAATTAATCTTACATGTCTAACAATTATTCTTTACAAAATAGTATGGCCTGGGCTTTGCCTAGGGTCTTGGGCTTCTACATGTATAATCCCCAGCCTTGAACTATTAACTTCAAGCCCCTACTTTATTGTCCTTGATCATAGTTTGTACTACCAAGTACCAGTATATATGCAGATTGACAGATTGAGTCCACATTGATCATGGATATCCAGAAGCCAGGCTTTATTACTGGTTGTAAGCAGCTGTATTTTATTGTATTGTAAATCATGTATATCTTATAAATAAGTTCAGGGCTGACAAGATGACAAGAGGAGGATTTTAATCATTTTGTTTTATACAATACTGTAGATCTATAAATCATGATTTACACATATTTGACTCTGTGGTCTGACCATTGCCAATTGCCATGTTGTACATGTATACCTTGTGGAAACCAACTATAATAATTCAAAATGATAACAAAATATAATCAGGGCTTGAATTTCGTGAAAAAGAGCACTGGACAACATGTCTAGTAACTGAAACATTTTTCTAGACCTGAACTTTTTTTCACTAGACCTGTGACATTCATGTACATAGGAAAACCGTAATTGTATGCAATATTGTGTCCAAAATCATCAATTTAGGAACCATTTTAATTGTGCAAGGAAAACAAAATCACTAGACAGCCGGACTATTATGCAGTACACACTTTTCTAGACTGACACTGAAATCACTAGACTCGGTCCACGGTCTAGTGGATATTTCGAGCCCTGATAATGAAACAACATTTTCTGACATCTTTGAAACTTGTACAGTTGTTACATTGTAAAACACGCCATTTCAGGGGGATTCAATTCGGGGGGATTTAATTTCAATCTGCCGGATTGACACTTGGGGTTAAATCCCAAATTCAGCTAAATCCCCAAGAGACCTTGAACTACATGTAAGTGACAATGCACATGTCCAGGGGCCAATTTCACGGCGCTGCTAAGCACAAAAATTTGCTTAGCACAAAAATGTCTTGCCCAATAAAATAAACCACAGTTAAAAATTTCATTTGATATTCATGGTCAGTCAACAACAGCCAAAGAATAATCACAAGTGATACAAAAAACATGGAGATTTGGTTGATAACCCTGTTTTTATTAAGACTGAAATGTCATGCTTAGCAAATTTTTGTGCTAATTAAGCAGCGCCGTGAAATTGGCCCCAGGCCTTGCACTTACTTTTCTTTTCCTGGCTGGATCACTCAGCTAGTTAACTGGATATTTTACAAGCCTGTTTTTAAAAGAGTTTTAAGTTGTATCTTGTAGAATAAGAAAACCCCAAAATGTGTTATTATCCAACCATTCAACATTTCGAAAAAATTATAAACAATTTTTCACTGAACCCAACGGCGACCAACAGACCAAGGAACCACTTTTAGGTAGCTTAGAAAATTTTTTACTAGATTTTGTACGCCGGGCAGCTGGGATAGTAGTCATTGTAGTAGTATTACTATTTTGAGTCCTGTACACAACTATGTATGTTTCTGCTATCAGCCTTCATTCATTTCCAGCCTAATGCATCTCCATTATGTCAGTACAATATACCACACGCTACACAGATTTTTCTACATGGTCCATTAGTGATTGTAAAATTCTTATGGACATACATGGTACGTACATGTACATCTGTGATCATATCTGACACTGTACTGCCAGCACAATGCCCACAGTTACGTCACATCCCATTACAAAGGAAAAATTACTCAGAAATATGCAGCGTACAAGGCCGGCCGACCACAGACACAATCTGGATGACAGCCAAGAATTGATTTGTCATGTAAAGAATCAAGATTAGACATTTATGTACATGTATGTATATGTGACTACATGTATTTGATCAGGGTCGAAATAAACTTCAGTCTCTTGGTGGCCCACAGGGCCAGTAGACAGTGCACTGCACTGGCTTCAATTGGTCCTCAAATCAGTGACCCGATAACTGTTTTTGGTTGCCCCTGGCCAGCGGATCAGTGTTAATTTTAACCCCTGATAATGAACTAAATACACTAATTAATTATTAATATCATTTATACTACTGGTACAGTTGTAAATAACATCCGGCTACTTTTTGCATTTACATGCCTAAACATTCACATTTGTGCATTTAAACACAAACATTGTACCAAGCCTTGAATGTATGCAGACCACAGGGGGCATGGCCTTCGTTGCCCTGGTTCTTGGCCCCCTTTCAAATATTTCCATAGACAATGATAGACATTATGATTTTCCAATGGAAGTGCCCCTTGAAATGGAAAAGTGGCCTTGTCCCTTTCAGAACCAAATTCAAGGCCTGCCCCTGATAAAAAATTACATATTACACAGTTAGATAATTTATACTACCTGTAAATAACATACTTTTAGCATTATTGTCATTTCAAAACATTTGTACATTTAAACACATACAGTATCCTGATGCATGCCGTGTGTCAGAATTCCCCTTGCATTTATTCCAATTCTACCAAAAACGCTTTTCTCTTTACAGGTTAAATAATACTGAAAATATTTCATTTTCATTCCAGGTTCAGTTTTGGGCTCACAACACCCAAAAGAAACCAACTTTATCATGCATTATTCATGAGACTTTCTTGATTATGGAAATCAAGTTTGAAACTGCTCAGGTTTTTCTCTGATTAATTTCCAAAAGTGGACACACCAAAAACAATGTATTATCCCAAAACCCACCAAACTGCCTTGTAAAAAAACTTCAGAATTGTGAAGTGAAAAAAGTTTAAAGGTGAAGTTTTACCTACACTGTATATTAAAAAGAAGAATTAAGGGGAAAACTTACTTGCACTAAAATTTTCCTTATAATAAATTCTACTTTGAAAACAAACAAATTTGAAAATTTAGGCCTACAAATTTTATTTATAAAAATAATAATTTACATATTTTACTTATAATTTACAGAAAAAAAATATGTACAAAATTTGCACTTTACAAACAAACAATATCCTGTACGTGGTTCAAGCAGGAAATGTTGATGTTTGAACTGTAGGAGTTTCCAGAAAAAGATGACTTTGCTAAAGTATCAATTACTGCACACCAGTCCACGCCATACCCAACAAGCTCAGAACAGTCTGCAAACTACCAGCATAAAATCCCAGCAATTATTAAACCGATAAGACTGCAGCCGGCATTATTTCAAAAATCAACAAATTCATACACAACGTCAACAACTGTCATTGTCAGATGGTAAAAAAAAAAAATAATAAAAATAAAAAAAATAATCGTGAATCCGGAACCAGCCATAAAATTTTACTCCCTCGCAACAAAAATTATGGGGGAAGCAATTTATTTTCTGCAGGTAGTTACCAAAGAGCTAATTTACATACAGACACCCACACAGAGTTAGTGTAATGACTCGACTCCAGTCTGACTCAAGTCACATTTTTGGGCAACTCGACTCAACTCGAGTCTCGAAGGCTAAATGACTCGACTCATTGCAAGATAATGACTTCACTAGAGTCATTGCGAGGAAACGACTTTGACTCCACTCGAGTCCCTAAGGCTAAATGACTTGACTCGAGTCATTGCGAGGAAATGACTTCGACTCAACTCGAGTCCCGAAGGCATAAATGACATGACTCGAGTCATTGTGAGCAAATGACTCAACTCGACTCGAGTCCCGAAGGCTAAATGACTCGACTCGACTCACTGTGAGCGAATGACTTCGACTCGATTCGAGTAAGGCTAATAAGACTCGAGTCCCCCCCCCCAAAAAAAAGAACACTGTGACATAGAATACTGTGTGACATGGCCAACAGTGGTGCGAAAAGGGTTCAGAATAAAAGTTTTTCATCACAGGTTGTGACTTTTATGTAAATTTTGAAAACCAAACAAATTCCAGTCTCTTCGTGTTTGTTTCCAAATATTTGTGACTCTAACTGACTCGAGGTAAGTAATTGCCTCGACTCAACTTGACTCGACATTCTTGACCTAATGACGACTCGATTCACTTCTTCAAAATGACTTGACTCGAGTCACAAAAAACAGTGACTTCTTACAACACTGCACCCACATGAATACACTATAATAAGATACATCGTCATAGTGCAACATGTTGAACACTGGAAGTATGTACATAACAGTACTGCCGTACATACATGTAGTTTCTTTTTTTTTCAATGAACTCAATGAACTGTGATCCGTATCGAAACCGACGGCAGGAAGTTGTTGAATTCTAAAATCAAAGGATGAGGCATACATCCCATGCATGAGGCAATGAGGCATGTACTGTAGGCCTATATGCATTATCATTTGCAAAATGAAAGCTGGTTCTA
The DNA here is from genome assembly GCA_963971285.1 of Astropecten irregularis. NCBI lineage: Eukaryota > Metazoa > Echinodermata > Asteroidea > Paxillosida > Astropectinidae > Astropecten > Astropecten irregularis. The sequence continues at coordinate 12,793,311 of OZ020260.1, read as the reverse complement.
AAGCTTTAAAGGTATAATATTATACATGATTGGTAAAGGTCACAGAACTTACAGCACTCACACTTTGTCTAATCATAGAGCTAGGAACAGAGCTCTATGGTCTAATCCAGCATGTACTGTACATGAAATAATAAGCCTTTGAAAATCTGAGCTCAATTGGTCATCTGAGTCACGAATTGCACACAGACTAGGGGCTTTATATGAGCGTTGTAATTTTGCAAATTTTGTTGTTGTTTCTTTAACTGTTGGGAACTTGGGATGTGCATCCATATGTACTTTTTTAAAACGTTTTCATCGAGCAATCTTCAAGATTTCTACCCTTTTATCGCCCTTTTGTGAAGCACTGGACTTTTTGTGGGAAATGCAGTACATATAGGCCTAACTTATGTTAATGTTTGAAATAAAAACAGTGTTTTTTATGTCCCTAACACTAATCATGCATGACCAAAACTGACAAAATGATGAGGGTAATATTTCACAAAACAGCGGAGAGTCTGTGAAGCGTGACAGCCTGAGATGATGACTTGAGTCAAATCAAGAGGAAATGTAAGCATCTGGGTACCGGGCCTCACAAGGGACACACCTCCATGCATGAGGGGATTCTCTACGTCCCATTAGTCAGATTGGGGGTAGGGGGGGGGGGGGTGGGGGGGAGGGGGGACTATTAGATGGGTAATTTGCAGGGGAACGATCCATCTCATCTCGAACAGTCACACTGCTAAGTGCGTTCTTCTTCATTCAAGACTGTCATAGGAAGGCATACTGGTTTGTGTATACACCTGGGGCCAATTTCACGGCGCTGCTTATCACAAACAATTTGCTAAGCATGACAATTCTGTCATTAGGGTTAACAACCAAATTTCCATGTGTAGTACTGTTGTGTATCGCTTGTGATTGTTCTTTGGCTGTTGTTCGCTGACCATGAATATCAAATGGAATTTTTATGGAGGCTTGTTTTATTGGGCAAGACGTTTTTGTGCTAAGCAACTTTGTTGTACTTAGCAGCTCCATGAAATTGGCCCATGGGGACCAATGATTCCGCTCTGGGCTTACTGATGGGAAAACCATCAAAACTTAACATTTTCTTAAATCATACAGCACACAGCAATCAAAGGGCTTTGAGGAACTTGGGACAGTAGCACTAGCAATAAGCATGAAGAATTACGTGCCTAGGCCTAGGTTGCAGAGGTTGGGCAGTTTTTCAAACAAAACACCAAAACCATTTAGCTTTTTTTGAAATACGAAAAACCAACAAAGTCACCTTTAAAGGGATGAGATTGACCAATGATCACTTGATCAGAAAACAACTGACTGGGGGCATATCAAATCTGAACTCTGAAAATCTCCTGTACTTTTGTACACAGCCTGTGAGGAAAACAATCTGAAATTTATCCAAAAAACAAAATCGGGAATCAGATAAAAATCTAAAAAAAAATCATCCCTGAGTTTAGGGGAAAAAAATGTGTTATTGTAAATATAATGTGAAACGCCACTCTTGTCATTTCTGATGGCAAAAAAGGCTAGACTCAACAAAAATGTGGATTTACATGTATATTTATAAGAACTTTAAATAAAGATCCTTTTGACATGTTTGAGGATGGGTACATCTGTCCACAGACATGACAGAAGAGTGTTTAAGGTTTGCAAAGTTCGTTGCCCGGCAATTCTGACCCCAGCTGATGGTCAAAAAGATAATTGCACTTTCTTTTTAAAAAAGGCCTCTGAATAATTTATCAAAGTCTGCAGATCAGAAAGAGTGATTGCTTTGACTTGATACGACTCAGTGAATCCATTATAATGAGTAAGCTCTACATATGTGTACAACACGAAACCCACACAATGCCACACCTGAACGGCACTGCAGTGGGCGTACAGTTGTAAAGTTCATGGAATCTGGGCTCGGGTACTCCACACAGTAGTAAAGATATGATTATTTGTACTATGTAAACAATGTATGCACTGTAGACTGTACTGAACCATCGTATGTAGTCACAGCTTGATATCAGTATCAGAGACTTTCAGAGTCCATGTTTGATTAAGTTTGACACATTCACTGAGGAAAATATTCAAAAAAAGAAAACTTGTGGAAAGAATTCCACTAACGGCAATAACAGAAAAAGGGTTACATGTCCTCTAATACTTTTAAAACTAATTATTGGATACGCGTAATGATGAACTTCAATCTCAGCTGTGTGACACTGGGGTAGCATATATCGGAATTTAAGTGAGATTTACAGGTTTTCTGACCTATTTATTTTATATACACTTCAAATTACTTAGCAATTTATCTCAAAAGTCGGTTCCATAGGTTTGTGCACAAGTGATGGCAATCAGTGGAATTCTTCCCCATAGGGAATTCATTTTCCAAATGTATACTATTTTTAATACACATTGTTACAAAAGTGTGAAACAATAATTGCAATTTTTTTATAATCCCAGAAGTGAAGGTACAATGATCATTTACGAACCCGTTGAAAATATATTTTTTTTTAGCTTGACACTCACCATATAAATTTACAGGAACTTTTTACCTTTCGGTTAAAAAACATTCATTGTTCTTGAGACTTACAAACTTTAAGCTAGTACTACAACTAGTAGTAGTACAAGTAGTATAAATAATGTGGCAGATGACCTTGATTTGTGTCTGGTTTTTTAATTTTAATTTACATCGCAGCTAGGCATCAATATTCAGTAAAATCTTGCAAAATAATGCGGCAGGTATTCAACTGACAAACTAACATCTTTCCCTGGACTAGAGTACACAACGAACATAAAATTCACAATATTTGAACAGGTAAACTAAACAAGCCACAACGACCGTCACGTTATATCACGCATCACTTAACCCGAGCGGGCGTGGACGTGCAGTCCGTGGGCACGAACGCTCTCACACACGGTACAGATTTCCCGCTGCACACGCTAACTTTACAACACTCGTAATAAAATTCTAAAACAACTACTCACCGAACTTTTTCGATTCTGTTCGGCCTGGCGGCGGCATGTCACTGTTGGCGGCATTATCATCCTCCTTGTCGTACTTGTCCTTACCCATGGTTAAGATTTAGACATAGATTTAGACATAGAAATGTGTATTTTGGAGCCAAAAATGGGTTGGGCTTTGAACTGACCGATTTAACAATGAACTTTTGTGTTTTCAGTGCTGCGGTCGGATGTGTACAATACACACGTACGCATACAGTGACCGTACCCGGATTCGTATACGGCACGTATGTGCGTGTACTTCTGTGCTCACTGCACGTACGCACCACTACTCACCTCTTATTTACATAACAAGGATATTCCAAAATTCATTATTTTCGAGTATTCTTTTTCTCTATGCAGGGAATAAAAGAGTTGGATGGGAAGCCGGATACAATGAATGAAATTTGAAAAAAGTTCGACTCAATAATAAACGTTCTATGTTATTATTAATTTGCTTTATGAACAGGTGTATTTTGACCTCAGAACAAAATTCGCGGGTACCGTTTAGCTAAAAAGTTGTGATTATAAAAATAATAACTGAGGAATTCAAAGGTAGTATCATACTTTGGTAAGACACCAAAACAGAAATGTTCACAGATTTACGTACAACTTACAGGGTATGAAGATGGTGGTGGTAGAAATATACTGTTACAATTTTTTTCGCCTGAAATGGTGTATTTATCCAGAAATTAGTAAAACAACGACCGAAAATCTTTTTGATCTTTCTAAAGATCAAAAATAAAAGAGAAAACACTTAAGAAATACTGTGGCCGTTTTTCACTGTTTTCTCAAAAAGTGGGCACCGTATGGGACTGAAATTTTCACAGATGACTATTACTGTGTCTGTCTTGATATTTTTGCCGATGAATCTGTATTTCTTTGATAAAAACCAAAGTATGATACATATATAGGATGTGCATGTGGTTTGAACAATACTTTTTTAATAAGCCTATCTCATGCATTATTAATCATTCTACTGTCAGGTTAAAGTGTCAAGAGTTGAAGAATTCCTTCCAGTATGAGGTTTGTTGTTGTTCTTGTTTAAAACAGCAAAGAGTTCATTTGTAAAAATAAAACTCCTGCCACAAAAACTTTCCGGGAACTTCTATTTATTTTTATTGAAGGGATACACTATTAAATTTTGCAATAAATTTATGAGTTTTATGTCGACATTTTTACGCTGTTTCCATGAATGATAGAGGTAATGCATGATTAAGTTTTTTTTTTTCTGTTGTTCTTCTTTCGTTGTTGTTATTGTTTTTGTTGTTGTGTTGTTGTTGTGGATATTGATGGCTGTGGATTAGTTTGCTGCAGCTGCTTCGAGCCATGTGCAGGTTTTGAGATTGAAAGTCAGTTTGCTGCCACCTATCGTCGGATTATGTCCAATCAACCCGAGTGTGGTGGCGCTGTTGTGTGTGATGATTTTTGTCTTCTGCTCCAGAATTTTTCTCAATAATTCAGCGAAATGGACGAAGAAACACTGGAAACATCAATTGCAACGTACAAACAGCAGGTAGAGGTTCTAGGGAAGGCTTTCGGATGGAAAATAGTAAAGCAGTATGCTTCTGAAGGCTTGTCCCAATCATAAACATTTTTTTGTATATGACTGACTGTGGGGATTGTGGGTTGACGGGTCCTAAAACTATAAAGGAAAGGAAACTACTTTTTGAAAAGAAACTTACCTACATATACTTTGTTGGTCTCCTCCTCTATATTACCAAGGTTAAATTTTTGGAAAGAGGGCAGGGCTTTGATTTTGAGGGAAATTATGGGGTAAAAACGGTAACCAAGATTGTAACATTTCACCGCCGCGCCGCACGGACGGCCGCAGACGAGAATAGTCTGGTTTCCACTCTGACATTTTGAGGACTCTTGATTTGTTGGGTCTGGGCACTAGACTAACCAGACCAGACAAAATGCCCTCATGCGATCAGACGGTCTGTTTTAAAGTTTACAAGAGCGGAAGAAAATTTAATTTTAACCCTGAAATGTTTAACAAATTTCTTCAATCTAGTCTTTTAAGGACCCAGGAACATTTGCTGAAAGTCAGAAGTATCAATTTTGAGGAGTAGAAGTTAGTTCAGAGCCAAAAAAATCAATGTGTTTTGGGATCCCGTCAACCCACAATCGCCCTGACTGTACTGTGGCTGGCTAGCTGTGTACTGATTTGGCTTGGGGCTTGGGCTTGAATTTTGTAGGCTGATGAGTTACAACACAGTACTCCAGTCTCCAGTAGGCCTACAATAATTTGTGCAACATGGAAAGCCATGCCCATGGCCCCATGGGGTGGCATAACACTAGGGGGGTCTGGCCACAAAGTACAAAATTAGTTTACGGGGGGGGGGGGGGGGGGGGGGGGGCTTTTGTCTTAGGGCCTAATACACTTTGGAGAATCGGTCTTGAGTCAACAGCACACGCGCAAACCATGCTTGCGCAATTGTGAGCATGCGGGCATTGTTTTGAGCATGTGTGCGCAAGCGCTGTTGACTTGAAAACCGGTTCTCCAAAGTCTCCCATTATATTTAGGCCTATAGGCTATAGCCATCACTGTCAAAGTGGCGATTGTAAAGTAAACTTTGGGACCCCCAGGCCTGCCCTGTGTTTTTAATCAATTATATGCCACAGCATGCACAATGGAAGATATTCACACATATCACAACTGAACTGTCATTCCGGCATGTGATTAACGCACAGGAACTTTACAATTGCCAAAGTTACAGTAAAAACATTATACTCAAAATCCTTGGCCCCTGGCCTTGATGATATATATTCTTTATGTATGGTTTATTGTCTTGTAGCTTGGACAAGTTGAGACAGTTTTACTGAGTGCTGGTAGTGACGGACAGACAGAGTTACTGAAACTCAGAGAGGATCTACAGCAAGTTATTCAGCTCACTCAAGGTACAAAGATCGGATGCCATTAGTCGAAGTAGCTTTCCATATGTATGTCAAGATTTACACAGGTCCACCGTGTGTAAACTCAAAATTTCAACATTAGGCCAATCATGCTCTCCATTCACACTATACATTGCGAAATGCTCTTCAAGACATGCAAGATATTGAAACCTCTGCTCAACACATCCTGAATACCATACTACACCATATTGTGGTTTGTTCGGTAATGCATGATCCAGCCCCCCTATGTAGACAGTGGTAGTGTGTGGTAAGCAGCTCTTGTCTTGTATAGTAGGTGCAGAGGGTTAGGGTGAGCTATGGTTTATGATCCAGTCCCCCTGTGGAGACTGTGGTCATGTGTGGTATATAAGCAGCTCTTGTCTTGTGAGGTAGGTACATAGGGTAATGTATAATAAGCACTTCTTTTGATGATAGATTACTTTGAATTTCTTCCCCCTTCTTCTATTTCTCTCCTAAGAGAGTCTTCTGTCACTCAAAAAGAGTAAGCTGCTAAGCTTTGTGGACAGCACAGCGGGCGAGACCAATAGCTCATCACCCTCACCATCTGGGTCATCGTCCAGGGTTGCGCCGCCCCAGAAGCCCTCTCTTGGCCAAGATGACTCCTCCACGAACAGATTCGATGAGGAGTTTGCAGCCTTTCAGGTATTGTTTGTGATACTCTCTCTCTGTGGTAGTCTTATATGTTAGGCCATTCACATGTCTCATGATTCTACTTGGCCATCGTCAGATTGCTTAAGAAGGCCACAAAATGCATCACTGTGATTGAGCTGGTGCAAATTTCACAGCCCTTCTTAGCTAAACAATTCGCTAACCAATTATCCATTTTTTTCTTTTAGGCGGCCATCGCTGAGGATGATGACCTGCTTCCTGCATCCCGGTCACTACCTTCTTCCGTTCCTCCCCCAGCCAGTGCTCAGCATCTCAATGATGAGACCGGGGATGACAGTGATGAAGAAGACGAAGAGGAAGAAGATGACATTTCAGGAACCAAGTGCAGCGTTGACTATGCTGAGGAGTGGGGCGGTCGACGACGACACAATGCGGTGGTGATGTGCGTGGAGCCAAGAACTGATACCAAAGAAGAGGTATTACTCAGAAGCTGCAGTAGGGTCTTCATGGACTCTATGGGGCTCAGGCTCAGGCTCAGGCTTAAGCTCTGTCATCCATATACTGAAAATATAGGTTGTGGTTTTTCATTGAAGCTGAAGCTCTGTTTCCTTTTTCAAACCAAAGAATCTACTTCAGGACCACAGCCAACTTTTTGATACCCGTTATTTTAGAATAGAGTCACGAAATGGAGCTGGAGCCTGAGCCTCCGTTTCGTAAACTGGCCAAGCCCAGCCACTGGAAAGCCTGTCTAGGCCTGGGTCTTTGGCTTTGAGATCTTCCTATCAGCCCTGACTAATACAATAGAGGTGCTTAAAATCAATCAAGCTTGGCTTCAGGGATACTGCACATGATCAATGTGAGACTAAATTTTTCAACCAAGTTAGTGCCAACAATAATCCAGGAAAAAAAGGAGTGAACTGATTATTATTGGATTATTGGAGCCCAAGAGTCTCACGTTTCAATTCATTGACACCGAATTGATGAAACGCTGATTCTTTTGGAAATCTTTCGATACTACAGGCATCACTCAGGGTTCTGTTCTGCAATCCGACCACCACGTCTATGAAGCCCTGCCCATATTACCTAGAAGGATCCTGCCGCTTCTCCGTAGACGACTGCAGGTAGAGGATTCGAAATTTGATATTTGAGGCTGGTATATATGCAGGATGGAAGTCAGTGTGGTATCTGAGAGCTTTATGTCCAAGACTGAGACCAAGACCGTCTTCGATACCGTGACCAGACCTACAACACTGGTTGAAGTACTATAAAGGATGCGATTTGTGGTAAAATATTACCATAGTCTTTGGGGTCAAAAGTAAAAAGATAAGGCTGTCTATAATTACTTTTTTTTTTGTCTTACTGCAGTGTATATGCTTCTCTCTTTCAAGGTTTTCTCACGGATATGTCGTCAAGTTGTCCGAGCTGCATTCCTTCAAAGAACCAGACTTTGGGTAAGCATGAGCAGGCAAATATGAATTTTCACTCGATCCTGTTTACCCTTGGCACTTATCCTCCAAGTCAGGCAACCAGTCACTCTCCTGTGGACGAACAGAGCACACTGTTCGGAACGTTGAGATAATACCACCGGTTCTTCTTAGAACCACACACTCTCACAGAAGAGATTACATGGTTTCACCGCAAACAAACCTTATTTGAGACGATTATTTCTGTTTTATTTTTGCTTTGTGTACAGTCTGTTGAAGCTGGAGGGCAGTTGCTTGGCCAGGTACAGCGATGGGGTGTGGTACCCCGCCTCGGTCCAGCACATAGATGAGGATGGACACCAAGTGATAGTGCAATATGAGTCGTACGGCACGACGGCAACACTAGACATCCAAAGTGTGCTTCCATCTGGTAAGGAAATGCATTTAGGGAGAGAAACTTGAATACTTGTCGGGCTTAGCCACTGACAAGCCTGGCCGGGCCGGGGCCTTCAGAAATCCTCTTTTTGTTAACTCTGAACTTCACTGCAATAGCTGCTTCAAATCAATAAAGCTTGGCCTCTGGATACTGTCTATGATCATTGTGGACTCAATCTGTCAATCAGGTTAGTGTCATGTATGATCCAGGACACAGCAGGGGCTTGAAGTTGATAGTTCAAGGCTAGGGATTATAGAAGCCCAAGATCCCAGGCAAAGCCCAGGACTGGCTTTTCAGTGGCTGGGCCTGACCAGTATAAAAGTTTCTCTCAGTAAAACCTGTTTTTAGATCCTATCTGATCCGACTTCCCACGGTTGAAACTAGGGACCCTTTCCAAACCTCGGCTCAGGCTCAGGCTCAGGCTCTGGCTCTGGCTCTGGCTCTGGCTCCTGCTCCATTTTGTGAATCCATTCTACGGATCAGAAATAGATTCTCTGGCTTGAAAAGGGAAACAGAGCTTCAGCTTCAATGAAAAACCACAAACTATATTTTCAGCATATGGATGACAGAACCGGAGCTAGAGCCGGAGCCGAGGTTTGGAAAAGGGCCCAGTAGAGTAGTTTGGATGAGCAATGATGTGTCTTGTTTCTTGACTTATATCCATACTGTAAAATGCATTATGGCTGTTCCCCTGGCTATTTTAGTGTTCATCTGTTGTATGGAATTTTGACTTCATGCTTTGTAATCCAGAAAGATCTCAAGTGCTAGTCCCGTTTCCATTTTCTCCTCAGAGCAACGACAGGAGCTGTCACCTCACCTGTCACCCTCCTCCAGTGACACTGACAGTGACGATGACGATGACACCAGTGCCCCGTCCACAAGCGCCTCGAGGCGAAGCACGGATGACGAGGCTGAGAGTGCGCCCTCTATGGCCTGGATGCCATCTGGAGGCGGAGGAGGCCCTCTTGGACAGTGGGAGGCTCATACCAGGGGCATCGGCTCCAGGCTTATGCTGAAAATGGGCTATGAATTCGGGTAGGTGTGTGTTTGGGTCCTGGGCCATATTTTCACAAGGCACTTAAGATTATTAAAGAGAGAGAAACTTAGATGCTGGTTTGGCCCAGCCACTGAATAGCCAGGCCAGGCCTTGGCTTTCCCTGAGGTATTGGCCTTCTATAATCCCTCGCCCAAAGTAAGAGACAATTGGAAATACCAAACCTTGTCCTCGGACAGTATGTGAACTTGACATTTGTCAACTTCCTGGATTGTATTTGATTCTTTCAGGAAAGGCCTAGGTCGACATGGAGAAGGAAGAGTGGAGCCAGTGGAGGCTGTTATCGTTCCACAGGGTGAGTTCAGTAGGTTGAGATTGGAGGCTGTTTTTATTCCACAGGGTGAGTTCATTAAGTTGACAGTGGAGGCTGTTATAGTTCCACAGGGTGAGTTCATTAGGTTGCCAATGGATGCTATTATCGTTCCACAGGGTGAGTTCATTAGGTTGCCAATGGATGCTATTATCGTTCCACAGGGTGAGTTCATTAAGTTGACAGTGGAGGCTGTTATAGTTCCACAGGGTGAGTTCATTAGGTTGCCAATGGATGCTATTATCGTTCCACAGGGTGAGTTCATTAGGTTGCCAATGGATGCTATTATCGTTCCACAGGGTGAGTTCATTAAGTTGACAGTGGAGGCTGTTATAGTTCCACAGGGTGAGTTCATTAGGTTGCCAATGGATGCTATTATCGTTCCACATGGTGAGTCCATTAGGTTGACAATGGATGCTGTTATCGTTCCACACAGTGAGTCCATTAGGTTGACAATGGATGCTGTTATCATTCCACAGGGTGAGTTCATTAGGTTGACAATGGATGCTGTTATCGTTCTACACAGTGAGTCCATTAGGTTGACAATGGATGCTGTTATCGTTCCACAGGGTGAGTTCATTAGGTTGAGATTGGAGGCTGTTATCATTCCACAGGGTAAATTTATCAGTTTGATAGTGGATGTCGTGGTACTTTGACAGGGTGAGTAGCAAGTGTTGGCCACCCTCTTAAGCCAAGAGATTGTTGAAGAGAAAAAGATCTGTTGATACACACTTAACATAGTATTATTTTCACACATTCAGGTAAATCATTGGACAAGTGTATGGAGCTGAGAGAGATGAAGAAACTCGGTATAGTGGGGAAGCCAAGGAAGAAGAAGAAGCACGGAAAGGGTAGAGGTCATCATCAACACGCTGGAGGGACGGACTCGCTGAACGGACAGCACAGGAAAAAGGAAAATGTGTTTGACTTCATCAACAGGAAATTGGGCGGGAAGAGAGGTGAGTTCGTCAAATGGAGGCAGAGCCACTATGTCCACACTGACTGGTGTGGTTGATAATTAGGTGGCTAGTTGATCATTGGGTTGTTGGTGGATCATTGGATCGTTGGTTGATCATTAGGTGACGGGTTGATAAATAGGCGACTAGTTGATCATTGGGTGGTTGGGTGATCATTGGGTTGTTGGTTGATCATTGAGTTGTTGGTTGATCATTGGGTAGTTAGTTGATCATCGGGTTGTTGGTGGATCATTGGGTTGTTGGTGGATCATTGGGTTGTTAGTTGATCATTGGGTGGTTGAATTGTTTGATCATTGGGTGGTTGAATTGGTTGATCATTGGGTTGTTGGTTGATCATTGGGTTGTTGGTTGATCATTGGGTTGTTGGTGGATCATCGGGCTGCTAGTTGATCATTGTGTGGTTAGTTGATCATTGTGTGGCTGGTTGATCATTGTGTGGCTGGTTGATCATTGTTTGGCTGGCTAGTTGATCATTGGGTAGTTGATATGGATCATTGCCCACAACTTGAAAAGACATCTCGAGTTGAATAGGGTTTATAATGAGTCATATGAAATAGAAATTGTTGTTCTTTTCCAGCCAAAATCACAGAGCTTATTCAACAAAATATGGACAGCAGAAGCTTCCTGGAAAAGGAACATACCAAAGATGAACAGGAGGAGAAGCCACATAGGAAACTCAACATACAGGTGAGGACCAGGTGCCAAAGCTAATAGGAGGAGGATTTCAGACCTGAAGGCTAATTTGAATAAGCAAATCAACATAACTAGGACCATGAAGGTTATTATTATTATTTATTTCTGATAATGAAACCAATCATTCAAAAAGCGCACTAGGCACTGTAGCTCGAAAGCCCGATGAAACCTATTATGGAAAGATGATGAGAAGAAGATACAGTTTTAGAGGTGGGAGAAAAACCCCAGAGTAATATTCTGAGTAAAACCCACATAATCAGGTAGGGACTGAAACCCCAATCCACTCGTGGACCGAGCTGGACTTGAACTTGGTGAAAGGCGAGGAAAGAACCGCTACGCCAACCTGATTCCCAAAGTGTAGCAGTGTAGTAGTTCTTGACTCTTGAGTGCTTTATCTCTTCAACAGCTTGTACGGACTCAGGAGGATATACGGAGTGCAGAGAAGCAGTTAATTCGGTTACGAGAGTCACTCCAGAGAAACCAGAGGTATATATTTTTTTTTTTGCATTTGTTGCTATTGTTTTTGTTCTAATAGGGCTCCTTATAGGGCAGATTTCTGAGCTGTAGCCCAAGCTGATATCTCAGTTATGTCTTGCGTTATTTCAATTAAATATCAACTCTCTTTATCCCAGGGACAAACTGACGGCCTCTAAAATCCAAGGGAAGATTGATGGCACAGTGAAGCTTCTCCACAACCTCAAATCCTCCGAGAGGAAGATACAGGGACAGCAGAGCAGTCGCAAGCAGCATAGGAAACTCACCATCTTCTAAAATGACCGTCACTGACCACTGGTCACCAAGTGGTCAGCATACTGGCCTTGACATTTTACTGTCATGCCTCAATGCCTGCCATTCATTCAGTAGGATTCCACACAATCCAGCCGTTCCACTCCAGTGCATCCTTGGAGCTTGTATTCAGCGTCGTCAAAGTCAGGCAACCAGTTACTCTCCTGAGGAGGAACAGAGCACACTGTTCGGAACGTCGAGATAAAACCAACGGTTCTTCTCAGAACCACACATTCTCACAGAAAAGATTACATGCTGTCACCGCAAACCTACCTTCTTTTAGTACTTCCACCATTCATAGCTTCAAGTCTTATAAAACAGGAAACAATTAGGGATAGTCATTCTCAAAAGCAACAGTCATTCTCACCAATTTTATTCAATTTGTTTTGCAATGATTAAAAACGTTACTGGTACCATGAAATGGAATAAATATTACTGTTAATAATTACAGTTAATACAGTGATCACAAAGCAGAGTTAGACAGTGAGCTGTTAAAAAAAAACTAAAAACTTTCCATAAATTCACTTGATTTTGAAATGTATGATGCTGGAAGTAAAAAGAAACAAAAGGTTTAATAGAAACTTCATTGCTGCAAATATTAAAAAAGAAAAGAAAATTTACGATTTGGGACACTGCAAACATAGGGCTGGATAGCTCAGTTGGTAGAGCACTGGTACAGTATTCTGGGGGTGACAGGTTCCAATCCTGCTGGCGACTTTTATTTTGTTATTAAATTGAAGATGAAAATAAAGTAGGGACTGGGAACCAGTCTGAGCCTACGAGCTTGAAACAAACATTTGAATGGGCTGTTTGCCGCCCTCTACTGACAATGCAGCAATTTATACTAAATAATGACAAAATGCACATTGCCAGTCAAGATATATGCCGATCCGACTGTGCGACCATGGAGGTAGGAAACACCCGCCATTACTGCAGTGTCCCAAAGTTCAGTATTTTGTCCGGCAACAAAAGAATTTACGTCCGCCGTACTCTATACTGCAGGGTGTATGTACACTAATCATGGTACATACACCCTGCAATTATTGAGCGCGGTGGAGTGTACATTCTTTTGTTGCCGGACAAAAGGCAGACGGGGACACTGCAGTAATGACGGACAGTATATCGTGCTGTCGGATCGATGTATACCCAGTGTTTGACCAATGGGCAATTACCACTTCAGAATTTTATCCCAAATTTTTCCTGCAAAACAAAAAATACAGATTTTTTCTGTAAAAATTTACACCCCATAATTTTCAAGCGCTTCGAAATTTCAGTTTATAACTTTCCCATTGATATGTAAAATAAACATAACGATGTCATCGTTGCAAAGCTAAAGAATTTCTTATATAAAAACAAAAAACAATAGGCCTCCTTCCAATTTTGTCTACGTGGATTTTGTTCAAGTAAAAAGGTTTTGCTATAAGCATAAACAGTACAAGCATGTCAAGGAAACCGGAATAATGTGTTTTATATGTGGCACAATTTGTGCGGCACTGTGACTTGTAATATACACAACAGATTTTAATAAACAAAAGAATAAAACAAAGGCATATTGTCTGGAATGTAAAACTTCATACTGATAATTTATTAGCTCCTGTACCAAACAGAAAGGGGTCATACTTATCACCAACTCATGCCGACGACAACCAACATCAACTGACAACAATTAAACTTAACCATTTATATTGCTCGTAGACATGTCATACAACTGTCAACTTTGTCGAGCAGTGATATTGCTGTACTAAAAGATTATTCTCTTAGCCCAAGCCAAAAAAGTAAAAGTGTTTTATGGCGAAAACTAGACTTTTCTTTCGCTGGAGTAGTATCGGTTGGCATCTTGTTTGTCACCTTGCTTCATTAGAATATAGAGAGTGTGCAGTCACGTGATCAGGACACCATTTTGGACGGCAACGCTGTACACATGTATAATGCAAGTACGTACAGTGTATGTAACCCACATGTGTTCGCGTAGCTTGCAAATTAACCGGACGCGTACGCAGACGCAGAAGTGCCTGCATATAATGATGCTGTCTGGTTCGTACGCGTGCGCGCATACGCGACGTGCGTGCGTACGCGTGCCGTCCAAAATGGCCGATAAGCTGTCAAGTGACGTCACGTGCACGCTTTCTATAGGCCTGGCTTTTCAGTGGCTGGGCCCAACTGTTATTTAAGTTTCTCTCAATAGTTAATATGTCACAATATTTTGTGCCATCTCAGTATGAAGGAGATGACATCAAGATAAATGTTCAAGCCAAGCTTTGGCCGAAGAATCCAACCGATATGCGAATTGTCGCAGTTAACCAGTTTCTGACACTTGGCTCGTATAGGAAGTTAGGATGTCGTCATGATTAGTTTTAGCAATTTTATACTATATACACACGTATATACAGCCATGATTAACCCTAACCCACCTGCTGCATACCACAACTAACCAAACATGTTTTTTTTACCTGTGGTAAGTGTGGTATATATCCTGAATACCACAATACACCAAAGTGTAGTTTTTTCGTTGTAATATACATAATCATGAATATTGATGATTTTCTTTGAGGAGATAGAAATATGCAAATTAGGCTTGCCCTTCACCGACGTAGACGAGCACTTAATACTCCATGCTTGTTGAGTGCACATGTACAAATCAAGCCCTGGCTTAGGTGGGATTCGTACCGACGACCTCCTGCTTACTAATGCAGATGCCATACTGCTAGCTGGAGTCAGAGGGGTGAATCGAATCCAATATACATATTCGTTTATGATACAGTTCCCGCTGCAGAGACTGTGGTAATGTGTGGTAAGCAGCACTTGTCCGGTGTGGTATTAAGTGCACAGGGTTAGGGTTAAGAGAAATTTCCGTATCAGTCTAAGGGCTTCTAGAACCACCAGTACCTAAGGTAGATGAGGAAGATGACTAGTAACGTGATGACGGCGGCAATCTTGGCATTCCTTGACCTCAGGTTCAGGTATTTGGCGTCCTGCTTGTATTTCTTGGACAGGGATGACAGATTGCTAGCCTTGTTATCCAACTCTGAAGGAAGAATTCAAATCAAATAATAATGATCATCAAATAACCACAAGGAAAACTGACTGGATTCATTTGAAGTCATTGAAAAGTGAACAAAGACAAATCGACTGGAGTTAAGGAAATGGTTTATCAGTCAAAATAATGACCTGAAATATTTGAAATGCTTGGAGTTGGGAGGGCCTGACGCGTTTCGATCCTAGAGAAAGATCCTGCTGGTACCGAAACGTGTCAGGCCCTCCTAACTCCAAGCATTAGAATGATTTTACTCAAAACATTTGTGTGCGTGATTGAAATCAATTTGTATATAGTTTTTTCATCGGCAATCTGTCGGTCGGAACAGTCAAATATCCATTTATTTGATCAAACTTAAAGTGAAATATTCGAAATGACAACTAGAGCAGGATTCAAACCTCCGACCTCCTTAGAATACCATACTGCTGCTCTACCAACTGAGCCATTGAGCACAATAAGGAGTGATGAGGGTATGGAGGTTTACGAAACAGAGGCTCAGGGTCAGGCTCTGTCATCCATATGCTGAAAATATTGGTTGTGGTTTTTCACTGAAGCTGAAGCTCTGTTTTCCTTTTCAAACCAGAGAATCTACTTCAAAATCGCAACCAGCCAAAAGCCTCTATTTTGATATCCATTGTTTTTTATAATGGATTCAGGAGATGGAGCCGCAGCCAGAGCCAGAGCCAGAGCCAGAACCAGAGCCAGAGCCAGAGCCAGAGCCAGAGCCAAAGCCTGAGCCAGAGCCAAAGCCTGAGCCGGAGCCGGAGCCAAAGCCTGAGCCAGAGCCTGAGCCTTAGCCTCCGTTTCGTAAATCCCCTATGACGTACCTGATAAGGCTACCCCTCTTTGCATGACGTCATCAATGTTCTGGACCATGATCCTCTGTACGTCCTGGAGTTCTGTGTTGATATGGGAGATGTTCCGTCGTGCTCTTGTGTCTGTGTAAGATTTCTTCAACTTCTGGATGTACGTATCTGAAAAAAAAAGGTTGAGAAAAAATAAAATAAATAAACAAATATCAAATAAATAAACAAACACATAAAAACATAAAACTTAAATAAATAAATAAATAAAATAAAATAAAGTAAAAAACTTTAACAAACAAAACTCGACTGGAGTGGGATTTGAACCAGCAACCCCCTGAAAACCATACCAGTGCTCCACAAACTGAGTTATCCAGGGAGAGAAACGTCAAGACTGGTTGGGCCTGGCCACCGAAAAGCCTGGCCAGGCCCAGGCCTTTGGGCCTAAAGTCCAATAGAACTGCTTAAAATCATTCAAGCCTGGCTTCTGGATACTGTCCGCATGTGGTCAATGTGGTCTCAATCTGTCAATAAGGTTAGTGCCAACTATGATCCAAGACAAAGCAGGGGCTTAAAGTTGATAGTTCAAGGCAAGGGATTATAAGCCCAAGACCTAGAGCTGCTTAAAACAAATCAAGCCTGGCTTCAGGATACTGTCAATCAGGTATGTGCCACACATGATCCAGGACACAGCAGGGGCTTCAAGTTGATAGCTAGCTCAAGGTTAGGGATTAAAGAATCCTAAAAACCCAGGCAAAACCCAGGCAAAGCCCAGGCCTGGCCTGGCTTTTCAGTGGCTGGGCCCGACCAGTATCTTCTACTTTCTACTTACCAAACTCGATGAAGGAATAAGGCCGGGTGACCGTGCCGACTTTCTTGCTGTTCTGTGAGTAGAATTCCTGCTGCAGTTCCTCCAGGTAGGCAAAGGCTAACCTCTTAGCGTACTGCTTCTCACACAGCACCAGGTAGACCACACCGACCTCTATCATGTAACTGTGAATGAGAGCAAGGGGTTAGGTTACATCAACAATATCGCAAATAGCAACCGCTGGAAGTTGTGGGATGCACAAGAGTCGAAAGGGCGCCATCACCTTCACTTTTGATCAGTTATCTTTGTGTACTGTGTCACGTGAATATGCTGATAGATCAGATGTATCTAACAATGCTTTGCGGAAGCGCCCTCTCTTGGTAAAAATGTTACTTATGATGATCAAAGGATGGTTAGGTTTTTCTAGTCCAGTAAACAGGGCTCAGGATACTCTGAAACTCTGGATCCTGAGCCCTGTCGCAGCTGCAAGAAAATGGCATCAAATATTTCCACTTCGCAACCGCTCTGATTTACAAGCTGAAATTTAACCAGTATATTGCGTATCTTTGTGGGTAAGAATTCAACTGATGTCCATCACGGAAGCATGGGTTACATCCCCTCTAAGAGTTACCTTCCTGGATACAAGGTATGATGAACTTCAATCTCAGCTGTGTAACACTAGGGTTGCATATCTGAAAAGTGAGTTTTACCGGGTGTTTTGACCTACAATGATACACCATCTGCTGGTTATGCAAAAGTGATGGTCACAGGTCATCAGTGGAATTCTTGCCACTTTTTGTTCTCCAGAAATGGAAAAATTGGCAGGATATATTTGGCTTCCACCAGTATTCTTCCTGCAAAAGCTATTTTGCCGTTCGATTACTCTGATTGGCCAAGCAATGGGGCAAATATCTCCAGCAGCATAATAATAACAATTAATTAACATTTAGAGAAATAAGGCCGGCATGACATATTGAGAATTGGCCAATCAGAAGAATGATGGTGGCAGCAAAATATACACTTACCAAAAAAGAAGGAGGGATGGGGCTTTGCAATAGAATTGGGTACAATTTCTGAATGCTGCTGAACTACCAGAACACCCCAAGGTCAATTAGGCCCTACTGAATTAGGTGTGGCTAGGTTGGCTGGGAAACTACACCTATTCTGTGCTGTGGCGTGTGTCGCTACAGCAAATATCAACTTACTGGAAAACCATTGGGCCACTTTCAATGCTGCATTTGCTCGGTGACTGATTGTTGAGTTTCTTGAAGAGCATCTTGGCTTGATTCTGGTATTCCATAAAACTGCGACCGGACTGTGAATAAGCAAATTACGGAAAAATAGATGAAGATTTAACATACATATCATTACTGGTTAATGCAAATACAGTGATAAAAACGACGAATTGTTAACTTTAAGTTTTTACTTACCTGTTCGTCCTCTTGCATTGATGCAGCCAGCGGTAGGCCGTCGGCCAACCGAGCAATCATTGTCATCAACACCATGATGATATCCTCTTTTTGTAACACTTTGGAGCGGTAAAATCTGCTGGTCGTCTGCACAAAATCTACCTTTTTGAGCGACGTGGCTTACAAGTACTCGAGCTGTCAACTGGTATCCGACTAATTGCATTTGAAACGTGTGAAACGAGGCGGGCACCACCAAATGACCTCTGAGTTGCAGTATGACCCCTCTAACGTTTAAGCCATTGTTAAACAGGTTTAAAATCATGAAACAACAAAAATTAAGATCGTCAGTCTCAAATATAATAAATGTTTGGAGTTGGGAGGGTCTGACGTTTCGATCCTAGCAGGATCTTTCTCAATGGCTGATTTAAAAAATAATGAATGGTTAACAAAGAGGGCATTAAGCCTAATTTAAATAATGATATATTATCAAACTTTATATTCATGAATATTGAATGAATTTAGGCCACCGCCCTAGCTGGGGTCATCGGTATAGTATGGCATCTGCACTAGTAAGCAGGAGGTCGTGGGTTCGAATGCCAGCACGTGATTTTTTTTTCACATGCACTCAGCTCACAAGCACTGAGTGCTCATCCATGTCGGTAAAGGGCAAGCCTAATTTGCATATTAAACTTTATATTCTGCACCCCATTCATTCTTTAATTTATTTTCATTATTCATTTAAAAAAAAGTTTTTATTTGTCACTTTTAATTATCATTTGTTGTTATCTGCACTTTGTTGTTAATTGTCAATCAATCATCAATTAAATATTTAGAGATACATGTAAATATTTTCCACTTTTCATCACTGCGATTTCCCCTCTATTTGATTATTAAATTGCAATTGCTATTTTATTGTTACACATAATATTCCTGACCTACAAATTAAATTAATGCTCTTTGATCCAAAACAATATATTGTAAATGTGGGGCGGGGCCATGGGGGCGTTGGTCGATCCAGCTAGCCCCGCCCCCAATTTATTCCACCCTGCATTTACTAAGGCACAATCGGATAAAGCAATTAAATAAATCAATTTAATTAAGCAATCAAATGTTCCATTGGGAATAAAAGTCAATTAAATATGATAACATGAACATTTCTTAACTAGTTAAAAAAGTTTAAATGGCCGGGAGTTAATCGGGTTTAATCAAACGAACATGTCCCATGCGTGTGTGTATTTTTTATCAGTGTCAATCCACGCATGCGCAGAGCTAAGACACGTAGTCGAAGAGATAGACTGTGCAAACCGGATTTTCCCCACAAGAACCACCCCATATTTCGACAATTTTCCGAAGAAATTCAAGTCTATATTCAAAGAAGTGCAGCTTTATTTCCGTCCATGAAATTCACACATTCAACTGAGGTGGGTATTTGTTCACCGCATTTCGAAATTTCGTTATTATTTGCCCGTTTTATGTGTCGGGTTTAGAAGATAAATTTCCATTTTCACGTAGGCTACCGTCTGCTTCCGCAGATATGAATATGTCTGTGAGTGTTTTACTAGTTTCGTGATTTTTTCCCCCATATGGATTGTTTTCTTTTGGTTACAAATAATCATTGTGCAAGTACGAAAACTAATAACGCCATGAGTGGTTACATCTTTCATTATTAAGGGAAAGATGTCTGGAGTTAGGTCTGTTTTTTTCCCAAATTATTTCTTTGCTTAGTTAAGTTAGCCTAGTACTTAGTAGGCTATTATTAACGTTAATGCTTGTTTGCTGGAAATTGTTAACGTTAGAACTTACACAGTCCTGACCATATCTTGTGTTGCAAAGCATTTTTACCAAGAGAGGGCGCTTCCATAAAGCATTGTTGGATACATCTTGGTCGATCTGCATATTCACAATACACAGTGCACAAAGAAAACTGACCAAAAGTAAGCAGGTGGTGGCGCCCTTTCGACCCTTGTGCATCCCACAATTCTCTGCGGTCGCTATTTTCGATATGGTCGTCTATGGCATGCCATGGCATGGTACAACAACATGAGCGTGATGAACAACTCGGAACCAGTCCTTTTTCTCTTGGTCGCCGACACCTCGCTTCCTGCGTATGCACAGTGTTGCACAAGCAAGCACATTAATTGTGTTACATGTGATTGTTTTTATGCCAGCCACATTGTCAAGCATTGTTCAGTGACCTCAGGTCAGAAAAAGCCAGCATATGCGGCCGAGAGAATTAAAAAAATTGATTTTTGATGGATATGAATAAAAATGTACACTATTTCATGTTCTTTGCTTAATAGAAAACAGGGCTGGAAATAAGGTTTGGTGAGGGCAATGCCAATTTGCCATTGCAAGGGGCACTTCCATTGGAAATTCATAATGTCTATGGAAACATTTGAAGGGGCACCAAGGTCAAGTACCAGGGCAACGTAGGCCATGGCCTCCGTGGGCTCCGTTTATTTCCAGGCATGGCTGAACTGTTTCCCTTGTTTTCAAATTGAAATTAGGCTCTTTTCATTTTTGCAGAAGACTTGAAGACAAGACTTTCGATTTGAGCATCAGTTGCCCTTGGAGAGAAATTAGTCAGCATGTCAGGTGGAGACCCAGGCCAGATGCCCAATCAAGGGGACTACTTCAATCAAGGTTAGTCAGAGTTAAGAGCTTGGAGTTAGAAGGACCTGACATTTCAATCCTAAACGTAGCAGGATCTTTCTCCAAGGCTACAGAGAAAGAACATCTTGCTAGGATCAAAACGTCGGGCCCTCCTTATTCCAAGCATTAAAAAAAAAATGTTTTTAGGTCATTGTTTTGGTTGATGATCGGTTTGAATTTGCAGCAGTTTATTACTTGTGAAGTTATATCGACTATGCATCCTTCTTAGAGGCTAGACCTAGTGACTGGGGCGCTGTCCTCCCTTTTTTACAATTTTGGGCTTCAACAGTGGTATTGACAACTCTATTCTAGGTTTTGGTCGCAAAACGTCTATTTTTCTTCACATATAATGAGTGTGAATACAAATGAAAGCTCTGTATTTCATCCCTGACAGTTTGTTCAACCCATGATTTAAAAAGAAAGCTTTGTTTGTGTTTTTTTTAACAGGTCCCCAACAGGATGGTAACCATGGAGTCTACAATCAGGCTCAAGTGAGTGGCCAGGACTGGTACAATCAGCAGCAAGGCGGCGGTGGCCAGCCAATGTTTATGAACCCTGCCGACTACCCCAAGACTCAGCCCGCAGTGTACAACCCCTATCCCGGTGAACCCCCAACGCAGCAGCCGGCCCAGGGTAACAATGTCATCACGGGAGGTCCGCCTGTTCCCGACAGTCAACAGTTCAATAAGAGCTACCAAGGTCCACCCGAGGCTCAGCAAGGTTTTTATGGACAAGCACAACCGTTCCACGATGGCGGGCAGTACCCTGATGCCCAGTGGAACAACGCGCAAATGAATAATGAGCAGCAGTGGGGTCAGCCCTTGAACGGAAACAATCATGTGGACCCAAGCCAGGCCAATCCTCAAATCTGGAACCCAGCTCCAGCTCAAGCTCCTGGCCACCAGCCATTCATGTATTATGGCCAAGATCAGAACGCTGGGTCACTGACTGGCATGCATCAACCCTATGAAAACAACAACCAGCTGCAACAACAACAGCAGCAGCAACAACAGGCTGAACAACCTAGCCAGAGCTATGGGGAGTATGCCTATAGCGATGACAACGATTCCCACAAGGGGTTTGGTTCCTTCTATCACAATGATGACTCGGATGTGCTAGCGTCGAGCGGAACACCAAGTTTATCAGCCAGTGAGCGACAGACTCCAGATAACATCCTAAATCCGGCAGTCAGTGATGACCCCAACAATCCCGTGCAGCCACATTCCAGTTTGGACCAGTCCCAAGTGGGCGATCAAGTCCAGCGTGATACCCACAGTCCAGGGCAGGCTTACCACGGCCAGCCTGGTGGGGATCCTGACCAGCTTGCCACACATCAACCCCCAGTTCCTAGCGCGGACTTCTTCAACCAGTCTTCAGTCTATCACCAGCTATTCAATCATGAACAGAACAACGTCAGTCAGGTTTCCAACATGTTTCCCGACAACAACAGGACTTGCGGCGTCAATGATTTAGTCCCAAATGACATTCAAGGAGAGGGACATGATGCTGGTCAGTCAGAGCAGCCCGGGATCTTTCCAAGACCACCAGAGTCTGGTTTTGGAGGTGCCAGAAATGAGGCTGCTCTTTTCCCAGATTCATCATCCGTACCATCATCCGAAGGCGGTCCTCCATCGGTACACGTAGGGTCTAACAGTGTAGGTTCTAGCGATGTGTCATCCCAGATAGCAGAGCAACCTGTACCCCAGGTTCAAGGGATTCCTTTGGCAGGGGAAGACCAACTAAGCAGCCACAGTCAGAGTAGCTCGGTGCACGGAGGATCGGTGAGCTCACACTCCCTACCTCCTTCGGCGTCCACCAGTAGAAGTAACTCCATGCTTGGAGAGCCTCCTGCTGGTGGCTATCCTTCCATGAGCCCAGTCTTTAGAGACCCTGCTTTGGGCATGGAGAGTCCCAGAGGATCTGTTGGTGATCAGCCTCTTGAGCAGAGTGGGTCACAGGAGGCAGCATTTGCCCAAGATAATGTCAGTGCTTCCAAAGAACCAACAAATCCTATTCAGAGTACTGAAACAGTGGCCTCATCAGACCCCTCTCCACAAAGCTTCTCTGTAGCTCCCACATATAATGTCCAGAACACACAGCCAGGTGCACTTGCTCCTTCAGCTGAAGCCCTGGAGAGTAATCTAGCACCACCACAAGGTTTGAATCAGGAAATGGAGTCGCCTCAGATTCAGAATGAGCCACCCTCTTTGCCAGGTCAAGCTGCAACTGATACAGCCTCAGGTGCTTATGAAATGAAACTCGCACTGAACAGTCACCCACAGGCATCCAACCATGAAGAACAGAGCCAACCGCAGTCCACTTCGGAAACCCCTCTTGCCTCGCTACCCCCATCAGGTCTACCCACGCAGCAGGTAACCCAGTCTCAGCCGACCGTTCCCCAGGGCCCAAAAGAACTGAGCCCCACCGACGAACAGACTCCAGCCACTCACCCGAGTGCTTTTCGGAGTGTACAGCGTGGGAATCCACCCAATATGACCTCAGTTAATCCTTCGCCTCCGCTTTGGTCAGCCGAGGTACCACCGATGCCGGCCAATATTCTCTTGGCGCCCGCAGCACCAGCATCGGCAAACCTCGTCCAACCAATAAGACTGTCTACTCCTCAGGAACCAGCACCTGTCAGTCTGGCAGCAAGCCTCGCTGCTGTCAGTGTACCCTCTCTGCCAGTGGAGGCAGTCTCTCTTCTTGCCCAGCCGTCAGTCAACCCAACACAACCCACTCTTGGACAGCCAGTAGCAACGACATTGAATTCCAATCCAGGACAGCCGAGCTCGTCGACACAGACCCCTTCCTGCACTGCTCAAGTTAGTCAAGTATCGGATGTGAGCCAGGTCACTCAAAATGTGAGCAACTTGAGCTTGGATCCTGCTCAGAACCCGCTTCTGAATCAGTCTATCCCGCCACCGCCAGCGCAACCATCAACACTCCAGACAGCCCCATCAGCACCGTTGCCGCAAACACCGACTGAATCTGTCAAACTTGCCGCCTCGGCCCCTGCCTTGTCCGTGCCTACTTCGTCGACGACAACGGCGCCGCCTGTCAGCAACTCATTTCAAGCACCGCCATTTGCACCGAATACTCCAAGCCACATTCCACAGTCTCAGGCACCAACTGGAATCACTGGGACTCCCCAAGCTGCTCCCACCCCCGCTCAGAATCCTCAGGCTGTCCCCATTCAGAATCAAGCACCTATGGCTGAACCGCAGCATCAGCAATACCAGCAGCAGCAACACAATGAACAGCAGGGACAGCAGTTGCAGCAGCAGCAACAGCAACATCCACAGTCCATGCAACAGCAAGGCCAAGGGTATGGTCCACCAAGGGATCAGTACGGACAGCACCAACAACAGGTACGTTACAGATCTTATCATAGTCTAAATATCAGCCAGTATGGTGTCTGTGAATCTTGTGTCCAGATACATCATTCAAGTATTAACCCAAACCCTACCACAGTTTACTACACATGTTTTTTCCTGTGTTAAGTGTGGTATCTTGAATACCACAATACACCATGGTTTATGATCCCTACATTGCCCCTGTGGAGACTGTGGTAATGTGTGGTAAGCAGCACTTGTCTTGATTTGGGTTTTCATCTGTTTACTTATTCACTTTTGCAACCATGGGCCAATTTCATAAAACACTATGATTGATCTGAACTTTGAGTTGTCAATGTCATCACAGTAATTAAATTTGTATCGCGACATTGCATTTTCCTTGGCAATTAAGATCTTGATAAGGTTGATCTTTAGTGCTTTATAAATGCGCCCGTTGATAAAAAATCCCATTTGTGCTATCAAAGTGAAAAAAACAAAACCATACTGAAATGTACGTTTGGACAAGCCTAATTACCTACCAAGTCTTGTCCCCTGTCTTCTCTGCATATCTAGCCGGGGCAACCTCCCAGCAATCAGTGGTACGACCGACGGACCTCGGATCCTTACTACGACCGGCAATACTATGATACGCGCTACCAGTATGATTACCGCGGTCGACAGTATGACTACTATGCCAAACAGGCTGCCTACGACCGGCAGAGGGGCTACGGACAAAAGGACTACGATGCCAACAGGTAAAAATATTCAGTAAAGCCATTACATCAACGGCAGGATCCACAGAAATGGTCTGTACTAGCAGCTGTTCGTTATTTGTACACAAATTGGGAGCCAAGGATGATGTTTGGTATAGCCGAATGTTTGGTAGAGCATCGTTTGTTATAGCTGCGTTCTACTGTACCTGTCTAGTGGCCTGTTTGTTTAACGCAAGGGATCCCAGATTTGCGAATTCATGTTCTATGCAGGGTACACTAAAATGGGATCCGGATCAGCAGAATCTGTGATCCTGCGCGTTAAACAAACAGGCCCTTGGTTTTGCTCGTATTTTTGGCATAATCTTCCTGTGGAGATTCTTGTCTATGGGGACTAAGGACAAAAAGACAAAGGAACAACAATGAAGCTATTCTTGTCCTCAAACAGACCTCTTTTGTTTAAAGTTCTCCTCGGACGTACGGATGTGTGCTTGAGGAGTGTATTAATGTACAGGGACAATAGAAAAGACAATGCCTTGTCCTTGGCATGTGAAACACGAATGTGTGCCCTCATCAGAATGTTCACCTAACTCACTATTGTACCTAGGCCAGTTACGCCAAACAGTACGTACAGCAACGTTGAATCATGTGTCTCTCTGTTTTGTGCATGTATGCTTGTGCAGGTCTTACTCAAGGCAGGGGTACCCCAATCAGGAGCGGCCCCGATCGAGGCAAGGCTATCCCGATCGGGAAAGGCCCAGATCCCGTCAGGGTTATCAAGATGCTCAACAGAAGCAGTCTTCGTACCCCGAGGAGGAGAACAAGCAGAGGCCCCGATCGAGGCAAGGCAAAGGCTACGGCACCAACTCGTACAACAGAGGCTACGACAGGAAGGACACCAGGGATGCGGACTATTATAAAGGTCAGGGGTCACTTAGGATTTAGGGTCAAAGGTCATTGAAATACTTTTTCATAGAGAAAGACTTATCAAGCACAAAACCATTTCTACCCTCACAGGTACCCATTTAGTCCTTGGTGAAAAAGGGGAATATGTGACAAAGTGTCTTGCCCAAGGATTGCAAGCACCACTAGCCCATGGCTGGATTCGAACCCACAATCTGTAGATTGACCATGAGACCTTGAGTACGACACATCAGACCACTAGGCCACGGGCACCTTAGTATCTCAAAAGTTCAGTCCCCTGAGGTTTGCCTTATCACAGCACTATGATCTGTGAAAATAATTTTTTTATTAGAACCTGCAATCATTATCATGGTCTTCTAGTGGTCTCGGGTTCAACTCCTTACTCTCTCAAATTCACTCCCAGAGCTCACGTCAAATAAATGTCTCCCCAATCTTCAATCTCCTCTACAGGCTACGACGCTTACGGCCGGCCCTACGACCGACAAGCTCGAGAGTACTGGGCGAAGCAAGGCTACTACGGCAACCGCAGCTACGACGAGCGGTACCAAGAGTGGGAGCGGCAGAGCCAGTATTACCGAGACAGGGGACAGAGTGAGCGTAGCCAGTGGCACAACACGAGCGCGCCGGAGCAGCAGTGGGCTAACGATTCGCAGGCTGGTAGAGGAGACTATCAAGGCAGGGAGGGAGACACAAGGTAAAAATGCTCTGGCTGAATGTGACCCTAGCCCCTCCCCCTCCTAGCCCCTCCCTCCCCTAGCCCCTACCTCCCCACCCATGGTCATTAAGGTTAGAGAGAGAAACTTGAAGATTGGTCAGGCCCAGGCACGATCGATCGTAGGGCTTCGTGGAATCGTCCCCAGGTCACCTTTTTCCACTATCCCAAACATATCTTTCATGAAGGAGTCTATGAATTATTTTTTTGTATTATCCCTTCTTGACAGATTTGCTTCGGAGTTCCACCACCAGGGCGGGCACACGCCGGAGAAATACAGCGCTGACCAGAGCAGCATCCACGGACAAGACTACACTGATCAGAATGCCAGCAGCCGGACTGGATACCAGGACCAGTATGGCTACGACTACGGCTACGGTGCAGACGGGTCCTATCAGGAGGTCAAACAAGGTGAGACTTGTGCCAATCCGTAGCCGTTTCTTTGCACGAACTATGCTTCATTCAACTTGCTGATCAGGACCTAACCGTAGTCGCAGATCAACCTTTATGGAGCATCAGAGTATAGCTCAGTGCGGAGTGACGTCATTCCAACTTGCCGACCTTGGAGCGATGAAAACAATGTGGCAAGTTGTATGGTTTTCAAGACAAAAATCTGCCAGGATTGTTTAACCTTTAGTATACGGTGTTTCAAAAGAGGATTATTGTCTTAGGACAAACTATGACATTACAATGACAGTCATACAGAACATGATTAGGCCTACTGCTTTTTGACAAAAATATTAAATATAATCTGAATCTCGACGTCGGACTGTTTGTGCGTGATTTGTCCGTAACTTGCGCCATCTACATGTTGGTTTTCATCGGTTGTCAAGTTCATGAGAATGAAAGGACCCGGATATCCACGCTGATCTATAGCTTCCTACTAATTTGGCTTAGGTTTTGCCTAATTCCCTGTCCTGTTTCTTGCTTCATCTTTTCTTCCTCCCGTTACAGCCACTCCACCACCGCCAGAGCGCCTGACCCCGGCCAAGTTTGCCCTGCCCCACCTGGTGGCCCGGTTCAGTCCCGGAGGTCACCTCATCAAGGTGTTACCCAACATGCCCCAGGACGGCATGCCCGCCACGGTGGAGATACACAGCGTGCAGGTTGGTAGTGCCCATTGCTGGTGTTCTGATTGTTTTAGAGAGTGAACACTTAAAAACCCTAACCCACCTCCATACCGCAGTTTATCACACATGGTGTCCTGAATACCACAATACGCTGCGGTGTGGTTTGTGTGGTAATGCATGGTTTATGATCCAGTTCCCTTGTAGAGAAGGGTAGTGTGTGGTAAGCAGCTCTTCTCTTGTGTGTAGGTGCAGAGGGTTAGGGTTAGAGAGACGCAGATATGATCTCCCAATATCCATTGAAGTACGATTCTCTTGATTTGAGTATTGAGAGGATCACGATAAGAACTGGGCCCAATTTTCATGACTGCTTATCGCAAATTTTAGCGCTTATGATTCTCATTCTATGCTTACTGGGTTAGTGTCGAATTTCTCCACTAGCCAATTAAGCAAGAAATCCTAAGCTACACACACAACTGAAAATGTCTTGCTAATTTATGAAATAGGATCTTGTAAGCGTAGAATTTCCTACTTCCGTAAGTGCTGATTTTACGCTTCCAATAAGCAGAGCCTTGAAAATGGGCCTAGATCCTTACTTTGGATCTGCATTTAATTCCACAAGTGTATTTTATCCACTTGCATTTTATCTGGTCTTTTTAATTACAATGCTTGTTTTACTTTCACAGACCATGTTGGAGCACACAGCAGAATCGGAGGAGCTTCATTCGTTCCCTGGACCGCTCGTCAAGTATGTAGTCCTAAAATGACCTTTTAATTTAGGGAGAGAAACTTTAGGTCGGCGCCTGGCCTTCGGTCCTAAAGCCCTCCGTTTGTAAGTCATGAACTTGACTGCTATAGAGCTTCTTAAAATCAATCATGCCTGGCTTCTGGAAACTGTCCATGATCAATGTGGACTCAATCTGTCAATCAGGTTTAGTACCAACTATGATCCAGGATAAAGGAAAGGGCTTGAAGTTGATGGTTCATTGCCAGAGATTACAGAAGCCCAAGACCCCTGGCAAAGCCCAGGCCTGGTCTTGGACCAATTTCACGGCCCTGCTTAGCACACAAATTTGCTAACCATGAAATTTCTGTTTAAATAAAAACCTGATTCACAACCAAATGTTGTTGTGTATCACTTGTGATTGTTTCTTTGGCTGTATTGTTCGCTGACTATGAATATCAAATGGAATTTTGAATGGTGGTTTGTTTTTTATTGAGCAAGACATTTTGTGCTAAGCAATTTTTGTGTGCATAATAGCTCCATGAAATTGGCCCTTTGCCTTTCAGTTGCTGGGCAGTAATGTTTCTCTCTAAGAAGTTATCAATCTCTTTAGTTGTGCATTTGATTACTCATGTTTATTTTTGTTTTTGTTGTTGTTTGCTGGAACTCAAGGGGAGACACGCATAAGAGTGATGTCATCAGCTTCGCCCAGAGGAAGTCCACTGCCTGCAGCAATAGCACTGACCTGGTGGATAAGCAATCGGCTGCCCTACTCTGGGACCTCATGGAGCTGCTGTGCCGACAAAACGGGGTAAGCAAAAACCTGTCAATAAGCAGGGCCCAATTTAATGGAAATACATAACCTTTAGCAAAAATTCTTCGCTTACGGTAGCAGATTTATTTTTGCTTACGGTTAGCGTATTCCTAAAGACAAACCTATCACAACGTCTGAAACGTAGAACGATATATCTTCCTCTTCAGAATGGTACCTTCTCCAAAAAAATTTCAGACCTACATGTATAAGTCACATATTTGGTTGTTATCAATTCCGTCTCATAATTTTATGAATGAATATATCTCTTTGATTTTTGTACAGAACATCATGCAAGCCGACGTCTCAGAGCTCCTTCTGAAAAAACACCCGATGGTGTCCTCCTCCTCTTCCTCCGCCGCTAGCACCGCCCCTCCAGAAGACGAGGAGGAACCCGCTGGAGAGGAGAGTATCCCCAAAGTTCAGAAGCCAGGGGTCGCGACCCAGGCAAAACCCCGCCTGAGGGACGTCGACAGCGATACCAATAAATTTCGGGAACTGCTGCTGTTCGGACGGAAAAAGGTACGTGTCAAAACTTCTTCTCTTGCTAGGTCTCACAGTGGAATATTGATCTGGTACTTTCCTTGATCGAACAAATTTTAATGATTTTTTTTTACTTTTAGGAATCATTTCCTGAATTTTTTTTTACTTTTTGGGGTAGCAACTGAAGGAGATTTATCGTACATTTTGATTTCTTTCCAAATGTTTGGAAAACCATTGCCTGTGATGTTTAAGTTGGAAGTGTTCGGTATGCACTCATGCATACATGCACTTTATTGATGTGCCAAGAAAGTCCATTATTTGGATTAGAATTCAAAAAGGTCAAAAAGTCTTTCGCCCTTCATTTTCTCTAGCCTACTGACATACCAGTGCTTAAAATTGTAATTTGGGGAAAGAGATACATATTGGGCCCAGCAATTGAAAAGCCGGGCCATGCTCAGGCACTGAAAAGCCTGGCTAGGCTCAGGCACTGAAAAGGCTGGCCAGGCCTGGGCCTTCAGGCCTGAAATCTTCCTCTTGTCAGCCCTGAACTTCACTGCAACCATGACAACAGAGTTTCAAATCAATAAAGGTTTCTTTATCGTCCTTATGGAATTTCCAATTCTTCATGGCGCTTCCTGTTTATCCTCGTTGATCATTTATTGTCTTCTGCTCAAAAACAATTTAAGGAAATTTGTCATTTTAATTTGTCATCAACGGTTTTTCAATACAATATTTTTTTGACATTCTAAATATCTTACAATTTTAGACAAATCTGACATTTTACTTGTTCGATTAACAAACAACAGATATAAACAACAAACAAACAAATAACAATGAGGATAATAATCCCCCCTAATACACCGGTCCAGTAGGCCACGCCCCTTGACTAATTGAGCAATCAAAAAGTGTTATTTAAGGGCCGACATATTGCCGTCATTTTGTCCGACAAAATGTTTTAAATTTTGTATTCTTTACAACACACTTTTCGTCAAGTTTACTTTTGCACTTTTGTTTTGTATATGTACAAGGCAATTCTTTTATAAACCCGAATTTTATCCTTAACCATGGTCAAGCGGTGTTTATATTTTCATTGTAATTCTGACTCTCGATGCCCTGGCTGAGAGGAAATGCCCGTACATTTTTGGCCTTTTCCAAAACCTGGAGAGAATGGAGAGAAGTGCTTTTGGTGGTTGAGGGTGTGCAATTTGTCGTGTGTGGGCGATTGTGACATGTTGTGTGCGTGCACATGTGCGTCATTGCTTGGCTGTTGCTATAGTGGGCGTGACCTACTGGATCGGTGTATTGATACCTTAGAGAGACATTTCCATAGGGTCGTGCACAAACTGTAATTTTAACAAATAATACCATAAACAAACAACAATGATAAAAGTAATGATGATAATCAGGTCCCTTGTTCCCAAAGCGCTTGTTAAACACGCTGTAACGATACAGAAGGGACTGCCTAAATGTTGCCTTATGTAAGGGTTAAAGGGTGTTAGGTGAAAGCCTCATTAAGGCATCGTTGGGTTCTCATTATCAAGGTGCCCTTTACGTTCTCGCTTTCTGGGCTAATTGATCATTCCATGGTTTGTTACGTAATGACATGAATGATACTTTATCATGTGTGGTTTTAACAGGGTTAACGTACAAAATGTATGTGTACAGCCTGAAGCCGAGTGTTTAATCATAAAACACTAAAAATAGGAAGCCTTGCTTCAGAACAGAGGAGTTGGATGTTCTTGCTTCAGACAACGTTGACAAAAAGAAAGAAAAATCACATTGAGCTAGGGCAACTGTTGTCTAACGTTATTGTTAAAGGTACAGTACAGGATTGGTAACATACCCAAACAGAAATTTTCACAGATTTACGTATTTATACTTTCAGGATATGAAGATGGTGCTGGTAGAAACATACCGTTAAAATATTTCTGCCGGAAATGGTGTATTTATCCAGAAATTAGTCAAACAAAGACCGATAACAGTTTTGATCTCGGGGTAAGATCAAAACCATTCTTTATTTTTTATAAGAAAAATTGAGTCAGGTTTTCACTACTTTCTCGTGACTCAGATGTCCGATTGAGCTCAAATTTTCACAGGTTTATTATTTCATGCACACATTGGATTAGACAAAGTGTGAGTGCTGTTCCGTGACCTTTACCAATCATGTATTATACCTGTAACATTAAAAAAGCGTGCTTGGCAAGATCCTTCAGAGTTTTGATAGTGGAGCACATTAATGTACATGTTGGTCTACAGGTGGAAGTGGATTTCTATAAACCTAAAAAAAAAGGGAAATGTTATTGAGGTTTAGTAATAGTAGTGACAGATTTTCAATCAAAACAGGTTCACATTGAGTGGAAAAATTCCATATTGAGCAGTAGAAACTTTGTTTTGCTTTACACCATGTAGATCGAGCCTCTAACGATAGCCTAACAAGAACTCAAGACCAATCGTTAACTTAGCAGGCTCGTTAGACATAACAAGAGTTTCAGGAACAGCAATCTTGTCATAACGGAAGGCTAACGAGGGCCTAACAAACTCGTTAGCCTAAAGAGCACTTCGGGAACATGGGCCCAGGTCTAATTGGTACCTTAGGGAGACATTCCCATAGGGTCGTGCACAAACTTTACTTACCTATTTCTACATGTAAATACCCTCCAAACTGATAAACATGATATACATATGGATCGGTTTGCGGAAACACCATGTAATAATTGTTCGTACTTTCGCACTTCTATATCGTTCGCACTTCTCGCAATTACGTCTCAACGTTTCTACTAGCCTGCTCTAGTCCTCATCAGGAGACGATAGACATGATATAGACATATGTTCATATTGAGACTTGAAAGCATTCTCTGTCTTACAGTATATCAGAAAATAGTCAGCAAAAATGTTTCTTTCATTCATGTCATTTGGCATGTTTGGTTTCTTGTTTTGTTAGAGGGAAAAAAATATGTTCCCTGTAACATCCAACTTTCATAGCAAAACGGTTCACACTAACGTAGCTTTTAACACTGTAATAATAATGATGTTAATGACCGCCATATGGAATAACTGTAATAATAATAATAATGCTGGTATGATAACAAAAAAATTAATAATACTGGTACTTTAAAAAATATCACATTTCCAAGCCAGTGATCGTTGTGCATATGTCATGTACGTGTATTGGTTAATAATAAGGGACTACATGTAGAAGTTTGCTAAAAAAAATTCACAGCCCGGCTAGCCAAAATAATTCTCAATCAATTTCATGGCAGATCCCATTTAATCACAAGTATAAATTGTTGAGCAGGAAATATCTCTCTTTTAAAAAAAGTACAAATAGCGGATTTGTAGTTTATTAACCTTAACCCACCTCCATACCACTGTTTACCACACAATGCCTTTTCTGTGATAAAGTGTGGTATCCTGAATACCACAATACACACAGTGTGGTTTTGTGTGCCTTAGGGTGAACTATTTTTTAATATTTTGATAAGCGTTTCACACTAATAATACAAACACGTATTAGACACTGTCCACTAGGTACACATTAGATAGTTTTTCACAAATTTGACAGAAAAATCATCAAAAAACCACACTTAGGAAAAATGTCTTTGTTCGTTTGGCAGCCAGAAGCCATGAAACCACTCACATACCGATATATCCCAAGAATAGTATCATCCCAAACTTTGGTCGCATACCGAAACAAAAATCTTCACAGATTTACCTATAATTTACAGGGTATAAAGATGGTGATGGTACAAACATACAATTAACATCTTTCTGCCTGAAATGCTGTATTTATCCAGAAAAGAGTAAAACCAGTGACCAAAATTATCTTTGATCTTTTAACATGTTTAAAGATAAAAAAATATAAGAAAAAAGACTTACTGTAGGCCGTTTTTCACTGTTTTCTCAAAAAGTGGGCACTGTATGGGATAGGGCTGTAAGTTTACGAATAATTTTGTAACCGGTTACCCGTCTGTTTTTCGGTTACGATTACCCTTACCCTTTTAACAAAGAAAACAAAGAAAAAAAAAGAAATAATAAGTTTGGGTCTTTCAGGAACTTGGTTGACAACATTCTTTTGTCACAACATTTTTGCTTTGCATAAGCCTGCTGGTCCAATTTTCAAAAGATCATTGACTTTTTTCTTTGTGAACTCTAGAAGTTTCTATGTTTCAAAAAGAAGAGGCCATTAAAAAGATACTTTTCGATTAACCTAACTGGGAAAATGTACCCGGGTACCCTTTTATACGGTCGGTTAACCGGTTACAAACTGCAGCCTTAGTATGGGACTGAAATTTTCACAGGTGACTTCCTTGATATTTTTGCCCATAAATCTGCATTTCTTTGACAAAAACCAAAGTATGATATTACCTTTAACAGATACACGCAACATTAGCAATGCAGCTGCAAGCTTAGACAATACATTTAATTTCAATCACAGAACATCTCACATAATTTTTTTTAACAATATAACAGACCACTGCCCAACAACAAGAGCAATATTTTGAATTATGATTTTAATACATTCTGTCGATTTGATTATGAAGACAGACGTCATCTCAATGTTCTCAGACTTTATATGAAACCAAACTGTAGAGTGTATTAATTTTACACACTGTTCTATCCCTGGGGCAATCGGCAAAAGAGTATCAGAAGTGCCGTGAAAAATATAATCAATACGTGTGATTTAATTTGGCTTTCTAATATCAGAGGAACCGCTTCTGTCTTGAAGCAAGCAATAAAAGTTGATTTCGCTGCTCTGAGTGCATTGAAAATAATTATAATCTCGCGTTACAAGGCACATGCGTCTGCCTTTTAAGTAATTATAACTTTACACAATCTGAAAATGACACAGTACCTAAGCTAAGCAAGAAAAAGTGCAATTAAATTTGAGTCTTTGATAAAAAAAAACAGCTTTCCTTTTGGAAACAATCAATAGAGTTAAAGTAGTGCTTTGAAAATGTAATTTTGTGTACAAAGCACATGCGTACATATGCCTTTTAAATAATTATAACTTTACACAATCTGAAAATGACACTACCTAACCTAAGCAAGAAAAAGTGCAATTAAATTTGAGTCTTTGGTAACAAAAACGGCTTTCCTTTTGGAAAGAA
The DNA here is from genome assembly GCA_963971285.1 of Astropecten irregularis. Classification (NCBI taxonomy): domain Eukaryota; kingdom Metazoa; phylum Echinodermata; class Asteroidea; order Paxillosida; family Astropectinidae; genus Astropecten; species Astropecten irregularis. Next base: position 12,758,547 of record OZ020260.1, on the reverse strand, counting down.
TCAATAGAGTTGAAGTAGTGCTTTGAAAATGAAATTTTGTGTATAGGGCACATACGTCTGCCTAGTGCCTAATACTTGTACACAGAAAAAAGCAAGTAAATTTGAGAGTCAGGTTGGCGTAGTGGTTCTTTCCTTGCCTTTCACCTCTGGCGGACCGGGTTCAAGTCCGGCTCGGTCCACAAGCGATTTGGGTTTTCAGTCCCTACCTGATTCTGTGGGTTTTACCCAGAATATTACTCTGGGGTTTTCCTCCCACCTCTAAAACTGTATCTTCTTCTCATCATCTTTCCATAAACGGTTTAATCAAGCTTTCAAGCTACAGTGCCTAGGGCGCTTTTGAGGAATCCTTGGTGTCATTTCCAGAAATGAATAATAATAATAATAATATTAATAAATTTGACTATTTGATTGGAAATGGCTTTCCTTTTGGAAACAATCAATAGAGTTGAAGCAGTGCTTTGAAAATGTAATACATGTACTGTGTATAGGGTACATGCGTCTTTCTAATAATACCGGTACACAATATGAAAATCACACAGTACCTAATCTTAGCAAGAAAAGTGCAAGTAAATTTGAGTCTTTGATAAACAAAATGGCTTTCCTTTTGGAAACAAGCAATAAAGTTGAAACAGTGCTTTGAAAATGTAATATTGTGGCACATGCGTTTGCCTATTAGATATTTATTACTTTAACAATCTGAAAACCACACAGTACCTAACCTTAGCAAGACAAAATTAAGAAAAAGTGCACATAAAATTGACCCCTTGATTGACAAGAAATTGTTTCCCCGAGGCAACAAGCCAATAGTTGATTCAATGTAGTGAAAATATCATCTTGTGTTCAAGGCACGTGTGTTTGCCTATTAAAAGATTCATTAAATATACAACCTGTAAACCACACAGTACATTGTACAGGGGTCAATTTCATGAAGCCCTGCGATCGATCGTAACTCGAGTTACGAAGGATAACCCATCGTAGGGGACCTATCCCACGTAGGGCTGAAATGCATTAAAAGTCATACGATTGATAGCAAGTTACGAAGAGTTTCGTGAAATCGGCTCCAGGTCTTACTTAGGAAGAAAACATACTGTAAAGCCCTGTCCGCACTGGACTTTTTTGGGGCAAAGTATCCGAGACGCTGGGTACCCATTTTTAAGTCCAGTGCGGACGTCTTGGGAAGTCCTCCTCTCAGTTACTTTTGCCGACCTGCGCAGACATTTCTACCGGCCAACTCCTGCCCAGGAAGAATTCCCGAGACACTTTTCCAGAGACTAAAAGTCCAGTGTGGACAGTGCAAGTCGGGTACCCTCATGAGCCTAGTATTGACAGCTCGGTAATTCTTTCGCTCATGAACGGTTAAGTTACCCGAGTGGAAAGTCCAAGTGCGGACACCGGTAACATTTGCCCATTTTTCATTTACCCATTGGCTCGGTGAAACCTCCGAAAAAAAAAAGTCCAGTGCGGACAGGGCTTTAAGTCAGTTAGACACTGTTTGACAAGAAGTGTCAATAATAAGAAATTGTCAATAATGTATAAAGTGCATTGAAGATATAGTTTTGTGTACCGGTACTACAATACATTGTACATCTGTGTGAAGAATGATTACTAAATACACAATCTACAAACCACACGTTATATAACTCTTAAGCAAGAACAACTTGCACTTGCAAACTGTACTTAAGTAAATTGGACACTGTTTGACAAGAACTTAAAGGAAATACATGTATATCTTAGATCAAAAAATAGTAAAATGGCATAAATTTATCGCATGGTGCAATTATCTTTGCCCTAATAAAAGGTACTATTATACTTTTGTAGCATACCAATACAGAAATCTTCACAGATTTACCTATAACTTGCAAGGTATAACTTGGTGATGGTAGAAACAAACCGTTAATTTGTTATTTATCCAGAAATGAGTGAAACCAATGACCAAAAACAATTTCTATATCTTTTAAAGATAAAATATAACGGTAAAAGGATTTTTGAAATACTGTAGGCATTTTTCACTGTTTTCTTAAAATGTGGGCACTGTATGGGACTGAAATTTTCACAGACGACTGTTACTGTATCTTCCTTGATATCTTTGCCCATTAATCTACATTTTTCTGACAAAAACCAAATTATGATATTACCTTCAAAAAGTTGTTGTGCTGTGAGATATAATACAATGGAAAGCGGCGGTCATTTGTACTTATGGTTATAGCATTTAAAAACAATGATTGGTATGTTTTGTCCTCCAAAATATGGAGACAAGAATCATGTTTGGTAGAGTCAGATAGTGGTGTTTGTTATAGCAGATTTCAACTGGAGTGACTATCGTGTTGAATGAGATATGAAGTCATGTTTATTTTTGTCAATTAGTAGTTAGTACTGGCGGTTGCAACATTGCCGTTATCGGAAAGGTGTGTCTCAAAAACTTGCCTTTGTCTGTTTTCTGGGTGGACTTGTGGCCTACACCTGCGCCACACCCCACACACCAGCTTCTTAGCCTCATGTCTGAACGACTTGTTCATAAAAATGTAGACCACGGCGTTGAGCCAGCCATGACTGTTGAAGAGGCACTTGGCTGAGGTGATGACTTCTGGTGAGACACTGGTCTCGGCGAAGGTTTTGTGGACGACCATGGCCGCGTAGGGTAGGCTGGTCAGGGCAAAACACAGGGTCACGGCGGCAAATGTCTTGTAGGCTCTTGTACTGGGATGGGTGCTGTTCCCCCGGGGATTGGGATTCTGCTGGCGGATTCTGCGTGCGTGCTGTCTGGACAGCATCAGGAGCTTGGTGTAAATGGCAACAACGAACAGCATTTGCAACCCAACAGTAGGGGTTATGATCGCACCGTACCATGATGAAAGTGTGTCCGAATTGGAGTAAACTGCACACAAGACGTTGTCATTTCGCTCAATCTTCAGAAATTTGATCAGCAGTATGAGGGACATCACCAGCAAAGTCCAAGCTACGGCCACGACCACTTTGAGGACTCGCTGGACCCCCGCCCGGGTGTAAGTCATGGGGCGCGTGATGACCAAGTACCGGTCTATACTGAGGATGACAATCCACGTCATGGATGAGAAGGATGCGTAAGAGAGGAGGCGGGCCGTGGCATTGCAGACGGGCAGTCCGAAGGGCCAAGCTCCGGACAGTACGGCTGCAGAGGTGGCAAGATAGGGCCAGATCATCAGCATGTCCGTGACGGCCAGCGATATCATGCAGATTCTGGAGCTGGGGTCCAAACCGGCCATCCGATAAATAACGGCAATGGATAGAGTGCCGCAGAAACCCACGGCTGCAACACTGAGCAGCATCCAGCCTACCACTATCAACAATGCACTACTACTAGTACTATACATGATTAAAGCTCACAGAGTCCCACACACCATAGACACTACAAGTATGATTGCTATTAACAAGAATCATCCACACTTATATACATGTATCTGTTACATGTGCTCCCTGGGGAAAAAAAAGAAATAATTACGTCACTGCAGTGTCAAAATGCTCATAAGCAACATCACATACATCACAAAGATACCCAAAGCCAATTATAGCCACATACTTTGATAGTTAAAAGAAAAAAACCAACACACAGTGAAAGAAGGCTACTGACTGTGTCTCTGCTCGGAGGGATATTCTTATGAAGTCTGTGGTAAGGTTTGAATCTAGCAGACAGTGATAAGAGACGTCAAGTCCAGTCAATCTCCTGAACAAGTCCTTGGAACTTTCTTCACTTGTCTTGAATACCATCTCCATGTTTGTGATGGAAATTGTGTGTTGAATAATTGCTTTTGATGAGACATTGAACATTAAAATGACAGCAATTTCAGGACCGTGAAGTCAGTGAAGTGTTTATGTCATTGACGGTAATTGCCGTTTGTCAATCAGTTTTGTCCTCATTTTCTTGTCAAATTCCTTTGCTTTAGGATCAGAAATCGAGGTTTTTCTCTAAATAGCTTCTTTTGTCATGCACAAACCAACAATAACATTCAAATGACCTCTTATTTGGAGGTTTGACAAGACAGAAATTGAAATGTGCTTTGATCACATATTCTGTAGTTATCAAAGGGAGAGAAACTTTAATATTGGTTGAATATTTTACAATTTATCGTAGGTGCAACTATCTTTTCATTAAAAGTATAATACTTGATAGGTAAAGGTCACAGAACAGCACTCAAACTTTATCTTATCCAACATGTACTTGTATGAAATGTACTAGTGACAATTTAAACTGAGTCATAAGAAAAAAAAAGGGAAAAACCTGACTCAATTTTTCTTATAAAACATAAAAAAGTGTTTTGATCTTACCCGGAGATGAAAACTGTTTTCAGTCTTCGTTTGACTAATTTCTGGATAAAACATTTCTGCATGTACCAATCCTGTACTGAATATAATGGTGGGTAGCCGTGTCAGTCAGATAACATATAAATACAAAAATACAAGTAGCACTATATTGACTAACTAGAGTTTAACAAGAGCATGAGCTTTGGTAGCAACAACTACTTCATCAGATGCAATGAAGTGGCATCATCAAGCAAGGTACATGGGGGCCAAGTCTGTGGTCTAGACAAAAGGTAATGATGAGTCACTGATGAAGTGGGACAAGAAACCAGAGTCCCTGTTTTATCCTCTATTGATACAGTCTAGTCTTTGGATGATCTTTTGTTCAGTAGCTTCTCTCTCCATCCAGTTCTTGAATCCCCTTTGTTGTAGTAATGCAATTGATAATTGGCTGAGTGAGTGGGCCTGGAAGGTTGAAGTGTTCAGCCACAGGTTTTTCTGTGTTTCTGTTCCTGATGTCAAACTTGTGGTTGTTCATGCGTTGCCTTATGTGACTGTCCAGTCTGTCCAATGTACACAGCAGTGGGGCACAGTCTGCAGGTTGTGGCATTAACAACATTGCTGGATGTGCAGTTCAATGATCCCTTGATTGAGTACATGGCATTGTTAGGTCCAGTGATATCCTGTACTGTACCTTTAAGAGGTTGTTGTGCTGTGAGATACTTAATACAGAGGAACGCCGTTATAATGAACACGTCAGGATCCACAGAAATTGTCTGTTATAGTGGTTTGTTTTATAAATAACAATGATCAGTATGTTTTGTACTAAAACAATTGGGAGCCAAAGATGATGTTCAGTGTAGCCAAATGTTTGGTTTAGTAGTCTTTGTTATAGAGCTGTTCTACTGTAGATTTTAATAGGACTCCTCTCCGCACTTGAGTTATTATAGAATACGCCCTTTGTATCGACAGCTACATGTGTTCGGACAAACATCACAATGCTTACGTGTATAAAGTTAATGGGGCCACGTGCGACTCGTTTGTCTGAACTTCTGAATGTGACGTCACGAGCATGGAGCCCTATTTAGTGGCAACCAATAGTATACACTCAGTTAGTACCAACAGTTACCCGATTGCCGTTATCGGAAAGACGTGTCTCCAAAACTTGCCTTTGTCTGTTTTCTGGGTGGACTTGTGGCCTACACCTGCGCCACATCCCGCACACCAGCTTCTTAGCCTCATGTCTGAACGACTTGTTCATAAAAATGTAGACCACGGCGTTGAGCCAGCCGTGACTGTTGAAGAGGCACTTGGCTGAGGTGATGACTTCTGGCGAGACGCTGGTCTCGGCGAAGGTTTTGTGGACGACCATGGCTGCGTAGGGTAGGCTGGTCAGGGCAAAACACAGGGTCACAACGGCAAATGTCTTGTAGGCTCTTGTACTGGGATGGGCGCTGTTCCCCCGGGGATCGGGATTCTGCTGGCGGATTCTGCGTGCGTGCTGTCTGGACAGCATCAGTAGCTTGGTGTAAATGGCAACGACCAACAGCATTTGCAACCCAACAGTAGGGGTTATGATCGCACCGTACCACGAGGAAAGTGTGTCCGAACTGGAGTAAACTGCACATAAGACGTTGTCATTTCGCTCAATCTTCAGAAATTTGATCAGCAGTATGAGGGACATCACTAGCAAAGTCCAAACTACGGCCACGACCACTTTGAGGACTCGCTGGACCCCCGCCCGGGTGTACGTCATGGGGCGCGTGATGACCAAGTACCGGTCTATACTGAGGATGACAATCCACGTCATGGATGAGAAGGATGCGTAAGAGAGGAGGCGGGCCGTGGCATTGCAGACCGGCAGTCCGAAGGGCCAAGCTCCGGACAGTACGGCCGCAGAGGTGGCAAGATAGGGCCAGATCATCAGCATGTCTGTGACGGCCAGCGATATCATGCAGATTCTGGTGCTGGTGTCCAGATCCGTCATCCGATAAATAACAACAATGGATAGAGTGCCGCAGAAACTGACAGCTGCGACACTGAGCAGCATCCATCCTACCACTATCAACAGTGCACTACTATTCATGATTAAAAACTCACACAGTCCCACGCACCATAGATACAACAAGTCTGACTGATATTAAAAACGAATCATCCACACTTATATAAGCCTATCCCTATGCATTTGCTCCACAGTGAAAAAAAAACCCAAACAATTGCCTCACTGCAGTGTCAAAATGCTCATAAGCAATATAGCATACATCACAAAGATACCCAAAGCCAATTATAGCCACATACTTTGATAGTTAAAAGAAACAAAACCAACACACAGTGAAAGAAGGCTACTGACTGTGTCTCTGCGCGGAGGGATATTCTTATGAAGTCTGTGGTAAGGTTTTAATCTAGAAGACAGTGATTAGAGACGTCAAGTCCAGTCAATTTCCTGAACAAGTCCTTGATACTTTCATTACTTGTCTTGATAGCACCTGCCTGTGGTGACGGGAATTGTGTGTTTAATAATTGCTTTTGATGAGACATTGGACGTTATAATGACAGCAATTTCAGGACCGTGAAGTGTTTGTGTCATTGACGGTAATTGCTGTTTGTCAATGAGTTTTGTTTGAATTTTGTTTGGATGCAGTTTTAGTCATTTATAGGGTGCTTGTCTCTCTTCCGTTACTGGCCGTGAGACACATGCAGAGCACGGTGTGTCCTTGTGATCAGTTCCGATTCAAAATTGTCCGGCAGTCATTCACCGCGGCATGTCTGGATGCGAGAAAACAGCAGCGGAGTACCCTGTGGTTGGCTAGGTCCGATCCTTTACCCTAACCCTCTACCATTGTCAACACAAGACAAGAGCTGCTTACCACGCACTACTGCAGTCTCCACAGGGTGAACTGTATCATAAACCCCAGGTTAATACTGCACAAGACCACGCTGTGGTGTATTGTGGTATTCAGGATACCAAACTGACGACAGGAAGTACCATGAAAGATTTGAGGCTTTGCATGGTGACAATTGGTATGTGGATTGGTTTGCGCAAACACCATGTAAGAATCGTTCGTACTTTCGCACTTCTATTTCGTTCGCACTTCTCGTAAGGTTTCAACGTTTCGACTAGCCTGCTCTAGTCATCATCAGGAGAAAATACCTGGGTTGAGAGAGAGTGTTGCGTGATGCTGTCATCACGTTCTTGTACCGACTCTATCCACAACAATTTCCCAGTCTGGATGTATCATCAAAGACTGTTTGCCATCAGCAAATCCTCCAAAGTGCCCCACGTCTTACACGCTGTCCCTCTGCTTTCAAAGTAAACGAAGTCCAGGACTGCACATCTTGTACATCTTCGACATCACTACATGTTCTTTTTGTCTGTAAGCTTGCTGTGCACACATATGCCAAAGAATGAGAAGTGGGATTTTTTTGTATTAAACAAGACAGGCATTTTATAAGAGAAGAGCCTTTATCACCGCTGAGTCATATTTGATTGTGTACTTTCAACACCTAATGATGCTTGAAGCAAATGCAATATACATGTCGATCCAATGTGCACAGTGATCTCGAGAAAGCTTTGGTTTTCTTCAGTGTTAGTCATGGCAACTGTCATTGCAATTTTTATGAAGTTTGTGGTTTTTTTTTCAGTAGTCAATTGATCACAGGGGGAGAGTTCTCTCAGTCCCCTGAACAAGTCCTAATCTCTTGTCTTATTGCCTGCGTGTTGTGATGGAAATAGTGTATAATTTGCAATAATAATTGCTTTTGATGAGACATTGGATGTTATAATGACAGCAATTTCAGGATCCTGAAGTCAGTGAAGTGTTTGTGTCATTGACGGTAATTGCTGTTTGTCAATCAGTTTTGTCCTCATTTTCTTGTCAGATTCCTTTGCTTTAGGATCAGAAATCGAGGTTTTTCTCTAAATAGCTTCTTTTGTCATACACAAACCAACAAGAAAATTCGTGACCTCTTATTTGGAGGTTTGACAAGACAGAAATTGAAATGAGGATTGATCACGTATAGACCTTTCTTTTGTTTACAAACATTGACTGGTGGTTGGCAATACTTGGCATGGGCGGCCAAATGTTGCAAATCATTTTGTCTTCTCGACAGACGGCGTCACCAAATTCAACATTTTTGCAAACTTTCCATAGCTGTACAAAACACGTAGCATCATTGCTTGTGTTGTTTCCATTTTAAGTTCAGCAATATCTTTCAATGTTTATTAAAACGTTGTGTTTAAATTGTGGTTATTTTTTATGCCCGGCTTTGATAGCTCTCCGTAGTTTCCGCCATCTTGGTTGGCAAAAACTCTGGCTGTGATGTTGCAAAAGAAAGGTCTATACTGCAGTTCTTAAATAAAGGAACAGAAACTTTAATACTACTTGAACGTTTAACAATTAATCGTAGGTGCAACGCAACTATCTTTGCATTAAAGGTATAGTACGTGATTGGTAAAGGTCACAGAACAGCACTCACATTTTATATAATCCACCATGTACAATACATAAAATGACACACCTGTGACAATTGAGCTCAATCGGACTTCTGAGTCATAAGAAAAAAAAAGCGAAAAACCTGACTCAACTTTTCTTATAAAACATAAAGAATGGTTTTGATCTTACCCGAGGTCAAAACTGTGTTTGGTCTTTGGTTCACTACTTTCTGGATAAATGCACTATTTCAGGTGAAAATATTTTAATGACCCAGCACCATCTTAATATCCTGAAAAGTTATACGTCAATCTGTGAACATTTCTGTTTGGGTTTGGGTTACCAATCCTGTAATGTACATGTAGAATATGCCCTTTGTATCTCTATAGTTTATACCCAGATGTTCGGACAAACATCAAACTCTTACGTGTAAGTTCATGGGGCCACGTGCGACTTGTTTGTCCGAACTTCTGAATGTGACGTCACGAGCACGGAGCCCTATTTAGTGGCAACCAATAGTATACACTCAGTTAGTACCAACAGTTACCCGATTGCCGTTATTGGAAAGGCATGTCTCCAAAACTTGCCTTTGTCTGTTTACGGGATGACTTGCGGCCTACACCTGCGCCACATCCCGCACACCAGCTTCTTAGCCTCATGTCTGAACGACTTGTTCATAAAAATGTAGACCACGGCGTTGAGCCAGCCGTGACTGTTGAAGAGGCACTTGGCCGAGGTGATGAGACCGGGCGGAATGCTGGTCTCGGCGAAAGTATTGTGTAGGACCATGGCCACATAGGGTAGGCTGGTGAGGGCGAGGCATAGGGTCACGACGGCAAATGTCTTGTAAGCTTTCCTGCCGGGATGGGTGGCTCGGTTGTTCCGGGGATCGGGCTCGGCTCACTGGATGAGTCATCGTCTATTTAAGCTGCATTGTGCCTGATTATGCTGGACAGGTTTCTTTTTCATTTTTAAATTCCTTCCTTGTCGTGCACTTTCAACAGTTTCCAAAATTGAAAAATTTACTGGAGCGTGATTCAAACCTGCGACCCCCTGAACACCGTACCAGTGCGCTACTGCACTACCAACTGAGCTATCCAGCTCTATGTTGGCAGTGTCCCCACTAAAAGTAGATTATCATTTGATCACCCGTTTGTTCGAACACCGGTACAATACTCTGGTGTTCGCAGGTTCAAATCGCACTCCAGTAATTTTTTATTTGTTCACTTTGAAATGACTTATGATTAATCCAGTCAGTTTTAATATTTGATGATATAATTTCTTGATTTTTTTTTTTTTTTCCCCTCAAAAAAGGATGCTCTGGAGTCTGCAATGAAGGCGGGGCTCTGGGGCCACGCCCTCCTCCTCGCCTGCAAGATGGACAGCAGGACTCATACCAGCGTCATGACAAGGTAAAAAAAAAAAAAATGGAGAAATTATTGGGACCCTGGTGTCGTTTTCACCAAACTCATCGTAACTTACAATCAATCGTAGGACATGATGCATTGCAGCACCACCTAGGATTTGATGGGTTATCCTTCGTAACTTGCATTACGATTGATCGTAAGGCTTCGTGAAATCATCCCCAGGATAGACTTGCACTGCAATGACCACAATGCCACCAACATGAACAATGGTTTGGAACCCCTTTTAATATAGCGAACACGGCAAGATCCACGGACATTTTCTTTTATAGCGGTCGCTCATTTTTAAAGCGATTTTAAAGCTACGGTGCAGGTTTGGTAACATACCCAAACAGAAATGTTCACAGATTTACATGTATAACTTTTCAGGATATGAAGAAACTGGTAGAGTAGAAACTCTGGTAGAAACATACTGTTTATCAAAAATATTTCCGGATGAAATGCTGTTTTTACCCAGAAATTAATATTTAAAACAACGACCGAAAACAGTTTTGATCTCGGGGTGAGATCCAAACTCACTGTGAATAGGGTTGAAAATACCGTGAGTGTTTTTCACCGTTTTGTACAGTTTTCGATAATAACATGAGCTGAAAATTTCACACGTTTGTTTTTAATCCATGGCAAATTAAATTATGAATAGACCGCAGCTGTTCTGTCACCTTTAAAGGTATTTATACATGATTGGTAAAGGTCACAGAACAGCACTAAAACTTCGTCTCAGCAAACATGTACATGAAATAATAAACTTGTGAAAATTTGACCTCAATCAGACTTTTGAGTCCCGAGCAAATAGCTGAAACGCGACTCAAATTTTCTTATAAAACATAAAGAATGGTTTTGATCTTACCCCGAGATCAAAACTGTTTTCAGTCTTTGTTTTACTAATTTCTGGATAAATACAGCATTTCAGGCGGAAATATTTCAACGGCATGTTTTTTACCAGCACCATCTTCATACCCTGAAATTATACATAAATCTGTGAACATTCCGTTTTGGATATGTTACCAATCCTGTACTGTACCTTTAATACCAATCCTGTATTATACCTTTAAACTACAGTGTTCGGTAGGTTTTGTACACAAAAACTTTGAGTGAAGTATGAAGCCAAATATTCGGTATAGCAGTTTTTTTCGGTGTAGCAGCATTGTCTATAATTCTGAGTAAACCTAAGGCCTAAGCCTTTCAAGGCAATTTTCACACACGACCAATTACAACGCAATCAAATTTAAGGAGAGTTTCAGCCAGGGGGTCTGTACTTATTTCCTGCCAATTTCTCCCGAGCCTCAAGACAATTACATGAGATTCTCAAGGCAAACGTTGTTTTGTCACGACAATTGCCTGGAATTAATTGCCCGTATTGAATTGCCACGGGCCCTAACCCCTTCCATTTGTTTGTTTGTTTGTTTGTTTTTTCACCGACCAGGATAGTTTAATAGACTCTTGTACATTCAGACATCAGACAGCGTTTTAAATTCACTAAAATCACCGTTTTATCCCGATCGGTTTTAACAAAATTTAACTAATAACAAGAAGGCTCTAAAATGATTTTATATTTAAAAGTGATCGGTTTTATCAGCCGATAAAAAAACCGAAGTTAACCGATTTTTTAATGCCAAAATATTGGTATTTGATAGACTTTGTGATTTGGAAATGATTTTTCTTTGTCTGATGGATCTAGGTTTGCTAACAGTCTACCAATGAATGACCCCTTGCAAACGCTTTACCAGCTCATGTCCAACAGACAACCAGCTGCTGTAACGGTGAGTATCAGGCCTGATCAGAACTAAAGAGCTATGGGTAGAGATCACAGATAGAGGGGAAGGCATGCAGTGCCTTGCTGTGGACTAGGTACCCCTTTCTGATCTTTGAATGTACTGTAAAGAGACCTGGGGCCGATTTCTTAAAGCTCTGCGACGCGTCGCAACTCGATTTGCGACCCGTCATAGCTGTGACGCGTCGCATACATGCGGTGAGTCCATAGAGAAAGGATGCGTCTTAACTCTGCAACGCCTCGTAAGTTTTATGAAATCGGCCCCAACAGTCTTGTTTCAATGTGAGGGACTGGTTTCTCCACACCATAGGGGTGGAGGCGTTCATTGCTGCCTTGCTGTGGACTAGGTACCCCTTCCAGTCCTATTTGTATACTGTAAAGAGACATCAGTCTTGTTGCAGTGTGAGGGACTGGTTTCTCCACACCATAGGGGTGAAGGCATTAATTGCTGCCTTGCTGTGGACTAGGTACCCCTTCCAGTCCTATTTGTACTGTGAAGAAACCATCAGTCTTGTTTCAGTGCGAGGAACTGGTTTCTCCATGCCGTTGGAGGATGGTTTTCAGTTTTCTTAATGTGGGTTTATCACTATGTGTTGAGAAGCGCCAACTTGTCCATAGTCTCTATCAGCTTATAAAAGCCTGGTATTTCACAGGAGTCCCGTTGAATATCACCCAGGATGTACCTCATGCCTGTGCCCTTAAGAAATCCATTTTACTCTATTCCTTTGCAGTGTTGCGTTGACGAGAAGTGGGGTGACTGGAGACCTCATTTAGCCATGATCCTCTCCAACCTCAACGAGGATTCGGAGCTTGACATGAAGAGCATCTATGCCCTGGGGGATTCCCTCGGTACGTAGTCAGCTCGCATTATGCGGGTAGTGATATAAAATCCCTAACCCTCTGCACCTACCACACGAGACAAGAGCTGCTCACCACACATTACCACAGTCTCCACAGGCAGAACTGTGTCATGAACCAAGCATACACACAAACAACACATATTAGGCCTATGAAAGGTACTTTTTTATTTACTTCGTTGGTGTAAGGAGTCAGTGCTAACCTCTGTAAGTAGTGAATATAAATGAGCCTGCATAAAGAAGAGCCATGACAATAAGCCGTGCTTGAGTTTTTTTGTGTGATTGATTGATCAGTTTGATATATTGATCGATTTATTGATCGATTAAGTGTTCAACTGAGTTTGACTTGATTGATTGCTAAATAGATTGATTGATCGATTGAGTCTGATTTGGTTGATCAATAAGATTGATTAGTTGATCAATTGTCTGTCAACTGAGTTTGATTTGGTTGATCGATAAATAGATTGATTGATCGATTGAGTCTGATTTGGTTGATCGTTTGGTTTGGTTATCAATAAGATTGATTGATTGATCTATTGTCTGTCAAATGAGTTTGATTTGGTTGATCGATTGATTGATTGTTCGATTAATTGTTCAACTTGATTGAGTGTTCAACTGAGTCTGATTTGGTTGATCAATAAGATTGATGGATTGATCTATTGTCTGTCAATTGAGTTTGATTTGGTTGATCGATTGATTGATTGTTGAAATAATTGATCGATCGATCGAGTGTTCAAATGAGTTTGACATGGTTGATCGATCAATTGTTCGACTTACTGTTCAATTGAGTTTGATTTTGTTGATCGATTGATCGATTGATTGATCGATTCATTGTTCAGCTGAGATTGACTTGATTGATTGATTGATTGATTTTATCTGGATTTGTCACAGCTTCACGGGGTCTGCTGAAGGCGTCTCATTTTGTCTACCTCATGGCCCAGGTAGGGTTTGGTGTCTATGGCAAGAAAACAACCAAAGTGGTGCTGCTGGGTTCCAGTCACAGGTAAGGTCCTAATCCATTTGGGCAGTCTGGGTCCCAGACTTGGTGCATATGAGGAAGAACGGAGTATTACTATTTGGAAAAAAAGTTTGTTGATTTTTTTCTGTTTCTACAAATATAAAGAAAAATTGACGGGAGTGGGATTCAAACCGGCGACCTCCTGAATACCATACAGGCCATACCAACTGAGCTATCCAGCCCTACATTGGTGGTGATCCCAATAGTCAATTATCTTTGTTCGTTTGGCAGTCAGAAGCCATGAAACCATGCACACACCGCCATATCCCAGGGATCATTTCATCGATACACGCAGCAATGCTGCAATCTGAGAACGGTACATGGGGGATCACTCCATGTCGCCGGTTCGAATACCGCTCCAGTCTATTTTTCTTTGTTTACTTTTCAATGACTTTAATTTCAGTCAGTTTCCCTTGTGGTTATTTGATGGAAATATGATTTTTTCCGTGTTGACTTGGTCTCTTTGCAGTCTTCCGTTCAAATCCTTTGCCTTGAGTGAGTGCATACAGCAGACGGAGGTGTACGAGTACTGTCGACTGTTGGCCTCCAAGCATTACGCGCTGGCCAACTATCAGCCGTATAAGTTCGTCTATGCCACACGGCTCGCAGAGCATGGCTTCACCTCACAGGTACTGATCTTTGTCTCGTCAATTTCATTCGGCTACGTTCCTGCAACCATTCCTTCGTGATGTAGACCCTTAGAACTTTTACTCACTGGTGTAAACTGACCACTATGGGGAGATGCAGCTTTCTCTCACGCAGGGCAATTTCTGTGGAACAAGTTGCCTCTTGTGATTTTGATCACTTAAATACAATTTGCTTAGCACAAAAACATTTGTTAACCATGAAATCGCTGTCTTAATAAAAACAAGATTAACATTTTACTTACTAAGCGCCAATTCCATGCTTACAGTAAGCAGAGCCATGAAATTTGATTGTTTGGGTGATTTTCTGAAAACATTTGGGTAGTAGAAACAAAAAAAACAAAAAATTTTTTTCACATTTTGAGTGTGTGTAGCATTGTGAGGTGCTTGACAAGTGTTTGAAATTCTGTGAACTTAATGATGCATTTGCAATAAAGGTGGTTCGCTGGTATTGGTGATACATTGACAACTGTATAGCGCCCTCTTGTGGTGGTGCACATCTTGAATAGCATGAATCGTAGTGGTCTTAATCGAGGGACTTCAACATTGGATGTGAACTTCTCACATCAGTGTTCCACTTACTATTAAAAAAATAAGTGAATGATTTCTGTGTGTTTGTGTGCATTCTCTCCCTGTAGGCTCTGAGTTACTGTGAGGTTGTTGCTAATGCCACACTATATATGCCCGATGTGTACAGCTCAACACTCGTCAGTCAGATCTGCCAGGTAAGTAAGACTCGATAGCAGTTCACTTCAGGAGAGAAACCTTCATACTGGGTGGGCCCGGCCTGTGGAAAGCCTGGCCATGCCCAGGCCTCTGGGCCTAAAATCCTCCTCTTGTCAGCCCTGAACCTCACTACGATAGAGCTGCTTAAAATTAATATCTGCCCAGCTTCTGGATACTGTCCATAATCAATGTGAGCTCAATCTGTCAATTGGGTTAATGCTTATCATGATCCAGGACACAGCAGGGGCTTGAAGTTGATAGTTCGAGGCTGGGGATTATAGGAGCCCAAGACCCCTGGCAAAGCCCATGTCTGGCCTGGCTTCTCAGTAGCTGAGCCAAACCAGTATTGAAGTATCTCTCCCACAGTAGAATGACTTCCATGATGGAAATAGAAGGGGCAAGAACAAACAAAAATGATTGACAATTTGGGACATCGGCAAGGTGCAAACGTAGATCTGGATAGCTCAGTTGGTAGAGCAACCGGTATGTTATTCCAGGGGTCACAGTTTCGAATCCTGCTTCATTTGGCTTGCAAATGACCATTTCTACTTGCATCCACCATATCTTTCTAGCTTGCCAAGCGTCTGATGTATCATGATGAGCGCTACTTTGACGGTCAAGAGGTCACCATCCCAGAGTGGCTGACCAAGTTGGAAGGCATCCTGTATCAAATGAATGTAAGTTCCCGTTCCGGACAACGAACCTGGTCAGGCATTCTGGCCAACAAAACACTTTATCCCGTGGTCATCTTGGCTGAGAATCTTCTCCGTCCTACCAAAACTGTCAAAAAACATTCCCTTACAATAAAAAGTGATAGAGTGATTATTAAGTTTTGAAATCCTGCAGTGATGCCACTTGCTTATTTTGTTTATTTGTTTTAATTTCATTCTGAAATCTCAATTTTAATTATTTATGTGCAATCAATGGTTTAAATATAGTGAGGGTATTAAAATACGGTTAATAGCCAGATACTGAAAAAAATGTAGTCTGAGCAACTTGTGACTCATTCTGTCAGGGCCATTGTACAACCTATTTTGTTTTTCATTGATGAACTCCTATTGAATATAGTGATACTGAGAATAATAAAAACTTAGTGACTTGTGCCTCATTCTGTCAGAGCCATTGAACAATCTTTTTGTTTTTTACCATGAACTCCTATTGTCTTGAATAAAGTGATACTGAGAATAGTAAAACCTTAGTGACTTGTGACTCATTTTGTCAGAGCCATTGACCAATCTATTTTTGGGGGTTTATTTTGGTGTTGAACCTTCCTTCAGGATGGCCAGATCCAGCCGTCCTCCTCGTCTGGTACCCCGATGCCCTGGGTGGAGTCCTACAGCAATCTCAGCACCTATGGGGAGAGCGTGGACAGCAGCGGGCCCACCTTTGACGCCCGCAGCACCGACGGGAACGAGCCACAGACGGCCGGTGAGTTTGAATAAATATTCATGTCATGGATATCAGCATTATGAATATTCATATCATTGTATGAATGGGCGGGTCTATGCACTGTTTTTGTCATGGGCGCACATCCCGGGGGGGCTAGGGGGGTTGCAACCCCCCCAGGTTTTCACTTTTTATATATATAAAAAATGATTTTGTGCACAAACGTATATGGAAGTACGACCCAGCTACACGATCAACCCCCCCAGGTCTGAGGACGTGTCTACACTACTGGTTTTTGTCATCAGTGTAGCCACAGAAAACTTGTTCATGTACAGTGGAACGCCACTATAATGAATATGGCGGGATGCACAGATATTCTCTGTTATAGCTGTCATTCGTTGTAGTGATCTAAAGAACCATATTAGGTATGTATTGTACACACAAATTGGGAGCCAAGAATGATGTTCGGTTAAGCGGTGTTTCACTGTAAACACTGCAGAAACAAAGAAACATGGTTCTCACTTGTATGTGAATCCACGCTTTATTTGACATACAGTTGGTGACTACACGTTGACATCCAGCGGGTACTACCAGCCGGCGACATCAACTGCAGGCTCTGCAAATGAGCCCAGCGCATACAGCTACGACCCACAACAGCAACAGCAGCAGTTACAGTTGCCTGGGGCGGAGCCTAGCAGTACAACCCAGCAGATGGCCGGCAACTACGCCATGTTTGGCCAGCAGCAGCAGCCTCTGGCCAACCTGCCGCAGCAACTGGATCCCGGTGCTTCCCTCAACAGCAACTACTCGGAGTACAGCACCACCAGCCAGACTTCGGCGGGCGAGTCCGGGACAGAGTTTGAGGAGAGCGGCGCGTCCAGGGAGACCTTTGACTACTACAAGGCCAGCACCCAGAATGTAAGCTAACTCTTTTTTTTTAAGCAAAGCAAAGAGGAAAAAGAAGATGGATTCAAATCAAGTTACCTTAAAGCCTTCTCCCCTTTGTTGTTAATTCATTTTAAAAGCCCCTATCTTCTTTGAGTGATCCCCATATACTGTTCCTCAAGTTTGCAGCATTGCTAATGCTGTGTCTATCTTAAACGACCCTTGGGATATAGCGGTATGTGATTGGTTTCATGGCTTGTGACTCGCAAAACTGACAAAGATATTTGACAATTAAGGACACTGCCAACATTGGGCTGGATAGAACTCTCAGTTGGTAGAGCAACCGGTACTGTATTCCCGTGGTCGCAGGTTCGAATCCTGTTCCAGTCACTTTTTCTTTGTTCACTTTTCAATGACTTACTCTAAATAGGGAGCAGGATGACAATGCTGATTTGGCTTGCTCCACATATAAAAAATTAAAAATGCCACTAAATTCCATAAATGTTGAAATCTTTGAAGGCCTAAGTTTACAGTGCAAGTACGTATACAAAACTTCCATAAATATAATCATTTAACCTATTTATTCTTTTCCACCGACACTCACATCATTTACCAGAATTTTTTTCCACAGACTTCAGTCATCACTAGAAAAAAAATTATTATAAACATGAAGCTATGGATACACCAATGCTATTGGCTAGAAAAATGGTTCATCTCATGAATATTCAAATTCTATGCTAAGTAGACAATTAATTAAAGGTGGTTAACGTTGTCATTTTGCAATTAATTATTAAGCCAGTAAGCATGAATATTTTAAGAACTGCATTTTAGCAACTTTTGAACCTTAATCTAAACGTTTTGACCCACAGTATAAACTATAAACTCAAACTTCAAACTTTGAGCACAAGGCGGCCATCTTGGATTTATGAGAATTTAGAAGAATACATAAATTAACTATACAAGGCACATAAAATGCAAAGATACATGTAGCTGACTTATGTCAGTATTACATGTACATGTGAATTACATTTAGGGAGAGAAACTTTACTACTGTTTGGGCTTAGCCACTGAAAAGCCTGGCAAGGCGCTGGCCTTCAGGCCTGAAATTCTTTTTCTTGTCAGCCCCAAACCTCACAACAACAGAGCTGCTTGAAATCAATCAAGCCTGGCTTCTGGATACATGTACTGTCCAGGATCAATGTGGAC
Organism: Astropecten irregularis; assembly: GCA_963971285.1. Classification (NCBI taxonomy): domain Eukaryota; kingdom Metazoa; phylum Echinodermata; class Asteroidea; order Paxillosida; family Astropectinidae; genus Astropecten; species Astropecten irregularis. The sequence goes on along the minus strand of OZ020260.1, from coordinate 12,739,925 downwards.
TCAATCTGTCAATCAGGTTAGTGCTAACTATGATCCAGGACACAGCAGGAGCTTGAAGTTGATAGTCCAAGGCTCTCCCCTGGCAAAGCCTGAGCCTGGCCTGGCTTCTCAGTTCAAGGCTAGGGATTATAGAATCCCCTGGCAAAAGTCCGAGCCTGGCCTGGCTTCTCAGTGGCTGCCCAACCAGTAGTATTTCTCTCCCTTAAGCTTCAAACATTATTTACAAAGATTTTACAATTCATTTTTATGAAGTGACATCATATGCAGTTCCTTGAATTCCACTCAAGGAACAAAAATAGAAGTATTCCCAGACCTATGATCGATTTCACTATTAAAACTAATTTCATTTAAAGGTTAATCTTCAATAATGAATCAATTGCATTTGCTACAGCAAAGTGCGATGTCACGATACTAATCAAGGTTATACTGACAGCTCAAAGTTAAGATTTATCTCAGTGTCAGCTCATAGAGTGCTGTGTAAACCTCTTGTCCACACAGCACGGTAGTGACTTCACCCCATGCTCATTAAGGTTGTGATAGCGGATGAACCGCTGTGTGAACCGAAGCACGTTAGCTCCATGCGTTCGCACTGCATTTCCTGTTCAGGTTTAATAGTGTTTGTTCTGCTAATCAATCACCTTAGCATTGACACTGATGGATTTGACCGTATTATTACTGATGACTGTCACTGATTGCTAATTATGTACTTTGACTTGACAGTTCCCTACTGTACATGGGCCAATTTAATCCGTGAGACTCGGAGAGCAATTTAATGGCTTAACCGTGGTTTGCCCTTCAAAACAGCATCATGCATGAGATTCATTGCTGAATCTGTGCTTCACTCATTTAAAAAGAATCTGTGTAAATACAGTGGTGTGCTGCTGTAATGAACACGTCAAAATTCCCCGCACAGAAATTGTTTGTTATAGCAGTAGTTATAACAATTTTAAGTAGGACTGAGATAATGAGCTATGGAGGCAATAGCTAGTCTTTAAATTAACTTGGGCCGTGTCCCAATTCTCTGGCTGCGACTGCAAATTAAAACACAAGTCTATGGAAATGGCTGCAGTCACTGGCTAGTGGCTGCCATAGGTACATGCGTAATTTGCAGCCGCAGCCAGTGAATTGGGACACGGCCTAGGTCTCTTTTTTAAGGGGATTGGTGCAAATAATGGCAAGTTCTTGGGAGTTGTTAGGCAGTGGCTTGACAGGCCGAATCAAGATAAAAGGCTAGACTCCCTTAATTAAATCACAATTTCTATAATCAACAATGAGTCTGTTTTGTACACAAAAACTTGGAGTTAAGGTTGATGTTGTTCGGTATTTTGCCAAATGTTTAGTATAGGGGTGTTGCACTGTCTATGGGTTTTGATGCATAGTAAAGTAGACTATAAACTGTGTACAGTTTCATCAGGTACATGTAAACTGGTCCAATTATGGACCTACTGTATTGCCCAACAGCACATTTTGAGATCATTGAATCGAATTGGTGTTTCTAGACTTAGTTAGGCCCTTCATCAGTCACATTATACGAGAATTTAAATGATGGTAGCTGCCTACATGGGTCTAGTGAGAGGTCGTTCAGTAGGATGACATTTGGGGTCTCATCATGGAGCACTAGGTTGCAGTGCAAACACTCTGCCCGCAGTGGCGTGCCCTTCATCTGACACTTTGAAACAACAGCAGAATGTGGATCTCACAGCACGGCGGAATTTCTCATGCCAGAGTGCATAGATGACGGGGTTGATGGCGGAGTTGGCCAGTGTCAAGATCAGGATGATTTGCAGAAGGTAGTAGGGGAGGGAGTTGTGGCCTTCGAATTTAAACGTGTATACCACGAAGAGGACCTTGTCGGGAAAGATGAGCATGATGAATGCGGTGGTGACGAACAGCAAGACGCGGACAACTCTCTTCCTGGCTCTGTGGAGCTCCTGGGGTGGTCCCTGCATTCCAAGACTCGTCAAGTTGGCGGCGCTCTGCTTGAGATTCTTGAGGATCTTGACGTACATCCACAGCATAGCTGCAGCCGGTAGAGCGAAGAACACCAGTGTGTTGATAAGTGGGAAGATGATTTCAAGAGGATGGTGTTGTATGTCGTATTCTTGATCAGCTTGAGAAGGTACTTTTGTGTCAGACCTTGTTGCGTTCTGCTCTTCTACTTTCTCCAAATTTGCCATAATCCAAATGATTTGCCAGACTTCAACGACTAGAGGCGTGATCCACACCATGAGGAGTAGGACGACGACCCTCCTTCTGCTGAAGTGACTGCAGTGATGTAAGGAATGAACGATGCCCATGAACCTCTCATAGGTCACCAGTAGCAGACTCAGTACCGACTGGGCCGGCACCACCTTCTGGAAATAAAAATATATCGTATGTGCTTGTGCCGCACCACTGTCGAAAAGATTGTAAAATCGTTGGTTGACCAGACTGGTAACGCAAACCAGACTATCTGCTATTGCCAGGTTGAGGAGAAGGAAGTTAGTGAGGCCGTGCAGAGACTTGTTTCTGAGAATGACAATGCTCACAAGTAGATTCCCTGTCAATCCCACAATTGCTAGAGAAACTTCAAGACCAACCAGAACATAATTTTTTGTGGACAGCTCACTCATCTTGGACGTCATTCACTTGCGTGGATAATACCCACACTGGGATCAGTCAGAGTCAGTGACCTCCTACAGTCTGTTCTCATGGAATGAATTTTTGGAACAAGACAAAAATCACTGTTTCTAATCAGAGCCGATAGTCTCAGCCGCCTTATTCCTATTAGAGGTCTACTCTACCAGTGGCTCAGTACACACGTTGATAATTCAAGTACGTGTAATGCATTCGGGACTCGTTGCAGCATCTCTCTGCCTCAGTCTCTGTTTCTCTGCTTGTTTATCAGACCTCTCGGCCGATTCGCCTTGATGTGTATGTCGACAGTGACCCATTAGTCCCACTAATTAAAACGACAGGGGGGTCTGTGAATTGCATGGGAAGAAAGCGGCTCCGCAGTCTAAGTGGTATTAATTGCATTTTTCATCATCTCTACACGGACGTTGACAGATCTGAATGCACCTTGATTTATGAACTCAGCAGTGAGCCATTAGTCTTGTTGATGAAAACTGATAGAGGGTCTGTTTATTGCTCTGGAAGAAGGCTGCTCTGCAGCGTTTTTCATCTTGTTTACATGGACATTGACAGATCTGGGATGACAAGTTTCAGATTGGTCATCAGCTAGATATGTAGCTCAGGAGGTAGAGCACTGGTACGGTACGGTGGCAGGTTCGAATCCCGCTCCAGTCAGTTTCCATAAATATTGAAATCTTTGAAGGCCTAAGTTTACACACTGAAAGTACAAATACAAAATGTCCATATTAAATATAATCTATTTATTATTTTCCACCGAACATCATTGACCAGAATCTTTTTCCACAGACTTCAGTCATCACGAGAAAAAAAAAATTATTGTAAACATGAAGCTATGGATACACCAATGTCATTGGCTAGAAAAATTTAGCTCATAAATATTCAAGAACCTCTTCTATGCTAAAGTAGACAACTAATAAAAGACGTTTAACTTAGTAATTTTGCAATGAATTAAATTTATAGTCACTATAAACATAAATGTATCAAGAATTGTACTTAAACAACTTTTGAACCTTAATATAAACATTTTGACCTACAGTAGGGGCCTAAACTTTAAACTAAAACCTCAAACTTCAAACCAATCACTGCCATTCTTGTTTGGGCACAAGGCGGCCATCTTGGATTTGTGAGAATTTAGAAGGATACATTATACTTTATAAGGCACATAAAATGCAAAAGCAAGCTGACTTTAGTCAGTATTACTACATGTGAACTACTGTACATTTTAAGGAGAAAAATTTAGTGGCTTAGCCACTGAAAAGCCTGGTTAGGCACTGGCCTTCACAACACAATTCACAACAATAGAGCTGCTTATAAAATCATTCAAGCCTGGCTTCTGGATGCTGTCCATGATCAATGTAGACTCAATCTGTCAATCATGTTAGTGCCAACTATGATCCAGGACACAGCAGTGAGCTTGAGTGAGCTTGAAGTTGACAGTTCAAGGCTAGGGATTATAGAATCCTCTGGCAAAAGCCTGAGCCTGGCCTGGCTTCTCAGTGGCTGCCCAACCAGTAGTATTTCTCTCCCTTAAGCTTCAAACATTATTTACAAAGATTTTACAATTTATTTTCATGAAGTGACATCATACGCAGTTCCTTAAATTCCATTTGAACAAGGAGCAAAAAAATAGAAGTAGTCCCAGACCTACACCTGTATGATCGATTTCACTATTAAATTTAATTTCATTAAAGGTTAATCTTCAATCATGAATCAATCTTAATTATGAAGCAAAGTGTGATGTCACGATACAAATCACTAAAGCCTGTTTTGACAGCTCAAAGTTAAGATAAATCTCAGTGTCAGCTCATAGAGTGCTGTGTAAACCTTGTGTCCACAGAGAGAGTACGGTAGTGACTTCACCCCATGCTCAATAAGGTTGTGATAGCAGATGAACCGCAGTGTGAACCGAAGCACGCTATCTCCATGCGTTCGCACTGCATTTCCTGTTCAGGTTTAATACACTAGTGATTGTTCTGCTAATCACCTTTTAGCATTGACACTGTTGGATCTGACCGTATTATTACTGATGACTGTCACTGATTGCTAATTATGTACTTTGACTTGACAGTTCCCTACCGTACATCGGCCAATTTAATCAGTGAGACTCAGGGAGCAATTTAATGGCTTAACGGTGGTTTGCCCTTCAAAACAGCATTATGCATGAGATATATTGCTGAATCTGTGCTTTCGTTCATTTTAAAGAAATCTGTACACCAGTATATACAGTGGAACCGGACGCCATCATAACGAACACAACGAAATCCATCAGAAGTGTTTGTTATAGTGGTCGTTTGTTATAGCGATTTTAATTCTTTCCTTTTTTAAGAAGGTTTGAGATAATGAGCTATGGAGGGATAGCTGGTCTTTATAAAATTAATTTGGTCTCTTTTGTAATGGGATTAGGGCAGGTAAGGCAACTTCTTGGCAGTGGCCTGACAGGTGATATTCGTAGACAAGCTGAATAAGATAAAAGGCTAGGGTCCCTTAATTAAATCACAATTTCTCTAATCAACAATGTCGGTCTGTTTCGTACTCATGAATTTGAAGTCACGGATGATGGTATAGCCAAATGCATGGTATAGCGGTGTTCCACTGTCTATGGGTTTTGATGAGTAGTAAAGTAGACAAACTGAGTACAGTTTCACCAGACAAACGGGTGCAATTACGGTCCCGTTGCCTAATTTAGAGACCATTACCTCGAATTTGTGTTTCTTGACTTCGGTAGACCCTTTATCAGTCATGTTGTACGCAAATTTTATAATGATGGTAGCTGCTTAAATGGGACTAGTGAGAGGTCGTTCATCAGGATAGCACTCGGGGTCTGGGGTATCATCATGGAGCGCTAGGTTGCAGGGCAATCACTCTGCCCGCAGTGGCGTGCCCTTCATCTGACACTTTGACACAACAACAGAATGTGGATCTCACAGCACAGCGGAATTTTTCATGCCAGAGTGCATAGATGACGGGGTTGATGGCAGAGTTGGCCAGCGTCAAGATCAGGGTGATTTGCAGAAGGTAGTAGGGGAGGGAGTTGTGGCCTTCAAATTTAAACGTGTATGCCACGAAGAGGACCTTGTCGGGAAAGATGAGCATGATGAATGCGGTGGTGACGAACAGCAAGACGCGGACGACTCTCTTCCTGGCTCTGTGGAGCTCCTGGGGTGGTCCCTGCATTCCAAGGCTCTCTAAGTTGGCGGCGCTCTGCTTGAGATTCTTGAGGATCTTGACGTACATCCACAGCATAGCTGCAGCCGGTAGAGCGAAGAACACCAGGGTGTTGATAAGTGGGAAGATGACGGCCAGAGGATGGTGTTGTATGTCGTATTCTTGATCAGCTTTAGAAGGTACTTTTGTGTCAGACCTTGTTGCGTTCTGCTCTTCTACTTTCTCCAAATTTGCCATAATCCAAATGATTTGCCAGACTTCAACGACTAGAGGCGTGATCCACACCATGAGGAGTAGCACGACGACCCTCCTTCTGCTGAAGTGACTGCAGTGATGTAAGGAATGAACGATGCCCATGAACCTCTCATAGGTCACCAGTAGCAGGCTCAGTACCGACTGGGCCGGCATCACCTTCTGGAAATAAAAATATATCGTATGTTCATATACCGCACCACCGTCAAAAAGCTTGTAAAATCGTTGGTTGACCAGACTGGTAACGCAAACCAGACTATCTGCTATTGCCAGGTTGAGGAGGAGGAAGTTAGTGAGGCCGTGCAGAGACTTGTTTCTTAGAATGACGAGGCTCACAAGTAGATTCCCTGTCAATCCCACAATTGCTAGAGAAACTTCAAGACCAACCAGACCATAATTTTTTGCAGAGAGCTCAGTCATCTTGGAAGTTTTTAGAACGTCATTCATGTGGAGTGGATTTCGGGAACAAGACATGAATCACTGTTTCTAATCAGAGCAGATAGTCTCATCAACCTTACTCCTAAGACGTCTACTCTACCAGTGGCTCAGTGCACAGGTTGATAATCCAAGTCCGTGTTATGCATTCGGGACTCGTTGCAGCATCTCTCTGCGTCAGTCACTGTTTCTCTGCTTATTTATCAGACCTCCCCGTCCATCCGCATTAATGTATGTCGACAGTGACCCATTAGTCCTGTTAATTAAAACGACAGGGGGGGGGGGGGGGGTCTGTGAATTGCACTGAAAGAAAGCGGCTCAGCAGTCTATTAAGTGGTATTAATTGCATTTTTCATCATCTCTACATGGACGTTGTCAGATCTGAGGCATGCTGGTTTCAAATTAATCATCGAGCAACCACAAGGGAGACTGACTGGATATTATTAAAAAAATTTGAGTGATTCGCCCATTTACCGTTTCTCATGTTTGCAGCATTAATTGCTAGTGTCGCGTGTGTCTTATTATCCTTGGGATATAGCGGTGTGTGAGTGGTTTCATGGCTTCTGACTGGCAAGCTAACAAAGATAATTGACAATTTGGGACACCGCCAACTTGGGGCTTGATAAAGCACTGGTGTGGTATTTTACAGGCTAGAATCCCGCTCCAGTCAGTTTTTTTTTCTTGGTTTAGCTTTCGATCACGGAAACCTCAGTTGTTGCTTTGTTATGGAGGGCTTGTTGCAATATTGATTCCTGTATTCGCGCGTGGTTGAGATTTGACAGCGCTAGAGCGACAACAGAATGTTGATCGCACTGCTTTACGATACTTGTCATACAAGAGTCCGTAGAGAATAGGGTTGATGGCAGAGTTGGACAGGGTCAATATGAGTGAAATCTGGAAAGAAACAAGGGATGCGTTGGTTTCTTTGGTGTCTGAGAAAAGCTTCATGATGTTGAAGATCTTCTTTGGCATGATGAACAACAGAAATGCAAGAATGACAAAGAGTAGCATGCGGACGACCTTCTTCCTGGCTCTGTGGAGCTCCTGGGGCGGTCCCTGCATTCCAAGTCTCTCCAAGTTGGCGGCATTCTGCTTGAGATTCTTCAGGATCTTGACGTACATCCACAGCATAGCTGCAACTGGGAGAACGAAGAATAGCAGGGTTTTGACAGCTTCAAAAATGATGGCCAGAAGGTATGGGTCATATCCGTTGGTACTTTGAGCATCAAGCGTTGTGCTGTTTGGGTTTTGTCCATAATTTAGGCTCCATATGGTGACCGAGCCTTCCACAAGAAGTGGTGTGATCCACACCAGGAGGAGTAAGAGGATAACCCTCCTTCTGCTGAAGTGAGTGCAATGATGCAAGGAATGAACGATGCCCATGAACCTCTCGTAGGTCACCAGTAGCAGACTCAGTATTGACTGGGTTGCCATCAACGTCTGGTAAAGCGTATAAATCAAAACATGGTTTATATCAGAGATATTTTCATACATCGTCCAGTTAGTCAGACCAGAGATGCAAACCAGACTGTCGGCTATCACCAGATTCAGAATGAGATAGTTGGTGAGGTCGCACAAGGACCTGTTTCTCAGAATGGCGATACCGATGACCAGATTTCCTATCAGTCCCACAGTGCCGAGGGAAATTTCAAGGACCAGCAGAGTTGCGTTTGGCATCTTGGCAACTTTGAAGGTTTTCTTTGACTGGGATATGATGGCCTCTATTGAAGTCAGTTTCTACTCTTCTACAAGTGACAGACTGTGCGTCACACAATATGCGAAGTAGACCTCCACCTTAATTGCCAGAAGAGCTTTTGGTGTTTCTAGTTACATGTTTGGAGCTTGGGTTTGTCTGCATTGCATCCTGCAGTGTGAAACTGTCCATCAGCAAACCTGAACATGTTGTCGCGTTGATTCAACGTCCACTCCTGAGTGTAGGGTCTTCGTTGATGCGATGGTTGTACGATGGACCTGTACTCTGTCTACACCACAATGAGCTGCCGCGAACTAGACTTCAGTCATTGTTGCTTGTAAAGTTAATGAATATCCGTCACTTGAGTATTTTACCAGTTTGTCATCAGTTTTAATAGTAAAACTGTGTAGACTGTCAGTATCGAAAAACAAAGTAGGAAATTGCCTGTTAGCTGCAGCATCATTTTCAAACCAGTGTCCTTTACAGGTGTTTGTATGGCATTGAGACGTACATCCACTCGGCGTGCATCTAATAAATCTATCTCTTAAGTGATTCTTATGCTTGTTCACCCAGAGGCAGTTAGTATTATCAATATCTTGGGTCTTACAGCTATATACTAACCACTGAGACTTATATTCCCCTTATGGATGTAGAGTACGCAACCCTCTTTGTTTCCGTGACGGTTGATATAAGGTATCCCTCCCCTACCCACTCCCATTGGTCACTCTTATTTTTATGTGCAAGCAATTAATTACGGTAGTCAAGATGTATTTTCTGTCTTTGCTGTCTCGTTGTCAAACCTTTTAGACTTAATTACTCCTTAATTACTCAAACATGTGAGTCGTTTAGAGCCCTAAGTGGTTTTCCAGCGGCATAGATGCTGGCAATTACCTGTTGCAGTTGGACAATGTAACTTTACATTATGGTTGAAACAAGACAGTGTTTGCCTTCACTTATCTCGTTAAACACGGGCCAGCTTAGAGAAACTCTTAAGAGAGCTGTTAATTGCAGCACTTTAAGTATTTGTTGCTTAAACAAATGATCTAGGCTTTTTTTTTATAACAATTAGGCCTACTGTAGATTTTGTAAGGCAAGCGTGTACCGTTAGTTATTTACTGTCGAGTTTTGACTTAAAAGATGTAATTGCCTCGACTTGTAGTGAGGATTTGGCTAGGATTGTAAAAGAAATGCTGGAATTCTGTTCCTACCGAAAAATTGGGTGTCCAAAACAGCAACAACATGTAGGGTGTCCAAAGCTGCAACTATGGTGTCCAAAACAGCAACTTTGGTGTCCGAAGCAGCAGATGTGGTGTCCGAAGCAGCAGCTGTGGTGTCCGAAGCAGCAGCTGTGGTGTCCGAAACAGCAACTAGTCTGTCCGAAACAGCAATTTATCAGAATGTGGATTTTACCACTCTCAACAAGAGTCTGTTCAAAATCAGATTCATTCCATAGTTGACCAGGGTTAGGGTGATCGAAATATGCACGATAAAGGGAGGTTGTTGTTCTTGAGATATTCAACGGCATACACCATGGTACAGGATCTTATCGGGTAATATGAAGGTAAAAAATGCGATAGTGACGAAGAGCAGCATGTGGACCAGTGTCGCAGTGCACAAATTAATTTTAAACCAAATCCATGTTATGCTTTCTAGACTCATTGCAGCATCTCCCTGCATCATTCTCTGTTTCTCTGCTTATTTATTTAACCTGTCCCTCCAGCGCATCTTGATTTATTAACTCAGCAGTGAACCATTAGTCTTGTTGATGAAAACTGATTGAGGGTCTGTTTATTGCGCTGGAAGAAGGCTGCTCTGCAGTCTAATTGGTGTTTATTGTGTTTTTCATCTTGTTTACATGGACATTGACAGATCTGGGTTGACAAGTTTCAGATTGGTCATCAGCTAGATATGTAGCTCAGGAGGTAGAGCACTGGTACCGTATTTGGCCTGTTCAAATCCCACTCCAGTCAGTTTTTGAAACCTTAATAGTTCTTAGGATTGCAGTCTAGGCTGCTTTATTGTGGAGGGCTTGTTACAATACTGATTCCTGTATTCACATCTGGTTGAGGTTTGACTGCGGTAGAGCGACAACAGAATGTTGATCGCACTGCTTTGCGATACTTGTCATAAAAGAGTCCGTAGAGAAAGGGGTTGATGGCCGAGTTGGAGAGGGTGAAGATGATCGAAATCTGGTAAGAAGCAAGAGATATGTTGTCTGTTAGCGTGTCTACGAGAATCTTCAAGACGTTGAAGATCTTCTTGGGCATGATGAACACCAGAAATGCGAGGAGGACGAAGAGCAGCATGCGGATGACCCTCTTCCTGGCTCTGTGGAGCTCCTGCGGTGGTCCCTGCATTCCAAGGCTCTCCAAGTTGGCGGCGCTCTGCTTGAGATTCTTCAGGATCTTGACGTACATCCACAGCATAGCTGCAGCCGGTAGAGCGAAGAAAACCACGCTGTTGATAGCAGGGAAAATGATGCTCAGAAGGTGCGGTTCCTGTCCGGTGGTACCTTGAGCATCAAGCATTGTGCTGTTCAGGCTTTGTTCATAATTTAGGCTCCATATGGTGACCGAGCCTTCCGCAAGAAGTGGTGTTATCCACACCAGAAGGAGTAAGAGGACGACCCTCCTTCTGCTGAAGTGACTGCAGTGATGCAAAGAATGGACGATGCCCATGAACCTCTCATAGGTCACCAGTAGCAGACTAAATACTGATTGGGATGCCACAGATCTCTGGAAGAATACATAAATATAACTCATCTCTCGGTCAGAGAGATTGGCGTACATCTCCCTGTTGGTGAGACCGGTGATGCAAACCAGACTGTCGGCTATCGCCAGATTCAGAATGAGATAGTTGGTCAGGCCGCTCAAGGACCTGCTTCTCAGAATGGCGATGCCGATGACCAGGTTTCCTATCAGTCCCAAAGTGCTGATGGAAGTTTCCAGGACCAGTAGAATTGTGTTGGGTTGAGCGGTGTCTTGCATCTTGGCAGCTTGGAAAGTTTTGTTTGGACTTGGAATTGACGACCTGTTAAAGTCAATTGATATTTCTACTCCCCTACAAGCGACACTCTATGCATCCCACAATTTGCTCAAGCAGACCTCCTTTATTAATTGCCAGAAGAGCTTGCAGTGTTTCTACCGCAGGTCACAAGTTACAATGTATTGAGCAGGAACTTCTGCATCAGCTGACCTGAAAATGAAACCGTGCCCAGAGAACGTCCACTCCTGAGTGAAGAGTCTGCGTTGATGCGACATATACTGGTACGAGGGGGCCTGTACTCTAGTCTACTCCACAATGAGCTGCCAGTACGCTGTCCAGTATACACAGAGTTGATTCTGGGTACTAGACTTTAAACACTGCCGCTACCAAACTAAAAATGTTTCTCCACCCACTTTTGACTGGTTTTGGTTTGTCATCAGTCTGAAGCTGGGCAGACAGTCAGTATTGACTGACAAAACAACATAGGAAAGTTGCGGAGTCATTTAGACGTCCACTCGACGTGCATCTTTTGATCTCTTAAGCAAATCTCGTGCCTGTGCATCAAGGACTGTGACACTATTATCTTGGCTCTCTCAACTATTGACTTAAACACATACATGTGTGGTCCTCTTTAATTTTACGCAACCCTCTTTGTGTCCATGACAACTGATGGACTGTTGATGTATTAAAGGTAGTATCATACTTTGGTAAGAAACCAAAACAGAAATGTTCATAGATTTACCTATAACTTACAGGGTATGAAGATGGTGATGGTAGAAACATACCGTTACAATTTTTTCGCCTGAAATGGTGTATTTATCAAGAAATGAGTAAAACAACGACCGAAAATCTTTTTGATCTTTTAAAAGATCAAAAATAAAAGAGAAAAGACTTAAGAAATACTGTGGCTGTTTTTCACTGTTTTCTCACAAAGTGGGCACCGTATGGGACTGAAATTTTCATAGATGACTGTTAGTGTATCTGTCTTGATATTTTTGCCGAAGAATCTGTATTTCTTTGATAAAAACCAAAGAATTATATTACTTTTAAGGTATTCCCCCTTCACCATACACATTGGTCACACTTATTTTAATTGATGTATTAATTTGATGCAGCTTCAATTTTCATCTCGATTAACAGCTAAGAAAAAGAATTGTTGAGCCGGTTTGGGTGAACCTATTATTTACATTAATTTAAATGTTCAGTACATGTATGTATTTTCTTTCGTCCTGTTTAATGTTCTCTGTCTTCCTTCTAATAAGACATCAAATTTTATGTCTAGTCGTCAAACCTTTTAAGGTAATGACTCCAGTGGGAAAATTAAGCTGGTCATTTAGAGCCTTGAATGGTTTTCTGGCAATTACATGTTGCCGTTGATGAATGAAACATTGCATTACGGTTGAAATGGTACAATGTTTGCCTTCACTTAATAGCAAATCTCGTTAAACATGGGCCAGCTCATGAGAAACTCTTTAGAGAGCTTTTATTTCAGAACTTCAATGTTTTTTTTTCTTTTAAAACAAATAATCTAGGCTTTGTTTTGAGTGCAAATGCTATGGATTTTGTAAGCCAAGTGGCAAGCTATTTTCTGTCATGTTTTCAGTTAAACATATTATCACTCTGGCTTTAGTGAGGATTTAGCTAGGATTTTAGAACATGCGGAAATTCTATTTCTACCGGAAAATCAGTTGTCCAAAGTAGTAAATAGGGTGTCTAAAACAGCACCTAGGGTGTCCGATGCAGCAACTAGAGTGTCCAAAACAGCAGCTAGGGTGTCCGATGCAGCGACTAGAGTGTCCAAAACAGCAGCTAGGGTGTCCGATGCAGCGACTAGAGTGTCCAAAACAGCAGCTAGGGTGTCCGATGCAGCGACTAGAGTGTCCAAAACAGCAGCTAGGGTGTCCGATGCAGCGACTAGAGTGTCCAAAACAGCAGCTAGGGTGTCCGATGCAGCAACTAGAGTGTCCAAAACAGCAGCTAGGGTGTCCGATGCAGCAACTAAAGTGTCCAAAACAGCAGCTTGGGTGTCCAAAGCAGCACCTAGGGTGTCCGATGCAGCAACTAGGGTGTCCAAAACAGCACCTAGGGTGTCCGATGCAGCAACTAGAGTGTCCAAAACAGCAGCTAGGGTGTCCGATGCAGCGACTAGAGTGTCCAAAACAGCAGCTAGGGTGTCCGATGCAGCAACTAAAGTGTCCAAAACAGCACCTAGGGTGTCCGATGCAGCAACTAGAGTGTCCAAAACAGCACCTAGGGTGTCCGATGCAGCAACTAGAGTGTCCAAAACAGCAGCTAGGGTGTCCGATGCAGCGACTAGAGTGTCCAAAACAGCAGCTAGGGTGTCCGATGCAGCAACTAAAGTGTCCAAAACAGCAGCTTGGGTGTCCAAAGCAGCAACTAGGGTGTCCAAAGACAGCAGCTAGGGTGTCCGATGCAGCAACTAAAGTGTCCAAAACAGCAGCTAGGGTGTCCAAAGACAGCAAGTATGGTGTCCAAAACAGCAACTAGGGTGTCCAAAACAGCAGCTAGGGTGTCCGAAGTAGCAACTAGGGCGTCTAAAACAGCAACTAGGGTGTACGAAGCAGCGACTACATCTTTGATGTAGTGCTGACAGCAAAGAAATGGGCAAAGAGCTTACAGCGTCGGAATGCTCTCTGTATTGTTCTGTCGTGGAGGATAGGCCTGCATACTGATGGCCCCAGCCACAGCTCGCCTGTTCTTTGTTGTGCTGGAGTGACAACAGAATGTGGAACGTACCGCTTTCCGAAACTTGTCGTAGAAGAGTCCGTAGAAAATCGGATTGATGGTAGAGTTGACCAGGTTTAGGGTGAGCGAAATCTGCACAATGTAGAAAGGGAGGTTGTTGTTCTTGGGATATTCAACGGCATACACCATGTACAGGATCTTATCGGGTAATATGAAGGTAACAAATGCGATAGTGATGAAGAGCAGCATGCGGACAACCCTCTTCCTAGCTCTGTGGAGCTCCTGGGGCGGTCCCTGCATTCCAAGACTCTCCAAGTTGGCGGCGCTCTGCTTGAGATTCTTGAGGATCTTGACGTACATCCACAGCATAGCTGCAGCTGGTAGAGCAAAGAACAACAGAGTGTTGATAACTGGGAAGATGATTTCAAGAGGATGTTGTTGTATGTTGTATCCTTGTTGTGTGTCGGGCATCGAGCAGTTCCCAGTCACTTCCGTCACATATTTACTCAGGTACCAGGCAGTCGGCAGAATTTCATAAATGAGAGGGACGATCCACACCAGGAGGAGTAAGAGGACGACCCTCCTTCTGCTGAAGTGACTGCAGTGATGCAAGGAATGAACGATGCCCATGAACCTCTCATAGGTCACCAGTAGCAGACTCAGTACTGACTGGGCCGGAACGGTCTTGATCCAAAAGGAATAGATTGTCGCTCGGAGCGTGACATCATAATCAGGACAGACGATGTTCGGAAGGATATCAATCGTCTGGTTGATGATGCTATTCACGCAAACCAGACTATCAGCTATTGCCAGATTGAGGAGGAGGAAGTTGGTGAGGCCGTGTAGAGACTTGTTTATCAGAATGGTCAAGCTGACCAGAAGATTTCCGACCAATCCCACAATGCTGAGGGAAACTTCCACGCCCACCAGAAACGCAACAGGCTCCGAAGGATCCTGCATTATGACAACTGTGTTATTAAAGTGGCTGGTGTCTGGCGGAGGCGACGATGATGCTCTCTGCTGTCAGGATGGGCTCTTCGTGGTCATATGAAGTCAGAGTCTATTAAACAGTCACCAAGCTCCTCATGAATACACTCGAGCGTCCAGCACCATTCCTGAGGCGATTGCCTCCCTTGAGCAAAAACCCTGACCAGGGGTCGATTTAACCAAACTCACCGTAACTTACTATCAGTCGTAGGACGTAGGATGCAATGCAGCCCTACGTACATGTAGGATACAATGGTTATCCTTTGTAACTTGAGTTGCGATCGATCGTAGGGCTTCGTGAAATGGACCCCAGGAGTATCTCCACAGTGATTTCTACGGAAGCTTAGGAAGCTCGCATTCAAGGCAGAGCACTGAGTGTTTAGTTGTTTACCCGGTCTACTCTGAAGCATCTCTGATTCATCTTCTGTAATTACCCAACTACCAAATAGATAAATATTCATCATCCCTTTTTATCATGAGTATGACGCCCCTGTTCTTGAGGGAAGCCATCAATGACCCATTAAGTGTACTTACTAAAAGTGACGTGGAGGTTATTAAAGCTCAATTACGGGCATCAGACTTGACTGATCGGTTTACTGACCAAACAGAATCTGAGCTTTTATTAGCACTAATTGTTAATTACATGCAAAGAGCTATATTGCCCATCAAATTAGTCTTAACATATATGGGTTTTTGTTTGTGAAGTGTAGACGTCATTTGCCAGTTTGCAGGTTTTGATGGCTGAAAAGCTTTTTAATTTAATTGGTATTGATGGATTCGGAGGCCGACTTCCTGTTGGAAAATCATGGGGGAGTTTACTCTCGCTAGATGTCCAGGATGTGTTGCCAAGGGAACGTGCATGTACGCTGTACACAAATGCTTGGACAAATCCGTTATGCCCTCTTCATTTTATTTGGATAGATTTGGTTGAATAGTCTGGTACACGAAACTCACAATCTTGTGGATAAATCCACTGATGACGGGTTCGTTACCAGCCGTGGGAACCGAGGAATATTACAAAATCTATTTACCGAATGTTTGTAGTTATAGAGCCACAGATTATGAACCAGTTCAAAAATTGCGTTCTAACACATTATCAACTTTTATTTATATCATCCAAAATTTTTGCAAAGCACCTATGGAAATATTAAAACCTGAACCCATTTAATAATTTGAACCCCAGAAAACAAGCCTGTAAGTTTTGAAATACTTGATATCTTAAAAATATAACCAATTAGAATAAAATCAACACAAGTAATAAACTGCTGCAAACTGTTCATCAGCCAAATTAATAACCTGAAATTTATAAAATGCTTGAGTTTATAGGAGATTCTGCATCTGATGCGTTTCAATCCTAGCAGGATCTTATCGAAGGCTAAAATCTTTTAAGCATCGAAACATGTCAGACCCTACTTAAACTCCAAGCAATTTAGAATAAACATTATTTTTGATGGACAATTTTCTGGCATCATGAATTGACGAAAAGTTAGTGTCTTTTGCTGTTTCATATAAGAACTTCATGAATATTAAATGATTTTTGTCAGGAGATAGATAATATGCAAATAAGCTTGCCCTTCACCGACTTGGATGAGCACTGTATACTCAGTGCTTGTGAGTGCACATGAACAAATCACGTGCTGGCTCAGGTGGGATTCGAACCCATGACCTCCTGCTTACTAGTGCAGATGCCATACCGCTAGGCCACCGAGCTAGCTGGGGGCTAATTTGTATATTACATGTATATAACAACTTGATAATCATGGTATGGTCTACTGATTAAAGACGGTGAAACCCATCTGCCCATGCTTTTTGCTTTTTTGTTGGTTATTAGACTTTGTCCGGGTGACACAGAGATCATCTGTCTGGGAGTTGAAAAAAAGTTCAGTGCGGGCACACAATGGTTGAATACCGTCCGACAAAAGTCTAAATTCTTAGCCGACTTAATCGGTGTCACCAGATCTGTGTTCGGGGCTCACAGATCATGTCTCTGTTTCAAAAATTACGAATCAAGGGGGTAGTTACACCACAATTAGTTCATTTTTTTGACGATAAAGGTTCATTGTACCTCTCCATACAGACAATTATACCCCCACTCAATGCAATGGGAGACTTTTGACTAACCATTGTTAATATCAAGAGGGCGCCCTTCACCATTCTCGGGAAAAGTAGTGTGTCGTGTTTGTTATTTTTTTGTCTAAATTTTTTTAAATAAATTGCTTTAAATTAATATTCATAGCATTTTCTTGCGCCTTTTGGAGATTTAAAAATTTTTTTTGACCGGTAGTTTGCTGCCCTCTATCGACAGCCCGCTCCAAAAGTCTCCCAATCAATGGAAATAGCGTAGCAATCATCACATTGATGCAGCATACATGTACCTGGGAACTGCTGTGTACATGCTTCCCAAGCAGAAGGGGTTAAGCTTTCAGTAGGAGTCCTTTGTTGGTTATGGGTATGAGCTAGGATGTAATAAACTCATTTCAATAGTCTCAGCTTGTCCGATCTTGATAGAGTTTCTGTGACAGCAGAATGTGGATTGAAACCCTTTCTTGAACTTGTCATACATCAGGGAGTAGACAATAGGGTTGATGGCGGAGTTCGAGAGAAGAAGGATGAGGGCGACCTGCCTGAAAAGGGTAGGAGGGTCTCCGTTGGGTGGGTAATAGGTGGCGGAATACACAATGTACAGGATCTTGTCCGGCAATATGAACGTAACAAATGCTGCCGTGACAAACAGCAGCATGCGGACGACCTTCTTACTGGCTCTGTGGAGCTCTTGGGGCGGTCCCCGCATTCCAAGGTTCTCCAAGTTGGCGGCGCTCTGCTTGAGATTCTTGAGGATCTTGACGTACATCCACAGCATAGCTGCAGCCGGTAGAGCAAAGAACAGCAGGGCATTGATGACCGGGATAATGATATTGATAGGTTGCACATACATGTCGTCATCATAGTCACTGTCAACTTCTGTGCAGTTCTCTCCCTCACCTATTCCATAGTACCCTATGAACGATATCATTCCCTCTATGATGGGGATTATCCAAACTAGGAGGAGTAAGAGGATGATCCTCCATTTGCTGAAGTACCTGTAATGATGCAAGGGTCGTACGATGCCCATGAACTTCTCAAAGACCACCAAGAGCAAACTGAGTACCGATTGAGCACCGACCGTACCCTGGAAGTAAACGTACACAGTGATCGCGTAATACTCCACTTCGTCCATCTTGCATACGTCCAGATGAACGTACATCACCGAGTTGATGAGACCTGCTGCGCAGACTAGAGTGTCCGCTACGGCCAGGTTGAGGAGGAAGAAGTTACTGAGGCTGTGCAGAGACTTGTGTCTGAGAATGGTCAGGCTGACTAGAAGGTTCCCCGTCAGTCCAATGATACCGAGGGAAACTTCCACGCCGAGCAGGAGCTTGCTCATATCGAAAGAATCCGGCATCTTGACAGTCTGAAGAGCTTCTGTGAGATAACACAGCACTGAAGCACTTGATGGTTTTGTATTAATGCGAGTCCTGTCTTCAAGAGTGGTACAGTCTCAGGATGAAGAATCAGAATGTCCTGTTGTTGTCAACAACCAAGAGAGCTTGAAGGAACGTGCATAAGGGAATAACAGATGGACAGACTGTGTCGTGGGCCTGGTGCAACAATCCTGGTACTCAGAGTCACGGAAACGCGACAGCAGTCATAGGTGATTAGTTATAGGTATTATAGACTGCCTGCTGGCATCTTTTGACGACTTTCATCAGTACCGACGTCCCCTCATTCTCTGCATTTGTCTCTCTTGGTTCCCTATATAAACCCTCCGCTCGCCATCAGGTTTAATGTCATTGCAAACTAGAGCAGACAACTCATCAATCACTGATGTAATACATGATGCTCTGAGAGTACACCACTAATGCACGTGGGTCCTTTAAATTCTTGGAAATTACATTGGCATTGATGCATCTCTGGCTTTGAAGTGAAAGTTCAAAGCATGAGTCATAATTGACTAGCGAGGACCGGAGGGTAATAGGTACTAAAAGGGTCCCACGGCTAGTTTTAATTAACGCACTTGCAAAAGATGCATTATCTTCATTCAATTACAGATTAATAGTGAGTGATTTTCAGTATCATTGTTTCGGATTGGTCTTTCCTTGATGGTTTTTGTCGTGCCTTTGTCGTTTGTTATTTATGTGACAACGTACGGATTGGAGAGCAAGAGAGGAGATTCTGAACCCCTTCAGTTCGGGTTTTTATTTTTGGCTCTGCTTGTTCCGACTCCATTATCAGCCATTGGTCAAATAGGCTTTATTCACGGTGCATCCATCCTACATTGGAAGCAGTGCAATCAAACCGAGGCTTGGATTCAAAATAGTCTGGTACCCGTTTTTTTTTTTCAGAATTGGTGTTATCTTTTCCAATGGGGTATACAAGGAAGGTGAAAAGATGGATGCACTGTGAGGCCTCTAGAGGCCATCATGCCAGGCTTTTTGTGCAGGGAGCTCGGTGTAAACAATGCGGGCACAAATGGTTAGAATTCAAGGCAGTCTGTACACATTTTAGACAGCTGTTCGGACCTCACAGATTGCGGTTGCCTCAAAAATGCAAACAAATTCAAACGCAATTCAAGGGGGAAAATGCACCACAATGAGCGGATTACCGTCGTGAGGTGGTTATGAAGTTGTTTGTAATGTTTTATATAGGAGTCCTTTGGTGGTTATGGATATGCACTGGCGTGTTAATTCATTTCATTTGCCACAGCTTGTCCGATCTTGGCAGAATGTGCATGACAGCAGAATGTGGACCGAAATGCTTTCTGGAACTTGTCGTACATCAGGGAGTAGACGATAGGGTTGGTGGCAGAGTTAGAGAGAGTTAAGATGAGGGCGACTTGCCTGAAAATGGGGGGAGTGTCTCCGTTGGGTGGGTAATAGGTTGCGGAATACACAATGTACAGGATCTTGTCTGGCAATATGAACGTAACAAATGCCGCCGTGACAAAGAGCAGCATGCGGACGATCTTCTTACTGGCTCGGTGGAGCTCCTGGGGAGGTCCCTGCATTCCAAGTCTCTCCAAGTTAGCAGCACTCTGCTTGAGATTCTTGAGGATTTTGATGTACAACCACAACATAGCTGCAGCCGGTAGAACAAAGAACAACAGAGTGTTGGCAGCAGCAATTATGATTTCGATTGGTTGCACATCATCATAGTCACTGTCAACTTCTAAGAGGGAATTATTGTCCGTGCAGTTCTCCTCCCAGGCTATTCCATAGTGGCCTATGTATGATATCACTCCCTCTATGATAGGGATAATCCAAACTAGGAGGAGTAAGAGTATGATCCTCCATTTGCTGAAGTACTTGTAGTGATACAAGGGTCGTACGATGCCCATGAACTTCTCAAAGACTACCAAGAGCAAACTGAGTACTGACTGGGCTGCGAACATACCCTGGACATGATCGTACCCAGAGATCACGTAATACTCCACCTCGTCCAACTTGCATACGTCCAGATCAATGTACATTACCGAGTTGATGAGACCGGCTGCGCAGACCAGACTATCCGCTATGGCCAGGTTGAGGAGGAAGAAGTTGCTGAGGCTGTGCAGAGACTTGTGTCTGAGAATGATGAAGCAGACTAGTAGGTTCCCCGTCAGTCCAATGATACCGAGGAAAACTTCCACGCCGATCAGGAGCTTGCTCCTATCGAAAGATTCCTGCATCTTGACAGTCCGAAGAGCTTCTTTGAGATAACACAGCACCAAAATAGTTGATGTTTCGGTATGTGAGTCCTGTCTTCAAGAGTGGTACAGTCGCAGGAGGAAGAATCAGAATGTTCTGTTTTTGACCAATTGTCAAGAACTGAGAGACCTTGAAGGAACGTGCAAAAGGGAATAACAGATGGACAGACTGTGTTGTGGGCCTGGTGCAACAATCCTGGTACACAAAGTCACGGAAACGCGACAGCAGTCATAGATGATTAGTTATAGGTATTATAGACTGCCTGCTGGCATCTCTTGACGACTTTCATTACCAACGTTCCCTCGTTCTCTGCGTTTGTGTCTCTTGGTCCGTATATGTATAAACCCATTGCTAACTACAGCAGACAATTCACCATTCACTGATGTAATGGATTACGCTCTGAGAGTACATCACTTATGCATGGGTCCTTTAATTTCGTTGAAATTACGTAGGCATTGATTCGTTTTTCTTTAATAAGTGAAAGTTCAAAGGATGAGTCATAATTGACCAGCGAGGACCAACGGATAATGGACGCTAAAAGGCTGCCATTGTTGATTTATTTAACCTTGATGTTGTTAATTAACCTCTTCATCCCTATCTGTTTTTGCTGTGATTGGTCTGACCTCATTATATCAGGAACCTGTTAAATAGAGGTCAATGGTCGGACTTTGTGTGCAGGGAACTCGGTGTAAAGATGCGGGCACAGCAATGGTTGAATATTACCACAGAAAAAAAACACCCAAATTCCAGGCGGTGTCTACATATTGTAGTCAGCTGTGTTCAGAGCTCAAAGATTGTTTTCCGCTCAAAAATGCAGATCTGTTCAAATGCATACCAAGGGGGTAAATGTACCACAATGAGTGGATTCAATACCGTCATGAAGTGGTTGAGTAGTTTGTAATGTTTTCTGTAGGAGTCCTGTGGTCGTTATGGATATGCACTGGTGTGTTAACTCATTTCAATAGTCACAACTTGTGTAATCTTGGTGGAATTTGCACGACAGCAGAATGTGGATCGCAATGCTTCCTGGAACTTGTTGTACATCAGGGCGTAGACGATGGGGTTGATGGCAGAGTTAGAGAGAGTTAAGATGAGGGCGATCTGTCTGAAAAGGGGGAGAGTGTCTCCATTGGGTGGGTAATAGGTTGCGGAATACACAATGTACAGGATCTTGTCTGGCAATATAAACGTAACAAATGCCGCCGTGACAAAGAGCAGCATGCGGACAACCCTCTTCCTAGCTCTGTGGAGCTCCTGGGGCGGTCCCTGCATTCCAAGACTCGTCAAGTTGGCGGCGCTCTGCTTGAGATTCTTGAGAATCTTGACGTACATCCACAGCATAGCTGCAGCTGGTAGAGCAAAGAACAGTAGGGTGTTGACAGCGGCAATTATGATACCGATAGGTTGTACATACATGGCATAATCATAGTCGGTGTCATCTTCTAAGAGGGTATGATTGTCTGTGCAGTTCACTCCCTCGTCTGTTTCATAGTACCCTATGAATGATATCACTCCCTCTACGATTGGGATTATCCAAACTAGGAGGAGTAAGAAGATGATCCTCCATTTGCTGAAGTACCTGAAGTGATGGAAGGGTCGTACGATGCCTATGAATCTCTCAAAGACCACCAAGAGCAAACTGAGTACCGATTGTGCACTGACCGTACCCTGGAAGTAAACGTACACAGTGATCACGTAATACTCCACTTCGTCCATCTCGCATATGTCCAGATGAACGTACATCACCGAGTTGATGAGACCGGCTGTGCAGACCAGAGTGTCCGCTACGGCCAGGTTGAGGAGGAAGAAGTTACTGAGGCTGTGCAATGACTTGTATCTGAGAATGGTGAAGCAGACTAGTAGGTTTCCCGTCAGTCCAATGATACCGAGGGAAACTTCCACGCCGAGCAGGAGCTTGCTCATATCGAAAGAATCCGGCATCTTGACAGTCCGAAGAGCTTCGTTGAGATAATGCAGCACCGTAATATGTGAGTCCTGTCTTCAAGAGTGGTACATGTACAGTCTCAGGAGGAAGAATCAGAATGTCGTGTTGTTGACCAAAGGAAAGAACCTAGAGAGCATGAAGTTACTTTCAGAAGGAAATAACAGACAAACAGACTATGATTTGGGCCTGGTGCAACAGTCCTGCTATACAGAGTCACGGAAATGCCACAGCAGTCATAGATGATTTATAGGTATTATACACTGCCTGCTGGCATCTCTTGACGACTTTCATCAGTACCGTCGTCCCCTCATTCTCTGCATTTGTCTCTCTTGGTTCCCTATATAAACCCTCCGCTCTCCATCAGGTTTAATGTCACTGCAAACTAGAGCAGACAACTCATCAATCACTGATGTAATACATGATGCTCTGAGAGTACACCACTAATGCACGTGGGTCCTTTAAATTCTTGGAAATTACATTGGCATTGATGCATCTCTGGCTTTGAAGTGAAAGTTCAAAGCATGAGTCATAATTGACTAGCGAGGACCGGAGGGTAATAGGTACTAAAAGGGTCCCACGGCTAGTTTTAATTAACGCACTTGCAAAAGATGCATTATCTTCATTCAATTACAGATAAATAGTGAGTGATTTTCAGTATCATTGTTTCGGATTGGTCTTTCCTTGATGGTTTTCGTTGTGCCTTTGTCGTTTGTTATTTATGTGACAACGTACGGATTGGAGAGCAAAAAGAGGAGATTCTGAACCCCTTCAGTTCGGGTTTTTATTTTTGGCTCTGCTTGTTCCGACTCCATTATCAGCCATTGGTCAAATAGGCTTTATTCATGGTGCATCCATCCTACATTGGAAGCAGTGCAATCAAACCGAGGCTTGGATTCAAAATAGTCTGGTACCCGGGTTTTTTTTTCAGAATTGGTGTTATCTTTTCCAATGGGGTATACAAGGAAGGTGACAAGATATGGATGCGCCGTGAATAAGGCCTCGAGAGGCCATCTGGCCAGGCTTTTTGTGCAGGGAGCTCGGTGTAAAAAATGCGGGCACAAATGGTTAGAATTCAAGGCAGTCTGTACACATTTTAGACAGCTATGTTCGGACCTCACAGATTGCGGTTGCCTCAAAAATGCAAACAAATTCAAACGCAATTCAAGGGGGTAAATGTACCACAATGAGCGGATTACCGTTGTGAAGTGGTTATTAAGTAGTTTGTAATGTTTTCTGTAGCAGTCCTTTGGTGGTTATGGATATACACTGGTGTGTTAATTCATTTCAATAGCCACACCTTGTCCGATCTTGGCAGAATGTGCATGACAGCAGAATGTGGACCGAAATGCTTTCTGGAACTTGTCGTACATCAGGGAGTAGACAATAGGGTTGGTGGCAGAGTTAGAGAGAGTTAAGATGTGGGCGACTTGCCTGAAAATGGGGGGAGCGTCTCCGTTGGGTGGGTAATAGGTGATGGAATACACAATGTACAGGATCTTGTCTGGCAATATGAATGTAACAAATGCCGCCGTGACAAAGAGCAGCATGCGGACGATCTTCTTACTGGCTCGGTGGAGCTCCTGGGGAGGTCCCTGCATTCCAAGCCACTCCAAGTTAGCAGCACTCTGTTTGAGATTCTTGAGGATCTTGATGTACAACCACAACATAGCTGCAGCCGGTAGAACAAAAAACAACAGAGTGTTGGCAGCAGCGATTATGATTTCGATAGGTTGCACATCATCATAGTCACTGTCAACTTCTAAGACTGAATTATTGTCCGTGCAGTTCTCCTCCCCGGCTATTCCATAGTGGCCTATGTATGATACCACTCCCTCTATGATAGGGATAATCCAAACTAGGAGGAGTAAGAGTATGATCCTGCATTTGCTGAAGTACTTGTAGTGATACAAGGGTCGTACGATGCCCATGAACTTCTCAAAGACTACCAAGAGCAAACTGAGTACTGACTGGGCTGCGAACATACTCTGGACATGACCGTACCAAGAGATCACGTAATACTCCACCTCGTCCAACTTGCATACGTCCAGATCAATGTACATCACAGAGTTGATGAGACCTGCTGCGCAGACCAGACTATCCGCTATGGCCAGGTTGAGGAGGAAGAAGTTGCTGAGGCTGTGCAAAGACTTGTGTCTGAGAATGATGAAGCAGACTAGTAGGTTTCCTGTCAGTCCAATGATACCGAGGGAAACTTCCACGCCGATCAGGGGCTTGTTCATATCGAAAGAATCCTGCATCTTGACAGTCCGAAGAGCTTCTTTGAGATAACACAGCACCAAAATAGTTGATGTTTCGGTATGAGTCCTGTCTTCAAGAGTGGTACAGTTGCAGGAGGAAGTATCAGAATGTTCTGTTTTTGACCAATTGTCAAGAACTGAGAGACCTTGAAGGAACGTGCAAAAGGGAATAACAGATGGACAGACTGTGTTGTGGGCCTGGTGCAACAATCCTGGTACACAAAGTCACGGAAACGCGACAGCAGTCATAGATGATTAGTTATAGGTATTATAGACTGTCTGCTGGCATCTCTTGACGACTTTCATTACCGACATTCCCTCGTTCTCTGCGTTTGTGTCTCTTGGTCCGTATATGTATAAACCCATTGCTAACTACAGCAGACAATTCACCAATCACTGATGTAATGGATTATGCTCTGAGAGTACATCACTTATGCATGGGTCCTTTAATTTCGTTGAAATTACGTAGGCATTGATTCGTTTTTCTTTAATAAGTGAAAGTTCAAAGGATGAGTCATAATTGACCAGCGAGGACCAACGGATAATGGACGCTAAAAGGCTGCCATTGTTGATTTATTTAACCTTGATGTTGTTAATTAACCTCTTCATCCCTATCTGTTTTTGCTGTGATTGGTCTGACCTCATTATATCAGGAACCTGTTAAATAGAGGTCAATGGTCGGACTTTGTGTGCAGGGAACTCGGTGTAAAGATGCGGGCACAGCAATGGTTGAATATTACCACAGAAAAAAAACACCCAAATTCCAGGCGGTATCTACATATGGTAGTCAGCTATGTTCAGAGCTCAAAGATTGTTTTCCGCTCAAAAATGCAGATCTGTTCAAATGCATACCAAGTGGGGTAAATGTACCACAATGAGTGGATTCAATACCGTCATGAAGTGGTTGAGTAGTTTGTAATGTTTTCTGTAGGAGTCCTGTGGTCGTTATGGATATGCACTGGTGTGTTAACTCATTTCAATAGTCACAACTTGCGTAATCTTGGTGGAATTTGCACGACAGCAGAATGTGGATCGCAATGCTTTCTGGAACTTGTTGTACATCAGGGCGTAGACGATGGGGTTGATGGCAGAGTTAGAGAGAGTTAAGATGAGGGCGATCTGTCTGAAAAGGGGGAGAGTGTCTCCATTGGGTGGGTAATAGGTAGCGGAATACACAATGTACAGTATCTTGTCTGGCAATATAAACGTAACAAATGCCGCCGTGACAAAGAGCAGCATGCGGACAACCCTCTTCCTAGCTCTGTGGAGCTCCTGGGGCGGTCCCTGCATTCCAAGGCTCTCCAAGTTGGCGGCGCTCTGCTTGAGATTCTTGAGAATCTTGACGTACATCCACAGCATAGCTGCAGCTGGTAGAGCAAAGAACAGTAGGGTGTTGACAGCGGCAATTATGATACCGATAGGTTGTACAGACATGGCATAATCATAGTCGGTGTCATCTTCTAAGAGGGTATGATTGTCTGTGCAGTTCACTCCCTCGTCTGTTTCATAGTACCCTATGAATGATATCACTCCCTCTACGATTGGGATTATCCAAACTAGGAGGAGTAAGAAGATGATCCTCCATTTGCTGAAGTACCTGAAGTGATGGAAGGGTCGTACAATGCCTATGAATCTCTCAAAGACCACCAAGAGCAAACTGAGTACCGATTGTGCACCGACCGTACCCTGGAAGTAAACATACACAGTGATCGCGTAATACTCCACTTCGTCCATCTCGCATTTGTCCAGATGAACGTACATCACTGAGTTGATGAGACCGGCTGCGCAGACCAGAGTGTCCGCTACGGCCAGGTTGAGGAGGAAGAAGTTGCTGAGGCTGTGCAGAGACTTGTGTCTGAGAATAGTCAGGCTGACTAGAAGGTTCCCCGTCAGTCCAATGATACCCAGGGAAACTTCCACGCCGAGTAGGAGCTTGCTCATATTGAAAGAATCCTGCATCTTGACAGTCTGAAGAGTTTTCTTTAGTTTGTTGAGATAACGCAGTACCGAAATATGCGAGTATTGTCTTCAAGAGTGGTACAGTCTCAGGAGGAAGAATTGGAGTGTCCTGTTTTTTACTGATTGTCACAAATCGAGAGAGCCAGGCGGAACTTACATGCACAAAAGGGAATAACATACGGACTTGTGTCTCGGGCTTGGAGCACAATCTTGGTACTCAGCGTCAGGGAGCTTGAAGGTAGTCCTAGATGATTCAAAGTGCTAAAGATTGCCTGCCGTTCACCACCTGATCTCCAGATTACCAGAACCGTTGCTGCACATCTCTTGATGACTTCCACCACCGATGTCCCCTCACTATCTGCTTTCAATTGCCTCTCTTTGTTCTTTTATAAACCCTTAGCTTGCCATCATTTGAAGGTCTCCGGAAGCTAGAGTGTACAACTCACCAATGACAGATATAATGGATACTGAGCACACCTTCAATGCGTGGGTTCTTTTATTCTTTGAAATTGCGTTGGCATTGATGCATTTTTCTTTCAAGTGAAAGTTCAAAGCATTCTTCACAATTGACCAGCAAGGACCAACCAAGGGATAATGAATGCTCAAATGGTGCCATGGTTTATCTAACCTTGATGTTCTTTATTAACCTCTTCAGCCTGATTGGTTTTTGCTTTGATTGTTCCGACCTCGTCATCAGCCACCCGTTAAATAGAGGTAATCTGGCCGAACTTTGTGTGCAGGGAGCTAGGTGTAAAGATGCGGGCACACAATGGTTGAATAGCGCCGCAGAAAAAAAAACAAATTCCAGGCCGTCTGTACCATTGTACACAGCTGTGTTCGGAACTCAAAGATTGTTGTCCACTCAAAAATGCAGATCTATTCAAATGCATATCAAGGGGGTATAAAATGTACCACAATGAGCGGATTTTTTTTGGGGGGTCAATAAAAGTTCGTAAAGTTTCATAGAACCTCTTGTTCCAGATGCTACCCCCATTCAATGTATTTTGATGGAAATAACTAAAGCCGTATCCTCTTTGAGTGATGCCCCATGTAATATTCTCAGGTTGCAGCATTGCTGCGAGTATCGATAAAATGATCCCTGGGATATAGCAGTATGTGCATGGTTTCATGTCTTCTGACTGCCAAACGAACAAAGATAATTGATAATTTGTGACACTGCCAACATAGGGCTAGATAGCACCGCTCCATTGTTGAGCACCGGTATAGTATTCTTGGTGTCGTAAGTTCAAATTCTGCTCCAGGAAATTTTTCTTTATTCACCTTTCAATGATACAAAACATTTCATGTATAAAGCCGCAGATTAACCATTTTGAAAATTTCATTAACTAACACAACGTGCACTTTTATTATAGTCTACCCTAGAATTATTACAATTTACTCACTGAAATAAATCATCTCATTATTAAAGTGTGAATCCTAGAAACGAGGTAAATTTGAAGGTATTGGTTAATATCTTAAAAGTCTAACTGATCAAAATTAATATTATTTTGATAAAAATTCATGAATTTGGAAAAAGTAGTACGTTTTGCTAAAAACAACGTGATGGGATGGTCTTCTGTTTTAGACCTTAAAGTAGTTTCTGTCAAATGTTTTCCGTAGGAGTTCTTTGTTAGAACAGCTTTGTACTAGTGTGTTAATGTTCTCATTTCAGTAGTCACAGTATGTCCGATCTTGTTAGAATTTGCGCGACAGCAGAATGTGGATCGAAATGATTTCTGGAACTTGTCGTACATCAGGGAGTAGACGATGGGGTTGGTGGCAGAGTTAGAGAGAGTTAAGATGAGGGCGACCTGCCTGACTAAGTCGTGAGTGTTTCCGTATGTTGGGTAAAAGGAATACACAATGTACATGATCTTGTCCGGCAATATGAACGTAACAAATGCCCCCGTGACGAAGAGCAGCATGCGGACGACCTTCTGACTGGCTCTGTGGAGCTCCTGGGGAGGTCCCTGCATTCCAAGTCTCTCCAAGTTGGCGGCGCTCTGCTTGAGATTCTTCACAATCTTGATGTACATCCACAGCATAGCTGCAGCCGGCAGAGCAAAGAACAGCAGGGTATTGGAAGCGGCGAAAATGACATCGATAGGTTGTACATACGTGTCATAATCATAGTCAGTGTCAGCTTCTAAGAGGGGATGATTGTCCGTGCAGTTCCCTCCTGTTCCTTTTCCAAAGTACCAAATAGCTGTTATCGCTTCCCCTATGAAAGGGATTATCCAAACTAGGAGGAGTAAGAGGATGATCCTCCATTTGCTGAAGTACCTGGGATGATGCAAGGGTCGAACGATGCCTATGAATATCTCAAAGACCACCAAGAGCAAAGCGAGTACCGACTGGGCGGTAACCATACCAGGCTGACTAGTAGGTTTCCCTAGTAGGTTTCCAATGATACCGAGGGAAACTTCCACGCCGAGCAGGAGCTTGCTCATATCGAAAGAATCCGGCATCTTGACAGTCCGAAGAGCTTCGTTGAGATAATGCAGCACCGTAATATGTGAGTCCTGTCTTCAAGAGTGGTACAGTCTCAGGAGGAAGAATCAGAATGTCCTGTTGTTGATTGATTGGAAAGAACCGAGAGAGCATGAAGTAACTTTCAGAAGGAAATAACAGACAAACAGACTATGTTTTGGGCCTGGTGCAACAGTCCGGGTATACAGAGTCACGGAAACGCGACAGCAGTCATAGATGATTAGTTATAGGTATTATAGACTGCCTGCTGGCATCTCTTGACGACTTTCATTACCGACGTCCCCTCATTCTCTGCGTTTGTCTCTCTTGGTTCCCTATATAAACCCTCCGTTCGCCATCAGGTTTAATGTCATTGCAAACTAGAGCAGACAACTCATCAATCACTGATGTAATACATGATGCTCTGAGAGTACACCACTAATGCACGTGTGTCCTTTAAATTCTTGGAAATTACATTGGCATTGATGCATCTCTGGCTTTGAAATGAAAGTTCAAAGCATGAGTCATAATTGACTAGCGAGGACCGGAGGGTAATAGGTACTAAAAGGGTCCCACGGCTAGTTTTAATTAACGCACTTGCTAAAGATGCATTATCTTCATCCAATTACAGATTAATAGTGAGTGATTTTCAGTATCATTGTTTCGGATTGGTCTTTCCTTTATGGTTTTTGTCGTGCCTTTGTCGTTTGTTATTTATGTGACAACGTACGGATTGGAGAGCAAGAGAGGAGATTCTGAACCCCTTCAGTTCGGGTTTTTATTTTTGGCTCTGCTTGTTCCGACTCCATTATCAGCCATTGGTCAAATAGGCTTTATTCACTGTGCATCCATCCTACATTGGAAGCAGTGCAATCAAACCGAGGCTTGGATTCAAAATAGTCTGGTACCCGTTTTCTTTTGAGAATTGGTGTTATCTTTTCCAATGGGGTATACAAGGAACGTGACAAGACGGATGCACTGTGAGGCCTCTAGAGGCCATCAGGCCAGGCTTTTTGTGCAGGGAGCTCGGTGTAAACAATGCGGGCACAAATGGTTAGAATTCAAGGCAGTCTGTACACATTTTAGACAGCTATGTTCGGACCTCACAGATTGCGATTGCCTCAAAAATGCAAACAAATTCAAACGCAATTCAAGGGGGTAAATGTACCACAATGAGCGGATTACCGTTGTGAAGTGGTTATTAAGTAGTTTGTAATGTTTTCTGTAGCAGTCCTTTGGTGGTTATGGATATACACTGGTGTGTTCATTTCATTTCAATAGCCACACCTTGTCCGATCTTGGCAGAATGTGCATGACAGCAGAATGTGGACCGAAATGCTTTCTGGAACTTGTCGTACATCAGGGAGTAGACGATAGGGTTGATGGCAGAGTTAGAGAGAGTTAAGATGAGGGCGACTTGCCTGAAAATGGGGGGAGCGTCTCCGTTGGGTGGGTAATAGGTGGTGGAATACACAATGTACAGGATCTTGTCTGGCAATATGAATGTAACAAATGCCGCCGTGACAAAGAGCAGCATGCGGACGATCTTCTTACTGGCTCGGTGGAGCTCCTGGGGAGGTCCCTGCATTCCAAGCCTCTCCAAGTTATCAGCACTCTGCTTGAGATTCTTGTGGATTTTGATGTACAACCACAACATAGCTGCAGCCGGTAGAACAAAGAACAACAGAGTGTTGGCAGCAGCGATTATGATTTCGATAGGTTGCACATCATCATAGTCACTGTCAACTTCTAAGACTGAATTATTGTCCGTGCAGTTCTCCTCCCCGGCTATTCCATAGTGGCCTATGTATGATACCACTCCCTCTATGATAGGGATAATCCAAACTAGGAGGAGTAAGAGTATGATCCTCCATTTGCTGAAGTACTTGTAGTGATACAAGGGTCGTACGATGCCCATGAACTTCTCAAAGACTACCAAGAGCAAACTGAGTACTGACTGGGCTGCGAACATACTCTGGACATGACCGTACCCAGAGATCACGTAATACTCCACCTCGTCCAACTTGCATACGTCCAGATCAATGTACATCACAGAGTTGATGAGACCTGCTGCGCAGACCAGACTATCCGCTATGGCCAGGTTGAGGAGGAAGAAGTTGCTGAGGCTGTGCAAAGACTTGTGTCTGAGAATGATGAAGTAGATTAGTAGGTTTCCCGTCAGTCCAATGATACCGAGGGAAACTTCCACGCCGATCAGGGGCTTGTTCATATCGAAAGAATCCTGCATCTTGACAGTCCGAAGAGCTTCTTTGAGATAACACAGCACCAAAATAGTTGATGTTTCGGTATGTGAGTCCTGTCTTCAAGAGTGGTACAGTCGCAGGAGGAAGTATCAGAATGTTCTGTTTTTGACCAATTGTCAAGAACTGAGAGACCTTGAAGGAACGTGCAAAAGGGAATAACAGATGGACAGACTGTGTTGTGGGCCTGGTGCAACAATCCTGGTACACAGAGTTATGGAAATGCGACAGCAGACATAGATGATTAGTTATAGGTATTATAGACTGTCTGCTGGCATCTCTTGACGACTTTCATTACCAACGTTCCCTCGTTCTCTGCGTTTGTGTCTCTTGGTCCGTATATGTATAAACCCATTGCTAACTACAGCAGACAATTCACCAATCACTGATATAATGGATAACGCTCTGAGAGTACATCACTTATGCATGGGTTCTTTAATTTCGTTGAAATTACGTAGGCATTGATTCGTTTTTCTTTAATAAGTGAAAGTTCAAAGGATGAGTCATAATTGACCGGCGAGGACCAACGGATAATGGACGCTAAATGGCTGCCAGTGTTGATTTAACCTTGATGTTGTTAATTAACCTCTTCATCCCTATCTGTTTTTGCTGTGATTGTTCTGACCTCATTATATCAGGAACCCGTTAAATAGAGGTCATCGGGCCAGACTTTGTGTGCAGGGAACTCGGTGTAAAGATGCGGGCACAGCAATGGTTGAATATTACCACAGAAAAAAAACACCCAAATTCCAGGCGGTGTCTACATATTGTAGTCAGCTGTGTTCGGAGCTCAAAGATTGTTTTCCGCTCAAAAATGCAGATCTGTTCAAATGCATACCAAGGGGGTAAATGTACCACAATGAGTGGATTACCGTCATGAAGTGGTTGAGTAGTTTGTAATGTTTTCTGTAGGAGTCCGGTGGTCGTTATGGATATGCACTGGCGTGTTAAATCATTTCAATAGTCACAACTTGTGTAATCTTGGTGGAATTTGCACGACAGCAGAATGTGGATCGCAATGCTTTCTGGAACTTGTTGTACATCAGGGCGTAGACGATGGGGTTGATGGCAGAGTTAGAGAGAGTTAAGATGAGGGCGAT
The DNA here is from genome assembly GCA_963971285.1 of Astropecten irregularis. Classification (NCBI taxonomy): domain Eukaryota; kingdom Metazoa; phylum Echinodermata; class Asteroidea; order Paxillosida; family Astropectinidae; genus Astropecten; species Astropecten irregularis. Next base: position 12,707,353 of record OZ020260.1, on the reverse strand, counting down.
CTGTCTGAAAAGGGGGAGAGTGTCTCCATTGGGTGGGTAATAGGTAGCGGAATACACAATGTACAGTATCTTGTCCGGCAATATAAACGTAACAAATGCCGCCGTGACAAAGAGCAGCATGCGGACAACCCTCTTCCTAGCTCTGTGGAGCTCCTGGGGCGGTCCCTGCATTCCAAGACTCGTCAAGTTGGCGGCGCTCTGCTTGAGATTCTTGAGGATCTTGACGTACATCCACAGCATAGCTGCAGCTGGTAGAGCAAAGAACAGTAGGGTGTTGACAGCGGCAATTATGATACCGATAGGTTGTACATACATGGCATAATCATAGTCGTTGTCATCTTCTAAGAGGGTATGATTGTCTGTGCAGTTCCCTCCCTCGTCTGTTTCATAGTACCCTATGAATGATATCACTCCCTCTACGATGGGGATTATCCAAACTAGGAGGAGTAAGAAGATGATCCTCCATTTGCTGAAGTACCTGAAGTGATGGAAGGGTCGTACGATGCCTATGAATCTCTCAAAGACCACCAAGAGCAAACTGAGTACCGATTGTGCACCGACCGTACCCTGGAAGTAAACATACACAGTGATCGCGTAATACTCCACTTCGTCCATCTCGCATATGTCCAGATGAACGTACATCACTGAGTTAATGAGACCTGCTGCGCAGACTAGAGTGTCCGCTACGGCCAGGTTGAGGAGGAAGAAGTTGCTGAGGCTGTGCAGAGACTTGTGTCTGAGAATGGTCAGGCTGACTAGTAGGTTTCCCGTCAGTCCAATGATACCCAGGGAAACTTCCACGCCGAGTAGGAGCTTGCTCATATTGAAAGAATCCTGCATCTTGACAGTCTGAAGAGTTTTTTTTAGTTTGTTGAGATAACGCAGTACCGAAATATGTGAGTATTGTCTTCAAGAGTTGTACAGTCTCAGGAGGAAGAATTGGAGTGTTCTGTTTTTAACTGATTGTCAAGAATCGAGAGAGCCAGGCGGAACTTATGCACAAAAGGGAATTACATGCGGACTTGTGTCTTTGGCCCGGAGCACTGTCCTGGTACTCAGCGTCAGGGAGCTTGAAGGTAGTCCTAGATGATTCAAAGTGCTAAAGACTGCCTGCCGTTCACCACCTGATCTTCAGATCACAAGAACCGTTGCTGCACATCTCTTGATGACTTCCATCACCGATGTCCCCTCACTATCTGCTTTCAGTTGCCACTCTTTGTCCTTTTATAAACCCTTAGCTTGCCATCGGGTTGAAGGTCTCCGGAAGCTAAAGTGTACAACTCACCAATGACAGATATAATGGATACTGAGCACACCTTCAATGCGTGGGTTCTTTTATTCTTTGAAATTGCGTTGGCATTGATGCGTTTTTCTTTCAAGTGAAAATTCAAAGCATTATTCACAATTGACCTTCAACCAACCAACGGATAATGAATGCTAAAATGGTGCCATGGTTTATCTAACCTTGATGTTCTTTATTAACCTCTTCAGCCTGATTGGTTTTTGCTCTGATTGTTCCGACCTCGTCATCAGCCACCCTTTAAATAGAGGTCATCTGGCCGAACTTTGTGTGCAGGGAGCTAGGTGTAAAGATGCGGGCACACAATGGTTGAATAGCGCCGCAGAAAAAAAAAACAAATTCCAGGCCGTCTGTACCATTGTACACAGCTGTGTTCGGAACTCAAAGATTGTTGTCGCTCATAAATGCAGATCTATTCAAATGCATATCAAGGGGGTATAAAATGTACCACAATGAGCGGATTTATTTGGGGGGGTCAATAAAAGTTCGTAAAGTTTCATAGAACCTCTTGTTCCAGATGCTACCCCCATTCAATGTATTTTGATGGAAATAACTAAAGCCGTTTCCTCTTTGAGTGATGCCCCATGTATTGTTCTCAGGTTGTAGAATTACTGTGAGGAGCGATAAAATGATCCCTGGGATATAGCAGTATGTGCATGGTTTCATGGCTTCTGACTGCCAAATGAACAAAGATAATTGACAATTTGTGACACTGCCAACATAGGGTTAGATAGCTCCGCTCCATTGTTGAGCACCGGTATAGTATTCTTGGTGTCGTAAGTTCAAATTCCGCTTCAGTAAATTTTTCTTTGTTCACCTTTCAATGATACAAAAGATTTCATGTATAAAGCCGCAGATGAACCATTTTGAAAATTTCATTCTATAAACAAAACGTGCACTTTTATTATAGTCTACCCTAGAATTATTACAATTTACTCACTGAAATAAATCTTCTCATTATTAAAGTTTGAATACCAGAAACAAGGTAAATTTGAAGTACAGTGTAGTTGGTATTATCTAAAAAGTCAAACTGATCAAAATTAATATTATTTTGATAAAAATTCATGAATTTGGAAAAAGTAGTACGTTTTGCTAAAAACAATGTGATGGGATGGTCTTCTGTTTTAGACCTTAAAGTAGTTTCTGTCAAATGTTTTCCTTTAATAGGAGTTCTTTGTTAGAACAGCGTACTAGTGTGTTAATGATCTCATTTCAGTAGTCACAGCTTGTCCGATCTTGGTAGAATTTGCACGACAGCAGAATGTGGATCGAAATGCTTTCTGGAACTTGTCGTACATCAGGGAGTAGACGATGGGGTTGGTGGCAGAGTTAGAGAGAGTTAAGATGAGGGCGACCTGCCTGACTAAGTCGTGAGTGTTTCCGTATGTAGGGTAAAAGGAATACACAATGTACATGATCTTGTCCGGCAATATGAACGTAACAAATGCCCCCGTGACGAAGAGCAGCATGCGGACGACCTTCTTACTGGCTCTGTGGAGCTCCTGGGGCGGTCCCTGCATTCCAAGTCTCTCCAAGTTGGCGGCGCTCTGCTTGAGATTCTTCACGATCTTGATGTACATCCACAGCATAGCTGCAGCCGGCAAAGCAAAGAACAGAAGGGTATTGGAAGCGGCGAAAATGACATCGATAGGTTGTACATACGTGTCATAATCATAGTCAGTGTCAGCTTCTAAGAGGGGATGATTGTCCGTGCAGTTCCCTCCTGTTCCTTTTCCAAAGTACCAAATAGCTGTTATCGCTTCCCCTATGAAAGGGATTATCCAAACTAGGAGGAGTAAGAGGATGATCCTCCATTTGCTGAAGTACCTGGGATGATGCAAGGGTCGAACGATGCCTATGAATCTCTCAAAGACCACCAAGAGCAAAGCGAGTACCGACTGGGCGGTAACCATACCATGGGCGTAAATGTACACCAAAGTTGCATAAAACTCCACCTCGTTCATCTTGCATTTGTCCAGATGAACGTACATCACCGAGTTGATGAGACCTCCTGTGCAGACCAGAGTGTCCGCTACGGCCAGGTTGAGGAGGAAGAAGTTACTGAGGCTGTGCAGAGACTTGTGTCTGAGAATAGTCAGGCTGACTAGTAGGTTTCCCGTCAGTCCAATGATACCCAGGGAAACTTCCACGCCGAGCAGGAGCTTGCTTATATCAGAAGAATCCTGCATCTTTACAGTCCGAAGAGCTTCGTTGAGATAGTGCAGCACCGAAGTACTTGATTGTTTTTGTATTAATGCAAGTCCTGTCTTCAGGAGTGGTAAGGTCTCAGGAGGAAGAATTTGAATGTCCAACTTTGGGCCGATTGTCACGAATGGAAAGAGCATGAAGGAACTGCCTGCCGATGACTACTTGATCTCCAGATCACCAAAACCGTTGCTGCACAGTCAGGAACGGTTTCAACATCTCTTGACGACTTTCATCAATACCGACGTCACCTCATTCTCTGCGTTTGAATGTCTCTCCTGGTCCCTATATAAACCCTCGTCTTGTCATCTGATTGGATGTCCCTGCAAACCAGAGTGGACAACTCACCGATCACTGTAGTGGATGATGTTATGAAAGTACACTCCTAATACGCGGGTCATTTTAATTAAGCATCACGTTGACATTGATGCATCTGGCTTTTAAATTGAAGTTCAGACCGTTGGTTATAATTGACCCGTGAGGACCCGAGGTTAATAGGTACTTAAAGAGTCACATGGCTAATTATTCCTGATGTTATAAAGTAATGAGCTTCCAAGAGATGCATTTATTTTTGTTCCATAAATATATCATTACAGCTTAATGATGGATGATTTTCAATCTCATTGTTTAGGATTGGTCTTGTTTAACTTCCATTGATCCTTTTTGTAATGTCTTTGTCATTTGATATTTTGTGATGTATTGGATAGAGTTAAAGAACAGGCATAGTAGTTATTCAAATTTGTATTAAACATGTATTCAATCTGTGCATTATTACCCACAATGGTTTTTAAATGATCCTTAATTCGGATATACAAGAGCTGTATGTGTGTGGTGTTTCATGGCTTCTGGTTGGCAAACAAACAAAGATAATTGACTATTAGGGACACCACCAACATAGGGCTGAATAGGTCAGTTGGTAAGAGCATGTATTTCGGGGGTCGCAAGTTTGAATCCTGCTGGAGTCTATTTTTCTTTGTTCACCATTCAATGATACAAAACATTTAGTTATAAATCCACAGATTAACCATTTTGAAAATTTCATTCTAACACAATGTGCACGTTTATTATAGTCTACCCTAGAATTATTACAATTTACTCACTGAAATAAATCTTGTCATTATTTAAGTTTGAATCCCAGAAACAAGGTAAATTTGAAAGTATTGGTTAATATCTTAAAAGTCTAACTGATCAAAATTAATATTATTTTGATAAAAATTCATGAATTTTGAAAAAGTAGTACGTTTTGCTAAAAACAACATGATGGGATGGTCTTCTGTTTTAGACCTTAAAGTAGTTTCTGTCAAATGTTTTTCTTTTAATAAGAGTTCTTTGTTAGAACAGCGTACTAGTGTGTTAATGTTCACATTTCAGTAGTCACAGCTTGTCCGATCTTGGTAGAATTTGCACGACAGCAGAATGTGGATCGAAATGCTTTCTGGAACTTGTCGTACATCAGGGAGTAGACGATGGGGTTGGTGGCAGAGTTAGAGAGAGTTAAGATGAGGGCGACCTGCCTGACTAAGTCGTGAGTGTTTCCGTATGTTGGGTTAAAGGAATACACAATGTAAATGATCTTGTCCGGCAATATGAACGTAACAAATGCAACTGTGACAAAGAGCAGCATGCGGACGATCTTCTTACTGGCTCTGTGGAGCTCCTGGGGCGGTCCCTGCATTCCAAGGCTCTCCAAGTTGGCGGCGCTCTGCTTGAGATTCTTCACGATCTTGATGTACATCCACAGCATAGCTGCAGCCGGCAGAGCAAAGAACAGCAGGGTATTGGAAGCGGCGAAAATGACATCGATAGGTTGTACATACGTGCCATAATCGTAGTTACTGTCATCTTCTAAGAGGGTATAATTGTCCGTGCAGTTCCCTCCTGTACCTATTCCAGAGTACCATATGGCTGGTATCATTTCCCCTATGACAGGGATAATCCAAACTAGAAGAAGTAAGAGGATGATCCTCCATTTGCTGAAGTATCTGGGATGATGCAAGGGTTGTACGATGCCTATGAATCTCTCAAAGACCACCAAGAGCAAAGCGAGTACCGACTGGGCGGCAACCATACCCTGGGCGTAAATGTACACCGAAATTGCATAAAACTCCACCTCTTTCATCTTGCATATGTCCAGATCAACGTACATCACCGAGTTGATGAGACCGGCTGCGCAGACCAGACTATCCGCTATGGCCAGGTTGAGGAGGAAGAAGTTACTGAGGCTGTGCAAAGACCTGTGTCTGAGAATGGTCAGGCTGACTAGTAGGTTTCCCGTCAGTCCAATGATACCGAGGGAAACTTCTACGCCGAGCAGGAGCTTGCTTATATCGAAAGATTCCTGCATCTTGACAGTCTGAAGAGCTTCGTTGAGATAGTGCAGCACCAAAGTACTTGATGGTTTTGTATTAATGCAAGTCCTGTCTTCAGGAGTGGTAAGGTCTCAGGAGGAAGAATTTGAATGTCCAACCTTTGGCCGATTGTCACGAATGGAGAGAGCATGAAGGAACTGCCTGCCGATGACTAACTTGATCTCCAGATCACCAAAATCCGTTGCTGCGCAGTCAGGAACCGTTTCAACATCTCTTGACGACTTTCATCAATACCGACGTCGCCTCATTCTCTGCGTTTGAATGTCTCTCCTGGTCCCTATATAAACCCCCGCATTGCCATCGGATTGGATGTCACTGCAAACCAGAGTGGACAACTCACCAATCACTGATGTAATGGATGGTGCTATGAAAGTACACTCCTAATACGCGGGTCATTTTAGCTAGTCATAGCGTTGACATTGATGCATCTGGCTTTTAAAGTGAAGCTCAGACTGTTGGTCATAATTGACCAGCAAGGACCGGAGGTAAATAGGTTCTTAAAGAGTCACATGGCTAATTATTCCTGATGTTATAAAGTAATGAGCTTCCAAGAGATGCATTATTTTTTTCCTTAAATATATCATTACAGCTTAATGATGAATGATTTTCAATCTCATTGTTTAGGATTGGTCTTGTTTAACTTCCATTGATGCTTTTTGTAATGTCTTTGTCATTTGATATTTTGTGATGTATTAGATAGAGTTAAAGAACAGGCATAGTAGTTATTCAAATTTGTATTAAACATGTATTCAATTTGTGCATTATAACCCACACAGTTTGGCCAGTACGGCTTGAAGCAGTCGACCGACCCACCATCCCCAAGCGACACGCTGACACCCCCGGCTACCCCCGGTGGAAGGACCCGCACCATTTCGACGGACTCAACCAAGCATGTTCAGAGGGAGGAGAAGAAGCTGGAGCCCGCTCCGCAGACCAAGGACAAGCCCCAGAAGCCGAAGGCCAAACAGGTGACCAGAGCAATTTGACCAATATCGCTGACCAATGCTCAATACAAATGATTTACTTGACCACTGGTCATGGCACTGCCAGACAGAACTTCATGTCCAAAATCAGTTGTAACAACCTTGGGCCAATTTCATAGAGCTGCTTAAGCACGAAAACTTTCTTAAGCACCAAAAACCTTAGTAAATAAATTCAGTATGCCGGCCAAAACTCCTTGTGAATGTTATGCTCAGCAAACAATGGCCGAATACAAGTCAAAAGCAGTAAACGTCACATGACAATTTGGTTGGTAATCCTGTTTGATCTTGTATTTGGCTGTAACTAATTAAACAGACACTACTGGTACGGTTCCTTAGGAAGAGCTTTTAAGTGATACAGTATTCCTTTGAAGAAAATTTCACAAATCCAGTTATAATCATTTTAAAATTTCAAAACCTAAATAGCCGGAAGGAAAGTACTTCACTCGGGAGTACTGTACTGTTAGCCTACTGTTGATTAACGAACTTGGGTTTGGTTTGTCTTTAGGGTGGAGGGCGTGGTTGGTTCGGTGGATTCTTCAGTAAGGTGGTCGGGCGGGGCAACCAAGTGCATCTACCAGATGACAATAACAAAGCGGTAAGGCATCACCCCTCTGGCTCATATCACACCCTCCCCTTACCCTCACAGCACCCCTCCCACACAGGGGTCCGGAAGAGATACATAGTCCCCATCATACCAATGAATGCCCCCACCCTATTTTGGGTCCCAGAAAATAATTTGTACAATCTCTAAATGATACTCTTATAATTGTCCCCCAGCTCAGCACTTCACATTTTTGCCCCGACTTCAAAATTAAGTGCTCAGGGGTCGATTTCACCAAACTCATCGTAACTTACTATCAATCTAGGACTTTTGATGCATTGCAGCCGCAGCCCTACTTAGGATACGATGGGTTATCCTTCGTAACTCGAGTTACGGTCGATCGTAGGGCTTCGTGAAATCTTCCCCAGATCTTTTATTTGTTTTTTTCCCCCTAATTCATGACCACCTGACACTGTTTGTCCCCTCTGTCCTGCAGATCCAGTGGGATGCGAAGAGGAATAAATGGGTGGACAACAACGCTGACGAAGAAGAGGTGAGTTTGGGAGGTCTGCGGAGCCATTTTGAAAGACCTGTGGGCTGGATATGGTTGGATGTTAACCCCTGACCTCCGGCTTCTTTGTGCAGATGTGTATTTGGTGCTTGCTCGCAGTACCTGCTGGAATGTTGGATTCAAATTAACCCGCTATAAACCCCATGGCTTGCTTGGTGGTGTGTTTTTTTAGGCATCTGTACTACTAAGGCTGTAAGTTGCGGGTTCGAATCTCGCCAGAGCCAGCTTGGGAATTCCGTTGGTTTTTGGCTCTCATTGAAGCATAGGAAAAGGCAAAACCATATTTTTAGAATATCACAAGAGATTGGTGTGATTTTGCTGATGCTGCATGGATGTTATCTTCATCATGGGCCCAACTTGGTAGGCGTGTCCCACCAACCTGTAGGTGTGGCCAACCAACCAGTAGGCGTGGCCCACCAAACTAGTGGATGTGACCTACACCACCCAGTAGGGATGACCCACCAACCAGTAGGCATGACCCACCAATGAGTAGGCGTGACCCATCAAATTAGTAGGCGTGGCCCACCAACCAGTAGACTTTGCCCTCTAACCAGTAGGCGTGGTTCACCAACTAGTAGGCATGGCCCACCGACCAGTGGGTGTGGCCCACCAATCAGTAGGCATGGTCCACCAACCAGTAGGCGTGACCCACCAACCAGTAGGCGTCGCCCACCTGCAACCTGTTGATTCATCTCTTTGTTGTTGTCTTGTAGACTGATGCGCCTCCTCCGGCTCCGCCCACTGATCTGCAGCTGAAGACTCCAGCTGCCAGTTCACAAGGAGAGAGTCAGACCAAGGCACCGTCCGGCCCGCCCGCCTCCGGAGATAACAAGTTCAGAAAGCCAGGTGAGAATACTAGCGTCTGTATACTCGTACAACCAAAGGTCAAATCAGTAGTGGTATTATTGCCTGGGCAGTATTGAACTATTGCCCTGGTCCGTATTGAGCTATCGCCTGGCTCTATTGAGCTACTGCACTGGCCCTATTGAACTATTGCCCTGGTCCTATTGAACTATTGCCCTTGTCCTATTGAGCTATTGCCCTGGTCCTATTGTCATGCCCCTATTGAACTATTGCCCTGGCTCTATTGAACTATTGCCCTGGCTCTATTGAACTATTGCCCTGGCTCTATTGAGCTATTGCCCTGGCCATATTGAACTATTGCCCTGGCCCTATTGAACTATTGCCCTGGCTCTATTGAACTATTGCCCTGGCTCTATTAAACTATTGCCCTGGCCATATTGAGCTATTGCCCTGGCCATATTGAGCTATTGCCCTGGCTCTATTGAACTATTGCCCTGGCCCTATTGAGCTATTGCCCTAGCTCTATTGAGCTATTGCCCTGGCTCTATTGAACTATTGCCCTGGCCATATTGAGCTATTGCCCTGGCTCTATTGAACTATTGCCCTGGCTCTATTGAGCTATTGCCCTGGCCCTATTGAGCTATTGCCCTGGCCATATTGAGCTATTGCCCTGGCTCTATTGAGCTATTGCCCTGGCTCTATTGAACTATTGCCCTGGCTCTATTGAGCTATTGCCCTGGCCATATTGAACTATTGCCCTGGCCGTATTGAACTATTGCCCTGGCTCTATTGAACTATTGCCCTGGCTCTATTGAACTATTGCCCTGGCCATATTGAGCTATTGCCCTGGCCATATTGAGCTATTGCCCTGGCTCTATTGAACTATTGCCCTGGCCCTATTGAGCTATTGCCCTAGCTCTATTGAGCTATTGCCCTGGCTCTATTGAACTATTGCCCTGGCCATATTGAGCTATTGCCCTGGCTCTATTGAACTATTGCCCTGGCTCTATTGAGCTATTGCCCTGGCCCTATTGAGCTATTGCCCTGGCCATATTGAGCTATTGCCCTGGCTCTATTGAGCTATTGCCCTGGCTCTATTGAACTATTGCCCTGGCTCTATTGAACTATTGCCCTGGCCATATTGAGCTATTGCCCTGGCTCTATTGAACTATTGCCCTGGCTCTATTGAGCTATTGCCCTGGCCCTATTGAGCTATTGCCCTGGTCATATTGAGCTATTGCCCTGGCCCTATTGAGCTATTGCCCTGGCCATATTGAGCTATTGCCCTGGCCCTATTGAACTATTGCCCTGGCCATATTGAGCTATTGCCCTGGCCCTATTGAGCTATTGCCCTGGCTCTATTGAGCTATTGCCCTGACTCTATTGAACTATTGCCCTGGCCATATTGAGCTATTGCCCTGGCTCTATTGAACTATTGCCCTGGCTCTATTGAGCTATTGCCCTGGCTCTATTGAGCTATTGCCCTGGCTCTATTGAACTATTGCCCTGGCTCTATTGAACTACTGCCCTGGCTCTATTGAACTATTGCCCTGGCCATATTGAGCTATTGCCCTGGCTCTATTGAACTATTGCCCTGGCTCTATTGAACTATTGCCCTGGCTCTATTGAGCTATTGCCCTGGCTCTATTGAGCTATTGCCCTGGCTCTATTGAACTACTGCCCTGGCTCTATTGAACTATTGCCCTGGCCCTATTGAGCTATTGCTCTGGCCCTATTGAGCTATTACCCTGGTCCTATTGAGCTATTGCCCTGGCTCTATTGAACTATTGTCATGCCCCTATTGAACTATTGCCCTGGCTCTATTGAGCTATTGCCCTGGCTCTATTGAGCTATTGCCCTGGCTCTATTGAACTATTGCCCTGGCCCTATTGAGCTATTGCTCTGGCCCTATTGAGCTATTACCCTGGTCCTATTGCTAACACCCTATTGAGGAAATGATGTGATTGTATAAGATATCCAAATGCTATTATCTTCCTTTTTACAGCGAGGAGGAACTACGTTGATGTTCTGAATCCAGGCGGTGGTGGTGTTGGAGCAGCCCCTACATCGGTCGTCCAGCCTCCCAGCAACCTGTTCCAGACCCTCCCTGCAGTTGCCCCGAGCACCAGCATGAACTTCTTCGTCCCCGCCCCTGGTACGTCCAGCTAATGAACGCTCATCATCATTATGATTATCTTATGAATCCAGGGGTCAATTTCACGAAGCCTTACGATCCATTGTGACTCGAGTTACGAAGGATAACCCATGGTATCCTATGTAAGGCTGCGAGCATCATAAGTCCTACGATTTATAGTATTAGTTACAATGAGTTTGGTAAAATCGACCCCAGAATTTATAGCTTTATTCATCTCTGGTAGTCTTCACTTGAAGTTGCGCTGGTGATGGAATCTAACTGAGCTGAGAATTTAACATGCCTTTTGGTTTGCAGTTGCAGATGATGCGACAGATCCAGGCCAGCAGGCCCAGATGAGCGACCCTTCGTCACTCTCACAAACACCAGGAAGTCAAGCAGCGACAGCAGCAGCACACGGCGATCAATCAGCAGCTCATCATCATCAACAGCATCAGCAACCGCAGCAACAGCAGCAAAAGCAACAGCAGCAGCAACAGGTATATATCCATCCTTTTCTGAAGTCACCACACTCTCAAGTCCTGCCGCACAGTCAAATTAAGAAACCAACGGTCAATGGGAGATTTTGGAGCTGGGTCTTCAACTTGATAGCACAGGCGCGCAACAACTTGCGTGCATACTCACAATTGCGCTGGCATGCTCAGAGCTAGCAAAAAACAACAACTTCAGTCTGCTGCCGCCAACGTCTCAAGAGTCTCCCATTGATGCTTGAGGAATGCTCAACATCAGACTGCTTGCCCATTGAAATATCAAACTCATAACTTAAACATCTAGTAAGGAAAGTCCCAGAGCAATCCTGATGTTGATGGGGACAGAGTTCCTCAGTTTGGGACCAGCTATAGAAAGCGATCTCGAATTTTGACCAAGTAGGAATAGACAGAAGTCAGAGAGAGTCCCACTCTGCCTGGTTGACTTTGATTCTTCCGACTATAAAATGTCTTCGCTCGTTTTGCTTTGGAACAGTTCTTCAACCCCAACGCCTTCGGCAGCAACGGCAACAACCTCAGCGCATCGTCAGTCGACCATCAGGCTCAGTATCAACAGACCCAGTACCAGCAACCACTGCCACCGACGACATCCATGCCTCAAATCGGCAATGCCCAGCAGCTAGTCCAGCCCCAACAGGAAGAAAATGTAAGTCATGCTTGTCTAAAAAAATCTCCGGAACGTACAGTTGGTAATAACCTGCTCTATAGTATTTCCCGAATCGGTGGTGGAACGTCAACTACATGATTCGGATTGTTTTATAATCTGCATGCAGAATCACATGTTATTCACATCTACATACACTCACTGCAGACCACATCACATTCCTGCTTCACATACTGTCCAAGGACAAGGCTTTGTCTTTTCTGTGGTATTGAGGATACTGCACTTACCACAGGACAAACCATGTGTGGTAAACTGTGGTATGCAGGTGGGGTTGGGTTATAATCTTAGCATTTTGTGAAATGGAGCCAGGTATACGTTTCCTCTGCCTTTGTTAATATTGAAATCAACATTTATGCAAAAAGCCCAGTGATGTACCTGTAGAACTGGTAGCCATTGCTGAGTGAAAGAATAGAAATTAACCCTAACCCCTAGGGTCTCTAGTTAGGAACTCTTTTTCGAGCGCTTCTTAGGCAAACTCTGCACAGCATTCTTGATAAGCATTCTTGATTCTCTTAAGCGCCTTTGGATTAGGGCGCTATATAAATTTAATAATAATAATAATACAGCACTTTCCTTTGACCTAAGAAACCAATTTGGGCCAGCAAGCCTAGGCTCTGCAGCTCGATATCAGTCTGACGTTAGTCCAAACGTAGAAGACTTCAGATCGCATACAGGCAGTTTTGTTTGATTTTAGGGTAACCGGTTATCAACCGAAGTGTCGACACAAGCTACACAAAGACTTCAGCCCCAGATTTGATGTCAAGCGCTAGTCCTTAAAAGGAGAGAAACTTTACTACTGGTTGGGTCTCAGCTACTGGAAAGCCAAGCCAGGCTTGGGCTTTGCCTTGGGTCTTGGGCTTCTGTAATCCCCAGCCTTGAACTATCAACTTCAAGCCCCTGCTGTGTCCTGGATCATAGGTGGCACTAACCTGATTGACAGACGGAGTCAACATTGATCATGGACAGTATCCAGAAGCCAGGCTTTGACTGACTTAAAGCAAGTTGATTGTAGTGAAGTTCAGGTCTAAGACCAGACCAGACCAGTATTAAAGTTTCTCTCCCTCAATAGTTCTGCTTAAAATGATTTCTGCTTTTGTGTTGTTGTTTTCTTGAACAATATTTGCTTGCAATGCTCTAAGGATATCTTTTTTAATGTACTGGCTCACTTTCCTTCGTCCCCCTACAGTCCTACCCATCACCCTAGGTCCCCAAATCCCCGCCTTCCTCGCTAGTAGGGTGTCTTGGTTCTTTTGTTCTTTGACGTTCATTTCGGTATGAATTTCCCTCCCTTGATTCTGCTTTTAGTTGTCTCGGTCTAGTTCCATGAGCTCCTTGTCTTACGAGGTCAGCCGTCACATGCAAGAAAAGGTACCTCTAGAGGGAAAGAATCACTTCCTAGACCTAGACCCATATGTCACGATCTCTTCACGCTCTCATTTCCCGCTTCTTGGCGTCGCTCACCATCAAGCTCCTCCGCACTATTAACGACACTGTATCTCTCTTGCAGACACTTGAACTTCTAGAATCCTCGGCTTTCCTTGACCAGTCTAAAGCCATTATTTGGAATTCCTCGCCCTGGGCATTGTCATCTTTCGCTCGTAGAATAGCTGCTGAAGCCACAATATTAGTCCTCCCTTCAACTTCCTTTAATATCAACTTCAAGCACCTCCTTTTCTTAAGTCTTGGATCCGCCCCCCTCTGGTAGCATCTTCATCCCATTGATTTCACACAACCATAAGTCAGTTTTCATTTTCATGCAGCTGCTTAGCCTTAACAAATTTCAATGTACAGACATTTTGTACTTGCTATTAAATGGAGGTTACTTGTTTTGTTCAAACTCCATTGGATATTCAAGCTGGGACAGAAAGCATGTGAGAAATTTGGACTGATACCCATTTATTTTTAAGAAGAAGAAACTTTTTGTCCGCTCGCTCAGTGGCTTTATGAAATTAGCCCATTGTCATAATTGCTTTATAGGTAGAGAAACGTTAATACTGGTCTGGCCTGGCCACTGAAAAGCCTGCCAGGACCATACCTCCAGGCCTGAAATTCTCCTCTTGTCAACCCTGAACTTCACTGCATATCAGAGCTGCTTGAAATCAATCAAGCCTGGCTTCTGCATACTGTCCATGATCAATGTGGACTCAACCTGTCAATCAATAGTGCCAACTATGATCCAGGACACAGCAGGGGTTTGAAGTTTATAGTTCAAGGCTATGGATTATAGAAGCCCAAGAGCCCAGGCAAAGCCCAGGCCTGGCCTGGCTTTTCAGCAGCAGGGCCAAACCAGTATTAAAGTTTCTCTTCCCTAGTACTGCTTATTAAACATGGTTCCAGCTCTTATCATTCTTATTCTTTGTTCACATTTCTCTGTTTACATCTACCATCCAGCAGAAATTAGAAAAGATACTGATTTCAGTCTTGCTGTCAGTTGTCCCTCCTTTCTCTCATTGGCCATTGGACATGGGTTCCTTGTGACTGAGTACTAAATTGCAGCTTCAGTTTATAGGGAGACAAAGTATGATATTGGTCAGGCACAGCCTCTGAAAAGCCTGGCCAGGCATGGACCTTCAGGCCTGAAATCCTCATTTTGTGCTAGCTTTGAACTTCAATTCAAAAGAGCTGCTTTAGAATCGATAAAGCCAGGCCCCTGTATGGCCCTAGCCACCCTGAAGGCCTGCGCACATCATGTCTGAGATATTGTTCAGCTTCAAATGAATACAGTTTGTACTGCCCATGATCAAAGTTGGATTACAGAACCCACAGAGCCTGAGTTAAAGCTCGGCATGGCCAGGCTTTTCAGTGGCTGGGCCGAACCGGTTATTAAACTTTCTCTCCCTTAATTCTTGATTCTTGTGTAATGTTTAACAGCTTTCAGATCTGCGTATTAATACACACTGAACATTTCATCGATTTGTGACTATTTAAATTTCACGTGTGGAATTGCACCATGTATTAAACATTTCTCAGTCCTAACGTGCAGTGATTATGTGCACCGAATCTCGGTCTTCACTTCGGCACTCGTACGCCATTCTCCAGCTTTGGAACGATCCAATGCCTTTTAATATGGTACTCTGACCAATAATGTTTGTAATATTTTGCCGGTCTCCTCTTTAAATAACCATTGTCTACAACATGTTTAACCCTAACCCTAACCCTCTGCTTACCAAACATTACTACAGTCTTCACCGGTTGAACTGGATAATAAACCATGCATTAATCTTAGATCTTTAACTTCTTGTACTGTACATATTTAATACTTTTGTTTGTTTGTTTGTTTGTTTTCCTCTTGTTCATTGCTATGCATTGTTTAAGTGTTTCCTTTTTTTATTCTGTTTAATTTATGCAAAATGTTATCAGCGAGCTTGGAAGAGTTATAACCTTTTTGTATGTATTGCTCGAGTATTCATTGGTTTATAGCCCTAGGCATGCAACTTTTCCCTCAGATCAGCTGATTTTCTCTTCTTATCGCTTCACTCATGCCATTGAAAAGTGAAAAACACTGTACAAGTGTGGGAAAGATCAGAATTTTCTCGGTTTTTTGTTTAGACCAAGTTGCATGCCTGACTTTGCATGCATAGAATCAGAGATTATGCAAGTTGGAAGTTTGGCTTGCCAAAATTTGTTCATTTGTTCAAATGTAAGAGTTGGAATGATTTCATGTGCATGCAGATGGAATATGGTGCCCGATTGAGCTACATGTAACTAGTGTCCGGCGGACACCCAGCTATTCCTGTGGCCCACACCTTCTTTGGAATGTTACTGCATGTGTATAATAATTATCACTCATTGACTAAAGAGAGAGAAACTTTCGTAGTGGGCCCAGCCGCTGAGAAGCCAGGCCAGGCCTGGCGAGGCTTTTCAGTGGCTTAGGAAGTTTGCCTGACCAGTAGTTAAGTTTCTCTCCCTGGCTACCGGTGGCTAGCTTCTTGTTGCACATTCATTTCCTCCCATTACACACTCATTCACAGTTGACTTGTTCTCTTGTCTCATCAGTCATTCAACCCCTCACTCTAAAAAGAATGATCCATTATCATCATCCTGGAAAGTTCCATCCATTTTTGTTTGAATTGTTAAGTCTCATTGCTAATACGGTTGAATTCTTAACAGACATAGATGACGAGATAATGGTGGGAAGCTTTGGTAATAAATGAATACGAATAGAGAATCATATCGTTACTGGGGTAAATCATATTATAACTGCAGTTTATCATAGTATTACTGCAGTAAATGATATTATTACTGCAGTATATTATACTATTACTGTGGTAATTGATATCATTACTGTGGTATTAAAATCATATTACTATGGTAAATCATTGTTACTGTGGTAAATCATATTACTGCAGTAAAATCACATTATTAATGTGGTAAATCATAATATTACTGTAGTAAATTAAATTACTGTGGTAAACCATATACTGTGGTAAATCATATTACTGCGGTAAATCATATTATTACTGCAGTAAATCATATTAATACTGCAGTAAATCATATCACTGTGGTGAATGGTATTTCTGTCCTGGTACTGTGGAATATTAAGTGTTAGTTTTTGTAAGTCGAATTATTACTGCAGTAAATCATATTATTAATGTGGTAAATCATAATATTACTGTAGTAAATTAAATTACTGTGGTAAACCATATACTGTGGTAAATCATATTACTGCGGTAAATCATATTATTACTGCAGTAAATCATATTAATACTGCAGTAAATCATATCACTGTGGTGAATGGTATTTCTGTCCTGGTACTGTGGAATATTAAGTGTTAGTTTTTGTTTGTTTAACAAGAGCAATTCTCCTTTTGCTCGGTGATATGTGTGCCTCAGGAAAAAACGCTGTCCATAATATTTCTCAATATGTGCACCTTCCTTTAATTCACCCAAATGCAACTTTTTGTTGTATCTCTTTGGTTACATGTTTATACTCTTACCACAAGAAGAACCATGTGTGGTATAAAACTGTAGTATGCATGTGGGTAGTAGGGTTAATCATCTTATTCTTAATCTACATACATTATTCAAGAGACAGTCTTCTGTACGTTAGGCATCTTGATAGCTGTCATATCTAGTCCCTCCCTTAAGGTGGTATACTTGCTTTGAGCAAGATTGTGTTTTTCATCCGTTTATCTCTATTGATCTTCTCCTCATACAAATCAGGACGTCGGTGATGAAGCCGTCATGAGCCAGCCTACTCAGCCCAGCCAGGTTCAGGCTCCCCCTGTCCAGCCAGCAGGGCCCATGTTCTTCAACCCCCAGTCTTTTTCCAGTCAGCCCGGCAGCATGCCCATGGGGCAGCCCCCTGCAGCGCCGGCCAGCTCGTCACTCCGGCGGGGGTACGGTTCCCGTAGACAGTACCCAACGAATAGGTAGAACTGGGTGCTTTGGGGTAAGAACTTAGATAGTACAGGGGTTTTTACTTCAACTTCGCAGACTAGACTCTTGTGTTTCTGTAAAGAGGCAGAACTGGTTTCTTTTGGGTAGAAACTAAGCAATTCTCGTGATTCTTCTTCGTATCGATGCCCAGATCCTTTTTGAGATAAAAGTATAGTGTACACTGCCAAGATTTTCGGTAACAATCTCGGTAACATGTTGCCCAGGTACCTTGTTGATGCAAATGTTGTCAGTGTACACAGAGCAAAACGAGTTGGGTAACATCGGTATTAGCGTGTGTTGCTAGTGTACACAGGGCTCAAAGTCATGTTGCCGAGGTGTATTGCCCTAAACTGGGCAACATGTTACCGAAAATGTTACTGAAATTGTTGACAGTGTATACTCTGCTTTTAAAGCAACTAATAGTTTATTCTATGAGGTTTGCAAAAAATCACGAAGACTACAAATTTTGTAAAGGGACTGTTGAAATCTTTTATCAGCATTTGGGCTAGGGGATGAGCAAAGATGAGTTATTTAGCAAAGTTTAAAAGCAAGAGAATTTCAAAAATACATATATTAAATTTAAAAAAGATGGCTGGCTTTGTTTATAACTACACAATATACAACTGTACATGGTGCTTCTGGTATTTGTAGTTGAAAAAAAAAATTGGAATACTTATAAAGGGAAATTGATGTACCTGTATGTCAATATTTTGGGATGCATGTACATGTACCAGTTAAAGGTATAATACATGATTGGTAAAGGTCACAGAACACCACTCACACTTTGTCTGATCCAGCATGTGCATGAAATGATAAACTTGTGAAAATTTGAGCTCAATCAGACATCTGAGTCATGAAAACATAGCGAGAACCCTACTCAATTTTTCTTATAACACAAAGAATGGATTTGATCTTACCCCGAGATCAAAACTGTTTTCGGTCTTTGTTTGACTAATTTCTGAATAAATACAGCATTTCAGGCGCAAATGTTTTAACGGTATGTTTCTACCAGCACCATCTTCATACCCTGAAAGTTATATGTAAATCTGTGAACAGTTCTGTTTGGGTATGTTACCAATCCTGTACTGTACCTTTAAACAAACTTATTTGTCTGTAATGAGCATCATTTCTTTTGAAGCTTTATAAAGCTGTTATTGGAATTTTGGAGGTCATACGTTGTGAGCCAGTTCAACTAAAAAGTAGACGTACTTAAAAGTTTTTGGATTGTTTTTGTCGGCCAAAAGCTTGAAAGTATTTACACTAGCACGGTGTCGCACCACGTAGTATTGTCTATCTCACATTATGTAGAAAAAAATGGGCCAGTATAAAACCAAGGAACTCACATACAACTGGTCGCCATGGTATTTGTAGACTAGGTCCATTTTGGCACTTTTTAGAACTATTTTACCAAAGCTCTGAGCTGACAGTGTGTGAATGTTCGAAATGTTCGATTGTGTCTTCCCATTTCCTCAATTCCCTTTTCCAAAATGTTTGTCTTGTCATGTGGCGTTATTGGTTGATAACTTGTTGTGGTGGGGGCACTTTTGTTTGTTTAGGTTGACAAACCTTTAAAACACTGAATTCGTTTTGTCCCCTTTGGCCCTAAAAGCGTCTCACACGAAGAAAATTCGGGCACTATATTCCAGTTTTGCTTCCGTGTTTTGGGGTCGGTTTTACCAAACTCATTGTAACTTACTATCAATTATAGGACTTGTGATGCATTGCAGCCCTACGTAGGATACAATGGGTTATCCTTTGTAATTCTGGTTACAATCGATCGTAGGGCTTTGTGAAATTGACCCCTGTTCATTTTTAATTATGTCGGTGTCATTGGGAACATTTTTATGTGCGTTTGATGTCATTGTTACCAATATTGTTGTTCTTTTTTTTGAATATTTGTCACGTTCTTAACATAGACACAAATACAATTTCTGATTGTAAAGTTGCTCTGTGTAAACCTATTGTCCTGCCGCTTTATTTAAATTAATTAGCCCCGAAAATAAATACAGATATTATCATTTTCGTTTGATTAGTTTAGTCATTGTTTTGCCCTGGGTTGTACAAATGTGGATTGAAAAATATGATTGTGTTTATTTCTGCGGTATAATAGCACTGGTGTACATAGGTATGAATGTATTTTAAATGGAGAAGTTGAGAGAAGAAAAAGCCTTTAATTTTGAGTAATATTACACCAAAAAATAAATAATATTAATACGCTTGTCTTTATTGAAATTGTTTTTTTTTTTTCTTCTCTTCTTTTTAAAATTTTCCAGAATTCCTAGATCCAAATGCTGTTATCATCGACACAGATTATGATTTATGGGTTTATTTTGTTGTATTTTTTAGTCAATTGATGATTATGTGAACATTTTACGTTATCGTATTTTAAGTTGATTCATTTTTTGTTGCATGTGTTAATTTTGGTCCCTATTTCACATAGCGTGTATTATATGTACTTCAGGTGCCAACCCTTATGGGTCTTGTATATTTGTTGTATGTGGACGTTGAAAGCTGATCATTAGAGCTGGGGCCAATTTTATAAAGCTGCTTACCGGTAAGCACAAAATTTGCTTAAGCATGAAAAGTCGTCCTTGATCAAACAGGATTGCCAATCAAATGTCCATGTGATGTATACTGCTTTTGACTTGTATTCAGCCATTGTTTGCTTAGCATAACATTCACAAGGTGTTTTGGCTGGCATACTGATTTCATTGACCTTGGTGCTTAAGCACTATGAAATTGTCCCCTGGTGATTTTGCAGATCTCGGAAATTCCCAAGAGCGGACTCGTGAACTACATGTGTTTCCAAAGTCTTGCTTGTGCTCTTAAAACGTACATTTCATGTTTGATCTTTGGAACACTCTACAGAATATTCCCTTTCATGTTTGTCATCACCAATGTATCTTTGTAAAGTCCCGCTTTGTGTAAAGTCACACCTCAGTTGTGGTACAAAATTTTGAAGAAATATCACGATTATTGTATAAACAGTGTATACACATTTTACAACTCCAAGTCTTTATCTACATTGCACTACCAATGTTTGGCTGGTACTCCGTTGCCACATCACAAAATGACATACTACGTGTAGAAAACCAATGAAAAAATCTGTCACTTTAATGTTCTGTCCTTGACAATGGGCCTGTTTGTTTAACGCAAAGGATCCGATATTTAGGGATCCACCTCCTATGCAGGGTACGCTAAAATGGGATCCGGATCCACAATTTTCATGATCCTGTGCATTAATAAACAACCAGGCCCATTGTGTAGACCTTTCCCAAAGGCCCCTGTGTATATAGTGTGGATGGAGGCAGCCATAGATGGGGGCCACCTTGCGCTGCAGTCATTCAGGTGACTGGCCCCCACTTATGGTAGCCCCCACTGGTGGCCTATGCTTTTTACTGTAATGACCTCATGATAGTCATAGAGTTAAAGAGGATGTTCAACACTCAAATAAAGCGAGGTTTGTTGAGTGTTGAACATCCTCTTTAAGGTTTGGGATGGACTACAATTCTTGTATAGATCAAACTTTTTGATACAAAAACATGTTCAATAGGTAATCTTGGAATCACAAACTTCAATGAAGATATATTTAATCTCATACATAAGATGGGTCAGCACTTAGCACAATTGTATAGATTTTTGTTTCCATTTCTTTTTGGGGATGATTTT
Source organism: Astropecten irregularis (assembly GCA_963971285.1). Taxonomy (NCBI): domain Eukaryota; kingdom Metazoa; phylum Echinodermata; class Asteroidea; order Paxillosida; family Astropectinidae; genus Astropecten; species Astropecten irregularis. The sequence continues at coordinate 12,686,229 of OZ020260.1, read as the reverse complement.
GCAAAAAATCCAGTGTTATTCCTCCACAGAATTTGCTGTTTTCCTATCAATTTTGCTTTCAATGTTTTAAGATAGATTATAGATCAGTGCAATGAATATGATATGTTGCATTTTTGTTTTGTTCTGTTCTCCTTGTGTAATTAATTGACTATTGTTTTAAAGATATGTAAACTCAATATGTTTATCAAATATGTTTATCAAATGTTTTTATTAAAATAGATTAGTTTTTTCTTTTGGGTGGTAGATTTGGGGATTGGGACCAAAATGATGGATTTAGAAAAACATGATTAGATGTTTTAACCCACAAATTTTGTCTGCCATGGAACCAATTTAGGGCCTTTCTCAAAACTCGGCTCAGGCTCCGGCTTTGTCTCTGTCATCCATATGCTGAAAATATAGGTTGTGGTTTTTCATTGAAGCTGAAGCTCTGTTTTCTTTTTCAAATCAGAGAATCTACTTCCGAACTGTAGCCAAAAACCTCTATTTCGATACGCGGTATTTTAGAATGGATTCGCGAAATAGAGCCGGAGCCTAAGCCGGAGCCTAAGCCAGAGCCTAAGTTAAATGTCAGAGACCTCAACCATGTGATATTTATGTAGTTTTAAATGTATGACTATTTTGCTAAGCTATATTAACTTAAAACAATGAGTGCTAAGCTTGTTGGCGCTCTACAGTTTTAATAATGAGACTGGTTTCAGCGTTTTTTGACTTTTCACAAAGTATTTATGTAGATCAAAATAATAATATTATGAGCTTTAGTGACCTTGTACATAAGATGGATATACTCTTGTTATTATGTGGCCAGTGCCAGAGCAAGGAATGGAAGGAAATCGGTTTGGTTTTTTTTCCAATCCTCAAAATATAAATAAAGTTGCAATGAATTAAAGAATTATGTAAATTGAGAACAAATTGAGTCTTTTTGTGGTTTTATTGCAGATGTTTATTTATTTAAGAAGCTAGTGGGTAAGATTTTACTTCAAGTGGGTAGTTCAGTTTTTTCTGTGGGTTGTAACTTGTTCATTTTAGTTCATTTCAATTTAGTTGAGTTGAGTTCAGTTATTCTGAGCCCAGTTGAGTTTAGTTCAAATTAGTTGAGTTGAGTTCATTTGTGCTGATTTCAGTTCAGTTGAGTTTAGTTCAAATTAGTTGAGTTGAGTTCAGTTGTTCTGAGTAACATATTTCAGTTGAGTTTAGTTCAAATAAGTTGGGTTGAGTTCTTTTGTTCTGAGTAACTCATTTCAGTTGAGTTTTAATAGTTCAAATTAGTTGAGTTGAGTTCATTTCAGTTGTGCTGAGTTTAGGTCAGATGACTTTTGTTGAAATAAGTTGAGTTGAGTTTAGTTCAGTTGTGATGTGATGAGTTCAGTTTAGTTGAGTTTAGTTAAAAATTAGTTGAGTTGAGTTCAGTTCAGTTGTGCTGAGTTCAGTTGACTTTAGTTCAAAATTAATTCAGTTCAGTTGTGCTGAGTTCAGTTCAGTCAGTTTATGATGAGTTGAGTTTAGTTCAGTTGAGAAAAGGGCAGTTCAGTTCAGTGAAAAGTGCTAAAAAGTACAGGTACTGAAGTAAATTAAGAACCATCCCTTCTTTATGGGTATTCTAAACTGCATGTTAGACCAAAAAGTTTCATTTTTAGGCGCCCCCCCCCCCCCCCCATTCCTGCAGCAACTTCATCTACCCCCCTCCAGTCTTTGATCGACCCCGCCCCCTCTGACACCGTGAAAATAAAACTTTCCCAAGAAAATATAATATTTTGATGAATACTACACAAAGAGTAATCTAAAATGTTCGTTTAATAATTTTACAAAATGATGCCTAGTTTATCTCACTTTTTTATTAAATTGAATTAATAAATTGGATAGTACTAATGTTTTTTATTTTTTTAGTTTTGAACGAGGCTACTTACAATCATGGCGGACGATTTGATGGAAGAAAGTTCGTCTGTTGCTGATGAAAATGGATCAATTAAACCGGCTCAGCTCACTTGTATCGAGTATCCTGCTCGAGTACAAAATGTGGACAGAATGCTGAAGACGCTAGGTGGTGAAGAATCTGTCTCAAAGGTAGAGTTGTGTGTTTTCTCAGTCATTTTCGTGTTTGTAAATGTTGTTGGGCTTCGCCTAAATTTAGCAGACGACACGACAAAGTCAATTGAGCAATGTTGTCCCACGTCATGACATTGTCAATGGCAATGCATTGCTATACACATAGTTCGTGCTCAAACATGCTGATTTATTGTTCTAAAAGGCACTTCCTTAGGCAGTGAAGTTCGGAAAAGAATTCCATACATTAAGGACAACACCTGACTCCCGGTAGGTGGTACACAAACCTTGTTATGGATGGAACTGAACTGTTCAAAGAATTCTCGGGGATTGTGATAAGACGGGATCCCCACAACACATTGATTATTTTTGCTCTTAAATAGCTTCTACTCCTCAAAAATTTCTGTGTAAAAATGCAATTTTCAGGCGACACCATTTTTGTCTGGTCTGGTTAGTCTAGTGCCCAGACCAAACACATCAAGAGTCCTTAAAATGTCTGAGTGAAAACCAGACTTTTCTCGTCTGCGGCTGTCCGTGTGGCCGTGAAATGTTACATTTTCTTTTGCTCATTTGTTACCGTTTTTACCCCATAATTTCCCTCAAAAATCAAAGCCCTGCCCTCTTTCCATAAAATTAACCTTGCTGATAATGTAGAGGACACCACCAGCGTACATTTAGGTAAGTAATTTTTAAGAAAGTAGTTTTCTTTTCCTTTATAGTTCTGGGACCCGTCTTATCACAATCCCCAATTTACTTACGATAGACTCTCGGTGGCAGCTCCAACTGGAAGTTACAGATGAAGTTCCGACTCGACGACCCTTACTGCCGAGCCCTCTATGCCAGCAAACAGCCAACCACCAGCCTCCTTCTCAGGGTCAAGAAGAGATACAGGAAGAATGCGGGGGACGTTGCTATGCAGAGCACGGTGAAGGATGAGAATGAGGTTGAAGAGGTCGTGGAAGAAACCAAAGATGAGGCGGAGTACCAGACTGAACTTGTGGGCGTCATAAATTCCATGTACAAATTCAAAGGTTGGTATTGAATTGGTCTGTGATCTGGGGTCGATTTCACCAAACTCATCGTAACTTATTATCAATCATAGGACTTATGATGCATTGCAGCCCTATGTAGGATACGATGGATTGTCCTTCGTAACTCGAGTCACGATCGATCATAGGGCTTGGTGAAATCGACCCCTGGACCCCATCTCACAAAGCCATTTAGTGGGAAAGTTGCGATAATTGTAACCCTTGGTCTGTCTCCACTCTGCTATGGTGACGCGGACCATGGAGTGAGGTCGGTCCTTACATCCTTCATGCATGGATCTGCCATTTCATCATCACATTATCACAACAGACCAAGGCTTACAATCATCACAACTTATTTACCAGCATAAATATATATTGCTCAAACCCCAGCTGAAGACTTGACTCTCATCAACTTGCCTAAAATAAGGAGAGTTAGGTTTAGGAGTTGGGAGAGCCTGACGCATTTCGATCCTGCAGGATCTTTCTCAAAAGGTCTCTCTCTGGTTTTTTTTTCAGGCAGAAAAAGAATATTACATGTGCACCTATGACATCAAGATTCTCATAAAACCTGAATCAATGTGTTTTGGCCTGATAAAAATTCTAAATGACTTTTGAAACCTTTTGAATGAAACTGCACCAAGTGAGGGTATGTTGCATTCACGATTCTCTCTCTCTCTCTCTGATCTTGATACTTAGGAATGTGTGACTTCCAATACCTTCCTGTAACACGGAACAGTGAAACAGGAGGGATGGAGTCGTTGATCGAGAGAATCATTCCCAGCAAGCTAGAGAGGAGCGACTTCCTCAAGAGGGAGGTCCCTCCCTTCCTGTTGCCTCCCGTCTTCTCCCGATCGGACCTTTCCTCGGAGCAGTTCTTCCAGCCGGACATTGTGCCCTCACAAGAGAGCCTGTCTTATAAGGTAGAGTGACGTCCTACATATTCATGAGCTGATTAGCATAATAATTGTCAATTGGTCATCAACCCATAAACAGGATACACTGTGTCACTGATCATGCCTCTACCCAAGTGGTATGATGGTCATCTTGTTTCTGCACACTATGACCATCCTTATGCTCTGGATGATGAGCTTAGCTTAAATTTGTCAGAGTTTTGTTTCAGTATTAGATGTCCCCGGGCCATGAAATATAGAATGCTGCAAGTTCAACCTAATGATACTCATTCTGCTAGGATCGAAACGTCAGGCCCTCCTAACTCCAAGCATTTTATGAATTTCAGGTCATTATTTTGGTTGATAATCCGTTTGCATCAATTTATAACTTGTATTGTTAAACATTGCAATAATAATTGTTATAAGAGATACTCGATATTCAGATATTGATAACCCTTAATGAACCCCCAAGAGGAAGACTTTCAGAGCTCGGGGGATGTGAATGTAATTTAGGGCTTGATGGCAAAAACTGAGTCCGGAATTTACTGGGTAGCAGCCCTAGGCACATCGCTGTTGCTGGATTTGGGGCACATTCAGGAAGGTTCCTACCAAAGTTGGTTCCGGGGTTTTTAATCAAATGTCTAAAATTCTGTTTTGATGTTCTCAAAAAGGTTGCCAATTTGATGGACAAGAACATAGTTGGCAGCGGTCGGGCACGCCGTCCGCACAGTGCACACATCGTGACGTTTGAGCAGGACGCCATCCCCATGGAGGCACAGACTGAGGCTCTGCTGGTCGTTGAAAAGGGCAAGGAGAGGGACAGTAGCATCGGACGACTCAGGGACGAACTGGTACAGGTATGGTCAACAAGATCTACGTTTAATAGAGAGAGAAACTTAAATACCAGTCAGGCCCAGCCACTGAAAAGCCAGTCCAGGCCTGAAGTCGTGGGCTTCTATAATCCCAAGCCTTGAACTATCAAAATCAAACACTTTCGATCTCTGGCTGTGCTCCCTGATCATGGGTTGAATTGTGCTGGCAGCCAAAGGCGCCGCTGTCAACTTGATCACGTTGTAGCCGCATCCTTCACAATTCAGAACATATTGTATTGCTAGGAACCTCTGAAAAACAGTGTCTAACTGAGAAGGTAACCCCAGGGTAAACAAGAAATAAAGGTAAAGATTAACTTCAAGCCACTGCTGTGTCCTGGATCATAGTTGGCACTATATAACTGATTACTAGCATATTGAGTCCACTTTGATCATGGACAGTACCCAAAAGCCAGGCCAGGCCTTGGCCCTATGCTCTTGGGCTTCTATAATCCCTAGCTTTGGACTATCAACTTAAAGCCCCTGGTTTGTCCTGGATCATAGTTGGCACTATTAACCTGATTGACAGATTGAGTCCACATTGATCATGGACAATATCCAGAAGCCAGGCTGGATTGATCTTCAGTAGCTCTATTGTACTGAAGGTCAGGGCTGACAAGAGGGTTTCAGTCCTGAAGGCCTAGGGAGTGGAGAAAGTATCATCAATGTGATGGTAACCCATTGACCAGGGATAATAACAATATCTGCAAAGAGTGATCTGATTGTGATATGCGCTCCAAAAAGGATTATTAGTTTTTTATCGTAATTATTATGTTTTTCTTTTTACATCAAACCCATCTCAGAAGTTTGAAATGCGTCCTGTGTGGTCACGTAGTGCCCTCAAGCACAACTGCTCCTTGACCAACCGTCAACTGACCGTGATCCTCCCATCGGTCAGCTACTACTTCTCAACGGGACCGTGGAGGGCCACCTGGGTCCGTCTGGGGTACGACCCCCGTACTGACCCTAACAGCTTGAAATATCAGATGCTAGACTTCAGGGTGCGGAAAGGTAATGACCATTCATGTGTTTTTTTTAGTAGTGAGGCTCCTTTGATTTCATTTTGCCAAGAGAAACTTTAACACTGGTTAAAGCCTAGCCACCAAGAAGCCAGGCCAAGGCTGGGTTTTGCTTAGGGTCTTGGCTTCTATAATCCCTCTAGCCTTTGAACTATCAACTTCAAGCCCCTGCTGTGTCTTGGATCCATGGCCCTAAACCTAATTGGCAGATAAAGTCCACATTCATCACGGACAATGTCCAGGAGCCAGCCTTGATTGATTTGAACTTATGGCTGAAAAGAGGTGGATTTCAGGCCTGAAGGGCTGGGCCTGGCCAGGCATTTGAGTGGCTGGGCCCGGCCAGTAGTAAAGTTTCTCTCCCTAAGCAAAAATGAAATATGCTTAGCATAGCAAAAGTGAAATATGCTTAGCATAGCAAAAGTGAAATATGCTTAGCATAGCAAAAGTGAAACATGCTTAGCATAGTTATATGACTATTTGTGTGTGTGATTTCAACCCTTATTTTGTCTCTTCAGCTTTGAACACCCTGGTGAAGCCTGTCGATAAGCGGAGGCGCAACAGGAACACCTGCTACAACCGGAATCTACCGGCCTCCATCCTGAAGCCAACCAAGAGAATGTCCTCGTACGTCAGGGCTCCAACGGGCCCAGTCCTGGGAACTCAGGACCTCAGGAAGCCCAAGAACACAGTAGGAAGATGAATCTACCTAAATTGTCCGTTGCTCTAGGGTTAAAAGATTCATGAACCTCTATTGTCAGGGCCTGGGGTTGATATTATGAAGCCCTAGGATCGAACGTAACTCAAGTTACAAAGGATAACCAATCGTATTCCATGTAGGGCTGTAATGCATCATCAGTCGTATGATTGATATTAAGTTACGATGGGTTTGGCGAAATCGACCCCTGGGCACATAAGATGTCAAGCATTTGAAGAAAGTTACTCTGTCAAAGTCTCTGCCTCAGGGTCGGAAGTATAATAGACATTTCCTAGCAGGTTTTCATCTTCTACTTCTACCTTGTTCCCTCTTCGCAGGATGCCTACTTCATCTTCCGCGAGGGTCTGGTTCCAGCCTACAACCAGATGTTCTACCAGCTTTGCGACATTGATCACGAGGACATCCAGTCTTTCATCAAGGCCAAGAGCGTACTGCCTGGCCAGGACAAGCCCGTCAGCTACCTCAATTCGGAAACTCTAGTTGAATTGAGATCGCGTCTCATCGAAGTGCTGAAGAAGACTTTACTGGACGAGGGACAAAAAGGTGGGTGATGCTTCGAAGAGAGGTCTCAAAGATTCATCTTTTGTGTGATTGGGAGGAAAACTCTTTTTTAAATATCAATATGCATCACCTTGAACGAAGTGCACAGTTCATCCTTCTTTCTTCTTAAATTCTGGCTTAACTCATGAAGTGGTTGTCATCTCCTCATTTTGTCAGAGGCTGCCGCAAGAGAGCTTGGTGCTGGCGACGCAGCGGGGCCGTCAACATCCCGAGTCGAGGAGGACGACATAGATGATGCCGATCAAGAGGAGGACGAAGAAGATGAGGATGTAGAGGAAGAAGACGTAGAAGATGAGTTGGATGACAGTCTCATCGAGGAGGAGGATGCGGTGGGAGAGGATCGAGAGGTTGGCAACATCGACGAAGAAGACGACAGCGAGAACGAGATGGAGTTACTGGCATTCCTCTCTGGAACCTGATGACGTCACACCAAAGTGGATGATGACGACGCGATCTTCGATGATGCTCGAGGGGAGCATGAGGCAGGTTACCATAGCAATGCCTAGAATACAATACCAAGACTGCAGTGGTGAAGAGTACCCTGTGTTCGTCCCAAGTAAGTTGACGAAGGCGGTTTATATAAATTGACAGTGGATGAAGATGATGCAGGTTGTGTTATGGAGATGAAGAGGAACAGAGACACAGGGTCTGGATTATGACGAAGAATCGAAAAGGGCCAGGGAGGATAAGGTCAGGAATCAGGACTGGTGCAAATATGGCACTTAAAGGAGGGAGATGATGCATTGCTTTTAACATAATGAATGCTATCATTGATATGAAAAGGAAATAAATGCCAAAATAATGACGTCTTAGAAACTGAATTTGTTTTATAATGTGTCATATTTCTGTTTTTGACAATTGACTTTTTCTCTAATTGATCCAGATTACCCTAATAGATGAAAGGAACAACTTTCAAGCATAAAAACAGCAATATTGGTGTCTTAGAAGGCAATGGACTTGATTTCAATACATGTTAAAAAATGGTGAAAATTGAACAAAATGGCAAGGGGTATGACCCCTTGTCATTTTTGCCAATTTTGGCCAAAAATTGACTTTTTCTCTAATTGATCCAAAATACCCGAATTGATGAAAGGAACAACTTTCAAGCATCAAAATAGCAATACTGGTGTCTTAGAAGGCAATGGGATTGATTTCAAGACATGTCAAAAAGTGGCGAAAATTGAACAAAATGGCAAGGGGTAAGGTACCTCTTGTCGTTTTTGCCAATTTTGGCCAAAAATTGACTTTTTCTCTAATTAATCCAGAATACCCTAATAGATGAGAGGAACAACTTTCAAGCATCAAAATAGCAATACTGGTGTCTTAAAAGGCAATGGGATTGATTTCAAGACATGTTAAAAAATGGTGAAAATTGAACAAAATGGCAAGGGGTACCCCTTGTCGTTTTTGCAAATTTTTGCCAAAAATTGACTTTTTCTCTAATTGATCAAGAATGCCCTAATGGATGAAGGGAACAACTCTCAATCATAAAAACAGCAATATTGGTGTCTTAGAAGGCGGGGGAATTGATTTCAAGACATGTATAAAAAAGGCGAAAATTGAACAAAATGGCAAGGGGTACCCCTTGTCGTTTTTGCCAATTTTGGCCAAAAATTGACTTTTTATCTTATTGATCCAGGATGCCCTAATGGATGAAAGGAACAACTTCCATGCATGAAAACAGCAATATTGGTGTCTTAGAAGGCGGGGGAATTGATTTCAAGACATGTCAAAAAATGGTGAAATTTGAACAAAATGGCAAGGGGTACCCCTTGTCGTTTTTGTCATATTTGGCCAAAAATTGACTTTTTCTCTAATTGATCCAGGATGCCATATTGGATGAAAGGAACAACTCTCAATCATAAAAACAGCAGTTCTGATGCCTTAGGAGGCCATGGAATTGATTTCAAGACATGTTAAAAAATGGTTAAATTTGAACAAAATGGCAAGGGCCCTTGTGGTTTTTGTCAATTTTGGCCAAAAATTTACTTTTTCTCTAATTGATCAAGAATGCCCTAATGGATGAAAGGAACAACTCTCAAGCATAAAACAGCAGTACTGATGCCTTAGGAGTTGTCGTTTTTGTCAATTTTGGCCAAACATTTAATTTTTTCTCTAATTGATCAAGGATGCCCTATTGGATGAAAGGAACAACTCTCAAGCATAAAAACAGCAATACTGGTGCCTTATGAGGCCATGGAATTGATTTCAAGACATGTTAAAAAATGATGAAAATTGACCAAAATGGCAAGGGGTACCCCTTGTCGTTTTTGTCAATTTTGGCAAAAAATTTACTTTTTCTCTAATTGATCAAGGATGCCCTATTGGATGAAAGGAACAACTCTCAAGCATAAAAACAGCAATACTGGTGCCTTAGGAGGCCACGGAATTGATTGAAAGTTGTTCATTTCATCCATTAGGGCACCCTGGATCAATAAGAGAAAAAGTCAATTTTAGGCCAAAATTTACGAAAACGACAAGGGGTGTACCTTGCCGTTTTTTCAATTTTTGATAAAAAGTCCAATGTTCTGAAATAGATTCAATTATCCTCGCAGATGAGAAATATACCTGTTTTCATACTAGAAATGGGTTCCTTGTGATCTCAGACACATATAAGGATGATTTGGAACACTTTTGGAAAAAGTCAAGACAAAAATTGCAAGGGGTACCCCTTGCTGTTTGTTTTTTTCAATTTTTTATGAAAAATCAAATGTTCTGAAATGGTTTTAATTCTCGTCGCAGGGACGAAATACACCTGTTTTCCAATTATAAATGTTGTTTTTTTAAGTAATAAACTTCATGTACTACATTTTGTATGGTTATTATCAATAAACACGGAGATTATTCATAAAAACGGTTTCATCAAGAATATAATGATTGTCTTTGATAGTTTGTTGTTGTTTGTGCATTAAACTGCTAATAGTTCTCTATGAGAGTATCTCTTATAAACTTGAATGATATGCTTACCTTATATTGGGGGAACTACTCCAAACTGGGGGAACTACCGGGGAAACTACCGGGCAAACTACCGGGGGAACTACTGGGGGAACTACCGGGGGAACTACTCCAAACTGGGGGAACTACCGGGGGAACTACTCCTAACTGGGGGAACTACCGGGGGGGAACTACTGGGGGAACTACTCAGTACTAGGGGAACTACTCCATATACTGGGGGAACTACTACTGGGGGAACTACTCCGGAACCACCGGGAGAACTACCGGGGGAACTACTGGGGGAACTACTCAGTACTGGGGGAACTACTGGGGGAACTACTCCAAACTGGGGGAACTACTGGGGGAACTACTCCAAACTGGGGGAACTACTCCAAACTGGGGGAACTATCGGGGGAACCACCGGGAGAACTACCGGGGGAACTACTGGGGAACTACTCAGTACTAGGGGAACTACTCCATACTGGGGGAACTACTACTGGGGAAACTATTCAGTACAGGGGGAACTACTACTACCCAAAATACCTATTGCCGTTTTGTCAAGTTTTGGTGAAAAATCAAATGTTCTGAAATGGATTCAATTCTCCCCGCAGATGACAAATAGACCTGTTTTTAAGCTAAGAATGCTCTAAGGCACCTATTTGGAAGATTCGGACCACTTTGGGAAAAAGTCAATTTTGGGGCAAAAATGGCAAAAATGACAAGGGGTACCCCTTGCCGTTTTTTCAATTTTGGATGAAAAATCAAATGTTCTGAAATGGATTCAATTCTCCCCGCAGATGAGAATAGACCTGTTTTTCAGCTAAGAATGTTCTAAGGCACCTATTTGGAAGATTTAGACCACTTTGGGAAAAAGTCAATTTTGGGGCAAAAATGGCGAAAATTACAAGGGGTACCCCTTGCCGTTTTTTCAATTTTGGATGATAATTCAAATGTTCTGAAATGGATTCAATTCTCCCCGCAGATGACAAATAGACCTGTTTTTAAGCTAAGAATGTTCTAAGGCACCTATTTGGAAGATTCAGACCACTTTGGGAAAAAGTCAATTTTGGGGCAAAAATTGCAAAAATGACATTTTGTTCAAATTTCACCATTTTTTTTACATGTCTTGAAATCAATTCCATTGCCTCCTAAGACACCAATATTGCTGTTTTTATACTTGAAAGTTGTTTCTTTCGCGTATTAGAGCATTCTCGATCAGTTTGAGAAAAAGTCAATTTTTGGCCAAAATTAGAAGGCATGGGAATTGATTTCAAGACATGTTAAAAAATTGTGAAATTTGAACAAAATGGCAAGGGGTACCCCTTGTCGTTTTTGTAATTTTTGGCCAAAAATGTACTTTTTCTCTAATTGAACAAGAATGCCCTAATGGATGAAAGGAACAACTCTCAAGCATAAAAACAGCAAAACTGGTGCCTTAGGAGGCCATGGAATTGATTTAAAGACATGTTAAAAATTTGCGAAAATTGAACAAAATGTCAAGGGGTACCCCTTGTCGTTTTGTTCAAATTTCACCATTTTTTTTACATGTCTTGAAATCAATTCCATTGCCTCCTAAGACACCAATATTGCTGTTTTTATACTTGAAAGTTGTTTCTTTCGCGTATTAGAGCATTCTCGATCAGTTTGAGAAAAAGTCAATTTTTGGCCAAAATTAGAAGGCATGGGAATTGATTTCAAGACATGTTAAAAAATTGTGAAATTTGAACAAAATGGCAAGGGGTACCCCTTGTCGTTTTTGTAATTTTTGGCCAAAAATGTACTTTTTCTCTAATTGAACAAGAATGCCCTAATGGATGAAAGGAACAACTCTCAAGCATAAAAACAGCAAAACTGGTGCCTTAGGAGGCCATGGAATTGATTTAAAGACATGTTAAAAATTTGCGAAAATTGAACAAAATGTCAAGGGGTACCCCTTGTCGTTTTTGCCAATTTTGGCCAAAAATTGACTTTTTCTCTAAATGATCGAGAATGCCCTAATAACCAAAGAAACAACTTTCAAACATAAAAACAGCAATATTGGTGTCTTAGGAGGCAATGGAATTGATTTCAAGACATGTTTAAAAATGGTGAAATTTGAACAAAATGTCAAGGGGTACCCCTTGTCGTTTTTGTAAATTTTGGCCAAAAATTGACTTTTTCTCTAACTGATCGAGAATGCCCTAATACGCGAAATAAACAACTTTCAAGTTTAAAAACAGCAATATTGGTGTCTTAGGAGGCAATTGAATTGATTTCAAGACATGTTAAAAAAATGGTGAAATTTGAACAAAATGGCAAGGGGTACCCCTTGTCGTTTTCGTCAATTTTGGCCAAAAATTGACTTTTTCTCTAACTGATCGAGAATGCCCTAATACGCGAAATAAACAACTTTCAAGTATAAAAACAGCAATATTGGCGTCTTAGGAGGCAATTGAATTGATTTCAAGACATGTTAAAAAATGGTGAAATTTGAACAAAATGGCAAGGGGTACCCCTTGTCGTTTTCGTCAATTTTGGCCAAAAATTGACTTTTTCTCTAACTGATCGAGAATGCCCTAATACGCGAAATAAACAACTTTCAAGTATAAAAACAGCAATATTGGCGTCTTAGGAGGCAATTGAATTGATTTCAAGACATGTTAAAAAATGGTGAAATTTGAACAAAATGGCAAGGGGTACCCCTTGTCGTTTTCGTCATTTTTGGCCCAAAATTGACTTTTTCTCTAATTGATCAAGGATGCCCTAATGGATAAAAGGAACAACTTTCATGCATAAGAACAGCAATATTGGTGTCTTGGAAGGAGGGGGAATTGATTTCAAGACATGTAAAAAATAGTGAAATTTGAACAAAATGGCAAGGGGTACCCCTTGTCGTTTTTGTAAGTTTTGCCAAAAATTGACTTTTTCTCTAATTGATCAAGAATGCCCTAATGGATGTCAGGAACAACTCTCAAGCATAAAAACAGCAATACTGGTGCCTAAGGAGGCCATGGAATTGATTTAAAGACATGTTAAAAAATGGCGAAAATTTAACAAAATGGCAAGGGGTACCCCTTGTCGTTTTTGCCAATTTTAGCCCAGAATTGACTTTTTCTCTAATAAATCCAGAATACCCTTATACATGTTGATGAGAGGAACAACTTTCAAGCATAAAAAACATCAATATTGGTGTCTTAGGAGGCCATGGACTTTATTTCAAGACATGTCAAGAAATGGCGAAAATTGAACAAAATGGCAAGGGGTACCCCTTTTCGTTTTTGCTAATTTAAGCCCAAAATTAACTTTTTCTCTAATTTATCCAGAATACTCTAATAGATGAGAGGAACAACTTTCAAGCCTAAAACAGCGATATTGGTGTCTTGAACAAATTGAACAAAATGGCAAGGGGTACCCCTTGTCGTTTTGCCAGTTTTAGCCCAGAATTGACTTTTTCTCTAATTGATCCAGAATACCCTAATGGATGAAAGGAACAAGTTTTAAGCATTAAAACAGCAATATTCTCAGACTTCTCAGATTGAAAACACACAAACAAACTGAATTCATTATGACATCATGCCACAGCTTGTATTTTTATTTCAAGTAACCGAATTGCCATATACCGAACAGTTAAACCAGACGGGCACAGGGTGTTCCCCCGCTTGAACATACGGGAGGAATGGCCCCTGGTGAACCTCCAGAGAGCTATTCCAGTGCCTGTCACAGCCATTTTAAGCAATTGTAATAATATTTAGAAAATGCAATGGGATTAATTACAGATGAAAGTTGAGCTTATTGGCTGATATTCCGAACCCTGATAAAAATTTTGCTTTCTCTGTCAAATTCCCGCCAGAAAATGCTTTGAGTATTGGGTCTTTAATACAGATGACTTAACATTGACATGGAACCCTTAGCAGTCTATTAAACCATTTTACACAAGTGAGTCCCCCAACTGAACTGATGGGAGGAACGTCCCTGATGAACATTCAGGGCACGGAAGAATCATACTAAATGGGCATAGATACGTCAAGTAAAACACAGAAATGATTGAATGCATGAAGTAAGCCCAGGTTTTCAAAGCCCAACCCACTGCTCCACCTATTATTTTTATCTTGTTTACCCTGGGTATACCTGCTCAGTGAGATAAACTGCTTTCCAGAGGTTTCCAGCAATTACAATATGAATTATGAGGGATGGTGCTACACGTGACCGAGAAGCAGGCTTTCATTGGCGCCCTTTGGCAGCCAGCCACATCAACCCATATATGATCACGAAGCACAGCTTAAGATCGAAAGTTTTTGGATTTTGTGGAGGGAGACATTTTACAAATGTCTAAGAAATCACTTTTACAGGTCGCTAGGACTACAAAGAACACATTTCTAGCACCAAAAGTTCAGCTTATTTTTTCACCAAAAACAGCAAAAATGTCGTTTTTATCAATTTTGATCCCAAAATTGTGTTTACCAATGTCTTAGAAATCTCTTTAACAGGTCGCTAGAAGTACAAAGAACACATTTCCAGCATCAAAAGATCATTATTTGATCATTGTAATTTTTCACCCAAAAGAGCATATACCCCTATAGCCGTTTTTCATAAATTTTGACCCAAAAAGTTTTACAAATTAATGTCTTAGAAATCACTTTAACAGGTCGCTAAGAGTACAAAAAACACATATCTGAACCGAAAAGTAGGCTATTGCTTCCAAAATGGTAGAAGGCATCATTCAAGTTACTCCGATGAGCAAGGATAACAGAAGACACACGTTGCAGATGTTGATGTTCCTCCAAATGTCGTCTGAAGTCTTGATAAAGCTGATTGTGTCAGCAACTTGGCCCTTTTCTCCGGGAATCACAACCACAACTGGGATGCAGGAAAGTATAGTAGGGTAAAGGAGGAGAGAGGAATGACGAAAAAAGAATACATATTGTACTAATTAAGGGTCGTGCCATTCCTTACAGCAAACCAAAATGTGGTGCTAGTCAAATTTCGGTTTCCGATGGAAAGTGGTTTTTTTTTCAAGTCAATTGAAGAGTGGGTATACAAAGATTGCATTCTTATTTGAAAGGTTGAGTCGATATTCGACGGTACAGTGCATTTCCAGTAGTAAATAGCTGAAGGCCATCAGTGTATTGTCTGGCCTTTGTATTTTTTTTTTCAAGAAGGGTCCAGAGCAATTATCATGAGATATCATTTAGGAATTTACTACTTATTCATGATACAATTTGACAAGTTAAGCTCCCTTGATTGAAAACTCAGCAAGTGAAGGTCTTTGAATGATTTTGATTGTTGAGTAACAAGGTTGTAAGAAGTGGAATAGTTTTGAAATAGTTTTACTTTCCTAGAAAGGTTGCAAGTGTCTAAGGAGGTATCCTGCTGGAGTTCCAACAAATATTGCGGTAGGCTTACCTTCTTTGTGAAGATTCTCAAGCAATTCTCTAGGACTCTCGACTGCAACCACGAAGGCATAGATCACCTAGGTGATTCCGTTTGAGCCTCAGCAGTGATCCACGATGCTATCACGGTAGTCCATCTTGAGCCGTGGTCTACAACTACGAGAAGACTGAGTGTGAGCTCTCCTCTGCCCCGTGGGTCTTTGATGTCTGTAACGGAGGAAGAGATCTCGCACAATTAGTTACATAATTTACTAAGTTACTCTGAGCAGCTTTTGAGAAAGATCCTGCTAGGAACCAAACGTGGGGCTTTCCTGACTCAAAGCATTTTTAGAATTCAGATATCCGGGGGTTCAATAAAGTTTAATGGAAGGTACTTTTTGAGGACCAAATCATACTCCAAGCGAAATTTTTGCCAAACAAAAGAAGGAGTCTGGGACGAATTGGCATGTAAGCAATTATCACAAGTTGACAAAGGTTGAACCAGTCAGTGAAATGTTCAGAACTTCTGGATATTATGTTGCTTGGCATGTTGCAAGAACGCTAGCTACATAATGATTATAGGTGCGTTCATATCTTGGTAGGACTGAACCGAGGTGGCAACGTTTTTATAGCTGCAGGATATAGCTCAGAAGTTTAATAAAAAGCTTGCCTTTTCATCAGTCAAGCAAAACTCACCAATCAGTCTGTATCCCGATTAGATTGCCACCTTTATCGAGTTGTAAAACCGCCTCACATCAGGAAAGTTCATAGTTCCACCTGAAGATGAGACATAAAGACGAACATTAATATAAGTACGAGGTTTGCCGTGGCAAACAATTCATTTTGGGTTTTGTTTTTGTTCGAAGAATGCATGTCTTACGTTTGTATGTTGAGAAGTAAACAGAAATGTAAAGATCCTCAGCTCGCCAGCCACAGTGGAGACGTCATTAGTTGTCAACCTGTATCCAGACTTGAGACATCGTCAATATTTAAACCGTCTTATATCAGGCAAGGGTGGTCTGAGCTCCCCTGCAGATCGAGGACAGAGACAAAAGAAAGACAGGACAAGACATAATCACTGTGAGTCTGCGAAAAGAAGACCAATTACTTCAAATTCAAACAGTTTTTATGTCTGGCTTTTCCAACGGATGCTGATCATATGTTGTCTTCAGAGGAAAAAGACTGACGAGTGGATATGAATTAATTGATACTCTAATAAATACTAGAATTGTTGCAATCAGTGAGATTTCGGTTTTGGAGTTGGATGAGTAAATTTGGATGAGTCAGCAAACTGTGAAATTATTCTTAAATTGAGTTAAAATCTCGGAAGGAATGTAGTATATAACCTCCACTTATTTCCGGAAGTTCGGAAGATCGACAACAAAGTTGCCGATATTATTCAGGATTGCACCCTACATGTTTTGGTTTTTAAACTCTCAAATTAATGAACATTTTGGAACATAATTATGTCAAAGTAAGTGGAGGTTATATAGTACATTCTCTGTGAAAATCACTAACCTTTTATAGTACAGGTTGAAGTCGGTGTTATGCTGTCCAGTTCAGGAGGTGGACGGCATCCAATGTCGAAGGCTCAACCGCAAGGTCAAGACCTCCATCTTTATCCTGGTAAGGTCAGTTTAAACAGGGCCACCAACGAGAAGGTCCCAGGAAACCAGCCCCAACAAGCTATCCGGATTGTAGGGTCCATCGCTTGACGAGGTTACGCCCGAAGGCATAGAGCAACGCCGTTGTCCGGTCCGCCCCCTTTCGGGAGTACCCTACCATCTGTGCTTGCCGCCCTCCGGTGCCCGTTGGCCGTTGGAGGACGTACCAACGTTAGACCCGCTCGTGATAACAAGACCACAGCCCTATCCCTGCCGAGGACCATGATTACTTGCATCTTTAAGACAAGTCACTGCCCTGTTGAAACAGCCGCTGGTAAGGCCCACACCCCTTGGCGGTGTGTCCAGCCCCTTGACAACAAAGATCGCATCAATGCCAAGGTGTGATGTGATCTGCGCACCACCACTAGCCTACTCCTAAGCTAAGATAAACATTTAGCCTATTCTACATTAGAAAAAAAATTATCTTCAAGTTCAATGCTGACTGTTTTCTCGTTGGGACAAAGTTTGATAGTTCTTTTGGAAAAAAAGGAGATATGCATTGTAAATTTTAAGTTAATGAGAATTAATAGTTTTCTGAATCTTGGAGGGATACAAGTCAACAGAAAACACTCCCCAGGGAGTGGAGATGATCAGTGAGAATTGAAATAAGGAAGACGATTGGCCCACCAGTCATCATCCTCAAGAATGAAAGGACCTCAGAGAGGCGACTCACTCATTTGATGATCTTGTGGGGGTAAGGTAGGTCGATCTTGTACATGTCACCGGGCTCAATTTGAGCGCTCCTGGCTGCAAGAGAACATGGTTAGTCCTACCTTAGTGACATGTAAGTCTTGCACCCCCCATCCATCAACATCCAGCCAGTATCATCCGGTCAAGCACATGTCTTATGGGCAACATCCGAGGGTCTTGAAACATGTTCACGGCTCAATTTGAGCGCTCATGACTGAAAGAGAAGGGTTAATCGTACCTTAGTGAACATGTGGTCTTGTACCCTCGGCCTCTACGTCATCGTGGCCTAGCTCCTAAGCTTGTGCTGAAAAGATATAAATTGAAGGATACAAATTAGATTCGATGTCCGAAAGAGAAGGTTACAGTGAAAACAAGGTTGATAAAATTACAGGGAATACGAGCGATTCACAATAGTGCGCCACTGCATGAGTTTGCAAAGTGTTAGCCAATCACAATGAGCGGAATTAATTATGTTGACAAACTGCGCATGTGGCAAGTGGTGCAGTTTGTCGACAAATTGGCCAACACGTTGCAAACTCATGGTGGCGCAATATTGTGTGAAACGCACGTATTGGAGGAGCTAAGAAACATAAATAAAACATGACTCACCTAAGGCGAAGGAGTGGCCGTCAGAAATTCTCATTCCTTTCACCTTTGTGACATGTAAGTCTTGCACCCTCGATCCATCAACATCCACCCAGTATCATCCGGTCAAACACAGGTCTGTTGGGCAACATCCGAGGGTCTTGAAACATGTTCACGGCTCAATTTGAGCGCTCATGACTGAAAGAGAAGGGTTAATCGTACCTTAGTGAACATGTGGTCTTGTACCCTCGGCCTCTACGTAATCGTGGCCTAGCTCCTAAGCTTGTGCTGAAAAGATATAAATTGAAGGATACAAATTAGATTCGATGTCCGAAAGAGAAGGTTACAGTGAAAACAAGGTTGATAAAATTACAGGGAATACGAGCGATTCACAATAGTGCGCCACTGCATGAGTTTACAAAGTGTTAGCCAATCACAATGCGCAAAATTAATTATGTCGACGAACTGCGCATGTGGAAAGTGGTGCAGTTTGTCGACAAATTGGCCAACACATTGCAAACTCATGGTGGCGCAATATTGTGTGAAACACACGTATTGGAGGAGCTAATTGAAACATAAATAAAACATGACTCACCTAAGGCGAAGGAGTGGCCGTCAGAAATTCTCATTCCCGTCACCTTTGTGACATGTAAGTCTTGCACCCTCGATCCATCAACATCCACCCAGTATCATCCGGTCAAACACAGGTCTGTTGGGCAACATCCGAGGGTCTTGAAACATGTTCACGGCTCAATTTGAGCGCTCATGACTGAAAGAGAAGGGTTAATCGTACCTTAGTGAACATGTGGTCTTGTACCCTCGGCCTCTCTGTCATCATGGTCTAGCTCCTAAGCTTGTGCTGAAAAGATATAAATTGGAGGATAACAATTATAGATTCGATTTCAGAAGGAGAAGGCTACAATGAAAACAAGGTTGATAAAATTACAGGGACACAATACGAGCGATTCTCAATAGTGCGCCACCGTGAGTTTGCAAAGTGTTAGCCAATCACAATGAGCGGAATTAATTATGTCGACAAACTGCGCATGTGGAAAGATGGCTAGTTTGTCTACAAATTGGACAACACATTGCAAACTCACGGTGGCGCACTATTGTGTGAAATACACGTATTGGAGGAGGAAACATAAATAAAACATGACTCACCTTAGGCGAAGGAGTGGCCGTCAGAAATTCTCATTCCCTTCAATTCCAAGTTAGATTCTCAGCTCATCAACTGCAGCAATGAAGACTTGCAACCCAGGTCTTGAGCATGTCCACATCTGAAAGAGACTGGTTAATCTCTGAACATGCTAGTCTTGTATCCAGCGCCTTTACGTCAACATATGGTTTTGCTCCCTCAGCTCCTGTTCAAAAGAAGATGAAAAGTGGATCTTAAGTGGTGAGAATGAGTAGGCTTACAGAGGAAATTGTTAAGAGAAACGCAGGTAAAAAAAGAAAGCATGTCTCACCTACAAATGTGGAGAGCAGCCATCAGAGATCCAAAGTTCTTCGATCGGCTCACCAGCTCCAGTTGAGGCGACTTGAGAGGGGTCTTGAGCATGTTCACGGCTTCAAGTTGATTAACATGTTAGTATTGAACTCCTATGTTCTCAACATGAATTTGGTGTAGCTTTTCGGCAAGTGGCTGAAAAAAGCCTGGGGAGGGAAAAATAAAATGATATAAAACGCACGTCCCATTTGATTCATCATAAGTTATATTTTACGGCGTTTGTGTACATATAAGTCCACAATGGTTAGTCTGGTACTCATCCTCTACAGTAAAGTAACCTAAATACTATTCTTCATCTGTTGGGTCTTGGTAGGAGAACATTTGATGAAAGTCAAAAATATCGTTTGGGAGCAGTAGAAGCTATGGAAGTTGCTTTCCTTTCCTATAATTATAACTTTATAACTTCCTATAACGTTTTATAACTTCCCATAGTTTTAGAAACCACTTGTGCTTTCCTTTATATATATATATATATATATTTTTTTTTTTTTGGGGGGGGGGGGTTTCCTGAGGATGAGTATACTCAGGTTAGCTGGTACCCAGCTTCCTCTCACCTAAATACGACTCTTCATCTATTGGGCCATGGGTAGGCCTACCAGCTAACCTGAGTGTACTAAACCTCACAAACCCCGTTTTGGGAACCACGTACTTGTCCACAATTACGTCCCTGTTTATTTGATATCCAGTTTGAGTTCAACAAGCAAGGGTTTGGATAATTGGCATGGGTTTGAGTATTTCAATGATTTTATGAAGGGAATTGGCGACACGAAGAATTGTAACACACCCTAACCGCCGACTCCCTTCTAAAATAGGCGTGCCTTATTTTCTTAGTGAAAACGGCATTCAAAATCCCCAAAAGCAGGAAAATCTAAGAGAAGAATCTAGGTTTGTTCTCTTAATACTAGGTACGAGGTGTGAATTGTAAACTATTACCATAATTTCTGATGTAGAAACTTGAATGACCAGAGACAGACATGGCAGCCAGAGATGCTGCACCGTACCGCTATGATATGCATGCATAGTTCAGTAGGCCCACCGCCCCACGGCCGAAAACTGGACATTTCCCGTCTTTCCAAATCTTTTTAACCCCCGGAACCTTATGAAATCTACTTACCTACACTAGGTAGCATCTGGCTTCATTCCCGGAGTTAAAAGCAGGCTGCAAGGCGATGTAAAAAGGTGACATTTGGGTGAACTTCTTAAACTTTGTGACCGCATGCGGTGTCACCATGCTGTACGTACAGAACACATACACCCACTAACTGCATGTACTCGTTGTACTAGTATACTGTACATGGCTTTTGTGAACTACACACCGCGTGGTCAGCTATTCAAATTTGCCACCATTTTTGGCATTGTGAAACGACGCCATACAATAAGGGTTCAGTAAGTACGCGTGCAATAAAGGACACAACAATGGTCAACCACAAGAAAGAATGTCGAATGACACGCCCGCTCGCTATCATAGACTCGCCAAAGGTCATATATTGCTTGCAAAGCAAAACTGCCAACTTTAATTTTCTAATAAGTTAATTCTTGTGTTACTAGATTACAAAATAGCGATCGCTAGTCAATTTGACTTTGAATTTGATTTGCAAAAGTCAAAAGTAAAAAACGGCAAGGTACCCTTGTTATTTTGCTAAATTTTCACAATTTTTTGACATGAAATCAATTCCATAGCCTTCTAAGACACCAATATTGCTGCTTTTATGCTTGGAAAATGTTCCTTTCATCAATTTGGGTATTGTGGATCAATTCGAGAAAATGTAAAATTTGTTTTCGTTTTTGTCAACTTTGGCCAAACATTTTCTCTAATTGATCCAGAATACCAAGGGAACAACTTTCAAGCATAAAAACAGCAATATTGGTGTCTTAGAAGGCCATGGAATTGATTTCAAGAGATGTCAAAAATAGTTAAATTTTACCAAAATGGCAAGAGGTACACCTTAGCCTTTTTGTCAATTTTGGCCAAAAATTTTCTCTAATTGATCCAGAATAAATGGACGAAAGGAACAACTTTCCAGCATCAAAACAGCAATATTGGTGTCTAAAAAGGCAATGGGACTGATTTCAAGACATGTAAAAAAAATGGCGCAAATTTACCAAAATGGCTAGGGTTTTAAGTCGTTTTTGCCAATTTTGGCCAAAAAATTTCTAATACGGGATGAAAGGAACAGCTTTCAAGCATCAAAAGAGCAATATTGGTGTCTTAGAAGGCCATGGAATTGATTTCAAGACATGTCAAAAAAAGGCGAAAATTTACCACTGAAAATGGCAAGGGGTACGTACCCCAGAAACAAAACTCAGAAGAACAAAAATGCCACGAATACAATAGTAAGTGCCATGAAGGATTGAAGCTAGTATTTATTCAAAAAAATCAAATTATCAAATTTGACACAACCTTTCAATAAAAAAAAATCAAAATAATACAAACCAAAATTTGGACAAAAATAATACTCGGAAACACTATTATAATTTGCCTACAAAGTAGAAATGTTACATAGTCTTTATTATTACTCTAATACATGTATATTATTTTCAATTATCCTGTGAGAAGGTGACATAGGCAATTTGTCGATATCAATTTTTGATAAAGAATATTATTTTTTTTGTAATAAAATACATATAGTGTGGCCGGTGGAGTCTTTTCCCTGGATGAAAGTCTTGAAACCTAGGGTGCATTCGTTTAGCTCCCCCGGGTCGACACCAGTCAACCTCGTCCCCATTCTCTGGCTTGTTTTGTGCAGTAAAATACGACCATTCCCAGTAAGGGCTGACCCGTGTGAGCTAAACGAATGCACCCAATGTTAGCTATAAAATTCTAATTTGTAGTCTTCTTTCAAATTACTCACCATTATTCCTTCTAAGGATTTGATACAATAATATGCGCCTTGAGCATATATTTTTACAAAATAGATTTGGCGCCTTAAAAATCACATACAAACACAATTTCAGTTTAAGGGAGACAGGTTAATTAGCCTCTGAAAGTGAACATTTGGGAGATTATCAGGAATTTAGGGAGACATTTTGAAGTCTCCTTAAGGTATTAGATACCTTTTAAAGACATACTTTCTACTGTCTATACTTTGATATAAGACAGTGAATGCTATCAATATGAACATAATTATGTCAATTTCAAGTTCATTGGTTTGGAGGATGTTTAGAAATAGTTAAGTTAAGTGTGTACATATCTCCTTAAGATACCAACTAGAGATTTATAATCATTATTATTATTAAGCTTATACAAGTAGTAATAAACTGCAGCAAACTGCTCATCAACCAAAATAATCACCTGAAATATATAAAATGCTTGGAGCTAGGTGGGCCGGACATTTCGCTCCTAGCAGGATCTTTCTCAAAGGTTCTGACATCAGCTGCACCGACCTCCGGATAGCCGGCATGATGTCATAAAAATTAGCCAATCAGAGTATATAAAAGGTAATGTGAAAATACAGGGCGAGTCAAAAAGAAGTTGGCCGAAATTGCTGATGTTTTTCAAAACAAACAAATGACACTCAAAAGTTCAGTAAAGCGTATAATTATTAATTAAATAAACAAACACTCTCTCCTGCTTATTAGAAAAAAAAGAATGAAACAAATTGATCATTCCTAAGAGGAGTTATCATGTCTATTTTAGTAAAGGTAGTTTAGGTACTCATTTTGCAAGCTGTCTATGGAATACAGGTAAGCATTTTAGCTGAGAATGTACCATTTACAACTTGGATTCAGTCCAGCATTAACATTCCATGGACAGCTTGCAAAATGAGTACTTTTACTAAAATAGACATAACTCCTCTTAAGAATCAATTTCTTTCACTTTTTTTCTAAAAATCAGTAGAGAATGCTTAAGAAAGATTTGAGGCTTTGCATGGTGACAATTGGTATGTGGATCGGTTTGCGGAAACACCATGTAAGAATCGTTGGTACTTTCGCGCTTCTATTTTGTTCGCACTTCTTGTATTAGGTCTCAACGTTTCGACTAGTCTGCTCTAGTCCTCATCAGGAGACGAGGGAATGCTTGTTACATATTATGCATCACTGAACTATTGAGTATCATTTGTTTTCGTTTTTTTGACAAACGTCACCAATCTCTTTTTGACTCACCATGTAGTGTTGGCAGAAAGTGTAATTGCCTTTATAAAAGCAGCATTTTCCCCGACAAACCTCGAGTACCAAACTCACATGGCTATCAAAAGCTGATCCTGACAAACTGAATCGCTCCGGTCGATGAAACCAGTCCTTTCTCGAAGATGATGAAGATGTACTTTGAGGATCCCGGATGCGCGGTCATTGAGCTGTAACCGCTGCCTTTGTCCCAGATTGGTAGCTGGCCAGGCCATGTTTTACCCTGGTCATAACTCCACTGGAGCGTAAGATTGAGCCCTGTATCAGATAATAAAAAAATATGGTGTCACTTGATTTACATTTTGGTCAACCAAACCAAAAAAACCGATCGTCTCTTTAGAGTAAAACCGCTATAAAACCACTTTTGGAGAAAATTTATGGTCCCTAGTAAAAACACCGATCCAGTATGGTGTCCCTTCCACTTTACAGGTGTGTCAATTATTTAACATGTGTTAATTCTCTCCAATGTCGCGCTGCTCGTTCCAGCCCTGCATGTCAAGAATGGAACACTAGAGGGCGGGCTTCAAGGTTTAATTCATGGATCATTAATAATAGCTATTTTCAGAATCCTGATTCCATGTGGGAATCACGATTCCACTCGGAATCGATTAAAATTTTCGCTGGCAAAAATAACAGAAGTCAAATAATGACGGTGCCGCATTTTCTCTGATGCATAAAATCAGAATCAGCAAGGATTTATTTCCGCTTAGATGAATGTCAGAATCGTTTCAGTTGGTTCAACGATCGAGCGACCCAAGAATCGCTTGGCGCATTTTGTAATCAAAACTCAAAACTCAAAATCGATAAATTAATGGAATCAATTCCTAAAAAAAAGTGGAATTGTGATTTCGATTCCAACATTTGGGATCGATTATTATCGATTAAAGCATGAAGTCGTCCAAGCCTATAGTAATACATGTAATTGGATTCTTACTGCTGTCTGGATTCTTGGGATTCGAGAAGAACAGAACATCATTGTGGTACAGCAGTCCTGCGGCGCAGGCTGGGTCCGCCAGAGCTTCGTCCAAGTACACGTCTTTCAACGGAAGTGTCTCCCCGCCGTCGTAGCTGCGAGCCACGAAACGACAGTGGCACTTGTACTGGTACTGATTGCGAATGTTTATCATTATCGAGCCGTCCGGTAGTTCCACGGCCTAGAATGGCAAAATTATAAAGATATTTCACATTAGCGACGTCTGCGAATATCCGCATCGAAACTGAGGCTCTCTGCATTGAACTTCGTCCGTGGCACCACGACCACTCAACACAGTACGGCCTGCATGCATTACATACCACATTCTAAGCTCAGGTACGAGTTGGC